>CM057093.1:26077355-26724855 GCA_029959045.1 Taenioides sp. WSHXM2023
CTGAATTTTTACTTCCATTAAAAAAAAAAGAAGTCCAAAGTTATTTTTCACTTTCCCTAGCCTTTTCCTAACCAATCCTTAAATTATATCTTACAAATCTACCCGAGAAGCCCAGCTCACTGCCTCGCGACCCTCACTTTGAGAACCACCAGCTTATATCAACACACCCAGCCTTACATAACGATAGAATTAGCCAAACACACAAACACCGCCGATTAGCTAATGAAGCGGAGCAGCTGGAACCCACGTTGATTAAACCACACAAACATGGCTGCTCCTTCACACAGTATTTACCTCCCCAGCCTTCCCTGAACCCTGCCTTTTCACATCAATTAAGTCCAGCTCACAAGTGCTTTGTTGGCGTGCCCACGGGGAGCTGTTGCCAAGAGCTTTTTGATTTAATATCCGTCATGCACAAACAACCTAACGCAAAACAACACTAGCCCACTGCAGCTATGGGCCCGGAGGTTGGTGGAGGCTTCGCAGTGGGACATGGGGCAGTTTCGTTCTCCCTGGGGGTAAATTTCTGAGTGGGCGCTGTGGAGGGACAGAGAGGAGCACAGCAGGGAGAGAAAGAGAAAAATCAGACACGAGCTTCATGGGGCTTGTGTCTGGATAAAATGAAAGGTGTGTGTGTGCGTGTGTGTGTGCGTGTGTGTGTGTGTGTGCGTCACTGTCACAAGACTATTTTACACTCAAAGTTTGACTGACTTTGAAGGCCACCAAAGGGCAGCTTTCAAGTTTGAATACATTTTATTTTTTTGTGCTAAACATGAAGAAAACTATACTTCTCCAACCTACATCACTCATTCTTGTCATCTGTCCGTCTCATTCCATCAGCTTGGTAGTTGCCTGTCAGTCAGCAAGCACATCTTAAGGGATTCATATACAGTAAATGCACTCTCTCTGCTCTTCATTGTCATGTTATTTCAGCTACAGTATGTGCCCAATCTTCTTCTCCTCCTCCTCCTCCTCCGCAGCAGCAGGACCATCAGCTACCTCAACCTCTCCATCTTCTTCTCTTTCCCAGTAGTGTCTAAATCCAATGGAAGAGATATTTTTGATTCATTTTCTCAGAGTATGTTTTTCTGTCTGTAAAGTTTCACAAGTTATATTTAAATACACTTCCAATTTTCAAACTTTGGAAATCAGGTACCTCAGCATAAAGTGGTGGGGGGTCGGCCTCATGCTGGTCCCCATGGAGATCATCTTGCTCTGTCTTGAAAGTTGTATAGTTTGTTAAACTTATCTATCTAGTATGTATATGTATTAGTATATACTGTATTTATAGTATGTATTTCATTATAGGTGTTTTAATTGCTCTAAATTTTAAAATGTATTTTTACTCTGATCAAGCTCGCCTCCCCGCAGATTGGACCTGTAACTTGGCTTGGGGGGGCACCTGTTTGTCTCCATGGAGATTGATAAGTTTTAATGTCTTAGTGTGGAACATTCTTAGCAAAGCAATGACACCTCGTTTTACAATCAAACAGAGATTGCAAAATTACTGAAACATGAATGAATGGCATACAGTAGCACTGAGTGTTTGTCCACTGACTCGAAGGTTGGTGGTTCAAATCCCACTCTGGACATGAACATCATTGGTTGAGTAGTCAGATCCACTGACCCACAGCAATCATCTGTGGGAACAGATGCTGCTGTTGTGTCCTTACTTGACCTCCTTCGCCCTCAGTGTCTGTGTACGCTGGTGAGTGAATGGGTGAGTGGTTCCTTTATGTGTAGCTCTATTGCCTTGAAGGTGGAAAAGAGCTTTATAAAAATGTTACTTGTTATTTGCCATTAAACCTCTTCAGTTGTTTTTGATAAGAGAACAACGTTATAACATGGTAGAAAGCTCTAAAAAGTGCATTTAGCATAATACCCTCTCTTGACTAAATTAAAGGAGATCTAAAATGCCTCACTCAGTCCCCTCTTGTTTGTCATGTGTGTACAGAGTTCTCCATAACTACATGCTCTGGCGTATCGTGGCCGCCCTCAGTGAGCACCTGTCCACAGCGTTCAGAAGCACCATCCACGAGTTCTCCAGAGAGATCGACGGGACAGAGCAGCAGCTGGAGCTCGGACGCCTCTGCCTCACTCAGGCCAACAAACACTTCGGAATGGCTCTGGGAGCGCTCTTTGTACAGCAGCACTTCTCATCTCAGAGCAAGGCCAAGGTGAGACATGGGTGATGGGGATGGGGTGTTTTGTCCAGGCCCGTCAACAGAAATTTGGGGCCCGGGGTAAGAAACCTCACATGGGCCCCCCATTAATTTAAATGAATAGAAACAGGGTCCAATTCTGGGCGTTCAGGAGTTGAAAAAGCTGAACTTTTCCTCAAATGAAACGCGTCCAACTAGAGACACCCACGATGGCATGGTCTGAATGCAACTTAGGGTTGTGAGGTAAGCCTTCATGCGCCCTTTAATGAGATCATTTATGATACAGTATTCTTTTAATATTGAAAGCAGTGTATTTAGTGATTTTTCTCATATCACACAATAAACTGCTAATATAAAAAAATAAATAAATAAATAAATAAACCAGATTACAAAAGCTTTTATCCAGGTCAAAATAAAAACAGGTGTTCCAGGAAATTCTGAGCCCTCTGATTCTCGTCTAATGTTTTACAAAAGAACAACTGGGATTAGATTTAGATTTCGACAAACTTTATTGATCCACAAGGGAAATGATTTGGATACAGTAGCTCAAACATCACAATATAATATAATAACACAGAGTAACAAAAATAGATGGTATAGCAAAAAAGAGCAAGAGACAGGAGTCAAATGAGACATGATTATAAAAATAAATGTATATGTACAAGTCAAAATAAAATAGAAAAATAAGTAATAAAATATAAAATAAAATATAAAATCACCGCTATATACAAAAGACAAGAATGACAGTGCAATGATATGCTGATTGACAGGGCATAAGGTTATCCGTTACTTGAGACCGAGTTGTTGTACAGTTGTAGGGAGTATTATCTGTTACATAAGGGTGAGTTGTTGTACAGCTGTATAAAGTATGGTATGAATGTAGTCCTGTATCTAGGAGCAGTTCATTTGGGACAGGTTTTGGGGAGAAAAGAAACAACACCTTTCGATTACTGATGGCAATTGAGGAGAATCAGGAGGCTTAGAATTTCCTGGAACATCAGCATCAGTCCTGGGTCCTGAGTTTATGTTCATGTTATTTTCAAGGTCCCATGGGCTCAAAAGTTCCCCTCCTATAACCATTTCAGATTTGTTTTGATTTGACAACAGGCTCAGAGCATCTTCAAAACGATCTGCCTGGTCAGTATCCGCTGCTCAAATCACTGAAGAAGGTGTCACAATTGATTATTTGCAGTAACACCTCGCTGGGGGTGATCTACGTGTAACTCTATGGAGCAATGTTCAGAAGTTACCATGGAGACAATGAGCAGATTAGCAAACACTGTCAAAAAATGAGCGTTCACAGTCCTGTTTAGACTTTGCTACCTGCTTGTCTCCATGGAGATTATTCCATGGTATGACTTTAAACATTTCCATCTAACATTTATTCATTACGAGTGTTTCTATTGCTCAAAAATACAGTAATTCCTTCTGTGAATAGGGGTGACTCTCCACAGATCTGAACTGTAATGTAGATTAGTGCTGTAACCTGCTCGTCTCCCTTGTGATAGTACATAGGTTTAATCTATACTGTGGAACATTCTAGACAAAGCAAAAACATTTCCATGGATACATCAGGTGGTGGACCCTTCACTAGAAATGTTACGCAATGCACCTTTAACTAAACTAACCCACTAAATCCAAAGGGAGGATGTAGTTTGCAGCTGTGTGATTGCTGTGCATGTGGCGAGCTTTAACTGGCAGCTATCAGCGCTCATGTAATCACAGGCTAAACCAGGTGCACAGTTTTAACCACAATTTGATGTAAATTACTTTAATTCTGGGCAAAAATGTCAAAAAAAAAAAAAAAAAAAAAAAAAAAAAGCAAAAGCAAACACACAACTATGAACAAAGCACAAAACAAAAAAGTCTGCAACCTTTAAATGATGAAATATTGTTATTTACAAACACAGAATGTCTCAATATTTTTGACAATATACAGTACTGCAAATTATTATTAAAGGGGGATTTATACTGCTATGGGGTATTAACTGATAACACATAACATACTGTACTTAGATCGCCATGTTACCTTTTACCTTTTAAGTCACTCCCCCTTCAGAGCGCTGTCACAACACAATCAGCGTGCATTCTGCTAATAAAACTACAGCACATTGCATCAGGTTTGTCAAGTTGCTGTGTACAGCTTTGTGTCATGTTTTTCTATAGGGTATTTATAGAGAATTGTCGTGTGGGAGCTTGAATGACGTCGGTTTGTGGGCTGAGCATTGGACAGGATCTTGCAGCTAACCTTAAGGAGGGTTTGAATAGGGCCTGGAAGAGGTTGTGAAATTCCTCAGACACGCATGAATGATATCTAAAAGATCTTCAGGCATCTTTTTGAATAGGAAACATAATACCCCATCTTTTAAATGAATGAATGATTTTACTGCACTTTAGCATGGTGGGAACTTTGTAATGTCTGTTACTTCACATGGTAAAAAGATATGTAGCACACCAAGTCCATTTTGGAAACAGAGTTGGCTTTTGACTTTATCTCTAATACATCTAACATGAGCTGCTCCTCTGATCTCATTTCTAATCCTGCCCATCCTCTGCTCTGCTCCCACAAATTCCACCATTGTGCATCCAAACGGGCTCTGTGTTATTGAAATAAGCACCAGGGATTCTGAACCGTGGACCAGGATGATTCTGTGTGTGCTTTTAGACTAGGTATTTCAATGAGCGTTTATATATTTAAACTGTTTATCTTTGTAAAAATCACCTTGCAACATAAATAATAAGGGTTGGCATTGATACTTTGCAGGTAATGGTATGATCATTCCCTGGGGATGTGATGCTAACAGTAAGCACTGCTGTTTGAAGTTCTGTTACTCAAGTTAGACTTAAGGCCGCCACACACTACAGGATTTTTGGGTCTTAAACGATTTTTAAACGTGCGACAAAAAAACGCACACCACAAACACGAGGAGAATCTTATGAGATTTTAAATCTCCGATCGTAAAGACTGATGCAGGATATGGCTGCATAAAACAGGCTACACAGTTGTAAGAGCAACTCAGAGACTCTTGAATATTCAGAAGATCAGAGAACTGCACGTCTAGTTTAGATGCAAGTCAAAACTGTGTTATTATTATTTGTGAAATGTGGTGCAAAACTTCAGATACATGATTTTTAATGCATAGAAGGTTGGCGATAAAGTCCACAGGAAGTAGAGTCACTGTCGCTAATCTGCAGCTTCACCCCGATCCAAGCGCTGTGTGGATGTAAACAGACACACACGAGGAACTACTCTCACCTTTTTAGTTTTAAAGAACGTTTCAAACTGGATTAACAGCGCGGTTTTGTGGACTGGGGGTCATTATTTGCGGAGGACAAGTTCTATAGATAATGAGGATGAGATGCTGCAGTTTAAATTTACAACTTTATGAGTGGTACATTTTTTTTTCTCTATTTCCTGAGTTTGTATCTTGCGCCTCTGTGTCCGTTACTCCGTCTGCCCCTGACGCTCTGTTTTATCGGCTGTTACCATAGCGCTGTTGATGTTTGGCAGTTACAATCTGACAGAGCAGCTTAGAGTCACACTGACACCACACACACAAACATGAGGAGCACAGCGGCGTCAAAATCGCACACGAAGAACTCGAACTCGGGGGGAAGCAAATTGCAGCCTAAATCGGAGAAATTCTCCTGTAGTGTGTGGCGACCTTTAATATGGTCTTTATTTCAACAGTTTGAGCTTATTTGGCTTGAAGAGCCCAATACTCCACCATTTTTGATACCACAATGATAATTAAAAACACCATTCTTTTTAAACAATATAATGTGATTTTCAGATTAAAATTAAAAGTAGTTTCTCCAGTAGTACTGTTGGTGGTCCTATGTGGTATTAGAGGTCTGAAACAGACCAAGATCATTCTAAAACCATTCAAGAAAGGTACAGTTTGATCCAGTTTGAGACTTGTTCATGGTCAGTTTCAATATTAGTTTCAGTGTCAGTCAGTGTGTGGCCTTTTTTTTTTTTTTTAATCTATAGCAGCACACGCCAACCAGGAATAAAAAGTGACCTAGTCTTATAGGTGCATTATAGATATTTAGAGATGTTATTGCTTTGTCTGGAATGTTTCACAGTGTGGTATTAAACCTTTCTATCCTCATGGAGACCAAACCAGCCCAGTTACAATTCAGATCTGTGGAGATGCGACCCCGCTCACAGTCACAATGCCTGTTTTTCTAGGCATTTTTCAGCTATACAACCACCTGCAATTGAGTAAATGTAAAGTAGAGCTGTTTAATGTCATACTGTGGAACATTCCAGGCAGAGCAATGACATATAGACCCCCAACCAAAAAGTTACATAGTGCACTTTAACTTAATTTTGATACCACATAATAATAAAAATGTGCTTTCCTTTTTTCAGTTTATTATTTTCAGCACAAAATAAAAAAGTCGTTTTGTTATGCTGCCATGTCGTCTTGTGCTCGTAATCCCCATAGTCCCAGCCACGCAGTGTTGGTATTCACTTCATACTCCAGCGTAGTTCCTGTATCAGTGTGGGGCGGGTGTGGCGGGTGGGGGAGGGGTCCCTACCACCGCTGTCCTCTGCGTGAAGACGAGCTAACGAGACTCTGAAAGACAAGAGACACATCCCGTCTGCACCATTAATACTCACGTCCTGTTGTTTTAAGTGGGAGGAACGCGCTCTAATGGAGGACTACGGTTTTAAGGAGAAGTTGGGACAGTGCAGGCAGCCGAACTGTGCCAAAAACACCGGGAGTCAAGCAAGGATAGAATACATTTACGAGGCACATGATTCACATAAAAGTTGGAATTTTACTCACTTTTTTATCTATGCTGTTTAGGTTGTGCTTACTTTGTAGAATTTTATGATGTAATTTTAGATGGAGGGCAACGGTCTATCTATGGGTTTCAGAACGATGGGAAATTAGGACTGTTGACCGTTGTTGCCATAGCGATTAGCAATTTAAAACAAAAAATAATGTAAGGTAAGATATGAGAGCCTTTATTTGTGCCACAGTGGGGAAATTCCAGTGTTGCAACAGACAGTTTTCTGATGTCTTCTCGAAATACATGACAAGGCCTATAACAAGAACATGAAATGTATGAATTTAACTCAAGGGGAGATTCAGTGTTTTTGGAAGAAATATCCAAATTTATAATCCACAAATATTGAATTTTATTGGCTCCACAAATTTGTTATATAAAACTTAGATGAAAAACTTAGACAAAGATGTGAGTCTGGTCACTGTTGAATCTCTCCGAGGTCAGATGGGCATGATTGACAGGTGGATTAGCCAACCAGGGACACGTGTGGTCCGCCTGTATCAAAACAAATATGGCTGCTTGTACAGTAGATTTGCCAGGCAACACGTGTATAGGTTTTGACAAGGAAAATGTGCAAAAAAGGCAAACCTGTGGCAAAGACAAAAATGAAAGATAAAATGTTAAAGATTTAAAGAGTTATTTTAGAATTCAAAATCAATTGATTAAAGAGGGATTAAACTCCACCCGCAACCACATTTCAAATAGAGCTGTTGACCTGGGCAGCACCTGAAGGACTAAAGGGGAGAGTGAGGCGGCAGAAGGGGTGGGGTCTGGAGGACTAAAGGGGAGAGTGAGGCGGCAGGAGGGGCGGGGTCTGGAGGACTAAAGGGGAGAGTGAGGGTTGGAGAAGGGGCGGGGTCTGGAGGACTAAAGGGGAGAGTGAGGGTTGGAGCAGGGGCGGGGTCTGGAGGACTAAAGGGGAGAGTGAGGGTTGGAGCAGGGGCGGGGTCTGGAGGACTAAAAGGGAAAGTGAGGGGCGGAGGAGGGGCGGCGTCTGGAGGACTAAAAGGGAGAGTGAGGGTCTTAGGAGGGGCGGGGTCTGGAGGACTAAAAGGAAGAGTGAGAGGGCAGGAGGGGCGGGGTCTGGAGGTATAAGGAACAGTGTGATTGGTCTAAACGTTATCCACACTTCAAACTCCACCCCTTTACCCAGTCTTTTGTGATGTTACCAACTACTTGAAATTTTACCAGAACGCTGCAAATGTACCTAGTTTGCACTGAACTTGCCAAAAAATGACTAAGAATTAGTAGATACTGCTATTAAAACACTATATGCACAGTTTAGTGGTGAAAAGGATGAATTTGATGTTTAATTCTACTGTTGTGCATGTAAACACACACTAAAACTCAGATCTAATATTGCATTATTGGATTATGGTAGGAATCTGTTTTTCCTAACCATATTAATGTAGCCAGTGTTTGAAAGGGCAGAGCGTGTAGTTCACAAAGCAGTACTGGTCTTTATGGTACAATATAAAGCACATTTAGCAGCAGTAAAAGCCAAAAGTCCTGTGTGAATTCAGCCCATTAACCTTTTACAAACCGAATAAACCGAGGCCACCAGACACTTGATCTGTGCTGTTGGGGCCAGTCTCACATCAGCGGCGCACACAGAGACCCATATGGAGACTTGAACTGTCTTTCAATTAACAATTATATTTTATTGAAACAAGCCATAACATTTGGCCAAGTAAATGTGCCGTTATTTTGAAACTCATGAACATTTGTCTGGATAAATACAACAACATATGGTATGGTAATAATATGTCTTATCCCCATGGAGATATTATTACTTTACCTTGAATGCTCCACAGTAAAGCACTTGATCTAATTGGCATTAATTTAATTTCATGTGTTTAAATTGCTAAAAAAAAAAAATACTTGTAAAGACTTACACTCTTACGGGAGAATCTAGAGATTTGACCAAGCCTGGTGCCATGACCTGCTCGTCGCCATGGAAATAGACAAATTTAATGTCATACTGTGGAACATCATCTAGGCAAAGCAATAAGACTCCATGCAGAGAAGCTGGTGTACCCTCCACTACAGAAGTTACACAGTACATCTTTAATGTCAACTAATGAATAAAATTGTCAAATTTACTACCCAGCTCAGTATTTTTTCTCAGATATGCAAAACATATTTCCGTAAAAGGGAATTCATTTTGTCTTCTTGTGTTGAGAATGGGAATATAAACAGTGTAATTCTGTTTAACTTTTGGACAAAGCCTCTCAAATGGATAAACATCAGCATGAAAACACAGGCCAATCTAAGCACAAATCACTTTGTTTAGCCAACGCATTGAACTAATTGCCCTACTATGTGGTTGTATTTAGTCTCCATTGTAATATTTACTCCTCGTGATAATATTTGTGCTGTGTACTGTTTACAGGTACAGGAGCTGGTGGAGGACATAAAGCATTCTCTGGACCTGCGCCTCCAAGAGCTCGACTGGATGGACGACGCCACCAAAGACGCAGCCAGAGCCAAGGTTTAGCATCGCACACACAGCCCTGTCACCATAATGACTATATCCACTTATCGTTCAGTATGTGAAAACTAAAACTATATACTCTGGGGCTCAATATTTATACAATGTATTTGCGAAAATGGGGAGGTTTTTTGTTATTTTGTGGTAATATGATAGATCTCCATCTGAGGTTCTGACCAATGATGTCCCCGGGTGCCTCATGTGCCGCCCACTGCTCCTGAAAGGATGGGTGAAATGCAGAGGATAATTTCCCTACAGGGATAATAAAAAAAAAAAAAAAAAAAAATCTGAGCTGTAGAGGGTTGAAAAAGTAAGTTCTATGGCTAATTATTGCATCATTCTGCTATATATTTGTTACAGCTCAGGCCTTTTAATGAAACAGTCTATTTAAAAATGTTTTCCTGGGATTATCTTGCTTTATTTATTTAGTGTGTCAGTATTTTCTATATTATCATTTATTGCAATATATCTCTGTAGCAATATATTGTAATTCAAAATTTGTTATCATGACAGGCCTACTCACACAAGACATTATCAGCTCAACATTAAAGGTGCACTATGTAACTTTTCTGGTAGAGTCTGCCATCTGCTTGTCTCCATGGAGCTGTTATTGCTTTACCTGCATGTTCTACTGTATGGCATTAATGGTGCACAGGGTCCATCACCTGCTTCTCTCCATAGAGATGTTACCTGGAATGTTCCACAGTATGGCATTACACTTATTTTTTTCTGCGGAGACAGCAGGGCCAATTAACGTGTCGGATCAGTGAAGAGGCAAGCCCACTCACAGTAAGAATGCGAGTTAGGTTAATAAAAACATGTTATTGAGTAAATGCAAGATGGATACATTTAATGCCATACCGGAACATTCCAGACAAAACAAGAACATCTCCATGGAGACGAGCAGGTGGTGGACCCTCCACTAGAAAAGTTACACAGTGCACCTTTAAATTAGAATGAGAAAAGCTTTATTGCCATAGTCACTTACTATGAATGTGCTTTGGCGATATGGTGCACAAACCAATTAATAATGGTTAAAAAAAATCATCTTTTAAATAGGATCAACTTTGACTAAATATAAATACACAATCTTATCTATATCCATGGAAATAAGCTGGTCAGATCAGATCTGTGGAGAGGCAAGTCTGCTTACATTAATAATGCGTGTATGTGTGTGTTTAAGCTTTTTTGCACAATGAAAATACCAATACAAATTAATGCCATACTGTGGAACATTGAAGGGAAAGCAATAACATCTCCATAGAGACAAGCTGGTAGCCAACCCTTCATCACAAAAATAACAAGTTCTGGTAGAGGGCCTGTCACCTGCTGTCATTATAGGTGGTTTTATAGCTCAAAAATACCTAGAAAAACAGACATTCTGACTGAGCGGGGTCGCCTCTCCACAGATCTGACCTGTAAGTTGGTCTGGTTTGGTCTCCATGAAGATAGAAAGGTTTAATGCCATACTGTGAAACATTCCAGGCAAAGCTATAACATCTGCATGGAGAAAAGCATTTGACGGACAACTCCACCAGAAAAGTTACACAATGTAGCTTTAACCACAACTATATCAAAAGTATGACCCAAATCAAAGGCAGGGCTATGAAATAAAGTTGAATAATATGAAATCAAATCAAATCTGTGTTCTACAGTGACTCTGCCTCTTCAGCACATCTGTCCAAAGCCATCAGTATTAGTAATAAGATTCAATTATACTTTTCTTTTCTTTGCGGAGATTTTGAGTGGCGAGATGGGCTCCTCTGATGGCTCTGACATTGAGAAGTGAAGACCTCGTAATCCAAATCCTCCTGCACAGTTGTGATTCGGGGCTGCTCTGTCAGATACCCCTTTAATACTTTTACAATACGCTGTTATAATCCCGTTAAGAGGGCCATGCTGAATATAAAGAGCTTGCCTGTAATCCCATTTCACTGGGTTTGCCTGATTAGTTCATTTGTGTGTACAGGGGAAGGGGGAGAGCGTACTGCCATGTCCAATACAAATGTATACAGTACACAGACTGTTAGTGTGAGGTTGTGTGTAGTTGTATAGACAAGCTTATATGAATAGTAGAGTGTGGTGAAGCCATGGTCTACTGGTGGTTACATTGTCAAAACCTATTTACCAAAAGAAGAAACTAGTATTAGTAGTTGTTCTTTGAGTAACATTTTATACAAAAGGCATTCATTGCTTTTAAAGGTACACTTTGGAACTGTTCTGAAGGTCCGTCACCTCTAATCATCAATCAAACCAACCACTGCAGTTACATGCTCACCAAAATCTGATCATTATCTGATTTGTGGACCTTTAAGATGATCTAAATGACATTAAAACTGCTAAATCTGAAGAGAGTGATCTGAGATCCTAATAATCAGAAAGAAACTAGGTGATTTTGCTGTTTGCATGTCATTTTAATCATCTTTGAACATCAGATCTGATAATACAGATAAGCACAGTGACAAAAAATACATAAATAAATAGTATTTTGAGTGTAATCACCTTTCCACAGATGTGTCCAGTAAAAGCTTAGTCACAACTGCCCGTACGACTAGCTACAGGCGGTCTACGAGCGAAAAATGGCTCAACCCATACGGGGCACGCAAGTGGCCCGCACGAAATAGCAAGCCCGTATACCGCTCGGTGAGACGAAAATGTGCATGCACCTTTTTTCTACGGGCATGCTGCGAGTGCTAGATCGTAACGAACACTTGTACAACACACAAGGTGAAGTAGGTGACCCGCAGGTGTGTCGTACGGATTTTTAAATTTTTGGGCACACCAAATCCACCGGACTGTACAAGGGACACGTATGTGCTCTTCAAGTGATAAATGCGTGTCCCTTGTGTGCCCCTTGTGTGCCCCATGCGTGCAGTCTGAGTGTTAGAAATAAGAGGCTATTTTGTGCGGGAATCCTATGGGCACTTACATATCCCGTACACACCCCTTGCGTGCTAGATTCCCGATCAAGTTCTTGAAACAGGGTCTCATACTGTCCCAGAATCTGCAGCCAATGCTTCACCCACCAACGCCTCTGTGTTTTCTCCCTTCGTTGCTGGATAAGATTGCGGCCAACACAGCCACTACGGCTGCTTCTACTTCCTCCTCCTCTTGTGTGACAAGTTGTAACAGTCTTCTTGGTGGAACCGCCATGGCTGATGAAGGACGAATGTGATCCATACAGTGACCATCGTGTACATATATATATATATATATATATATATATATATATATATATATATATATATATATATATATATATAGTGTGGGAGGCTAATATTGACGTCAGCGTGTGCGGCATTCGCTCGGGGTGAGTAAGGGGCCTGTACTCGCATCCTACTAGCACCTTGACTGTGGCATAAGGGCACCGTACAAAAGCCTCACCCGTACGTCATAAGTGCAACTTACGTTACCTTTAGGAATACCTCACAATACACGCATGCACGGCAATCGCTAGTTTGATTTTCAGCGATGCCACATGAGGTAGCCCTGACATACCTACGGCCCCCTTAAGATGCACATTTAACAGCGCAATTCTGTCTACAACGTTCTACGGGCCCACACAACTCCAAAACCCGTAGCGCCCGTACGGGCATAATGTGACTATAGCATAACTTGGCCTGGTGGCTTATCTCCATGGATATTGATGAATTTAATGCCATACTGTGCAACATTCTATGCAAAGCAATAACATCTCCATGGATATCATAGTTACATAGTGCACCTTTAACAAATGCAATAAAAGCACAATCTGCATTTGCTAAGTACCAGGTAGAAACTTATATATTTGTACATGGAACTATGTACAAATATATAACAACTAGATTTAGGCAATGGAAATGGCAATATACTTTTAGGTTGACTTATTTGAAGTCATAACACTATTTTTGTTCAGTCCTTGTTTATAAATCTCCAAATCTTTCTATCTCTGCCCATCCCTCTCTCTGTCTATCTCTTTATCTCTCTCTTCCCCTCTTCTCCTCTCCCTCTCTCTGTCTGCAGTTGAAGCACATGATGGTGATGACTGGATACCCAGACTTCCTGCTCAAGCCTGAACTCATAGATCAAGAATATGGGGTGAGTCACAGATCCAGGGCTCTGTCCACCAGTCTGCAGCCTCCGCCACATCCTAATGTCCAAACACAACCAATACAAACACTGTAGCATCTCTCTGTCTCTCTGTCTTTGTCTCTCTCTCTCTCTTTTGCTCACTCTCTCTCTCCCTCTTTCTCTATTACCTTGCCCCCCCCCTTCTTATATTCTCTCTATTTCTCCTTCTTTTCCTCTCCCCCTCCCTCTCCCTCTCTCTCTCTCTCTCTCGCTCTCTCTCTCTGCTTTTCTTGCCCTCTCTCTTTCTTAATATCTGGGGAGTGCTTTTCTATTTCCCATTATCATGCATCCTTGTTGATTGCATTCAGCTCCAGCTAAAATAGACTGTACAAAAGGACTAATAGAGAGTAAATATAATGCAGCAGATACAAGACGTACTATTTTTAATGAACTGAGCTTGAATCTGTCCAATAATAATAATTAAGTGCACAGTTAAAGAGAGAGGGAGAGCTCATTAAATACTGAACGTGTCTAGAATCACCCAAATGAGTCCAGAGCCCATAGTGTAAACCTCGTAATGCCTCGTTGCATACACATTTTAGCACAGGTCTTTTGACAGCTGTCCAGCGACTCGTGGCACAGGTCTACGTCACACCGTCGCGTGGGTCTAATAGACCTGTGTCACGCCCACAACGGCCTGATTGTCATGGAAACGCTCTCCGGGTGAGGGCCAAGCGAACCATGCCAGTTTAGAGTCTCTTAATTACATCCTTGCTCCAATATCGACACATAAAACGGACAAATAAAACAAGAGCAACTATTGCACGTGGGTAGATAGATAGATAGATAGATAGAACAGGAGCTTGGGAGCAGCTCTAGGCTTATGCAAGAACTGAACTGTGCCGTTAGCAACAGTGTAATAAAAATAAGTACATTCATTATCACTATTGGACAAGCTTATACTGTATGTTTAATGTGGAAATATTGTCACTATTCACACAATCATAAATCAAAAGATTCTCCAGAGTCTGTTGAAGTTTTCCACACATCTGCCTAAGTTTAGATCCTGTTCAGTCCAGATGTGTCTGACTAATTGATAAGAAGTTTCATTTTTGACTAAACTGCCACAGAAAAATGCAAACAGAAGATATATTCTAGTATGATCTGTTGACAGCGTTAGGGCGATTTACTATAAGTTTGTCTGTAATGAGCTTGTATACCACCATTTACATGATATTTAATTTAAAAAAGACATTGATTTGATTTGATTTTGCATATTCTGTATTTTACATTTTGTGTTTTCACAGTTTGATGTGGACGAGAAAACTTATTTCAAGAACATCCTGAACAGCATCAAGTTCAACATCAAATTATCAGTGAAGAAGATCCACGAAGAAGTGGACAAAACTATGTAAGTCTCAAATTGTGACAATGAATCAACCAGCATTTTAAATTATAAATCAATTATAATGTATTTTTACGCACTATTGTCTCAGAAACATGTTTGACAGGAGTAAAACATGCTTGGGTGCATATTTTCTGTAACATCCGAGCACTGAGGCTAATCCATGTGTGCACTTATCTGTAGCACGCAGACTGAGAAGCACTGCTGTGGGACATGCGCCTCATATTTACACTGTACCATGACACTGTGCCTCTGACAACAAGATACTAGTCTACATTCAACAGTCATTCTATCACCAGCCCACACACTCAAACACTAGCATTTTAAGTACGCCTAGGGGAGGGTGTGGAGAGACGGTTACACGCTAATTCAGTGCTTTTCTCTTTAATCTAGCTCTATCCATGGGACCGTTGCCATGGTGATTAACGATTCAAAACAAAGTATCTGGATATATATTTTTTGAAAGGGAAAAAGTTCTCAAAATGTTGCATATAACAGAATGCTGAGGTCCATGAATACTCAAAACACGCATTCCATCTACCCGGTCCATCCACATCTTTTTGGTCCGCCCCTGTCATGCTTTGGTTGAGTGACAGGTGGATTTAACCAATCACAGTGAAGAGTGAACTCTTAGAAGAAGTCCATAGCTTTTGTTACTTCTTAAAAAGGATATATGACGCTAGTGAGTGTGAAACATGAATTCAAATTAAATTAAAATGATTTTGGTGGAAGGTTTGTGTTTGTCAATAATTAGATGTTATTGCTCTGTCTGGAATGTGACACATTATAGCATTAAACCTGTATTTATTCAATTACAGGTGTGTTTGTTGCAAAAAAAAAAAAAAAAAGAATACCTTTGGGCTCACCTCACCACAGGTCTGACCTGTAACTTGGCCTGCTTGTTTCCATGGAGATAGATGGTTTAATGCCATTCTGTGGATCATTCCAGGCGTAGCAGTAACATCTCCATGGAGATGAAAAAAGAAGGTTGAACTTTGTCCAGTTGCCAGAATTCAACCCTCTTTTGTTATGGACTCTACCTGGACAACTGAGTGAGTTTGCAGACATCATGATGAGACAAACATGTGGCTGATCCTTCACCAGAAAAGTTACATAGTGCATAGTTAACCTGACGTGACCAAACCCCAAACTCCCACCCCTCCTTCAGTCTGTGCAGAGGTAAATATAAAGCCTGGTCATGTGTCTAAGCTCTCGTATTATTATTATTATTATTATTATTATTATTATTATTCATGTATTTTTTTTTTACACTTGGTATTTTTGGTATTTAAAATAATAATAATGCTGGTTTGTTAAAGGTGCACAATGGAACTTTTCTGGTGGAGGTTCTGCCACATGCTGTCTCCATAAAGAGTTTATTTTGCTTTGCTTGGAATGTTACAGTGTGTGGCATTAAACATGTATTGTATTGTATTGTATGTACATGTACTGCATGTATTTAATTACATATGTCTTATTGCTAAAAAATGTCTTCAGGAACGTGCACACTTACAGTGTGTTGGGCCGGCTCTTCACAGACTGGACTGTTGGCACTTACTGCTTGTCTCCATGGACATAGGTTTAATGCTGTACTATGGAACTTTCCATGTAAAGCAACAACATCTCCAAGGAGACATGCAAGTGGTGGACTTCTCTATCAGAAAAGTTACATAGTGATCTGGTTGGTAAAAGAGTTGAGTGAAGATGTTTGGATTTAAAAACACAGTGGAGCAGTTCCTACTTTTGGTTGGTTGCAGTGTAATGTAATATATTGAGCATACTTCACTGTGATTGGTTAATTCCACCTGTCACTCACTTCATGACAGAGACTGACCAATAGGAGGAGCGGGTGGAAAAAGTGACGCGATTTTTATTGTCATACAGCCCAACAATGGACACAATGGATACTTTGCGGTGACATTACGCTGGGGGGTGTTCTACGTGTATCTCTGTGGTGCGATTTTCAGCAGTTACCATAGAGACACAACGCACACATTTGGAAATGCTGTCAAAAAGATACAAGATGATCTGAAACCTCAAGAAACGAATTAAACAGCACAACGTTCATGGTTCTGTTCTGATGTCTAAAAGCATGATTTACCCTTATGGCAGTGTCACCCGTTTAGTCTGAGAAAGTACATTCAATATTTCACCCAAAGAACGAAAAGAACATCGGCATTTGGTACAATGTGTTTCGTTTGGGGAGAGAAGTTATAGAGGGTGATTTGTGATTGTGATTCTGTATTAGGAATCTCATCTGTCTCTTCTCTCCCTCCCCCTCCTCCTCTCTCTCTGTCTATACTCTTTCTCTGCGTCTCTCTCTCTCTCCCTCTCTCCTCAGGTGGCTCCTTCCTCCTCAGGCCCTTAATGCCTACTACCTCCCTAACAAGAACCAAATGGGTGAGTGTCTGATCTCCATGGTACATACTGATAAGAACACAAACAACATTGTCATTCCGCCTTGTGCTCCTCTGTCTTACACTTAATCAAACAAGCTCCAGAAGTCTGTGTCTGTATAAAACAAAGGCTGAGACCTGTGTGCACTTACCACACACCGCAAACTGGAGAGACACCAGATATAACACTTAACAAACTGTGCAAACATCTTTAAAAGTAAGTCTGTGGTTTAATAAAGTACAATGTATTTAGTTCTACCGTAAATTGACGCCATGTTAGAATGTTGTTTCCTTATCAAAAACATGCCTGGAGTTGTGTTTTGTTTCATTCACATGTGTTTGAATAATCCTTTTATTTATCTATGTATTATTATTATTATTATTATTATTATTATTATTATTATTATTATTATTATTATCATCATCTTATTAATTATTTTATTTATCTATTTATTTATTATTATTATCTATATATATATTTATATTTATTAATCCTTTTTTTAGTCTGTCTACGTCTTCAAAGGTCAAAATGCTCTGTTCCACCTTGTGATGTCACGAAGAGATAACAGCTGCCTTTTACTTTTTGTTCAGTATTGATTGCCAATTCCATAAATGAAATCATTTAATGATTCTAGTGAAGGTGTATGGAGTTTAAAAACACAGTGGAGCACTTCCTGTATTACCACGTGACATCACAAGGTGGAGCAGAGTCTTTTCTCGGCCTAAATATGCAGGATTTGTGTGTTAAACATGTGTGAATGAAACAAAACACAACTCTAGGTATGTTTTTGATGAGGAAACAACATTATAACATAGGTCAGAAAATTTGACTACATTCCATATTTGTCATTCACCTTCAGTGAGATTCTACAATGTAAATAATCATGGAAATAAAGATGAGCCAAATGAAAAGCGTGTCCAAACTTTTGACTGGCAGTGTAAGTCTGTATTTTGTGTACATTTTAGGCAAACAAAACTAACCCTGGGTCACTGTGTGTATATTTTTAGACTAAACTGTATCGATAAAGCTGTGAAATAAGAACACTTTATTGTGAATTAATTCCCTCCCACACTGCACACTGCTCTCTGACCCTTGCAGTTTCTCAAGTTCATTTAACCTCAAGCTGCACAGCATATATGTTTTTCCAGTCTCCATGGAGATGCTTTGCCTATAATGTTCTACAGTATAACAAACCATATCTATAGGGACAGGACATGTTACAATGCAGATCTGTGGAAAAGTCATAGTAAAAAAGTCCCGTTATTAAGGTATTTCTGAACAATAAAAACATCTGTAGTTGTATAGATTCTAATTTTCCAGAACTTTAATCTTTGAAGTAATAACATCATGCAGACTTCGCTTTAGAAAAGTTACGTAATGCGCCTTTAACTCTGAGACCACACAAACCATAAAACCTTTTCTATTTTCTCTTGGTCCTGGTTGAGATCTGGGCTGGTCCGGTCTGTCTGCTCCAGGATTTAATCTTTGTGCAGAGTCAGTGGTGTGTTCATGAGCTAAAGCCTGAGAGCACACACACACACACACACACACACACTCACACACACACACACAGAGACAGGAGGCAAATACAGACATGGCCCAGAGGTCACTGTAGGGCTCCCCTCACTCCACACCTACAAAACAGGTCAACTCTGTAATGTTTTAGATTTAATATATAATCTCTTTCATTAAAGCTCCTATATTACACAAAATTGACTTGTGAAGCTTTAAGCCTTGTTAGAATGTTGTTTCCTCCTCAAAAACATACCTGGAGTTGTGTTTTGTTTCATTCACACATATTATTCATTTGGATAATTTCATTCCAGGGATGAAATTATCCAAATGATTCAAGTGAAGACTTTACATGGCCGCGTCAATGAGCCAATAAATACACTGCACTGATTTATCAGCAGCAGAGGAGCTCACATGTCAAGACTGTGCTCTGAATCATCTTACTGGTTAAACAGAAGAGGTGAAGAAACCGCGTGCAGCATGAAACCACCCGAAAACACATCAAATCTCCAGTGTGGGGAGTTTACAGTGTTTCAAAGTGTTGTGCGTATTAATAAATCCACATCCAGTCTGCGTAAAGTTGAAGCCAAACAGATAACATGAACCAAACTCAGCCAAAATCTTCCTCGGTGCCAGTAAAAGCTTAATTCTCAAATGTTGTGTAGTAAATATATCCAACGTGGAGCCCGTGTGCGTAAAGATGCACTCAAACAGGTAATATGAACCAAACGCCGCCAAAATTCTCCTCCTCATCAGTCCTGGTAAAAGCATAATTCTTTATATCCAGAGTAGAGCGCTTGTGCGTAAAGATGTAACAGACCGTGTAAAGTTCTCCATTATCCTGCTTCTCCTTCCAGGTAACCCCGCAGTAAAAGAGTAGTTATTTAACAAAACAAAAAGCACTTACTCCAAGCGCTGGATTTAATATAAAGCCGTATGCGGCGAAAACAAAAGCAAAACTTAAGCCCGTGTGAGGATCAGCTGTGCGCTCTGGTTCTTTTGCATGCACATTTGTTTTGAGTTATAAGTGAACATAGTATAGCCTAGTACTATGTTTTAAAATATGAATTAACGTAAAGTAATTCAAGGATTGAAAAGTATTTTCTTAATAATAATGGCCATTAATTTACTTTTTAAAAAATACAGGCACCAAAAAAGAACCGTTCAGGACTTGGTATTGAAAAGCAGGTATTGTTAAAGTGCTCGCCCTATTACCGCAGTGTTTTCTGTTTGAGAGAAGAACTCAGCTCAGCTCCATTCAGGTTCAGCTGATATCCTGGTTGGACATATAAATTTATGTAATAACACTATTTACTGGTGGCAGTTGGCCCAGAAAGTCTCATAATGTTTGAACTTCTTTTTATACAGAGCTCTTCAACACTGACTTGGGAGATAAATAACAGATATAAAACACACTTGGATCACTTTTGACTTATGTTATTTTAGTTTAAAGGAAATAAAGGCTGTTTTCAGTCTCTGCACTGGTTTCAGATAATATCGGCTATAGGCAGATACTTAAAGACGTAGTATCGGAACTGAAAAAGCTGGATCAGTGCATCCCTAATCGGCTACTGATACTTTCCATCTGCAGTCCCTGGGAAAGCTGAACCTGTTGGATAATTTGACATTTATCAATTCATTCAAGACTGTGCAAAAGACATTTTTAAAAATCACTATGAGAACTATAGGAATTCAAACAGTACAATAGCCTTTATTTCTTTTCAGTAAGTACTGGTACCGGAAAAAAAAAAAAAAAATGACACTAGGGACTACAGGTGGAAATTAGCTCCGGTGCTACAACCTGCACAGAGCATCTCTCCTGTTAAGGTTAATGTAGATTGTGCACTGTCCCTGTCTCATAAATAAACTAAATAAATCACATTTATTTGTCGAGTAATGCTTATATCTCCCCAACCAATGGCATTTATTTAAAGAACATCTGCTAACTTTGACCTGACATCTCATAACTTAAAATTATGTAGAATCCAAATGAGCCAGGGATTATTTCATATGAACTGCGTTTTTCCCTGATCAAAACCATTACAACAACCAAACATGATCGTACGTCAGTCATTTTGCCTATTTGAAGGGCCTATGTTATTTTATTCTATTTTCTGATCTACTGTGTGTCCTAATGTTGTTTCCTCATCACAAACACACCTGGGGTTGCGTTTTGTTTCATTCACACATTTTAACACACAAATCCTGCATATTGAGGCTGAGTTCTTCTCTCAAACAGAGAACACTTAGTTCCACCTTGTGATGTCATGTGCTAATGCAGGTCCACTGTGTTTTTAACCTCCACACACCTTCACTAGAATCATTTGGATAATTTCAGCTCTGGAATCTTTACTGAATTAAAGGTAAAAGCTGTTAACTTGAGTACTACCAGTACATGACATAACAAGGTGGAACAGAACATTTTGAGCTTTGGAGATGTAGACAGATTTATAATAAAGGATCACTCAAACATGTGTAAATGAAATAAAAACATAACTCTAGGTCTGTTTTTGAGGAGGGAACAGCATTCTAACATGACTTAAAGCTCACAAGAGACAATTTTGTGTAATATAGGACCTTTAAAAGTGCTGTTATGACTCCATAAAAAAAAAAAAAAATCAGTGCAACAACTCCACACATAAGTAACGAGGCAGTAACAGTAAGAGACAAGAGATTGGATTTTCTATATATTCACTGTAATTGTCAGTTATACGGTTCCCCAAAACTCTGCCAACTGGAGTTATAACTACAGCATCTGATTGGCCAAGTAAAGGCTGATCAATGCAGAAGTTCACTGTAGGTCCAATGTGGAGAATTACGAAAAGTTTGGGCTAATTTCTCCATGTGATATTGGCATTCCGTTCAGTGCAAAGAGCCAAATCCACAAAGTCCCAATCCATAAAACTGGACCCCGGAAAATTAAAGTCTATAGTTACAAATGACCAAAGGAGCAGAGTCTGTGTCATTGCTTTGTGTAGGGTTTTGTGGTTTGGAATATGCATTACCAGTCAGTTTTTTTTCCTTTATATTTACTACTTTCTCCATTTCATACACCTACAGAAGACACCAAATATATGAAGTAAAATGTATGGAATTATGTAGTAAAGAAGTCCAAACTGACTGGTCATGTATGTTTAAAGGTGCACTGTGTAACTTTTCTGCTTGTTTCCATGGAGATGCTGTTGCCTTGTCTGGAAAGTCCCGGTTTGACTTTAAACGTATCCATTTTGCATTTACTCAATAACATGGGTTTTTATTGGCCTAAAAAACTTCTATTGTTACTGTAAGTGGGCTCGCCTCTCAGATCTGACATGTAACGTGGCCCTGTGGCCGTCTCTATAGGATTAAATAAGTGTAATGCCATACTGTGGAACATTCCAGATAATATCTCCATGGAGAGAAGCAGGTGATGGACTCTCCACCAGAAAAGTTACACTGTGTATCTTTAAATAGCACCAGTCAAAAGTTTGGATCATTCAGTGTTTGTTTGTTTTGGTTTTTTTTTACCACTTTCTACAAACGATTAAAGTTAAAATAATATTTTTCAAAAAATATTTTTTTCTTTACTGTATAATTCTATATGTTACTTCATATATTTGATGTCTTCTGTATGTATATCAAATGTAGAAAATAGTAAACATATAGAAAAAAACAATAAGAGGGTGAGTTCAATCTTTTGACTGGCAGTGTAAGTTTTACCATCCAAATATCGTAAAAACAGAACTAGCTGATTTTAAACGGTTTGCAGTGATCCAAACTTATTCCCCACTTTCCTAAAGCATTCAGAGCATCCTAATTACTCACAGTAATGAGTTTATAAGTACTTTTCATGACTATCAGAGGCCAGAGCATGCTAACAGCGCACTTCTTGATTCTCTGACAATAAATCAGATGCAGACAGGACACAGCGGTCTCATTTTGACCTCAAGAGTTGCTTTTATAATATATCAACAAGATGCGAGACAAATGTCCTCAAATACATGGAAAGAAAGCGAGTATGCAGGTGTGTCAACAACCGTGGAAAATTATCTCAATAAATAAAGTGTTTTCACATTTGGTATTAGAAAAGCAGAATCTAAAAAATAACTAAATCAGACCGCTACCATGAATACTACCACTGTGTCACTGTTTTATGGTCCTCAACTTCTTTTAACAAAGTTTTGGCGCTTCATTTAACAAAGGTGAAAAATCTAACCAGGAATCAGAGGTAAAGCTGTATAAATGTAACCCGTACATATATTCTTTGTTATCTAGACTTAAGCCAGGCCTCGACTGATGAATAGACTTAAAACACAGTTACTCTTATGGAAAACTTATGGACTATGTTATTTCTGCTGCTTGTTTTTTGTGCATAAAGCTCACACTTGCTCTGCTTCTGTACTGCTTCTTACATAATGTGTCAAAATACATAAAAATTGAAGAGAAAAAGTTTCGGTTCTTTTGAAAAATGAGATCTGGTTCCAGTCGTTCACATTAAGGAAGCACTGAAAAGAGCTGACTCGTTCACGAATGTCACATCACTATAGAGGCTTATTTGCCAGTACTGATTGAAGGTTTACAGAAGCAATCAAACCGTGCCCAGGCTCGGCACGGTTAGGACTTTGGCCCGGTTGGTGCGCACTCATGACTTCAGCGCACTTGACAGATCTTGTATACCGATGTCATCAATCTCATAAGAGGAAAACAGTGACTAAACTCCGCCATGACAGAGAGAAAAGTTTCGTCTGTTAATATAGCCATAAACTCACGGAGGAGAGAGTATCGCAGCAGGACTCATATCCGCCTCACTGTTTAATGGGTATTTCATCCTGCTGGACTTATTTTCTCCACTAAAGCGTTACAGGTTGTGCAGATGTGAGTGTGAGCCATAGAACTCTACATGATCGAGCTTGAGCACAGCAAGGTTCTGCAGTCCTAGTGTGAGAGCGTGTGTTTTCCAAAAATGTATATGTTTTAGTTTGCCACAAAAAGACATGGTCCAAAATCACAATTTGTACCTTCCAACACACCGGTTGTCTTCCCTCTTTAACCTCTACTGCAGGAGCTAAACCACACTGCAGTGTTCTATACTGTCCATCTAAAATATCCACAATAAAAAGTACATGTTTTAAATGTATCTTGATGTTTCTTTTTCAGTTTTCCCCGCCGGCATCCTTCAACCAACTCTCTACAACCCAGAGTTCCCACAGTAAGTACCGGTCTGCCTCCTCTCTGTTCCTCCGTTGACCACAGGGGGGCAGTACTGTTCACACCGTCGTCATTAAAGGCTATGTGCATCTGTCTTAACCTCTGCTCCCCTTAAGTCCCAGCACATCTGATCAGGGCCGTATAACTAGCCACCGAGCGCTCAATTAGCCACAAGGTCCTGCTAACGGGGCCGGTGTCATTGACGGGCACAAACCCGGAGCCCTGTGTGTACCCGGCTGGAGAGGCCAGTCAAAACATTTATTTTACCTTTTCCAAAAAAAAATCAGTGTGTTCAAAATGGTATTAATCAAGAAAAATCAAGAAATATAATGGTGTTGAGTGTAAAAATTAGTAGTTCAATTGAGTTTCTTGTAGCAGTTCCTCATCTACATATTATTATTACTACTACAACTACTCCTATGCTGCTGCTTCTACTACTATTACTAGTACTACCACTACAACTACTATTACTACTGTAACTGCTTCTACTACTATTACTACAACTTATATAGTACTTCTATCAATTCTATTAGGCTACCACTACTAACTTAACTTGGAAATCTACTGTATCTTTGGTTCACTACTACAGTTTAATGTTGTTACGATACTAAAATGTCAAACTCTATTCCAATACCAAGGAAAAGACTCAATACTCAATACCGATTCTGATACCACGATGATAATAAAACTAAAACACTTAAAAAACACTCTGTATTTAGACGATAGAATTTGATTTTCAACATTAAATCGTAAGTATCGATACCTGATCAAACGAGGATCTAGTTTTGATACTAGTTTAGTTTCTAGTTAGATTTTCGATACTTTTCACTACCCTGTTAGTATTATGCTATCACCAACGAGAACTTACTTACTACTACTTAATAGTTTGAAAAAAAAAAGTGCCGGCCATTTAATGTTTATATTAATTAAAAATGTTAAAGGTGCACTGCGTAACCTTTTGAGTGGAGGGTCCTGCAGCGGCTTGTCTCCATGGAAATGTTACTGCTTTGTCTAGAATGTTCCACAGTATAGATTAAATCAGTCTATTACAAGACAGACAAGCAGGTTACAGCACTAAGCTACATTACAAGTCAGATCTGTGGAGAGTCACCCCTATTCACAGAAGGAATCATTGTATTTTTGAGCAATAGAAACACTCGTAATTAATAAATGCTAGATGGATATGTTTAATGTCAAACCATGGAACATTCCAGGGAAAGCAATAACATCTCCATGGAGACAAGCAGAGAAAAGCTGTGCAGTGCACCTTTAAGGCAACAAAAGTTTACTGCTGAATCAGTACTGCTGTCTTTGACATAAACATTATCCTTGTTACAAAAGTGGTTCTATTTTGTATTACTGTCAGAGCTGAAAGCTTTTAGTCCATTAACCTTCCATACTAAATCTTTATTAGTTGAGTTAGAAATATGAATGCCAGTGTGTTGGATATATTCACTGTGGTCAAAACATTCACTGAGCGTAAGCATGTTTGGAATTCAATTTTGTCAAGATTTCAAGTGGAGGGCAAGGGCCTATGGGTGCCTTCACAGTTGTCCTGGTTAGAGCCCAGTTTAGTCCTGATTTGAACCTGTTCTAGTCCTGGTTTAGTCCCAGTTTTGATCCACTAATAAAATATAATAATATTAATAAAATATCTGACCAGGAAAGTTGTAATTGTTGAACCTTGGCATTATTTTTCATGTGGATAAGCCCAGTAATTACAGAGATATTAAAGGTGCACTGCGTAACATTTCTAGTGGAGGGTCCGCCACCTGCGTGTTGCCATGGAAATATTGCTTTGTCTAGAATGTTCCACAGTATAGATTAAACTTTTCTGTCACAAGGGAGATAAGCAGGTCACAGCATTATAAGTCAGATCTGTGGAGAGTCACCCCTATTCACAGGAGGAATCATTGTATTTTTGAGCAATAGAAACACCTGTAATGAAGAAATGCTAGATGGAAATGTTTAATGTCATACCATGGAACATTCCAGGCCAAGCAATAACATCTCCATGGAGACAAGCAGGTAGCCGACCCTCCACCAGAAAAGTTGCGTAGTGCACCTTTAAAGAGGGAGTATTATGCAAAACTACCTACCATCTATCATGTTAACGTTGTTCCTTCATCAAAAACATGCCTAAAGAAGTTTTAAATGTCACCCATGCATGTTTCAGTAATTTAGCGATCTCCCAGGTTAACAGTGCGATCCGATACATGGCTCCGCCCACAAGCCTACATCACCCACGTTCCCACACGACAATTTCCCATAAATATACAAAAACATGATACAAAACAGTACACTACAACTTCACAAACCTGATGCGATGTGCAGTAGTTTCATTAGCGGGATGCGCGCTGATTGTAATAATATGATAGCGCTCTGAAGGGGGAGTAACTTAGGACAGGGAGCAGGGACATGCATTTGGACAACAGCAAATTTAAGCTTTACATTCTAAACTACGACAAATACTATTATTGTGTGTATTTACAAGGGGTTCAGTCAGACCAGTAATTCAAAAATTATTTCTCAAATTCTTGGACTCATTTACAGCCTGATGATCCTGGTGTAGCCCTGTTTTAGTCCTGGTTTAGTCCTGGTTTGTTCCTAGTTTAGTTCTGCGTCAGTCCTGGTTTAGTCCTGATTCAGTCCTGGTTTAGTCTGGGTTTAGTCCTGGTTTAGTCCTGATCTAGTCATGGTTTAGTCCTTGTTTAGTCTGGGTTTAGTCCTGGTTTAGTCATGGTTTAGTCTGGGTTTAGTCCTGGTTTAGTCATGGTTTAGTCTGGGTTTAGTGCTGGTTTAGTCCTGATACAGTCCTGGTTTAGGTTTGGTTTAGTCGTGGTTTAATCTTGGTTTAGTCCTGGTTTACTCCTTATTTTGTCCTGGTTCAGTTTTGGTCACATCTCTAGCAGCTGAAGTGGTTTAGTCAGATCAAAACAAGTCTAAAATAATTTCACCAAAAACCCGAAACAAAGGACTAATTTATCTCATTACCGCTGACAAATACTGGCCCATTAACAACAAAGTGACTGAACTTGTGAATAAAAATCTGTTGTAGATTACATTTTCAAAGCCACTCTCAGGCACTAATTATGAAATAACTGGTGTTTTCTAAGTTTGTAAAGTACAAAATCTATTTTGAAATGAAGCTGCATCTGGCATATTAAAAAAAGCAGACCTTAACTTATAAAAACAAAAACAGAAAGCCTACTTGGACTATGCTAACTATAACAGGGGTGGAAATTAAACTGTGTGGAGTAACTGTAAAGTAAAATGTAAAGAAAAAAAAAAGACTGAAATTTGTCCATCCATTTTCTTTCGCTTATCCGGGGCCGGGTCGCGGGGGCAACAGTTTAAGAAGGGACTCCCAGACTTCTTTCACCCCAGACACTTCCTCTAGCTCCTCCAGGGGGGCCCCAAGACCTTCCCAGGCCAGCTGAGAGACATAGTCCCTCCAGCGTGTCCTGGGTCTTCCCCGGGGCCTCTTCCCAGTGGGACATGCCCGGAACAGTTCCCCAGGGAGGCGTCCAGGAGGCATCCGGAACAGATGCTCGAGCCACCTCACCTGGCTCCTCTCGACATGGAGGAGCAGCGGCTCTACTCCAAGCTCCTCCGGTGTGACTGAGCTCCTCACCCTGTCTCTAAGGGAGCGCCCAGCCACTCTGCAGAGGAAACTCATTTCGGTCGCTTGTATCCACAATCTCGTCCTTTTGGTCATTACCCAAAGCTCATGACCATAGGTGAGGGTAGGAACGTAAATTGATGGTAAATCGAGAGCTTTGTCTTTCGGCTCAGCTCCCTCTTCACCACAACGGTCCGATACAGCAACCACATCACTGCCGACGCTGCACCGATCGGCCTGTCAATCTCACGCTCCATCCTCCCCTCACTCGTGAACAAGACCCCAAGATACTTGAACTCCTCCACTAGAGGCAGGGACTCTGCACCCACCCAGAGAGGGCAAGCCACCTTTACCCGGTTAAGAACCATGGCCTTGGATGGTTTAGTCTGGGTTTAGTCCTGATTTAGTCCTGGTTTAGTCTTTTGATATTATATTGTATGTAAAAAAACAACGCACACACATACACACACACACAAAAACATCAACGCACATACACTTTGTGGCTTATGTGGAAAAAAAAAAGGAGCTCTGTCGACTTAATAAACAAACACGGTGTTAATTGAGAGAAAGACGCCGTTTGCAGCAGCCCTTGTTAGCAGGTCCATTCATTACAGCACAAAGTTACTTCCTGTATAAAGTGTATTAAGCCAATATGGACTATTTGCAACGCATCTCTTTGTATTTCCCCAGAGAAAAACCTCGTAAATAAACTCAGCTTTTCAGTGTGGGATAATTAATCAAGTTGTAGCGTAGCGGCTTGTGCATTAGCTAACCTTTCTACATCTTCATTAGCGGCAATAACTACTGCCGCCATAACCTGCTAGCTTGCATGCTAATCAATCGTAATTGATCAGTGGAATACCTGGAGATATGTGATGTTCAGAATGTCACAGTGATATCGTCTCTCAAATGGGAAGTAAAAATGAAATTCGTTCTTAATTACTTCTTGTGGCATACTTTTTACACTACTACTACTACTACTATTGCTGCTGCTACTACTAATACTACTGCTACTACTACTACTACTAATACTACTGCTGCTGCTGCTGCTGCTACTGCTACTGCTACAACTACTACTACTACTACTACTACTACTACTACTTGAGTAATAAGTACTAGTAGTAGTCGTAGTAATCTCCTTGTGCAAGTCTAAACTCCCTTAAGGCCGCCACACACTACAGGATTTTTCGTTCTTAAACGATTTTTAAACGTGCGACAAAAAGCGCACACCACAGACACGACGAGAATCTTATGAGACTTAAAATCTCCGATCACAAAGACTGATGCGGGATACGGCTGCGGACCATAGAGTATAAAGCTGTGAGCACGATCACGTCAGCTGTTTCCTGTCTACAGTAAAACAACTCGCTTTGAGACTCTTAACTGTTCAAAAGATCAGAGAACTGCACTTCTAGTTTAGATGCAAGTCAAAACTGTGTTATTATTATTTGTGAAATGTGGTGCAAAACTTCAGATACATGATTTTTAAAGCATAAAAGGTTGGCGATAAAGTCCACAGGAAGTAGAGTCACTGTCACTAATCTGCAGCTTCACCTCGATCTGAGCGCTGTGTGGATGTAAACAGACACACACGAGGAACTACTCTCGCCTTTTTACTTCAAACTGCATTAATAGCACAGTTTTGTGGACTGGGTGTCATTATTTGCGGAGGAGAATTTCTATGGATAATGTGGATGAGATGCTGCACTTTAAATTTACCACTTTACTAGAGGTGAGGAATAAAGTCTTCTCATTATTTTCGCTATTTCCTGAGTTTGTATCTTGCACCTCTGTGTCCGTCACTCCTCTGCCTCTGAGTTTTATTGGCTGTTACCGGAGCATTGCTGATGTTTGGTGGTTACGATCTGACACTCACACCACACACGAGGAGCGCAGTGGCTTCAAAATTGCACACGAAGACACATAGTCGGGTCTCGCCTCCCCGAACTTGGGGAGAAGAAATCGCAGCCAAAATTGGGAAAATTCTCCTGAAGTGTGTGGTGAACCCATTTAAAGCCTGATGATCCTGGTGTAGCCCTGGTTTAGTCCTGGTTTAGTTCTTGTTTAGTCTTTTTTGTCACAACAATATGGCCTCTCAAATGGGAAGTAAAACCATATGTCTAGAGGTGGGTAGTCAGTTCAGTTCATTCTTGTACATTAACTTGAGTAACTTAAAAAAAAAAAAATAAAAAATAGAACTCCTTGTGACATACTTTTAACTCTACTACTACTACTACTACTACTACGACGACGACGACTGCTACTACTTCTACTACTACTTCTACTATTACTACTTGAGTAATAAGGTCATAAAAGAAACAGTAGTATAAGTCTAAACTCACTCAAGTTGTTGTTTAGTCCTGGTTTATTCTTGGACACATCTACAGCCCTGGTTTAGTCCTGGTTCAGTCCTTGTTTAGTCCTTGTTTAGTCCCGGTTTAGTTCTGATTTAGTCTTTGTTTAGTTTTGAACGCATCTAAAGCCTATTCGTCCTGATGCACACTTGGTTTAGTCCTGGTTTCGTCCTGGTTTAGTTCTGGTTCAGTCCTGGTTTAGTCCTGGTTTCGTCCTGGTTTAGTCCTGGTTCAGTCCTGGTTCAGTCCTGGTTTAGTTCTTTTTCTGTCCTGGTTTAGTCCTGGTTTAGTCGTGGTTCAGTCCTGGTTTAGTTCTGGTTTCGTCCTGGTTTAGTCCTGGTTTAGTCCTGGTTTAGTCCTGGTTCAGTCTGGGTTTAGTTCTGGTTTCGTCTTGGTTTAGTCCTGGTTTAGTCCTTGTTTAGTCCTTGTTTAGTCCCGGTATAGTTCTGTTAGTCCTTATTTAGTCCTGGTTTAGTTCTGGTTTAGTCCTTGTTTAGTTTTGAGTTTGTCCTGATATACATCTGGTTTAGTTCTGGTTTAGTCCTGGTTTAGTCCTAGTTTAGTCTTGGTTTAGCCCTTGTTTAGTTCTGGTTTAGTCCTTGTTTAGTTTTGAGTTTGTCCTGACATACATCTGGTTTAGTTCTGGTTTAGTCCTGGTTTAATCCTGGTTTAGTTTCTGGTCACATCTCCACTCCCATCTTAATTTAGTCCTGGTTTAGTTTATTCTATACTATATGACCTTTTAAGAGTTACATAACATAAGAAAATATTATTGCCTCCCCTCGTTCATATTGAGTACACAGACTCCCCCTGAGCCTGTGGGTCTGTGGGGTCTGGCAGTGTGAGGAGGACCATTGACGAGCTGTCACAAAGTCATCTCAACAAATCCGATAAACAGCCTCTCTGCATCTGCACCTGCACCAGTACAGAACGCTGATCCGAACAGTAACGGGAAGAGTACTCTGAAAATATATTTAGTTACATAATACTCAACACCTGCATTAAAATGTATTTTGTACCCTGTTCTGTTACACGTCCAATTAGAGTACTATACTGAATACTTTGACTACATTCACGCAGAGTTGCAGTTAAATTATGTAAACCCACAGCATAGACTTAAAAACATCTTTATATAATATGTAAAGTAGCACCTATTGTACAAAATCAAGTAGTTGTTTCCTCTTTTCATTTACCCTCTCGAAGTTGTTTTTAGAGAGATTCATGCATGCTTGAGCAGTCTTTAATAGCTTATTTTCAAGACGCTCTATTGCTGACCAAACCCCGTTTTCACCGCCACTGGCATCCGCCCTCTGCTGTGTATTTACTTTGTTCTTAAGTTTTATTTTCTTAATTAGAGATCCGCATACGATTGGTACAAATGATGATGGATGCGCAGCTATCCATCACAGGTGCTGACGCAGTAACGTGGAAGTCATCGGATTTGTTTCTTTTATTAAGTCGTTTTAGATGAATATTGTGATTTAAAATGTGCAAATGATAACATAATGATCAACTGGTTTGTGTGTTAAACATGTGTGAATGAAAGAAAACACAACTCAGGTCTGTTTTTGATGAGGAAACAACATTAGAACATAGATCAGAAAATAGTGTAATATGGGCCATTTAACAGATAATTCCCGGTGTGGGCCAAATAGTGACTGAAATAGTGAGTGGCACATGAAAATCAGTTTAAAAGTCTATTCCATCACTTGAGCTGTATTTGAAGGGAATCGTTATTTGAGCTTGTTTGCACGCTGCATTGTACCAAACAAATGGGCTTTGACTGAACGCAGTAATTGCACTGAGCTTTATAATTACCAGTTACACAATAGAACTCCATTTAGAGGCCCCTGCAATAAGCCACTGTCATTACATTTCAGTTTGGATTTTATTTTGAAATCAAGTCACTTTTTGATCAGTCAAGGTTTACTTTGAGTTATTTCTCCTGTTAAGAAGACTACACCCACATTACTGGACTGTGCACTATGTAACTTTTCGGTTGGGGGTCCGTCACCTGCTTGTTTCTATGGATATGTCATTGCTCTGCCTGGAATGTTCCACAGTGTGACATTAAACAGCTCTACCTTACATTTAGTCAGTTACAGGTGGTTTTATAGCTCGAACATACCTAGAAAATCAAGTATTCTGACTGTGAGCGGGGTTTCCTCTCCACAGATCTTCCAGACAAAGCAATAACATCACCATGGAGACAAGCATTTGACAAACTCAAGTTACACAAAAAAGTTGCACTACAGGCTAAAAATAAAATATATTTAACTTAAAGTTTCAGAAATAAAGAGGAGGTATTGCACTTCTATGGGGTATTCATTGGTAACACATAACATTTAGATCAGTATGTTACCATTTTAACTAAGTCGCCCCCCCTTCAGAACATCATTCTGTTGTAGTGTATTGTTTTGTATCTTTATGGATAATTGTTGTGCAGGAGAATGGGTGACGTATTGTGGGTGGAGGATTAGACATATACTGCTAGCCGACAGGAGGGTTCAAATAGGGCCTGGGAGAGATCGCTAGATTACTCAAACATGCATGGGTGACGTATAGAACCTCTTCTTTAGGCTGAGTTCTTCTCTCAAACAGAAAACACTCTGTTCCATCTTGTGTTTTTAAACTCCACACACCTTCACTAGAGTCATTTGGATAATTTCAGTCCTGGAATTTCCAGTCTCTACTGAACAAAAGGTAAAACGTAGCGGTTAACGTGACAACTACCACTTCATGACATCACAAGGGGGAACTGAGCTTTTTGAGCTTTGGAGATGTAGACAGACTAATAAAGCAACAACTTCGGGACTTTTTATGATGAGGAAACACGGCTTAATATAGGACGTTTCATGGTGATTTTCCATTTGTGTTGCAGATCTTTGAATTATGGAGGAATTGGAGCGATTATTGGTCACGAGCTCACACATGGATACGACGATTGGGGTAAGAACTGTTCAGATATTAAGATATTAATCATGACCATATGTTAGCCATATTCACAATAATACTAATTAACTAAATTATATAAGGAATGCTACACAGCTGCATCACTACTACTACAAATTCATGCATCTATTTTCATGTCCCCATCTGTTGATAGACCTTTAAAATGGCCCCTCTTTTAAAATAAAATATTAGGGAGGGTTCTCTGTTAACTCCCCTGATAAACAGTTTGTCATTATATCATTTAAAGGGCCCATATTGCACTATTTTCTGATCTATGTTATAATGTTGTCTAGTTATTAAAAATATACCTGGGGTTGTGTTTTGTTTCATTCACACATGTTTAACACACAAACCCTGCATATTCAGGTTGAGTTCTTACACTGTGTTCCACTTTGTGATGTCATGTGGTGATACAGGAAGTGCTCCACTGTGTTTTTAAACTCCACACACCTTCACTAGAATCATTTGGATAACTTCAGAAGTGGAATTGCTTATTTCTACTTAACTAAAGGTAAACGGTAGCTGTTCACTTGAAAACTACCACTTAATGACATCACAAGGTGGAGTGAATGAAACAAAACACAACTCCAGGTCTGTTTTTGAGGAGGTAACAACATTATAACATGTCTTAAAGCTCACTTAAAGAGTCCGTTTTGAGTAATGTAGGACCTTTAACCTCCATTGTTCATGTTTTAAGTTTATTTCTATACGTTATGTTTTAACTAATAATTATATCAGAAGTGGAAAGTAACCAACATGCATATACAATTTGTGTTTATTTGAGACATTTTTAAAGGTGTGCTGTGTAACTTTTTTGAGTGGAGGGTTCACTACCTACTGAACATCTCTTACTTATGTTATTACTTTGCCTGTAATGTTCCTCAGCATGGCTTTAAACTTATATTTTGTATTTATTTTATTATAGTTGCTTTAATTTACTCAAGAATACTGATAAAAACATGCATCCTACTGTGAGTGAGCTCGCCTCTCCACAGATCTGGGCTGTAAACTTGGCATCACCTGAATTATGAAGATCCATAAGGTTTTTGCCATACTATACTGTGGAACATTACACGTAAAGCAATAACACCTCCATGGAGACAAGCAGGTGGCGCACCCTCTACCAGAAAAGTTCCACAATGCAGCTTTAAAGGTGCCAGCTTGTCTCCGTGGAAATGTTATTGCTTTGTCTAGAATGTTCCACGATAGAGATTAAACCTATCTATCGCAAGGAAGACAACTATGGTCTACAGTACATTACAGGTCAGATCTGCGAAGAGGCGACCGTGTTCACAAAGAGAATTATTGATAAATACTGTAGAAACGCCCATAATGAATACATGCTAAATAGATGTGTTTAAAGTCATACCATGGAACATTCCAGGCAAAGCAATAACACCTATGGAGACAAGCAAGTGGCACGCCCTCTACAAGAAAAGTTCCACAGTGCGGCTTTAAATCTGGCTACTTATTCCACTTCTGAGATTTGTCATTTAACAGCACAATCTCAGCTGTTGCTTAGAGTCCACAGAGCTGCGCGCGCCCCAAAATGAAAACCATTAAAACTTCCACAGACCAAACAGTGGACTGGTATCATGTTATGACTCGTATCCGGCAGCTCTGTGGACTGTAAAAAGGCAGCTGCAGATTGTGTGAGCCCGTTGCTAACTCGCTGCTGCCCTCTCCTGGCCTCAGTGCTGAAATGGTTCATGTCTCCAGGGGGCCAGTATGACCGCTTTGGTAATCTGCAGCAATGGTGGACCGAGGACTCCTACAGGCAGTTCCAGAGAAAGGCAGAGTGCATCGTCAAACTCTACGATAATTTTACCGTCTACAACCAGAAGGTGGGGCTGTGTGGGATGGGACTTTAAAGGGTCCATATTACGCTATTTTCAGGTCATTATGTTGTTTCCTCGTCACAAACACACCTGGAATTGTGTTTTGTTTCGTTCACATGTTCAACACACAAACCCTGTATATTTAGGTTCTTCTCTCAAACCGAAAACATTCAGTTCCACCTTGTGATGTCATGTGCTAATACAGGAAGTGCTCCAATGTGTTTTTAAACTCCATACACCTTCACTAGAATCATCTGGAATTGCCCATTTTTACTGAAAAAGAGGTCAAAAAGGTAGCTGTAAACTTGAAAACTACACCTACATGACATGACAAGGTGGAACAGAGCATTTTGAGCTTTGGAGATGTAGACAAACTAATAATGCAGTGTTACTCAAACATGTGGGGAAAAAGGTATGTTTTTGATGAGGAAACTACATTATAATATGTCAAAAAAAATTGCACTGGTCAAGTTTGTGTAATACAGGACCTTTGAGGAGGCTTTTTTGATAAATGAGGAGCACATTTGACAAAGTACTTGTAGAAGTAGAAGTTTTTAATTGTTTTCTTTTTAAAATAAACATTGAAAAAATGGCGAAAATGATCCTTGTGTTCCTTCTATCAGGTAAGAGAATATAAAACTATAATTTAACTTAACATCAAAAGCCACAGCAAGTCAGTAATCTTACACAAAGCTAAATGCACTACCATCAAAAACATACACATTCATACGAACTGGTGAAGTGTCTTGCCCATGGACACAACAATAATGCTGGTAGCCTACAGGAGACCGACCACGTATCTTCAGTTTAAACAGGCAGTATTTTTACTCCTATATAACAACTCTTTAAAGGGTCTGTATTACGCTGATATGGGCCCTTTAAGGCTGAGTTCTTCTTTCAAAGAGAAACTCTGTTCCACCTTGTGATGTCATGTGTTAATACAGGAAGTGCTCCACTGTGTTTAAACTCCATGCACCTTCACTAGAATCATTTGGATCATTTCAGCCCTGGAAATGAACTAAAGGTGAAAGGTAGCTGTTAACTTGAAAACTACCACTGCACGACATCATAAGGTGGAACACCATTTTGAGCTTTGGAGATGTAGACAGACTAATAACAAAGGTTTGCTCAAGCATTTGTGTAAGATAGGACTTTTAACAGTGTCTGCATGTTGAGTAGAATGCAAATATAATAATGTAGTTTCTTCATATAGTTTGATGTATTGTCGTTTTTGTGTGTCCAGGTGAACGGGCGCCTCACTTTGGGGGAAAATATCGCTGACATGGGAGGACTCAAGCTTTCCTACTATGTAAGTCCTGTGTGATTATCATAGCTGTTAACTTGAAAACTACCAGTGCATGACATCACAAGGTGGAACAGAGCATTTTGAGCTTTGGAGATGTAAGACTAATAATAAAGGATTACTCAAATATATGTGAATGAAACAAAACTTAACTCCAGGTCTGTTTTTGAGGACGTACATTCTAACATGACTTAAAGGTGCATTGTGTAACTTTTCTGGTGGAGGCTCCAAGATGTTATTACTTTGTCTGGGATGTTACAGGTCAGATCTGTGGAGAGGCGACCCCACTCACAGTCAGAATGTCTGTTTTTCTAGGTATTTTTGAGCTATAAAACCACCTGTAATTGAATAAATGTAAAGTAGAGCTGTTTAATGTCATACTGTGGAACATTCCTGGCAGAGCAATGAAATATCCATAGAAACAAGCAGGTGACAGACTGACAGGTGACAGAAAAGTTACACAATGCACCTTTAAACCTCACAAGAGTCCATTTTGCGTAATATAGGATCTTTAAACTAAGAATTGTGTCTGGACGTTCATTGTATTTGATCGCAGGCCTATCAGAAGTGGGTGAGGGAGCACGGCCCAGAGAGACCCCTCCCCGGTCTGAAGTACACACACGAGCAGCTGCTGTTTATCGCGTTTGCTCAGGTACTCCCCCCCATTCCCAAAAACACACACACCTCTGTGGGTAAATCCAATGTTTCTCAAACTCTGGTGTAAGTACTACTGGTCTGGTGGTGAGTATGGTCATTTTGGTGGTATTTAAGAGTTTAGACCTTGTATAGCCTTGTATAGTTCTTTTGATCTGGTTTAGACCTGGTTTAGACCTTTTATAATCTTGTTTTGGACCTGGCTGAGATCTGGTATAATCATGGCTTGGACCTGGTTTGGACCTGGTTTAGACCTGTTATAATCCTGTTCGGACCTGTGTGAGATCTGGTATAATCATGGTTTGGTCCTGGTTTTAAAACTATATAATCCTGGTTTACACTGGGTTAAATCTTGGTTTAGACCTGGTTAATTCTGGTTTAGATCTGGTATAATCCCATATTAGACCTAGTATAATCCCAGTTTAACAGACTATAATCCCGGTTTAGATCTGGTTTAGACCTGGTTTAGACCTGGTTTCGACCTGGTTTCGACCTGGTTAATTCTGGTTTAGATCTGGTATAATCCCAGTTTAATAGGCTATAATCCTGGTTTTGATCTGGTTTAGACCTGGTTAATTCTGGTTTAGATCTGGTATAATCCCAGTTTTAATAGGCTATAATCCTGGTTTAGCTCTGGTTTAGACTTGGTTTAGACCTGGTTAAATCTCGTTTACATCTGGTATAATCCCATATTAGACATAGTATAATCCCAGTTTAATAGGCTATAATCCTGGTTTAGATCCAGTTTAGACCTGGTTTAGACCTGGTTAATTCTGGTTTAGATCTGGTAGACTATAATCTTGGTTTAGATCTGGTTTAGACCTGGTTTAGACCTGGTTAATTCTGGTTTAGATCTGGTAGACTATAATCCTGGTTTAGATCTGGTTTAGACCTGGTTTAGACCTGGTTAATTCTGGTTTAGATCTGGTATAATTCTAGTTTAGACCTAGTATCATCTGGGTTTAAAATAGACCACAATCCTGGTTTCGATCTGGTTTAGTCCCGGACTACGACTACAGATTTGCCCTAATTTGGATTGTAATGTGTAAATCTGATCCTAGTATAGTTTTAAAGATCCACTATGTAACTTTTCTTGTCAGGGTGACTGGGGGAAGTCACCTCCTTGTCTCCATGGAGATAGATATGTTTTTTGGTCATACTGAGAAACATGCCAGGCAAAACGATAACATCTCCATGGAAACAGCAGGTGGTGTGCTCTACAACAGTAAAGTTTCATTTACTTCACATTTAAATGGAATGTAGTAAAGTTGCTCATTTTGTATCATTAGTTTACAAATCACAAGGTTAAGATTTCACATACCCCACACAGCAGATAGGATTATCCCATTTAGCTACAAAGCACCATTAAAGTCCATTTCAGATCCATAATTTCTTAATAGGAGAACGCTGAGGCTGAGACACACTTTCTAATACAGTGTGTAGTGAACTAATTACTCAGTAGATTCATTTGCATTTCTTTTCATCATGAGTTAAAAACACTGCCATTTAGTAGATAAAAGGCATTGGGGTGTGCATTTAAATGTGTTTAATGTTAGAATTAGACTTTTAATATGTTTTTGTTTTTTGTTTTTGGTCAGAACTGGTGCATGAAGAGGAGATCTCAGTCCATTTACTTACAGCTGCTGACGGACAAGCACGCCCCAGAACACTACAGGTGAGACAATACATACAACTATAGGTATGACAATATGAGTACTATATCTACTATTTTACCTAATTCTGTGTCCAATATTAATTTTTGGATCAGTATTTTTCATATTTCTTTGCATGAGTGAGAATTTTTTCGCATTTTTTGTGCAGAACATAAATATTTGAGATTCCCGAGGGTTGAATAATTTACATTTCATTATACATTTAGTTTTTCATTGCGTTATTTCAGGTCAGGTTTTGAAAAGTATTAGCCTCATTTAAAAAACTGCTTCACTCCTAAGTGCACCAACAGACTCAGTTAGAACTGTTTTTAAAGTGCGTTATGTCTCAGTGGAGATTTGATGCTTCGGACTGTTCCACACTATAGCGTTAAAGGTGCGTTGCGTAACTTTTCTGGTGGAGGGTCCGTCGCATGCTTTTCTCCTTAGAGATGTTATTGCTTTGTTTGAAATGTTTCTCAGTATGGCATTAAATCTTTTTAATATTATGGAGCCCAAAAGAGACCAAGTTACAGGTCAGATCTGTGGAGAGGCGACCCCGCTCACAGTCAGAATGTCTGTTTTTCAAGGTATTTTTGAGCTATAAAACCACCTGTAACTGAATAAATGTAAGGTAGAGCTGTTTAATGTCACACTGTGGAACATTCCAGGAGCTGTAACATACCCATAGAAACAAGCAGGTGACGAACCCTCAACCAGAAAGTTACATCGTGCATCTATAAACTTAAAACTTACATAGACTTGGGTATGCTCAAACATGTTCTGAGATCTATAAAAGCAACTTTACATAAAAAATGAGCTGTTTGGTCCAAAATCTCTGAACTTTTTGCATCAGTGCTGTCAGAGATGAGGCAGAATGAGATCTGAGCTCGGAGACGAGAAACTAGCCCGTTTGTGGAGTTTGTGTTGTGTCTGTACGTAAAACTTTTTGAAAAAATTCTATGTCATGTTTAATCATTGAAAACCCAGATCTCTTGAGAGGCAACAGCACTCACCATAAGAATGTATGCTTTTCAAGATATTTTTAGCAGTAATAATACATGTAACTGAACAACTCCAAGATAAATAAGATTAATGCCACACTGTGAAACATTCCAGGCAAACAATTGACATTCCAGTGGAGAAAAACAGGACAACCTCCTAGAAAAGTTGCACCTTTAAGTGACTCAGATTCACTCAAGTATCTCATGTCTCTTCCTGCAGAGTGATTGGCAGTGTGTCCCAGTTCGATGAGTTTTCCAGAGTTTTCCACTGTCCCAAAGGCTCCCCCATGAACCCCCCCGAGAAGTGCTCTGTGTGGTGACCGCAGAACTCAACCAGGACAAACCCAGGACCAGGATCAACCCAGGACCAGACCAGGACCAGCCCAGGATAAACAAAACTGAACCAGGAGGATAGATCATCATTGTTCCCAAAGCTCATCAAGTTTTGGGAACAATGTTCAGAGCTGGTCCGTATTGCAACAACAGAACTCAACCAGGACTAAACATAGACCAGATAAAGACCTCTCAAAATCCAGACCCACGAATCAAGACCTGTCTGGGATCGCAAAGACTACACCAGGACTACCAAAACCCGACCAGGATCTTGGACTTGGCCCCATTTTGTCCTCTTCATCTGGATCTCACTCTCTTTAAATCCGAATGACTGTACACCGCTATCATGTACATACCTCGTATCCATCTTATTCTATATATTTTTCTACATTTTATTTTATTTTGAAATCATCTATTTTTGTATCGTAGCAGCAAATATATCACACATTAGCAGATATTTGTTACTTTTACTTGTTTGTCCTCATTTTCGATATTTTAGAGTTCAATAGATTAGGGGAAAGTACAGTTTTTGTAGCTCAGTTGAGAGTTCCAAAAATTATACAATAGCTGTTTTTATATAATTTTATACTTTGCACTGGGGTTGTCAAAAGTATCGAAAATCTGATAGTAATCGATGCCAAAATTGGTATCGAAACCATATACTCATCGATACTAAAAATATTCCTGGATGTGTCATAATGTACCTGGAGTTGTGTTTTGTTTCATTCACACATGGCTGAGTTCTTCTCTCAAACTGAAAACACTCTGTTCCACCTTGTGATGTAATACAGGAAGTGCTCCAAATGCGTTTTTAAACTCCATACAGCTTCATTGGAATCATTTCGGATCATTTCGGTCCTCGAATTGCCAATCTCGACGGAACTGAAGGAAAAAGGTAGCTGTTAACTTGAAAACTACAGCTTCATGACATCACGAGGTGGAACAGAGCGTTTTGAGGTTTGGAGATGTAGACAGACTAATAATAAAGGGTTACTCAAACGTGTGAATGAATGTAACATAGGCCCTTTAAACAGGACATCAAGTATACTATAATCTAGTATAAGTAGTATTATTTTGTGTTGAAAATGACACACTTTTGTCTAAAAAAGAACCTTTTTACGATCATTGTGGTATCAAAATCTGTATCGAGTATCGAATAATTTCCTCAGTATCGAAATTTTTGTACCGTGACAACCCTACTTTGCACTGAGCTACCAAAACATAGCCACAATCACCTAATTTATTGAACACTCCTCACTTGTCACAGATTTATAAATGATATGCAGTTCTATGCCACCTCTGGGCGATGACAGTGAATGAACTTTGGCTCGGTTGTGTGTGATGCCTGCCAAAATGTGGAATTTCTTTTCTATAATTCCTTGTCGGGAGTTCGATCCGTGTCGCGGTGTCGCCCTCTTGTGACCAATGACCAGAAAAGCGGTCCTGATTGTTGTACTGTTTGCCTGCAAATTGGTCTCTTGTAACTGTGAGTGTTTGTACAATTTTTAAGACATTTTTTAAACATGGAGGTGGTTGTTTCTCAGGATTTGTAGCACCAAAAGGAAGAGGTTAAAGTATTGCCTATTCACGTGCAACAACCAAACAGCGTGTAAAGAAAGTTGAACTACGGTGGCTGCTAAGGGACATTTTCTCTAAAGATTAACTGAATGATATATACAGACAAATCAGTAATCTTGCCAACATGTATATACAAACCTATATAATTCACCAATTAGCCATAACATTAAGACCACACAGCTAATACGCATTTCCATACAGATCTGCAAACCAACACAGGTCTGTAGTGTAAAAACTGCAACATGGATTTAAAGTTTTATACTTGTTTCACCTTTGCAAAGCTTTTATTAATCAATTATTACAGACGGAGTAATTATACAAACACATACTACAACTAACATGGCGGTTTATGAGTAAAAAAGGATGAAAAAAAGCAAAGAAAACCGAAAAGCGTTGACTTCTTATAAATCATTGAGCGAACCACTAAACTCTGTGTATCTGAGAAATAAGTTCTATTTTTTAAGGTCTGAATCTGTATTTGAAAAATGAAGAAATTTGTTTCAGACCCTTCTGTATTCAGACTGAAAGTACAGGGGCTCGTTTGCCAGGCGAGGTTGGTCCGAATCGGCTCATTCTTCAGTGATGTGATTGACGACTGGAGATGATGACAGGAGTAACACTGTAACGTGCATTGTGTAACTTTTCTGTCAAACGCCTTTCTCCATGGAAATATTCTTACTTTGCCTGGAATATTTCACAGTATGGAGATTAACCTTTCGATCTTCATGGAGACCAAACCGGACCAAGTTACAGGTCAGATCTGTGGAAAGGCGACCCCACTCACGGTCAGAGTGTCTGTTTTTCAAGGTATTTTTGAGCTATAAAACTACCTGTAATTGAATAAACGTACAGTAGCTGTTTAATGTCATACTGTGGAACATTTCAAGAAGAGCGACGACATCAGGTCACGGATACCAACCAAAAAGTTACATTAGTGCACTTTTAAATATGTTAGTTTATATGTAGATTATAAAGGACACAATTGCCTTATCATTAATACAAGTAGGCAGTAGCAGTAGTAGTAGTAGTAGTAATAGTAGTAGTAGTAGTAGTAGTAGTAGTAGTAATACAATGTGTGTGCTATAAACAAGTAGGCGCGATTGGATTAGCCTAAAATTTGTTCCAGTCCTTCCTGTATTCAAACTGAAAGTAGAGGGACTGATTTGCCAGGCTAGGCTTTTCCCAATTGGCTCTTTTCCTTTCTTATCAGGAATATTCCACAGTATGACATTAAACTGCTCTACTTTACATTTATTTAATTGCAGGTGGTTTTAAAACTCAAAAAATACCTAGAGAAACAGGCATTCTGACCATAAGCAGGGTCGCTTCTCCACAGAACTTGGTCTGGTTTGGTCTCTGTGAAGATAGAAAGGTTTAATGCCACACTGTGAAACATTCCAGACAAAGCAATAAACATCTCCATGGAGAAAAGCATTTGACGGACCCTCCACCTGAAAAGTTACACAACGCAGCTTTAATTATACCATTTTATCCCCCTCTTTGCCTTATACTAACAGGTGTCGTACTGAAGAGGTGATTACTCGTCTAGTGGTCGTAATGTTTTGGCTGACGGTGAACGGTGAATATTTGTACACAGTGTTAAAATACTTTTGTACAGATGTGAAGTCTTTGTACAGTGCAGAGTCTATCAGATGTTATGGTTGTACGATGATTTCACTGAGCTGCATGTTACCACAAACTCTCTTTCTCTCACTTCTCTCTCCTCTGTCGGTCAGTGGATATGTCAACAATAAAAACTACGGATCACTGTGTGCGCTTGTTTTGATTTCAAACTCACTTCAGAGGTCCTATATTGCACAAAATTAACTCTTGTGAGGTTTAAATCATGTTAGAATGTTGTTACTCGGCCTAAATATGCAGGGTTTGTGTGTTAAACATGGATGTTGTTAAACATAAATTAGAAAATAACAATATAGGTGCTTTAATCAGAAAAATGTTGCTGGAATTTAATATTTGCTGTAATTACATCTGAGAATTGTGAAATTAATGAACTCACTTTTCATGGGAAATACTGCACGGCTTTGACGGACACGGAACGCTAAGCCCCGCCACTCCTGAACGAAATGCCAAGAATTTAGGGAGTCCCTCAAATTCCACAAACACATTACATTCTACTTTAATAATTGACTAACTTTTGAGCGAACTTCTGCTGTACAGAGTTGGACTAAGCAGTGTTTTGGCCTGTCCCCAGAATTCATTGTTTGCGGATTAGAAAATAACCTCGTAGACATTTTCATAAATACATAATGAAGTTTTTCTAATGAGCTCACCAAATGCAAACTGCAGTCAGTGATCTTAATGCGAGAAGTGATTTACGGGCTCTAATCGGCCAACTCCATTAACACCTAAAAACCTCACAATTCTTTTCCGTTTGCATTATAGTTATCCAAGTTCACGTATAAGTGCAACGTGACAAAGTAAAATGAGTAAACTACTGTGTCTAAAGGTGCATTGTGTAACTTTTCTGAAGGAGGATCTGCCATCTGCTCGTCTCCATGGTGATGTTATTGTTTTGCCTTGCCAGTATGGGATTAAATGAATATCTTGTGTTTATTCTATTACAGTTGTTTTTATTTCTCAAAACTACAGCAGAAACAGGTATTATTAGTGCGAGCGCTCCCACTTCTCCACAGATCTGACCTGTAACTTGGCCTGGCGATGTGGCCTAGCTTATCGCCATGGAGACTACTACTACTACTACTGTAACTATTATAACTACTAGGCTACTACTTCTACCACTACTTCTACTACTACAACAACTACTACTAAGACTACTACTACTACTACTACAACTACTTCTTCCGCTACTACCACTACTACTACTACTGCTATGTTCCACAGTATTAAACAAATATATCTCGTATTTATACTATTACAGGTGTTTTTATTTCTCAAAACTACTGCAAAAACATGTATTTTTACTGTGATCGTGCCCACTTCTCCACAGATCTGACTTAGTCTGGTTATTGGCCAAGCTTGTCGCCATCGAGAAGGTTAAATTATACTGTAGAAAATTCCAGGACAAACATCTACATGGAGTCAAACATGTGGCGGACCCTCTACCAAAAAGTTGCACAGCGCACCTTTAAGTTTACATTTTGGTATCTGTACTTTACTTAAGTACATTTTACTTTTACTTCACTACATTTGACAGCAGGTATCTGTACTTTCTACTTTACAAACTCCACATTTTTGAACAGGACTGAAAAGCAAAAGTATTTTTTATTACTGTCTGAGATCTGCTGAAAAGGCTGAGGGTTTATTTAGAGGAAACAAAAATATACAAATAAAAACAGAAAACAGAAATTATCAATTAATTTGTTGGACAAAATTCAGCACAAATCTGTATCAAAATCACTACATTTGAAGCTTTATTAGATCTCAAAATCTGTGTAAAATATTTTCACTTTTTACTCTTTAAGTACATTTTTAAACAGGTACTTACTTTTAGTTAAGTAGGTTTCCATTTGATACTTTTACTTTTACTCCTGCATCTGTACTTTTACTCCATGGAAATGTTATTACTTTGTCTAGAATGTTCCACAGTATAGATTACACCTATCTATCAGACAAGCATTACAAGTCAGATCTGTGGAGTCGCCCCTATTCACAGAAGGAATTACTGTATTTTTGAGCAATAGAAACACCCGTAATGAATAAATGCAAGATGGATGTGTTTAATGTCATACCATGGAACATTCCAGGCAAAGCAATACTATCTCCATGGAGACAAACAGGTAGCGGACCCTCCACCAGAAAAGTTACACAATGCACCTGCAAGTAACAAAACTGAGTACTTCCTCCACCGCTCCATATAAGCCAATACATGAAAGTATATTAAAAAGTCTAATAAAATGTATGTGTCTTTAGTTTTTGTAAAAATGCCAGACTGTTTAATAACTTGGCTTGGAACAGGATTACGCTGCAGTCTGTCTTTGGCTCAGACTCGTCTGGAACATGTTTATGAATTCAGACTCAACACAACTAAATATTCTAAAGTATTCAAGCATCCAGTGTATTTGTTCTGACGCACGCAGCGTTTCATATAAGCTCGGGGGTTTATTGGGTGGAGGTGGTGGAAGTGAATGGGCCCTGCTCATGTTGAGGTCCATAAGTCTGTCCATTTGTACAGGATCAGGTCTGGACAGGGGCTGGAGGAAGTGTCTGGGGTGAAGGAAGTCCCTGCTTAGACTGCTGCGCCCAGGATAAGTGGAAAATGGATGGATGGATGGAGGTCTGGACTTTAACACTGCATCATCCATCATGCAAATATGACTTAAGTAGAAGGAAGAAGTAACCTAACTGTTCAAAAAACTACTACTACTATTACTACTACTACTACTACTACTACTACTACTACTACTACTGCGACTACATCTACGACTACTACTACTATTACTGCGACTACGACTACAACTACCCCTTCTACTACTATTACCACCACTACTACTATGACAACAACAACTACTACTACTACTACTACTACTACTACTAATACTAGCCTACTACTACAAATCCTACTACTACTACCACTATTACTACTATTACTACTAGCCTACTACTACTGCGACTATGACTACAACTACCACTACTACTACTAACATTACCACTACTACTATGACAACAACTACTACTCCTACTGCTACTGCAACTACAACTACCACTAGTACTGCTATTGCTACTACAACTACCACAACTATGACTACGACTACTACCATTACAACTACTACTATGGCAACTACGATAACTACTAATACTACTAATAATATAACTGCTTGGCTACTACAACAACTACTATTACTATTACTACCCCTCCTCCTCCTCCTCCTCCTCCTCCTACTACTACTACTACTACTACGACTGTTATAACTACTAAAACTGTAACTACTAGGCTACTACTTGTACTGCTGCTACTAGAACTCGGCTGCTACTGTAAGATCTTACATTTTATACCTGTGACTACTGGTTAAATAAGTGAACACAAAATCATTCAATATCACACTCAAGACTCAAACTTACGTTGAGCTTAATATAAAGGAAAGAAGCTGGATTTCATTTTTGGTCGACTTTGACTTTCTTTCTTTCCAATTGCTCAGTTCATCTTATTTCTTCTTCTTTTTTTTTTTTTTTTTTTTTTTTAATCCTTATCTGTATCTGGTATCATCATATATTATACGCTGTTCTATTTGTTTAAAAGTTTGCAATTATAAATAAAAACACCCATAGATCCAAAACAAACGCTCTGGCGCCCTCTGGTGGCCTGGTGTCCACAATGCCGGATACACTTTGACTTTCGCTTTCTTTTTTACAAAACTGGAACACAACCAAGTGTTAAAGTCCACATCTCCACGGTATCTTGAGACTTACTTTAAGTGTTTAAATCGACAAATAACTTTAACTCCATGGGGGACGAAGAGGCGACGCGCGTCTGTGGCCGATGGTAAGAACGTTTTTTGTTTTTAGGTTGGATCCGATTAGACGTAGAGCTAATGACAGGTAAAAAATAATAATAATAATAATAATAATAATAGAGCAGGCAAGAAATCACATTTTGCACTGTTGGAGCTTAAGAAGGTTCTAAGTCGTGCTTCAAAATGCAAAAAGAAGAAATGGGACTGAGACAAGAAAACATTTTGAGTAAGGAATTTATTGCAAACAACCATTAACCTGAAATAAAAAGTTTGAGACCGTTTAAGGCCTTTAAAAGAACAAATCTTCGCAAAAATGTGGATTCAGTTTCATTTTTCCTGAACACTGTCACGACCTCCTGATGGCAAAGGCAAAACAAAAAAAAACACCTATACATTTTTTTAACAGATTTACAGATTTCCAAGAATGTTTTTTTTATGTTTTTTTTATGAGATTGAGACTTCCCTTTATCAATATTTATTAGGAAAAGGGGGAACAGTGCATATTAAAGGTGCACTGCGTAACATTTCTAGAGAAGGGTCCACCACCTCCTTATCTCCATGGAAATGTTATTGCTTTGTCTAGAACGTTCCACAGTATACATTAAATCTGCCTATCACGAGGGAGACAAGCAGGTTACAGCAGTACTCTACATTACAAGTCAGATCTGTGGAGAGTCGCCCCTATTCACAGAAGGAATGATTGTATTTTTAAGCAATAGAAACACATGTAATGAAGAAATGCTAGATGGAAATGTTTAAAGTCACGGAACATTCCAGGCAAAGCAATAAAATCTCCATGGAGACTAGGTAGCGGCCCCTCCACCAGAAAAGTTGCGCAGTGTATCTTTAGACAAATATAAAGATTATAAAGACAAATATTAGACAGGACAGGTGGACAAAGGCAAGAACAGGTGCACTATACACATTTTCGCCCTCTGTTTGTCTCTATGGAGATGTTATTGCTTTGCCTGTCCTGGAATGTTCCACAGTAAGACATTAAACATATCTCCATGGAGACAACCAGGTGGTGCTCCCAGGCCAAGTTCCAAGTGCGATACCTGAAAAGGCAAACGCACTCACAGTAAGAGCACGTGTTTTTCAGGGTACTTGTAAATGAATACCTGTGGGCGATAACACCGTGCATACTCAGCACACACAGCAAGGAGAATCTATTTACAGATCCATTATATTAAAGAAACAAATGAATGGTAGCTTTTGTTTTTGTTTTTTGTTTATTTTACATACTTGTATACTGGTATAAGCATTCAAACTAAACTTTTTTGCCAAATCAGTGAGCCTAAATGAAATCAAAGAGGTTAGAGATTCACCGATCCAGGTTTTTCTGTACCGATATCGATGCTGATACTTTGGTCTGAAGTGCCTGCCGATCCCCCAGTGCAGAGACTGAAAGTATAATTTATTTCCTCTAAACACAAACAGCATAAGGTAAAAAAAAAAAATATATATATATATATATATATATATATATATATATATATCCACAGAACAGCTGTGTAAAAATATAAATTTAATATTATGAGATGTTTTGGGCCAACATTGCCGAAATTAAAATGAGATATCGGCTGAACTATTATCTTCCGTATTGTAGCGGTGCATCCCTAAAAGAAGCTATATGCAGCTATTTTTTGTCTTTTACATACTTATAATAAACCTTGAAAATGTGTGTTGTAGTAAAAAGGAGGTGGCAGAGGCGAACTTTGCCCTGCACGAGTCTCACTGCAGCCGGTTCCTGGTCCTCTGCCCGGACTGTGAGGAGAACGTTCCACGCTCTGAGCTCCAGCAGCACAAGCAGGAGCAGCACGCACAGGTCGGACTCTTTACTATCGACTCGGGTCTGGTTTATTCATGATGTTTTTCAGATTCTAGTATGGGATGATACTCTGTCATACTCCCAGAGATGAGGCGGGAGACCTTATGGATTACATTGTACTTTGTAATTAATATCCAAAAGGTAAATTGACAGTGACTAGACCAGAACATTTGCTGGATTACAACAAAAATATGCGTTTGAACATGTTTCAGCAGCTTCCATCTGTTTTAAAATATTGGACTATGATCATTTAACCCCAGCAATAATCGCCCATGCATTGCCCGTGCATTTTGGGTTGCCCCGGGACAACCCAAAATGCACGGTTTTTAAAGTTCTTTAATATAACAATAAAGAATGACCAAAAATCCAAAAAAAGAAACAAGACCAGACATGACACAGGGTATATGCACACAGGAGACATAAGTGAAACACATTAGGGCGGGGCAAACAAACAGACAGGAAGTAAAACTCAAAACTAAAAGCAGACGGGACAAATGTCAAATTAAAACACCAAGGGCGCACTACACTACAGGAGTAAGACACAACAAAATATGCAAAAACAATGACGACAAAGCACGAACCATGATACCCACGTAATACTCTTTAATCTCAGTGAAATGAAACTGTCACAGGTGAGATGCCCCAAATGCCACAAGAAGATGGAACAGCGCCTCCTTCCTGAACATGAGGTAAAATCATTTTCATCATGTATAAAACGAGAGAAGTTGTGTTTATTTGATATTTTCTGGTGGAGGGTCTGGAATGTTTCACAGTATAGTATTAAACCATTGTATCTTCATGGAGACCAAATCAGACCAAGTTACAGGTCAGATCTGTGGAGAGGCACCGTCAGAATGCCTGTTTTTCTAGGTATTTTTAAGATTATAGCGTAGTATGGGCCCTTTAAATGATCAAATAGCTCAGATCGATTGGTAGTTCTTGATCGTTGAATAATCTCTTATCATTATCCAGTGAAGGAAGTCCAGAGCAAGGCTATAGATCAACATTTGAAAATGGGTTGCCCCAGTGGCCTTAAAAGATGGGTCAAATGCACAGGACAGATTTTCCTACAGGGATAATAAAGACCACCGGTGCTCTTAAAGGGCCCATTTTAGGCACATTTCTGATCTATGTTCTAATGTTTCCTCATCACAAACAGACCTGGAGTTGTGTTTTGTTTCATTCTCACATGTTTAACACACAAACTCTGCATATTTAGGTTGAGTTCTTCTCTCAAACAGAAAACACTCTGTTCCACCTTGTGATGTCACGTGGTGGGACAGGAAGTGCTTCACTGTGTTTTTAAACTCCACACACCTTCACTAGAATCATCTGGATCATTTCAACCCTGGAACTGCCAATCGCTACTGAACTAAAAGTAAAAGTAGCTCTAAAACTATTGCTTCATGACATCACAAGGTGGAACAGAGCATTTTGAGCTTTGGAGATGTAAACAGAATAATAATAAAGGATATAAATACTTAAACATGTGTGAATGAAACAAAACACAACTCCAGGTTTGTTTTTGAGGAGGTAACAACATTCTAACATAACTTAAAGCTCACAAGAGTCAGTTTTGCATAATATTTATCTTAGAGACAAAAGTGGCCAAATAGACTTAGATAAACTTTATTGATCCACAAGGGAAATTATTTGGACACAGTAGCTCAGACATCACAATATATTATAATAACAAAGAGTAAAAAATATGGTAATATGGTATTAATAAATTCTAAATAAGTATCAAAAAACAGGTGTCAAATAAGGTATAATTATATAAATGTATATGCACAAGGAAAAATAAAATAGAAAAATAAGTAATCAAAATATCTCAGCTCTATACAAGAGGTGGTAAGGAAAACTGTGCAAAGATGATGTGATGATTGACATAGGCTTATCTGTTACATAAGGGTGAGTTGTTGTACAGTTGTAGGGAGTATTATCTGTTTGTCCCCCCAGGAGGAGGAGTGCCCTAAGCGGGTGGAGCCTTGTACCTTCTGTGAGCTGGAGATGCCCTGGGCCCAGCTGCAGGAGCACACCGTAGCCTGCGGGAGTCGCACTGACCTCTGTCCAGACTGTGGGCGCTACGTCAAACTGTCGGACAAAGAAGAGCACAACAGAGCGTGCTCACAACAGGACCTGTACAACGCCCCCCCCAGCCCACCCAAAGGAGCCCAAGGGCCAGCCAAAACTACGACGACTACAACACGTAAGGATTCGATTTTTCAACCTCAACTGAGTATTAAAGGTGCACTATATAACTTTTTGGGGTTGTTAGGGTTCCGTCACCTGCTTGTTTCTATGGATATGTCATTGCTCTGCCTGGAATGTTCCACAGTATGACATTAAACAGCTCTACTTTACATTTATTCAGTTACAGGTTCTTTTATAGCTTGTTTCGTCTCCATGGAGGTAGAAAGGTTTAATGCCATATTGTGAAACATTCAGACAAAGCAATAACATCTCCATGGAGAAAAGCATTTGACAGACCCTCCACCAGAAAAGTTACAATGCATCTTTAAAGCTCTTTACATCAAGAAACGACTCACCCGTTCACTAAAACGGGCGAAACCAGTGATTTTTGTTTCAGTTCAGTACAAAATAATACTATGGCAATTATCACAATATCAGAATCAGAATCAGAAAAGCTTTTATTGCCATTGTCAGTGAACACAATTCACAAACTAGGAACTTGCTTTGGTGATGAAGTGCAACATAGAATACCGAATAGTAATAATAATAATATAAAGTATCACTATTTAAAAATAAAGTAAGAGCATGCAAAAAAAGATTAAGATATATAATAAAAAAATAAAAATAGTCTAGTACAGTGGTTCTCAACCTGGGGTCCGCCCCCCCCCCCAAGGGGGGCGCTAGAGATCGCAGGGGGTCCGCCCAATTTCGTCTGCGTTGAGGTTGTGACTTTACCAAAATTATATTTGTGCACATTAAAATTATAGAATCCCAACAACACACCCAATAGCCTAATCAAAATTCGGTGTAATTCAAATTAAAACATATTTTTGGTCCACATTTAAATTCATTAAGGTATTTATTACCTCTGACCTGAACTTGCGCAGGCAATCCTCAGGTCAGCTAGCGGGCAGGTAATTCAGCCTAGGTAATTTATAGTTAAATGTCCTTGCAGTTATTTCTGAAGATTTTATACACCTGGTGACACACAGAAGAAAAGAAAGCCACATAGATACTGATATATCTTAACAATGAGTCATTATTTTTCTGTTGTAATGGGCTATACTTATTCTGTTTGGCTGTCAAAAATTAAACTGTGTGTGTGTTAGATACACTTGATAATATTTATGGAAGAATTTTTGCAAATAAAAGTTTGTAGTTAATCACTTTTTTCTTTTAGTGCGTATATGCAGGTAGGATTTGGGGTTAGGGGGGGCCTGGCTTGTCTTGGACACAGGCAAGGGGGGCTTCAAGAAAAAAGGTTGAGGACCACTGGTCTAGTATATACAGAAGCATCAGAACAACAGGGCAAAAGATCAAGTGATGTGGCATGACTTATTTAAAGTGACTGGTGTTATAAAGTGTCCAGCTTAGTCTGGGTATTATAAAGTGTCCTTAGTACAGATGTTACAAGTGTTCATAAAGTGTTCATGAGTCCAACGGCAGAGGGGAAGAAACTGTTCTTATGGCGAGAGGTTCTGGTCCGTATGGACCGTAGCCTTCTGCCAGAGGGAAGTGGCTGGAATAGTCCGTGTCCAGGGTGAGAGGGGTCAGCTGCTATCCGGCCTGCTCGCCCCCGAGTCCTGGAGACGTACAGGTCCTGGAGAGATGGAAGGCTACAGCCGATCACCTTCTGAGCAGAGCGCACTATGCACTGCAGTCTGTCTGTCCCTGGCAGTGGCCCCACACAGTGATGGAGGAGGTGAGGATGGACTCAATGATGGCCGTGTAAAACTGCACCATCATCTGGGCAGGCAGCTTGGCTTTCCTCAGCTGCCGCAGGAAGTACATCCTCTGCTGGGCTTTCTTGATGAGGGAGCTGATGGTCGGCTCCCGCTTGAGGTCATGGGTGATGCAGGTGCCCAGGAAGCGGAAGGAGTCCACAGTGGTGATGGAGGAGTCTGTCAGGGTGAGGAGAGGCAGGGGGGCTGTGACTTTCCTGAAGTCCACGATCATCTCCACTGTCTTCTGGGCATTGAGCTCCAGGTTGTTGCTGCTGCACCAGGACACCAGCCGGTCCACCTCCCTCCTGTAGGCAGACTCATCGCCGTCCGAGATGAGCCCGATGAGGGTGGTGTCATCCGCAAACTTAACCAATTTCACGGAGTTGTGGCTGGAGGTGCAGCAGTTGGTGTAAGAGCAGGGGAGAAAGTACACAGCCCTGTGGAGATCCTGTGCTTATAGTCCGAGTGTCCGAGACATTCTTCCCCAGCCGCACGCACTGCCTCCGGTCCGTCAGGAAGTCAGTGATCCACCTGCAGGTGGAGTCGGGCACATTGAGCTGGGCGAGCTTGTCCTGGAGCAGAGCAGGGAGGATGGTGTTGAATGCAGAGCTGAAGTCCACAAACAGGATCCGATATCCACAATATCGATCATATACCAGTACTACAAGTTTTATATTAAAATGCAGAAACTCCCTATAAAAATGTACCATGGCGTCAAAAAGTACTCATAAACTGGAACTAAGAAAAAGTATGGAGATAAAAAAAAAAATATATATATATATATATATATATATATATATATATATATATATATATATATATATATATATACTGTATATGTGAAAAAATGACGATATATACAGTGTCCCTAATCACATGTAAATGCTTCATACATTAAACCCAGAACTGTATCATTTGTAGCTTGGGTGTGGTTCTTTCCTTTATTTCCTTTATGCTTGTTTTTTAAGACAAACGCACGTTGTTTGGATACTAATTCCGTTTCCTTTTGTATTTAAGCAAAACTAGACGTGCTGTGTAAAGTCTGCAAGGTGACTTTTCCTGCTGAAGAGATCAAGAGACATGAGGTAAGTCTGCCTTTTTTTTTTTTTTTTTCATTAAGTACCTTGTCTTAAACCCATGACATGAATGTGTGTTTATTCTATTTTGCTAGCAGGTACAATGTATTATTTTACTATAGTCATAAGTATATTTGTCACTCTAATATAAAAGGAATATGTCATTTCCATCTTGAATATTTAAGAATAAAATGACTTGGGGCTAAGAATGTTGTGTATTTCTACAAATACAAAAATAGTAATAATAATAGTAATTTCAGTGGTGGAACGTAGCAAAGTAAAAGTAGTAAAGTACTGTACTTAAGTAAAAAAAACAGGTATCTGTACTTTACTTTTACTTTTACTTCACTACATTTGAGAGCAGGTATGTGTACTTTCTACTCCACTACATTTTTAACTGGACTGAAAAGTAAAAGTATTTTTGATGATAGTTTGAGAGCTGCTGAGGTGTTTATTTTTAACGTACGTTTAATTTGAACAAACACAAATATACAAATAAAAAAAAAATCAGTTATTTCTGTTGAACAAAATCTGTATCAAAGTCACTACATTTGAAGTGTTAATAGATCTCAAAATCTGCATGAAATACTTTTACTTTTTACTCCTTAAGTACATTTTTAAACATATACTTTAATACTTTTGCTTGAGTAGATTTTTCATGTGATACTTTGACTTACTTGTTCCAGTATCAGTACTTTTACTTACTTCTTCCAGTGGTTAATTTCAAGATCAACCAATGAAAAGTAACGAGTATTCTCTGCTCTGTTCAAAGATGAGCTGCACTGCTGACCCCAAGCGGAATTTTGAGGACTCCGATTCCGATTCTGATTCCGACTCGGGTAGAGATGCAGGTGCACATTGGCGTGTCCCCATGGATTCATACAACCTTGAGCAGATCAAATTCCTCATGAGTGGAAGAAGGAGATGTAAGTCTGTGACAATCATTACTATGACATCTTCTTGTATCAGTCAGACCACAGATCTGACCTGTAACTTGGCCTGGTGGTTCTATCTGCTTGTCGCCATGGAAATAGATAAGTCATGCCATAATCTAGACATCCTAACATCACCATGGAGACAAGAAGGTGGTGGACCTTGCTTCAAAAAAGTCTGTAACAATATTGTGTAGATTTGGAAATGGTTTCGCTGTGATTCTCCTGCTTTAGGATTCATGTATTGTGTCTTGTAGTTTCTTTTTTTTTTTTTCTTGTGATATTAGAGACAGTACCAAAAATAAATAAATAAATAAAATAAAATAATAATAATAATAATAATAATAATAATAATAATAATAATAATAATAATAATAATAATTAATAAATAAATAAAAAATAAGAAAAAGGAAAAAATATTGTATTGTAGTTTCAAGATGACTGTTTATGATGCTATTTTAAAGCAGACAAATTATGCAAAATTGACTTTACAAAGTTTTTAAACATGTTATAGTAGTTTCGAAGTTGTATTTGGAGTGATTCAAGCATCTTTAATCCATTTTGCCGATCAACTCCTGTTTTCACCGCCACCGGCACCACCGCCCTCTTCCTGTATTTACTTTATTCTCCAGTTTTATTTTCTTAATCGGTGATACGTGAAATGAAAAACAAAGCAGGTATTCGCTAGCGTGAGGTACTGACAACTTCACAGCCCATTGTTTTGTTGACGTTTACGCAGTGGTGTAAGAAGTACACAGTTTTGTTACTTCAGTAAAAGTACAGATACAGGAGCAAAAAAATACTTTAAGTAAGTAAAATTAAAAGGATCACATGAAAAAATATACTCAAGTAAAAGTGTTAAAAGTACCTGTATTTTTGATACAGATTTGTGCTGAATTAGTTCAACAATAACAATTTAATCAATACTTTTTCCTACAGTTTTTATTTGTATATTTTCAAACTATGAATGTGTTTCCCTCAGTCTTTTCAGCAGGTCTCAAACTATAATAAAAAAATGGTAGTGAAGTAAAAGTAAAATGTATGTATTTTAAATTCTACATAAGAAAAGTAAAGATACCTACATTTTTTTTACTTACGTACAGTACTTTACTACTTTTACTTCATTACTTTCCACCACTGCGTAAACACATTATGTCTTCTTTAATGTAACAGATGATGAAGAGGAGACAAGAGAAGACCCCACTGAGCTCCGCACCTGCCCACACTGTCAGCTGGTCCTGCCCCGGGCCACTCTGCGCTGGCATGTGGTACGTAACATCACATTTCCAATCACTTACAGTCATGATTTTTATATTATTATTATGTGTTTGTGTGATTTCAGGACAAGTGTAAAGTGTACTTACACCTTAAGTACAGAGAGAGCGCCGTCTAGAATTTCAGGTGAAGATTTTGCACATAAATGCCTTAAACCGTTTGCCTTTCTCACAGAACTGTTGGTTTAGTAGTTTGGTTTACCCCGTGTTTTCGGTACATTTTAGAAAGCCGTGTGTTCAGTAAGAATTGTATTTTTATTTGAAGTAATAATAGGATTTGTTGTGTAGCGGACTGTACATGAGTCAGCTGCTTTTATGTTACTGTATACAAAAAAGAATATAGTTTTGTATTTGTATTTTTTTTGTCCAGTCACTGGGAGGACATAACTTTTTTGTAAAGATACTAAATTTACAAACTTAATTTCGATGCCCAAGTTGATAAAAAATATTAGTATCACAATTAAGAATGTAATAATAATTGAAATATTGTGATATCGTATCGGCAAAAGTCTCAGTAATATCGTGGGCCCTCACAGTATATCGAATTACAAGCTCATAGACCATGATCCTTTGTTGTTTCAGCCCAATTTACACGATGAAATAACTGTTATAAGGCTTGCCAGGCATTTTTAAAGGAAAAAGTAGTATATTCACAATTCTGTTATCACAATAAATATTCACATTTCACCATACAAACCATAAAACACTCTTTATAAACATCAGAATGTAAAATATTTGTCATTTCTTAAATACAAGCTCCAGGAAATGTCCATGTGGTTCTTTTGTATGTTTTTCTTCGGTTTAAATGCATTAAAATTAATAGTTTTTTGATACTAGTTCTGATATAAGTTTAGTTTTTTTTTTTTTTTTGACAACCCTATAACTGACTAGCATTATAACTGAAAACAATGATAGTTTAAAGGTGCATTGTGTAACTTTTCTGGTGGAGGGTCCGTTAAATGTTTTTCTCCATGGAGATGTTGTTGCTTTGTCTGGAATGTTTCACAGTATGGTATTAAACCTTTCTATCATCATGGAGACCAAACCAGACCAAGTTACTGTTCAGATCTGTGGAGAGGCGACCCCTCTCACAGTCAGAATGCCTGTTTTTCTAGGTATTTTTGAGCTATAAAACCACCTGTAATTGAATAAATGTAAAGTAGAGCTGTTTAATGTCATACTGTGGAACATTCCAGACAGAGCAATGACATCTCCATAGAAATAATAATTATAATAATTAATTTGACATAAAGAATGTTTTTATGCACACGTTGTATTCTAGGGATTTTAAGTGAAGATTTTTGCATTTGGTTCTCTGTAAATATATGGTGAAAATAAGTGGAAATAAATCAACAAAAACACAACTCAGGCCTGTTCAGAATGTATTTTATTTAAGTTGTGTTTGTGATGGGAATCTGTGTGTGAATAATACACTATACTAGTTAAATAAATTTCACCACATTTGAGGAGTACATTTTGGATGAAAGTAACTCATTTGAATGGAACAATTTAAAAAGAAAAATGTAAATGTAATATGAGGATTCATTACATTTCATTGAATAGAAAATAAAATACAAATTTCACCATTAAAACATGTTATTTCACTTTGTTGAATTGCTATTCTGACTATTTACATGCACTTGGAATATGGTAAAAATGTTCATTATAAAGATGCACTATGTTAGTTTATCTGCTTGTCTCCATGGAGATGTTGTTGCTTTGTCTTGAATGCTCAGTACAGTATAAAACATGTCTGTTTGCATGGAGACCAGGCCAAGTTACAGGTCAGATCTGTGGAGAGGTGACCCCGCTCAGAGAAAAAACTCTTTTTTCCAAGGTATTTTTGAGAAAAGATGCAATTTATAAAAATGCCAGGTTGTGTAACATTATAGGAAAAGCAACATCATCTCCATGGAGACAAGGAGGTGGCGTACACTCCTCCAGAAAATGTACATAGTGCACCTTTAAAGGCACTTCTCAAAGAGTGTTGTTAAATGTGTTAACTTAAAATGCCAGTGGTTTGAACCTTGCTTCAAAGTCATTACAGCAAGAAAGGATAAGACTGCATTAAGAAAGCAAAAAAATGATAATAATAATAATAATAGTCATTATAGCCACTTGTGTAGTTATTATGAGGGCAGTTTATAATGGACAAAAGTGCTCTGAAAAACAAGTGAAATACAGTGTTGGAAAATCTTACATAGTTCAGGTTATAAATATCAAACAGTCAAATATATTTACTTAAATTAAATAAATGAGGTTGATCCAGCAACAAACTAAAAATATATTTGAAAATTTTGAGTCACTTGGGTTTTTAAAACAGAAACACTAAAAACATGACACATTAACACAGTGATAGCTTCAGGTGCTTGTGACCTTCTTTTGACATTGCACTTCATTCTACTGTTTAAGTCAAATATTGGCCCAAATCAAATTCACTTCTGAAAAGTGACGTAGTATTTGGTTTGTATGGAGTAACTGTGAGCCATTTATCACAATTAAAGGTTCTATCTTACGCAAAATTTACATCTCCAAAGCTCACAATGTTCTGTTCCACCTTGTGATGTCATGAAGCGGTAGTTTTCATGTTAGTGTCTATCTTTTACCTTTAGTTCAGTGACAATTCCAGGGCTGAAATTATCCGAATTGTAAACATAGTGGAGCCAAGTATGACATGACATCACAAGAGGGAACAGAGTGTTTTCTGTTTGAGAGAAGAACACAACCTAAATCTGCAGGGTTTGTGTGTTAAATGTGTGAATGAAACAAAACACAGCTCCAGCGATTTTTTTGATGAGGAAACATTAGAACATAGATCAGAAAATAGATCCTGCACAAAACCGCAGAGCTGATGGTCCCACCTCTCAGGCCACACAATATTTTTGAACCCTAAGTGTCTCTCGGAGTTTTAATTTTTCAAATAACTGCAACTAAACACGACCTAAATCAATTTTTGAGTAAGCTACCAATGAGGGAACACTGTTATAACATGGGTAAAACTTTATCCAAGTTAATTTTGTATAACATGTCACAAATATAAGTAAACTAATATATTTGGGTTAGGGTTAGGGTATTGATACAAATGAGAATGTACTGTAAGCGTATTAAGTTTCAAAACAGATACGTTTTCACAATTACTCCATACAAACACCTATATTTTTATATTCAACTCATCTTCCCTTTTCTTATGGTCCTGTCTGTTGCAGTTAAAAATTGCATAATATGTGTAATGTGCAGCAAGCCACTCCAACATACACACTACTCTAATATTTCCAGCAATTTAGAAGTAACAGTAACTCAAGAGATAAATATATTCTAAAAGGGGCTTCTCATTTTCATAGCATTTTCAATAGCTAATATTTAAATTTCTATACATACTGAGTAACATCTTTTACATTCAAAGCCATTCAGTCACGCCCATCCCATAATCACATGTGAACTACAGTACGGGTTAATACTCAGTCAAAGCTCTGAACTTCTTCAAATCTCTTCTTAAAATCATTTCCTATATTCTCCATTCTCCGCTTGTTTTGTCTGATCTTCTTGTCTTCTGGTCTGGTCCACAGTGAAAAACAAACCTGATCACTTCCAAAACTCATCCGCCACTATTTGGTCGAGTCCGTTGAGTTTTTCAGGCATCAGTCCCTCCTCCAGAGCCACTTTAGACTCATGCACCTGCAAAAAACAAAAACAAACAAAAAAAAAAAAAACAGCAAATATTGATACTTTGCAGTAAGATGATGCTGGGCAGGTTCTACATGTATCTCTACTGGCAGAATGTTCAGCAGTTACCATGGAAAATAATTTTAAACAACACATTTTCAGGAGCCTGTGATCAGTACGAGCGTTCATGGTCCTGTTTAGGTAACTGAAAAACTGCTAGCTGGCTCGTGACAGTAATTTTACGTTTGAGAGACGTGTTTAAGAGCACAGATCAGCTCACCTGTTGTAGCTCCAAACAAATCAGCTTTTTCTGGTCAGACTGAGTTAAATAAATAAAGCTCAGATTAAGTCTAAGTTGAGTAACAGAGCTTCTAACAGAGCAGTTCTTTCAGTTAGCTTCAGACCCCCAGGGAATGTTGAAGACATCAGCTGCGAAGTATCAATAGGATAATAACACGATGGTGCTCTGATCTGAGTCAGGTTTGTTGGTTTGACTTACTTCAATCTATTTTATGGCGCGTTAATAATGGCTTATTAGAGCTTTTCTTTGTTCCATCATTTGACAGAATAAAACTAAAATACCAAAAAACAAATTGTATCATGTTTTCTATCTCATTTTCCAAGCCACAAAGTTATTATTTACAGTACTTATTTAAACTGATTTGATACTTTCAGAGAATACTAAGTTTAAGTTTGAATGAGCAGTTTTTAATTTTTTGACAGCAGTTTTTAATATTTGACCAGGTGTTCCTGTACTTTTACCCAAGTAATGAAATGCAGTACTTTGAACACCTCTGCAAATACTGCGAGAATTTATCTTGCTAGGTTAGTGTTGTCATATATTTTCTTCAAATCAGGGCTTTTGTGTTACATTGTTTACAGTTTGTTTGGTAACAGTTATGGAATTACTTCTACTTAATTACTACTTAAGTCATATCTGCTCCCTAAACTAGAAAAACTAGGCAAGAATTTTAGGCAAAACAATAAATAAAATATAATAATGTAATAATATTTTCAGTTAAATGAGTGGTCTAACCTCATATGCACTTAAAAATAGCTAAATAGTTGTATTTCCTAGTTACCTTGAACGGTTCACTGATGCCTATAATACACTGTAATGTACTGGAGTAATAACACAGTACACAGTCTCCTCCTCGGACTGGGATCTCCTCTTTACTGATGAAAACCTGAAACACAAACATGGATCTTTATTAGAATATTATTATCGGAGTGACTGCTTTTGCCTGTTGTCTAATAAACATGTGGTTCTGTACCTGCATGTGTTCATCACTGAAAACTGCTTCGTTGTCTTTGACCCAAGTGTAAGTGATGTAGTCTGACACACTGGTGAAGCCGACCTGAGCAGAAATACAGGTGGGAAATACGTCATACAAGTATTATTTATTCTTCAACGACAGAATTACATTATATACAAAAGTGCAAATATTATGAGAGGTTCAACAGCCAGTATTACTCATTATATTGATTCATTTCATTCATTTGCACACTTAAATGTATTAAATGGTTGATTGTTGGTGTCTTTTGCCCTTTGAGAGAAGATTTTTACTCTACTTTAAGAAAGAACAGTCTGGAACTACATCTTGTCTCTACAATTTCACATGGGCATGACGGACACACTGAAACGCACGGTCCGTTCATGTCAAAACAAACATGATGGCGGCTTACGAGTGAAAAGAAAAAAAGAACGACAGAACTAAAAACAGCATGGATTTCTGTGGAATCAGTAAGCAAAGAATGAAACGAAATCTGAGGTAAAAAGTTGTATTATTCTGCCTGGAATGTTCCACAGTATGACATTAAACAGCTCTACTTTACATTTATTCAATTACAGGTGGTTTTAGAGCTCAAAAATGCATAAAAACAGGCATTCTGACTGGGAGCGGGGTCGCCTCTCCACAGATGTGACCTGTAACTTGGTCTGGTTTGGTCTCCATGAAGATAGAAAGGTTTAATGCCATACTGTGAAACATTCCAGAGAACTCAATAACATGAAGAAAAGCATTTGACGGACCCTCGACCAGAACAGTTACACGACGCACCTTTAAGAAGTACTGTGATCCGCATTTGAGACACACGCTCTATAACTTAGTGGCTGTGATTCGATTATACCAAATGAGAAGCAGACAAAGAGCTGGTCAGTGAACTCACCTTGTACAGGCCGATCCAGTCCCAGGAGCTGGAGGGGAAGGGCTGCTGTGGGCTGTACAGGACGATAGAGTCTATGTCAGCGCTCCAATCTCCCACTGCCCGTAAACACACCAGCGGACTGTCCTGCATTTTCCTCAGCTACAACAAAACAAATAAATATATACATTTCTTTCAAATATAAACAGTGTACTAGTCAGTAGTTTAAATCTAAATGACTGGCACGAGTCAAGTCAGTGTCTCTGAAGAAAATTACAAAAATATTATTTTGGTTTATACCTAAAAAATAAAACTAGAGACAGGTTCAACAGTTCAGTTTAAGTATCAATGTCAGAGAGTCAAGCCTTCATACAATCTAAGCAAAATAAAAATACTTCAAAAACTACTATGAATAAATAAGTGAAAAGTTATGTTTCATTTACTTTGCCCTTATATAAAAATGTTTGCTAACAGTCTGACAGTTCTCACCTCCAGACAGAAGAGGGCGATCACAGGTTTGTGGTCACTGATGCCGTACTCCATCTGACTGGTGTACAGCTCCTGTTTGATTTTCAGAGGAAACTCGGTGAACTCCTCCATCTGCTTCCCCGGAGCAGACGTCATCTTCACCCTGTTATTACTGTCCTCGTCCACCGGGGGCAGAGCAGGTTTGGGACGCTGTCTCCACAGAATCCTGTCTGTCCAGGCGGGCTTCCTCTTCTTACCACTGACAACAACAGGTATATGACAATTAAAGCTATATGTAAGTCACCAATAAAGGCAGTAGTCAAAACATTATATAAAAACTATTTGACTTGAGAAAAAAAAAAAAATCTGATAAAACAAGAGACAAAGGCATTCTGACAATATACTTAAAAAAAAGCAATTCATGCGTCATTGCTGAACGAGGCACACACTGAAAGCATTATAGTTCAGTTAAATTCTGGTTAAAGAACAGATACTGGAACCAGTATTAAAGTTAAAGTTATGTTAAAGCTAACATATTAATGCAAACATTAAAACATCAATTCTGGGTTGAGTCTGTGATGTAAGACGCCACATTCATCTTCAAACTGTATTTGAAGCACAAATGGTCACTGATACACCACTAAAGAAGCAATCGGACATCCAGTATTTTGTTTTATTTTCATTTTGCACTATTTTAGTTTAACTGTAATATTCCGTATGCACAATTAACATGCACAAAATCAATTCCAATTCAAGTGGAACATTAATACCATTTCTCTTTTGTTTAAGTCAGTGTTGTATTTATTCTAACTTCACACATGTTTGTTTTAAATGTTTTAAATCCATTTTGGTGGATGATACATGCTTCAAATACATGAGTGCAGGCAGTATTGTGCTGCATTACTTCATTAAAGTATAATAAATACTATAAAAATATAAAATAGAAATACTCTGCTTGCACTATTAACAAGAGAAATGTACACGTGTTAGTTATCTTTGGTTAGTTTGACAAGTCTTTCTTACTTAAAGAAAAACCATGTCCAGTAGCTCCTGAAATCAGATAACACAATATGTCTTTGATTTGAGATTAAATGAGAAGAGTTCTTCTAAACTCTGTAAATATGAAGAGAATGTACCTGCTGTCGTAAGTGTCAGAGTGGAGGTCAAACTTATACGTGGGCTGAAAGTCCAGGGGCCCCTCCTCAAACTCCTGCAGAGACTCAACTTTCTTCTTCATCATCATCAACTGGAAACACAAAAACAAGTTCACAACAATAAGTGCATTATTGAATTAGGACGGCTCTTAGACACAGTGGCATAAGAAACGTTAGATGTTTAAGGTGCACAGTTTCACTTTTCTGGTGGAGGGTCAGCCACCTACCCACTGCATTGCCTTGAATGTTCCACCGTACTGAATTCATCCATCTGGCATGTAATGGAATTCAAATAAAAACAATGCTGTTGGCCGCTTTTGTGGTGAAACACCAGAGCGGATTAAGAGCGAGGCCTTTCCTGTTGTGTTCACCTGGCGCCCCCTGGAGGCTGCTGTGATGCTGCAGGACCCAAGGGACGGACACTTCTGGCTCTTCTTCTCCTCAAACTGCCCTGACACAGGATCTGCTGACCCTCCCTGACCAGTCCTCCTGTTAAACTGCACTGAGACCTTTGACTGAGACACAGAGGACACTGAGTGGAAACGCTGCAGCAACATCAACTGTAATAGTTTACAGCAGCAAAACTTGAATTTCCCTTGGGATAAAGTCTCTGTCTGTGTGTCTGTGTTCTGTACAGCCCCCACAGTGGAGTGCTTCAAGTCTTGTCTTAAGACCCACTTTTATTCTCTGGCTTTTAAAACCACATGAGCTGTGTGGTCCTCTGTGTCTTATTTATTTATTATTATTTTAACAAATTTGATTGATTTTATTTATCACTTTTATTTATCACTTTTTTTATTTGGACATGGATAGAAGAGGGACAGTGAACATACGAACAGAAGGATGCTGAGGTTAGAGACGCTTGGAAACAACTGACACTTTGCAGCTGATGTCATCAACATTCCCTGGGGGGTGTGACGCTAAACTAAAAGCACTACTCTGTTGGGGACCTTTCAGGTGAGATGATTTGTGCACTTAAACAAGCATCTCACACTTAAAATTACTGTCACAAGCTAGCTATCACTCTCACCTTTCCCAACTCCTACACAGGACCATGTGTTGTTTAAATTAGTTTGGCATTTTTTGTATAGACTTTTTGGCAGCCATTGTGTGCATTGTGTCACCATGGTGTTGGAACATTTCACCAATAGAGATCCATGTAAAACACCCCAGCATGATGTCACAGCAAAGTATCAATGGGCCAAGAGAAAGACCAAAACATGAAACAAAGATTTATGGATGCAATGAAAGAGAGCATGAAAGTGTTAGGTGTAAAGACGGCACAGGATGCAGAAGATAGGGCTGAATGGCAGTGAACGCTTTAAAAAAATACAATATAAAAAAGAAAAGTATATATTTTCTAACCTGATCATTGCTCCAGAGTAAGTTGTACTTGTGTGAATTGATGCAGGAGCGCACAAAGTGCATGCCATGGTCCTGAATGCGGAAGTTGAGGTCGCCAAACCAAAATACTAACCTAAAACAAAACAAGAACCAGTATTACACATATTTATAGTAAAAACACTACTGTACTTCACTTCTATTTTGTGTCATAAGTGTGTAGATAGGCCTGTCACGTTGCTATAGCAACTTGGGGGTCTATATTAATTGTGGGTACTTTTTCTTTGTACTAGTTGAGAATGTTTTATTATTTTTCTGTACCATGATTAGATTTGACCTGAAGAAGGTTGAGTATATATGGTTAGTGATAAATGGTCACATTTTTATATAACACTTTTCCACATTCAAGCCACTCAAAGCGCTTTACAACAAGGAACCACTCGCCCATTCACACACACACATTCATACACCAGTGTACACAGACACTGGGGACGAGATGGAACCATCAAACTGTGGGTCAGTGGATCTGACCACTCAAACAATGTTTATGTTGCCAACCTTTGGATCAATGGGCAAAAACTTTACCAACTGATCAACTGTCGCCACACTGAACTTCTCTGACTCATTTTAGATAGAAACGTAACTTCATGTTTAGTTCTGCCATTTATTTATTGCAATTCATGTTTTTTACAATAATCCTGCTTTAAGGTTTTTGTGCTAACATAAATTAGATTCAGTATTATATTCATAATATATCCATATTATATTCAGTATAATTAATTTATAATTTAGGATGAATATTTATAATGAATATTATATTCAATATAATGAATTTCCTTTGAAATAAATGAAGTATTTATCTGTCTTTTATCATCTATATTTCATTCGTGTGATATCATGCCAGGCCTATGTGTAGTGTTTTACCGGTGGTCGAGGACACTGGGGGCTTGTTCACATTCAAACGTCTGCGTGTCCATGATGTACTCAAACTCATTGACTCTGGCTGTGGCGTATTTCATGTGAGCCGACAAATGGCAGTTGAGGAAACACAACATGTGACCATAGAAGGAGAGGCGGACCGTCACAGCTCCTTTGTTACCCTGAAACAGAAATCACAACATGTGTAGATAATCTTTCATAAACGCCCCAGTGGTGTAGTAAAGAGATCTTGGGATATTACAAAACAACTAAAAGTCCCTGAGCTTAAAAGGATCGTGATGCTGCGTGGCTGTGTCACTGTTACTGATGAAATGTTGTTGTTAGAGGTGGTCTAATGTAAATAGTCTCTTAATGTCTTTGTACCTGTCCAAGGACTGCAGATGGAAAGGAGCCTGTAGCTAAATCTGGCACAGAGCATTTTTTCTCTCTGAGATTAAAGTTTTCTGTGCACTGTCCTTGTTTTGAATAAATACATAAATAAATAAATAAATAAATAAATAAATAAATACATTTTTTACAGTTAAAAAGCAGTGAACTACATAGTCCATAATAATTCTTTGCTCTATTTCAGTGCAGCTATCTGGAATAAATGATTATTATTAATTAAAGCTGAACATACTTAACTGAATAAATATATATGACAGTAGTATTTGCATAAAACTGGCTTGTATTTAGAAAAGGACAATATCATAAAATACATGCTTTTGTCAAGTTAGAGAAAATCATTTTTTAAACTACCTACTTTTTTTTACAATACAAATTCACATTCTTCCCATACCCAATAACCAAACAGGCCTGTTCTTGTGTATGTGGTTCGGATGTCTCTGATAAACGGGACGTGCTCCAGTTTGGAGAAGAACAGCAGTAAAAGCCCTTGCATTCGGATAGAGGAGATCTGAAACACAAGAAAGCAGTAAATCCCTTTTAAGTGAAGTAATATTAACAGGTTAAAAAAAGCACTTTCTCTACAGTTTTGAAAGTTTTCAAGCCGAAGCAGGATTTAAATTTGTTTTGACATGGCAGGACAATCTGAGAAAAAAAAAAATCTAAATAGAGTTAATATTTTAACACACACAGTCAAGTCAAATTGTATGAAACTCTAAAGTTACCCAAACCAGGACCAAAGCAAAGATAAATCAGGACTAGCTTAAGAAGTGAAGGAAAACTGCAATATTGTACCAAGGACACCTCCAGCTCAGTCCTTGTTATCTGGCCTACACATTATAATACTCCCTACAATGGAAGCACAGTCTTGAATGGACAATACCACGATGTGTTAGTGGCCCGTACTGATCCTATATGTCTAGCTATTTCAATTATTCTACAACAAGAAGGCTAAAACAGAGCTGGATTATTTAACATTTTCTCATATTAATTGGAAAAGAAAGATGTCTGTGGAACTGAATGTTGTTACATGCATTAGTTAAAGGTCCTATATCACACAAAATTGACTCTTGTGTGCTTTAAGCCATGTTATAATGTTGTTACTTCCTCAAAAACAAACCTGGAGTTGTGTTTTGTTTCATTCACACATGTTTGAGTAATTTTTTATTATTAGTCTGTTTACATGTCCAAAGCTCAAAATGCTCTGTTCCACCTTGTGACATCATGTAGTTGTAGATGTCTAGTTAACACCTACCTTTCACCTTTTTTTTAGAAGAGATCAGCAATTCCAGGTCTGAAATTATCCAAACGATTCTAGTGAAGGTGTATGCAGTATAAAACACAGTGGAGCACTTCCTGTATTACCACATGACATCACAAGGTGGAAGGTGTTTTCTGTTTGAGGGAAGAACGCCTAAATCTGCAGGGTTTGTGCGTTAAACATGTGTGAATGAAACAAAACACAACTCCAGGTCTGTTTGTGATGAGGAAACAACATTATAACGTAAATCTGAAAATAGTGTAAAATAATACTCTTTTGACATATATATTGTATGTTGTACCTTGACGTATTTGCGAGGGGCCAGAGTGGACATGAGGAGATGGCTCCATGGATCATCAAACACAGAATCTGCCACGAATCTGAGCGGCCCCGAGTACACCTCCTGCAGACTGACAGAATATGCATTATTCAACTGCTTCAACTGGATTCAATTACACAGCGCTAATTACATAACAGTGCCTCTCTGACAGGATGGAGCTTTCAAGGTGCCTAGTCTGTTAACATACGACACTAACTACTCCTTTGAGGACAGTGAGGGTTGATCTTAGCCAGAGAAAAGAAATGGTTTGAGGGGAGTTAAAGAGGCTATTTTTGTTAGGGAATACGATCCATCTTTGAACAGAAATGGACGGCTCAGACATCATCTCTCTCCTATTTACAACTCCACCTTCAGACCTCAATCAAAAGAAAGAAAACAACAGTGATAGCCTGTATTCTCAGAGGTGTGAAGGCACTCGTCAAGGGCCTGAATGATTCTGCTAACATGACTCAGGCACAGTCCCCACTTAGTGCAGTTCAATAGACCGAGTTAACAAACTGAAAATGTAAACTAGTAGGTGTGTTAGTTTCAGAGTAGTTTCAGTGTCGTTAGCTCGTCCTTTCAGGCAGATATAAGGCAGTGTCCACCAGCGTCTCACCAGAACTGAAGAAGCTGCTGCAAAATTTGATAAAAAACAAAACAAAAACAGCTGCTAGAATTGAATTTCTCCTTTGCTATATCACATAGAGACTAAAGAAATGTTTTGGGTTTTTTTTGTAAAATGGACATCTAGGTTTGTTTGTTTTATCTGTTTTGGATTGGATATGGTCTAGGGATATATGTATGGGAAATATGACATGAAAGGTATTTGAAAGGAAAGATTTTACTATTTGAAATGTGTATTTATCCATTTTGTATTAATAAACTTATATAATAATAATTCTAATCTATACCTCGAGTTTAAAGAGGGGGTATTATGAAAAATCTACCATGTGTATATTGTTCTTTCATCAAAAACATGCCTGAAGAGGTTTTAGATGTCATCCATGTGATCGCTCCCAGGCCCTATTCAAACCCTCCTTACGGTTAGCTGTAGATTCTATGCCATGCTCCGCCCACAAGCCTAAGTCGCCCACGCTCCCACATGACAATTCTCCATAAGTATACAAAAACGATACAAAACTGTACACAACAACTTGACAAATCTGATGCGATGTTCAATAGTTTCATTAGCAGGATGCACGCTGATTGTGTTGTGATATTGCTCAGAAGGGGGAGTGCCTTAGCACAGAGGGGAGACTAAGAGCATCAAAAACAAAAGTGAAATTTATAATGTTGTAACTTGTAATATTATAAAGTTGTAATGTTGCTGAATATAGCATTTTCAAAACAACAGAGATCGAAATATGTTATGTGTTTGCAGTTAATATACCCCGTAGATGTAAAATAGCCCCTCTTTAAATGAATACTTTTGAATACTTATTGGGTCATGATGTTGGAGAGTCCACCATCTGCTTGTTGCCAGGCAGGTGTTATTGCTTTGCCCTGAAAGTTACCTAATATGGCATTAAACTTGCAGTGTCTGTTTTGTATTTGCATATTCTAGACAAAACTGTAATTGGTCTAAATGAAAACAATCCTACCCAGCTGAATATTAACCTACTGTATGGTTGTATCTCTAGCGATACTATATCTTGTTACTAGTTTCATAATCTATATAGATACAACAACTTCTCTGTCAAAGATAAGAACAGTCTTAATTCTATTCGAATATGTTATAAAAATCACAGGAGCACAGCTGGGAGACTTTCTTTTGTAATGCACAAATTTTACAGAATGCCAGCATGATACTTGGATCACAGAGGTTTTTTGTGCTCAAACTAACTGCCCCTGGTGGGATTAATAAAGTCATCTGAATCTAAATCAGAATGGTCGCTTATTACCCAATGACGTAGAGGTCTGGACTCTTTGGGGAACTGAAATGAAGAAGCGAGGACACATCGTCAGGAGGGTCGGCTGTGGCCACATTCCACGTCACCATGTGCAGCCTGAAGCAAGAACGCAAAACGCATTAACATTAGATTAGTGTTGGTGTACTGTTAGCTAGTTTCAGATCCATGTTATAAAGTTATTTCTTATTCGAAAACACACCTGGGGTTGTGTTTTGTTTCATTCACACAAATTTAACACACAAACCCTGCAGATTTAGGCTCTGTTCTTCTTTCAAACAGAAAACACTCTGTTCCACCTTCCACCTTCCATCATGTGGTAATACAGGACGGTCTCCACTGTGTTTTTAAACTCCATACACCTTCACTAAAATCATTTGGATGATTGCGAGTCTCTACTGAAGAAAAGTAAAACGTAGCTGTTAACTTGAAAACTACCACTACGTGACATCACGAGGTGGAACAGAGCATTTGGAGCTTTGGAGACGTAGACTCAAACGTGTGATTGAAACATTTTTGCGTAATATAGAAGCTTTAAGTGGGACTTCAGATACACTACAGGCACAGGATTAAGCAGAAAGGCCATGTGATAAAGACATACACATTTTACACAGATTTAATTGGTTATTTATGGTCCGTGAGTTAAAAAAAAGCAACTTCTGAAATAAAATGGCATCTTTCACACAGAGCAATAAAGCCAATTACTGACTATTACTATCCTAACCATCAAACGCCCTCTGAGAAAACTGAAAATTAAGCTGTTTAAGAACGAATACACCACTGTTTGCAATACAATAAACAGACTAGAGCTATAAGCATCTGACCACCCCAGCAGAAAAGAAAAAAACAAGCCAATATCCAAATGTATGCTTTTTTATGCAAAACAAAACCAAGTCCTGCAAATCCTGACACCCAGCTCACGTTCAAAATGTAATTACTACAATTCACTTACTCCATATTTGTGTTTTAACTCCAGCAGTATCCAATTTGAATTTTGTCTTACTAAAAACAAATCAAAAATGCTTTCAGTATTCATTTCCAGAACATAAACAATACAGACTTTTAATCATTGCCATTTAACACAAAAATATCAGATTTCTTCCTCCTGCAAACACTGCTCCCAAACACATGCTTTTACTGACCCCTTCATTAAAAAGACCCACTGACTATTAGAAATGACTGAATCTTGACATAATAAAATGTCAATTAATTACTCATCCCTAATTCAAATGCAAGTTGGTGAAAGAATTAGGTAAATTTATAAGTAATAGGCCCAATATGCACAATATAATACTAAAATGCAACAAGACACTGCATCAAATTATACTATTTCAAGGCTTAAAAGGTGCACTGTCTAACTTTTTGGTTGTTTCACCTGCTTGTTTCTATGGATATGTAATTGGTTTGACTGGAATGTTCCACAGTATGACATTAAACAGCTCTACCTTTATTTATTAAATTACAGCTGGTTTTATAGCTCAAAAATACCTAGAAAAACAGGCTTTGTGACTATGAGCAGTGTCGCCTCTCCACAGATTTGACGTGTAGCATGGTCCGGTTTGGTCTCCATGAAGATAGAAAGGTTTAATTCCAGCCAAAGCAATAACAAAAGAATTTGACGGACCCTCCACCAGTAAAGTGACACAATGCACCTTTCATTTTTTACACCAACATAATATCATAACACCGGTTAGTTCTACCTGAAGCTGTCTTTTTTGGGCCTGTTTGCTCTTTTGCCACAAACCAAAAAAGCATTGTCCAGAGTCTTGGCCACTTTGAGCTCATCTTTGGGGTGGAGGTCTTCTACACAGGTGAGGAGCTGGTGCAGCCTGTGTCTTAGCACCAGCCTGCTGCCTGTAGACTGAGTAGCATCACTGGCCATGCTCTCCGAACGAACCCGCCCCGTACTCCCAAACATGCGATTAATCTCCTCCATTGTAAATACTATACCGTCTATACAGTAGAGCAAAAATAACTGACGGTTCTGAAATAAAAATAATACAAAAATGGGTGCAAGGCGGCGTCAGGTTGATGTTTTGCAGCGGTGTAAAGAATTGAACAACACGGTGAGATTGTAGAGTAGGCATAGGATTTGTAATTAGCCAGCTCAGTGATTAGGGAATTGGTTAATGTGGCTGCAAGTTTTCTTTGTGCACTCAAAATCCCATAATCCTATTGTACTGTAAAATGTCTCAATGTCTAGAAAAAAATCGAATTGGGAAATCGTGGGCGACTAGGTCCACACAAAAGAAAACCTCTCTAGGGGCAAAGTGGCTCAATATTCTTTGAATCCGGATTAGGATTTTTTGTTGAGAAATCTAATCCAGAGACCAGAATGGGGGCTAGTCTTTAGGTTCAATTCAATCATTGGGACAGTTATGGATGTCACAATCATAATTCCTTCAGTTATGCCCCTAATATTATGTAAGGTAATGTATGCACAGTGAAGACGGTTAGGAAATGTGCAAGTACTCGTATAAAAGTACAAGCCTTAGTAGTCAGATTAATATACTACTCTACCTATGTTACTGACAATCAGCCTCTTTCAATCTAGTTTATATGATTAATGTTAAAGGGCCCATGTTATGGAATTTTTTCGCATATATTATAATGTTGTTTCCCCATCAAAAACATACCTGGAGTTGTGTTTTGTTTCATTTGCACATGTTTAACACACAAACCCTGCATATTTAGGCTGAGTTCTTCTTTGTGATGTCATGTGGTAATACAGCATTGAAATACAGGAAGTGCTCCACTTTAAACTTCATACACCTTCACTAAAATCAGTCCTGGATAATATCAGCCCTGACATTGCCAATCTCTACTGAACTAAAGGTAAAAGGAGCTGTTAACTTGAAACCTACGACTTCATGACATCACAAGGTGCAAAAGAGCATTTTGAGTTTTGGAGATGTAAACAGACTAATAATAAAGGATTACTCAAACATGTGTGAATGAAACAAAACACAATTCAGGGTATGTTTTTGATGGGTTAACTATATTATAACATATATATTCAGCCTTTGTGATTTGACGCTAATTCAGTAACTATTATCACTGAATATTGCTGCACTAATCACCAAGTTAAATAAAGGATAAAAAAGAAAATAATATGACAACTGAATTAAAACTGCACTAAAGAAGTCAGCTGCTTCCCTGTACTGTATTTGCCATACTTTTACACAAAACACCTTGCTAGTAACTAATATCCCTATACATGAACCAGCAGCACAGAAATGTATTTATTGTTAAGTGTTCTTTTTGGGGGAAAGTCAGTCCAATGTAGATTTTTTCCTGCAAGCAACAAACACTAACAAAACAGTTTCTGGATTAGAAACAAGTTTGGAGAAGTGAAAGTAGTAGTATATAGTAATAGTGGCACAAGGAGAAAGTTGAGTCCTTGTAAAAGTTTGTAAAAAAAAAAAAAAAAAAAAAAAATCATTATTATTTAAATAAGCCTAACCTGAATGTTTCTGTCTCATGGTTCCCCCTCTTTGGACTGTCATCTGACTGCTCCTCTGACTCCTCCATGGAACCTGGAAAATAAACAGGGAAGTACATTTGCATTAGTTGTGTAGTACAATACAATTTGATTTGAATACAAGAAGGACTAGAGAGAACTGAATAGCTTTGCACAAAATCTGGAGGTAGAAAGGGCTCACAAATATGAGGACATCTCCCAAAAAACAGACAACTAAGCAAAAGTGGAAGCTTTAAAGTGTCATAGTCCAAGTAAGATACTGTAATAATTACTATAATTATCCGTTTATAGTAACCAATTATTGTTCTGGATATTTTGAAGGTTATCTCTGACAAAAATACAACCCCAAAGACAGATTAACGGCACAAAGCTGATTGTGGTAATAAGATGGTCTAATATTGTTAGATAACAGGCAACTTTTCAGTGTTTAGCTACACTTCATCGCAGACCTAAACTAAAACCGTATTTGATACAAGGAAGAGAATAGTCCCAGTTTTACCTTGTAACAGATGTGATCGTGAGTGCACAGGCCGTCCTGATCGTTTCCTTTGCAGTAAACAAATGTACAGTAAAAACACAAGCAGCAGCTGCGGAGGAGCGTCTTTCAGCGGCTCATGTTGTTTTTCCGGTGTCCCGCCCCTTCACCGGAACAGGCGGCATTTCAAAATAAAAGTACCGCAACTTCAAAATAAGCGTCAACTATTTGACGTAAACAACGATACATTTAAATTTGTTCAATGAAGATTCAAAATTAAAGTAGTGTGACGGGGAAAAGTCAGAAAATAGAAATACATATATATAAATATATGTTTACAGGGGCTGTACGTTGTTTTATCCACCTATTAGACAAATAATGCTTCTATACTTTTTTTTTTTACATTTTATATTATAACAGGTAAATATTTCAGCTAAATGACTGAATAAGGAGATCATCAGGTACACCCTAGGCTACTGCTGCTCACAGGTTGCCCCAGCTGCACTGAATGAGGTTTTGCAGAGAGGAGAAATTGGGAACGCCCCAAAGTAAAGCATTAAACATTTAAATCTCAATGGAGATAAGCTGTAAAGTCACCAAACCAAGTTACAGGTCACATAAGTGACCTCATTCACAATAAGAATGCATGATTTCAATCGATTCATTAGCAGTTCAAACACTTGTAACTGAATTAATGCAAGATAGATTAGTTTAATGCATAAGCTGTATATTGTCTGTGGTTTGATGCAATTAAGTGGAACATTCCAGGCATACCAATAACATCTGAGAGCACAAAGGAAGTAGTGGCCCATACACAAAATAAGCATAGCATTTTTAAATTAAAGGTCGTATTTAACACAACATTTTTGTACATGTTGTAATGTTATTACTTCCTCAAAACATACCTGGTGTTGTGTTTTGTTCACACGTTTGAGAAATCCTTTATTAATCTTCATCTCCAATGTTCAAAATGCTCTGTTCCACCTTGTGATGTCAAGATGCAGCAGTTTTCAAGTTAACAGAGTTTACCTTTTATGTAGTAGAGATCGGCAATTCCAGGGCTGAAATGATCCAAATGATGTGAAGGTGTATGGAGTTTAAAAACACAGTAAAGCACTCCCTGTATTAACATCACAAGGTGGAAGTGTTTTCTGAGACAAAAGCTCAGCCTAAATATGCAGATTTGTGTGTCAAACATGTGTGAATGAAACAAAACGGAACTGCAGGTATGTTTGTGAAGAGGAAACATTAACATAACATATAGAAAATAGTGTAATATCAGCTTTAAACCATCTGTTTTGATTTATTTCTGGGTAATAGTGGGTGCCAAATTGTGAAATCCTATACGGTCTTCATTATTTGGGTGCATCACAAATCAAAGACAAAACTCTTAAAAGTAAAAGCACTTCAGGTTTTATTTCCAAGGCAACAGATTGCTCTGGACTTTTTTTTTTTTTTTTGTATAAGTACACCGAGTTTGGATGGCGCCGTTCACTGGCTCAAACTCAACTAATGCATTTACAGAGGCATATTTGAACATAATTATCATGAATATAGACTAAAACCACCAGAATTTCATTAAATACAAACACAAAATACAAAGTTTGCATTTTTTAAACAATCACAACTCAACCTCACAAGACAAAACATCAAGCATACAAACTCAATTCAACTTGTATAATCGCAGGTTGCCTTATAGAAAATGCCTTTACGGTTATAATGCATAACTTAGTCTTCATCCAGCTGTATTTAACTTCTTATTGAGATTGTATTGTAAACCTGACACATCAATAAATTCAAGAAAACGGCAATAGTAAAAAGTATAATTATTTCAACAGTTAAAGGCCCTGTACGTGATTTTTTTTAAGATAAGATAAGATAATCCTTTATTTGTCCCACAAAGGGGAAATTGCAGTGTTGCAATTTTCATATATTTGGGCAAAATGTGGCAGTACAGATATATTATACAAGCACCTGTTAAGGTCAAAGTAAGTCCACTGTGTGCTGTCTTCTAATCTGATCTAATTAGACAGCATTTTATAATCCGAGAAGGAGGAAGTGCGCTGTTAGCATGCCAGTTGTCATTAGCTTTACTGTGATGGCAAAAAACACCGCTCTGGTCTGTGAATGTTGTGAAAAGTGCTTATAATGATCGGAATGCATAAAGGTAATGTTTTTTAAAACTGGTACAGCGCCTTTAACAGTGATACTCCCTGAACTCATCCTCCCTGACCAATACACTGACATTGATGGGAAATAGTTTGATCAGTGTTTGTTACTGAGGTGGCATTTGTAGTGCAAAAATACACAATTACATTACAAATGCAGGGTTTATTTAGTGTCAGTAGCAGTTTGGTGTTAAAAGCGATGCGTATCGGTCTACTGGTCCGATGGTTGAGGGGAGAGCTGAGAGGACTTTGTGAGTGAGTCTGAAAAGTAAAAAAGATATATATATATTAACACTAAATATGATTCGCAATTAAAAAGGTCCTATATTGCGCAAAATAGATTCTTGTGAGCTTTAAGCCATGTTAGAATGTTGTTGCCTCATCTAAAACAGACCTGGAGTTGTTTTGTTTCATTCACATGTTTGAGTAACCCTTTATTACTAATCTGCCTATATCTCCAAAGCTCAAAATGCTCTATTCCACCTTGTGATGTCATGTAGTGGTAGATTTCAAGTTAACAGCTATATTTTACCTTTTGTTTAGTAGAGCTAGGAAATTCCAGGGCTGAAATTATCCAAATGATTCTAGTGAAGGTGTATGCAGTTCCTGAATTTCTACACGACATCACAAGTGGAACAAAGTGTTTTCAGGGTTTGTGTGTTAAACATGGGTCAATGAAACAAAACACAACTCCAGATATGTTTACTGAGGAAACAACATTATACAGAGCTGAAAACAGAGTAATATGGGACCTTTAAACAGTCTGTTCAAATATATAAAGGAATATTTACTCACTGGAGTCATTTATCAGCTTTTGTGCCTTGGACAGCTCCCTTTTTCCTCAGCTGTAAAGGTAAAGTTGGTTAAAATGAGAAAACATGTAGCTTTACATCACATAATAATTATTGTGCTAAAAAGGTAAAAAAAAAAAAAAAAAAAAAAAAAAAAAAAAAAGTGCTATATTTTAACTTAACTATGTAACTTTTCTGGTTGGACACCTGATGAAATTAATATTACAAAAACACGCAAATAAGTAAATAAAAATATATTTGAGGACACGTTATTGGGCCTGTCACAATAACACATTTAGAAGTGTGATTTATTAAGAAAATATAGACAATAAACGATAATACTGAAACTAATGTATGCCTCTGACACAATAACTCTAGAACAGGAGTATCCCCAAAATATTCTAAATTATTTGACCCTCTACAGCTAAAATAACAAAAGAAATGCAAAGAAAAGAAATACTGACCCCTAGAAATAATTGTTTCATCCATTTATTGAATGTTAAAGGTGCATTATGTAACTTTTCTAGTGGAGAGTTCACCAGATTTTTCATGGAGATGTTATTGCTTTGTCTGGAATTTTTCACAGTATGGCATTAAACCTTTCCATCTTCATGGAGACCAAATCAGACCAAGTTACAGTTCAGATCTGTGGAGAGGCGACCCCACTCACAGTCAGAATGTTTGTTTTTCTAGATATTTTTGAGCTATAAAACCAACTGTAATTGAATAAATGTAAAGTAAAGCTGTTTAATGTCATACTGTGGAACATTCCAGGTAGAGCAGTGACATATCCATACAAACAAGCAGGTGACGGACCCCCAACTAAAAGTTACATAGTGCACCTTTAAGTCAATATACTGTTTATCTTGACAGACCTGGTACCAACTGATAATGTCATAACGGCCAACAACATCATCATTTTGGCCAAGTTTAAACGTGATAAGCCCATAATGCCATAACGGACTGATAATGTAATAACTACGGTGAGCCAATAACATAGTAACATCATGCCAATAATTACTACATTATTGGCTGCAGTTATTACATTATCAGAGAAAAATGTTCCTCGTCAGGCCAAAGATATAAAAACAGCCAATAATGTTGTCACTTCTTACAGTGTAACAGTGTTTCTCGCTGTGGTACGCGATGGTTCTTGCATCTCTTCAGTTTGTGGGTTTGCCTCATTTAGAGTTCATGTTATTCACTTTTTTGTCCTCCTTTGGTTAATTTCTTGTTTAGAACTACAGTGCAAATAATGTAGTCCTGTTATAGACCTGGTTTAGTCCTACCTGTGACCTACAAAAGTCCTGTTATAGACTTGGTTTAGATCTGGTGGCACTTGGAAGCCAAATCATTACTTTGGAGATACCGAAGGTTTGAGAGCCTTTAACTTCCATTAACGACAAGAACAAGTTATTATGTTTTTGCCTCACTATAGTTACATTATTGGCCTGTTATTAAATTATGGGTTTATTACATTTACATTTGGCCAAAATGATTCTGTTATTGGTTGCTACAGGCCTGCACACTATTCAAGTTAAGCCATTGTCACTGGAGCAGACGTTGGGGTTAAACTGACCTCATCGAGCTCGGCCTTGGTCTTTTCCTCCATCTCTCGGATGTCGTTCATGGTCATACCGTGCCAGTTGTCCAAGGAGCAGACGAGCTTTCTATGGAAGGTTGTGAACAGCCTCTTCTCCATCTGAAACCACAAGATTCAGATATAAACAGGTCTTTGAAAAACATGCCATGACAACTGTGCATTCGCTTTTAGGGCAATTGTATCGAAATCGCAGTTTGAATGGACGAAATGAGAAAATGCCGCAAGTATTGAAGAACTATCATTTCCTCCACAAACAACGTGTCCGGTCTTATTCTGTGTAAAACTGCTAACCCTGAAGTTCTGAAATGTTATTCTTGTATTTGCTTGTTCTTGAGATGTGTGTAGAATCCCTCAGTCGTCCAGGTAGAATCCATAGCAAAAGGAGAAATTTAATTTGTCAACTGGACAGAGTTTATTTGGTTGAATACGTTTCGCAGCTCCTAACCGCATCCCCACGGTGGATTACATCACAGCAGCAGAAACCGCCATCAGGAACAACAAGCTCACGGAGACAGAAGCTGGAGACCTTAGACTGAAATTAACAGCTGCTCTGAGCAATGCCAAACCTCCACCCTCCAATGTAACACCGGAGGAAAGGAAGGCCATCGCTGCTCTGGAGAAGGACCACAGCATCAACATCCTCCCAGCTGACAAAGGGAGATGCACTGTGATCCTGAAGTCAGCTGATTATGAGGCTAAGGTTAACAGCTTACTCAGTGACACCACAACCTACGAATTACTAAAACGGGACCCCACCAATGTGTACAAAAAGAAGATCATTGATTGCTTGCAGAAGTTGGAGAAGGAAGAAGTCATTGATCGACAGCTATATTACAGACTGTACCCTGGTGACGCCATCCCTGGCATCTATGGCCTCCCAAAGATCCACAAACAAGGAGTACCACTCAGACCCATTGTATGCAGCACAGACTCCATCACATACAATGTGGCCAAACACCTAAAAACCATCTTGGCTCCGCTGGTGGGTAACACGGAGCACCACATTGAGAACACAGCCGAATTTGTGAACAAAGTCAAGCATCTCCAGTTTGACCTGGATGAGACTATGGTTTCCTTTGATGTGACCTCTCTTTTCACTTGTATCCCTACATCGGTAGCGGTGGAGGAAGCAAGGAGGAGACTACTGGAGGATACCAAGCTAGAAGAGAGAACCAAACTTTCACCCGACCAAATCTGCCAACTGCTGGAAATTTGTTTAAGTACCACCTATTTCCAGTTCAATGGAAACTTCTACAAACAAATCCACAGCTGTGCAATGGGCTCACCGGTCTCCCCTATCATTGCAAACTTATACATGGAACAATTTGAACAGAGCCCTGGCCTCATATCCAGGCACTCCACCCACACACTGGTATCGCTTTGTTGATGATAATTTCTCAAAAATCAAAATTCAAGATTTGGAACCTTTTACTGCACATATCAATTCTGTAGATCCGAACATCAAATTCACACGTGAAGATGCCAAGGACAACACATTGGCCTTCTTAGATTGTGCAGTAACGATAAGAGAAGACCGGCGACTCCAGGTAGAGGTCTTCAGGAAGCCCACACACACCGACCAATATCTGCTTTTTGATTCACACCACCCACTTCAGCACAAACTGGGAGTCATTCGGACATTACAACATAGAGCCCAAGTGGTTCCTACAAGCGCAGAGAGAAAGGAGAAAGAAGAACAACACGTGGAGAAAGCCCTCTCCGTTTGTGGATATCCTAAATGGGCTTTCAATAAAACGAAGAGAGCAAAGAAACAGGACAACAGAGAACCAGAGCCCAGGAGAAGGGGTGTAACTATTCCTTACCTGGCTGGCGTTTCCGAAAAACTACAGAGGATCTTCAGACAACATGAAATCCCAGTCTATTTCAAACCCACAAACACTTTAAGACAAAAACTGGTCCATCCTAAGGACAAAACACCGAGCCACAAACAAAGCAATGTGGTCTACTCCATTCAGTGTAGTGAAGACTGCAGTGAGCGCTACATTGGAGAAACAAAACAGCCACTTTTCAAACGAATGTATCAACACAGACGGGAAAACCAGGGTGGGCCGCAATCTGCCGTACATCTCCACCTAAAAGCCACAGGCCACTCCTTTGAGGACAGCGAGGTCCAGATCTTGGCCAGAGAAAAGAACTGGTTTGAGAGGGGAGTTAAAGAAGCTATTTTTGTCAAGAAAGAGAATCCTTCCTTGAACAGAAATGGAGGTCTCAGACATCATTTGTCTCCCATCTATAACTCTATCCTCAAACCTAAATCAAAACAAACAGAGAAAACAATGGGACTAGCCAGGTCAGGTCCAGAGGTGTGAAAACACCCATCATGGCCCTGAATGGATATGCTAACTACTCCCCCACTCCCACTCCATATTGAATAGACTCACCTGACCAACTGAAACTGTATTTAAATATGTGTTGTCTCAGAGTAATTTTCATTGTAATTAAGCTCCTCCCTTCAAGCAGATATAAGGCAGTGTCCGCCAGCATCTGACCAGAACTGAGGAAGCAGCTTGGATGAGCTGCGAAACGTATTCAACCAAATAAACTCTGTCCAGTTGACAAATTAAATTTCTCCTTTTGCCTTGTATTTGTTTGTCAGTCCATGTGTCACGGCCCCTGTTGTGCCGTGTTTGTGTTAATTATTGTTCTATTTTGAGGTGACCCAGATCCACTAGAGCCCAGCGCATCCAGCCGCCTATTAAAAAAAGGACCCGCCTCCTACACCCACTGCTGCTCCTCTGGCTCGACTCCACCCGGCCACGCCATCAGCCGATCGCCACAACGCACTTTAACACTATTTGCACATATTTGCAGAGAGCTTAAACCTTTGGCATAGTCGTGTCTTTCACCTTTCTCTATTTCGGTCATAAAGCCGGGCCATAACACCATGTTTCAGTCTTTTTGTCAAGTCTTCAGGACGCTTTTAAAATGTGAACTTTGAACAGAATCCTATTATTAAAACAGAAATCACAAATCTAATTTCAATGTTAGTCAGAAAAAACGCAATTAGATATTGTTTTTCAAACTCATACAGCCCTAGTCTGAATTCGTGAGGAACACATGATTTATCAAGAATGATTCAGGCTTATGTAAAATCCCTCAGTCGTCCAGGTAGAATCCATGGCAAAAAAAGGAGAAAATTTAATTTGTCAACTGGACATAGTTTATTTGGTTGAATCAACCAAATAAACTATGTCCAGTTGACAAATTAAATTTTCTCCTTTTTTTTTTTTTTTTTGCCATGGATTCAGGCTTAGTAAAGAGATAAATAAAGGGTTAGGGTTAAGAGTTAGTGTTGGGGCATGACTTAAGTAGTTATTAAGCCTGAGTCATCTGATAAACTTTACATCTCAAACTGCTCTAATCACTGTCTCCCTCTAGTGGTAATGTTGTGAAGTGGTCTATGTGCGCATGAATAAGAGTTAAATAGATTTCAGTTTAGGGACATTAAAAACAAGCTTAAAAGTGAAATCAAACAGACATTCATCGAGGTGTTACACTTTTGAAGTAAGTGAACTCACCTTCTGAATTGTGCTCTCTACTTTGTTTTGAAAACCAAACATCCTAAACTCGGCCCTGACCAGTTTGTAGGCGCACATGTGGGGCGTGTTTGTGTCAGACTCCAGAGCTTTCTGCCAGTCAGCCGACAGTGGTCCTCGCCCTGTTTTTACTGACTTAAACTTTGTTGGATCTTCATCTTCTTTGTAGTCCTGCACAAAAAATAACAATACATTTTTGTTTCACAAATTCACTCAGTTATAACTTTTAACAAAATTTAAATTAAGCTCGCATTACCTTTGGTTCGTCTAATTTAGCAGCAATGTCAATATCAACCACTTTACAGGCTTTCCATTCGGCTTCGCTTAAACCGTGAACCTACAAAGACAAATCAGAAAGTTCAAGTTCAAATAATTCATACGCTTAGGTCTGTCACAAAATACATTTTGAAGTGAAATATAAGCAAACGTACAGGATGACAAAATGAACCATATTCTAAATGAAGCATGAGCTGCAATAAATGAACAGCACAGCACTTTAGGATCTATAATGAAATGCAAATGCAAAGAAGATGCCAACTATAATTACTCAGTTTCATCCTAAAAAATACTGAATATCTTCTTGAGGGATGGTCATGACAGGCCTACAACAGAGTGTTAAATATGATCACAGTATAAGTTGCTCAGTTTCTTCCCAGAATATTAGTAAAACACAAAGAATTGTATCATTTTTATTTGTACACCCAGTACACAGCTGCTCTACACTATTGAATGGTATTAGTGTATTTTCTATAGTTGTATTTATTCTGTACAAGTTTAATATTTTGTGACTCACATTTTCTATGGTGCCCATGTCTGGTTTGTGCCACGTGATGATCTCAATTGAGAAGCGATCCCCCACATACTCACTCTGCAAAGAGAAAATCAAGTCCATTTTTAAGTATAATTGGACAATATAAAATGTGACGTTAACACAAAGACATTTTTTATTTACTCACAAGTGTTTTAATGTCTGAAATCTTAAGTACTGTTACACAAAGGTTTTAGTCGTAGGATCTGGCAACAGATTGTAAAGGGCTCGTTCAGCTTTCAAATTGGATAATTGTCTTGAGAACCAAAACACTAAATAAAAACACAACAGCTTGGCCAGTCCAATATTTTTGTAATCAAGAATAAATCAGCATTTTTTATTGTGATCGGAAACTGCCATACTTTACACACGTCAAGTTTATTTGCATAGTGCTTTTCACAGCACAAGTGACAAATTGCTTCATTAAAAATTCAGATGCTTACTGATAGGACTGTGTGGGAGACCAGAGGAGCACAGGGAGGAAGGAACATGAAAAGAAAAGAGGAAGAATAGTTAAACATACAGTACATGTGAATGAGGATGTAAAGGTTTTGACAGTTTCGCACCTGTTTTACAATAGGGATATGCGTTCCAGGCCTTTTCATGGATCTCTAAAGAGTTTTTGGGCGCCAGTGCTCTGATCCAACCAGGGACTTTACTGAGAACCAAAGAAAATACACAAATACAACTGAGTTCATAAGCATTAAAAAGTAGTATTTAGGTTACACATTAAAGGGGACATAATGTGCTGTTTTCAAACTTCTTTCTGGGCAATGTGTGGGCTCTCATTTTTCCAAGAATGCTTTGAAAAGTGTCTGACGCCCTCTGCTGGCATCCATGGGGAGAGAGCTTTTAAAAGATGTCCACCCCCTGCTTGTGTCCATGGAGATGTCAATGCTTTTTTTCTGGAATGTCCCACAGTTTGGCATTAACCTTATCCATCTCCAGAAAAACACGCAGGTGATGCCATCAAACCAAGTTACAGATCTGCCTCTCAGAATGCCCGTTTTTCTAGTTTTTCTAGGTATTTTGGAGCTATAAAACCACCTGTAAGTGAATAAATGTAAAGTAGAGCCGTTTAATGTCTAATGTTTTTTTTCCTCTTCAATAAAACACCTGGAACTGAATATATGCAAGATACATACATTTAATGCCATACAAAGGAACATGTCAGGCAAAGCAATAAAATCTCAAAAAGCTCAAAACGCTCTGGTCCACTGTGTGACCTTTGTGTGTTAAACATGCGTGAATGAAACAAAACACAACTCCAAGTATGTTTGTAATGAGGAAACAACATTATAATCTAGCAATAGCATCTTATTCTTATTTACTTGTATGCTCTACAGAGATTTATGAATGAATGCGTGTGCGTGTGTGTGGAGTTACCTCTGTAGGTGGTAGATCTTGTGGGTGTACTGTCCCTCCTCATCTCCGTTCTTGTAGGGCTCATTCACCAGGACTTCAACGCCCTCCCCTCCTCCTGTCTCTCCTTTACTGGCCTCTGCTACGGCGTACAGCTGCCCGATCTGGTACTACAGACACACATAATATTGTTTTATTCCTATACAGTATACTCATAACACACTCACAAAAAACAACGGAAAATATTTCTTTTTGATACTTTGCAGCAACTACCGTTTTAAGATCACCTGAAAGCTCAAGAAAAAATACAAAATACATTTCAACAGCACATTTTCAGGAGCATGTGATCAATATAAACTTTCATGGTTCTCTTTAGAAGGGACTAACTGAAAAACTGTTGAATAATGCTAACAAGAGAGAGTTAAGAGCACAAATCATCTCACTGTTGTAGTTCCATCTCAGTTCTTTATGACCCAATAGTGTTAAACTAAAGCTCAGATTAAAGCCTAACTTCTGACAAAGCAGTGCCTCTAATTAGCTTGGGAAAGAGTAAAGAATTTGTAATTATACACTAGTTGCAGCATATGCAGTAGGCTTACTTACTACTGCTACTGCTGATCGTGCAAGTAAAATCTGGTGAAGTTCTTAAACCAATACTTTTATTATGGGACACAATTTCAGCATGTTTGGCCAAGGGCTGCAATAAATCACCGTGGAATCACTGTGGAATCACAGTGGAATCAAGATTGAGATTCAGTCCTTTCTAATCTTCAGTGATTAGCTGGGGTCTTTGCGAGAGGAAAATTGCCTCAAGATCGTGCACACAAGAAAAAAAAAAAAAAAGATCTTGTGAGATTTTTTGCCATGTGTTTACATTTAGATTGGAAAATTAGGGTCACGTGTTGGCGAGTTACATCTCTTACAGTTCCAAAAAGCAGTACTAGAACGGAAACAAAACTATGAAATGAAATAACAGAATTGTGAGGCCAAAACTGGAAATTGAACTGTGAAAATGTATATCAGGAATTATAGCAAAAGGAGAAATTTAATTTGTCAACTGGACAGAGTTTATTTGGTCGAATACGTTTCGCAGCTCATCCAAGCTGCTTCCTCAGTTCTGGTCAGATGCTGGTGGACACTGCTTTATATCTGCCTGAAGGGAGGAGCTTAATTACAATGAAAATTACTCTGAGACACACATATTTATTTACAGTTTCTGTTAGTCATGTGAGTCTATTCAATATGGAGTGGGAGTGGGGGAGTAGTTAGCATATCCATTCAGGGCCATGATGGTGTTTTCACACCTCTGGACCTGACCTGGCTAGTCCCATTGTTTTCCCAGTTTGTTTTGATTTAGGTTTGAGGATAGAGTTATAGATGGGAGACAAATGATGTCTGAGACCCCCATTTCTGTTCAAGGAAGGATTCTCTTTCTTGACAAAAATAGCTTCTTTAACTCCCCTCTCAAACCAGTTCTTTTCTCTGGCTAAGATCTGGACCTCGCTGTCCTCAAAGGAGTGGCCTGTGGCTTTTAGGTGGAGATGTACGGCAGATTGCGGCCCACCCTGGTTTTCCCGTCTGTGTTGATACATCCTTTTGTGAAGTGGCTGTTTTGTTTCTGCAATGTAGCGCTCACTGCAGTCTTCACTACACTGAATGGAGTAGACCACATTGCTTTGTTTGTGGCTCGGTGTTTTGTCCTTAGGATGGACCAGTTTTTGTCTTAAAGTGTTTGTGGGTTTCAAGCAGATATAAAGCAGTGTCCACCAGCATCTGACCAGAACTGAAGAAGCAGCTTGGATGAGCTGCGAAACGTATTCAACCAAATAAACTATGTCCAGTTGACAAATTAAATTTCTCCTTTTGCTATGGATTCTACCTGGACGACTGAGGGATTCTACACACATCAGGAATTATGTTAAAATCTCGTCTCGTCTCGTTCTTGTGGATCCAATATCGTATCTTGTCTCATCTTTTGGAAATTTTGTGTCATCCCATCCCTATTATTTGTGCGTTAAATGACAACGATTAAAAGTCTGTGTCGTTTCATTTCAGGAAATTAATACTGAAAGCAATTTGATTTGTTTTTAATGCGATTCTCTCATCATACTGCCTCATACGTACTAAAATATACACACAACTCTACAGCAACTCACAGGACAAATAAGTCAATATTTAGTGTCACAGTTTGTCTGAGTCAGCCGTTCTGGGCTGGTCCCTCTTTTCCTCCGACACCGGAAAAAGTGACTCGGAAAAAAAAAAAAAAAATACTGTTGCCAAAGCTGTGTAATGAAACAAGATGGACTGCAGAGGAAGCTCAACAGTGTTAATTAGATAAATACTCTGGTCTTTATTATACTGGTGGGAGGGTTTAAGAAGGTGGCAGCTCATTCATCATAATTAATGGTATTGTGCTGTTGGTTGGAACACAACTCCTAGTCTGTTGTAATAACACATTTGGTAGACACAACGGTTATGTCACAAAGGAGAAGTAAATACTAGCATTAAAAAGATTAAATAGATTTCCTGATCTTTGTTATAATGTTGAGTTGTGTTTTGCTTCATTCAGACCTGTTTAACATATTTACGTTTTTCTCTCAAACAGAAAACACTGTTCCACCTTGTGATGTCATGTTGTTATACAAGAAGCGCTCCACTGTGTTTTTAAACTCCATACACCTTCACTAAAATCACGTGAATAATTTCATTTCACATTTTGGAATTGCCTATCTCTAAGTGAAAAGGTAGCCGTTACCTTGAAAACTACAGCTTCATGACATCACAAGGTGGAACAGAGCATTCTGAGCTTTGGAGATGGACAAACAAATAACAGTCTGTAATAGTGGTAATAAAAAAAGTTTTACCACATGACAGCACAAGGTAGAACAGAGTGAACAGTGTGTATTTGTGTGTTAAACATGTGTGAAAGAAACAAAACACAACTCCGGGCATGTTTGTGATGAGGAAACAACATTATAACATAGATCAGAAAATAGTATGAACCCTAATGAAGAAACCAAATAATTAAAGGATAAACTGAGGAGAAAAATGCATCTATGACCTGCTTTAGTTCTGGTATAGGTTCAGTTTTGTGACAGTGAGTTTGAACCAGGAATGTGGCTCTCCAGGTTGGACCAGTGTGTTGCAGTCTGTCGGGGTAATGTGGATTTAAAACAGGCCTCAAGGAACACGTCAACCCTAAAATGGCCACTGATTATGGACGGAGAAACATGTCGAGGCAGAGCACTCCCAAACCAAGCACATGTTTGACAAAGAGGCAAGGTGTGGTAGGAATATGGAACATGTAAAAATATAAGATTCAAGTTCAACTAAAAAGCTAAGGATAACTGAAAGAAGTCTGAAGAGGACTAAATCAACACAGATTTCAACTCAGGAATGAAACGGGTCTAAACTAAAACCAACTAGGGCTAAGGTCATACTAAACCAATATTATAACCTGTACTGAAACTAAAAAAATAAAAAGAAATGAACCTTTCCCGAATAGCTTTAGAATGATCTTGAGCTGTATCAGAACAAGTATAAGAGCACATGGACCACTATACACAGATATAAGGCCACATTTAAACCCTGCCCATTTAAGCTGAGTTCTTCTGTCAAAGTTCTTCTCTCAAACTGCTCCAACTTGTGACATCATGTAGTAATACAGGAAATGTTTCACTGTGTTTTTAAACTCCATACTTCACTAGAATCATTTGGATGATTTCAGATCTGGAATTGCTCGTTTCTTGGCAAATCTAGAATGACATCACTGCATTTTTTATACAGATTAACATCAGGCCAGTCCCCTCTTTCTCTGTCGCGTCTCGAGTCCGACCAAACATGATTGTGCAGTCCGATTTGTTTTTTTCAGTGACGCATGTGAAACAAAGGAGCTCAATGGTCATCTATTATTTACATATAAACATCTCGCTCACCTCAGATTAATTTGAGTTTAACGCTTCACTCTTTGATTCCGCAGAAATCCGCAAGGTTTTTCTGTCCCCTGTGATATTTTTTTCCTTTCTTTGTTCCTCATAGACAGCCATATTTGTTTTGATACAGACAGCATGCATGTCCCTGATAGGATAATCTAGGTCAATCAGGCCAATTTGAACTCAGACACACACCTTCATGAAGTAGTATTTTGAAGCACGATGTATTACTACAGAGAAATACTGCGATAAACAATAATACTGCGATAAACACTGCGATCTCAGTAAACCAGTTTTAAATTAAAAAGCCTGAGCAGCAACAAATAAATAGCAGAATGAACCAATAATTAGCCACAGAAGTGATTTATTCTATTCTCTACAGCTCAAATCTGACCTTATTACAAAGAAATGGCAAAAATCTCCTCACTATTGAAAAGAAACTGTATATATGATAAATACTAAGCCCAAAAATGTATTGTTCCAGCTTACATGTATGGAAAAATAAATCAATATAGTCATTATTGCAACAGGCTTAAGTGTGTATTCTGAATCTCAGATAAAAACCCATGACTTCCCTCCCAAATAAAGTGTACTGAACTTGGCTGACGTCTGACAGGATCATAAGAAAAGCCGGTCACACTGCCAGAGGTTTAGAGGGGTTTAGTGGAGCAATGATCTGGACAAAGGGACCAGTGTGGAGACGTGGGTCCAACCCGAGCTGGAGAAATTAATCAGGAAGTAAAGCGTGTTGTGAAGCGGGGAGGGAAATCAGGGCAAAGGTGAGGGGGCTGGAGTGACCTGCTCAAGAGCACAAAGGCAGATAAGAGTCCAGAGGCTGAGCAAGGGTATTTGAAGGAGGTCCGCAGGCAGCGAATGTGGAAATATATGATTCGAGTAGCACGATAAAGCTAAGAATACCTGAAACAAGTTTAAACAGGACTAAAACAACAAAGAAAGGTCAACTCAGGAATAAAATAGGTCTAAATAGCTCAACTAAGATTAGGCTTGTCACACTAATACAGTAAATACTAAAACTAGTATAGAAAATAGATACTCATTTGTATCTGAAACTAAAAAAGGACAGAAATGTACCTTTCCGTTGTACCAGAACAAGTATAAGAGCACATAGACTAGTATACGCCCATGGACCACTATGGAACCTACGATTTGATGATTTAATGTTAAAAATGACAGTCTATTGTCTAAATGAAGAGTATTTTTATTATCATCGTCCTATCAAAATCAGTATCAAGTCCATTTCTTAGTATCAAAAGTTGGAAATTTTACTATCGTGACATCACTAAACAGAACTAAACCAGAACTTGCCCAAATATGTTGTAGTTAGGGCTGGACCTCATATTAAAAATGTTATTAAAACAGTTATTTCTCTCGTTTCCTTTATGTGGGGATAACATTCACAGGAGATGGTCCAGCATTGTAAGCAGCACAATGCACTATAGTCTTATCTTCAAACTCCTCCTGTTATTTTAGCCCATAGGAAAAACATTGGGGTTTTCTCAGGTCTTCCTCCCACTGAGAACCGACCAGGGACATGCTTTAGGTTAGGCGAATTTAGAAATTTTGGGAGAAAAATGTTGAAAGTTTGAGCGAAATGTGGTCTCTCTAACGCGGCTATTCTGCTAATCAAATATGGCGACCAGCACATCTCATCTCCCTCCCTCCAAATACAACCTTAAAATAATTCTCCATGTTAAAATGCGCATAAAGGTCCTATATTACGCAAAACTGACTCTTGTGAGCTTTAAGCTAAGTTATAATGTGGTTTAAAAAAAACAAAAAACACACCAGAAGTTGTGTTTTGTTTCGTTCACAGATGTTTAAGTAACTCTGGATTATGAGGCAGTAGTTTCTAGATTCTAGTGAAGGGGTATGGAGTTTAAAAACACAGTGGAGCATATCCTGTATTATCATATTGAATCATAAGGTGGAACAGTGCGTTTTCTGTCTGAGAGAAGAACTCTAAAGAACTAAATAAATAAAAAAATGTGCGAATGAAACAAAACACAACTCCAGGTATGTTTGTGATAAATAAACAGCATTAGAACATAGATCAGAAAACTTTTGTGTGTGGATGTTTGGATTCTTGAGGTGAAAAAATGTAAGTTGAAATAATTCTGTGAGCGCTTACCTCTTCCACCGATATGGGCAGAACGATCCGGCTGGAAAGAAAAAAAAAAAAAAAGATAAAACAATGTGAGTAAAACGGAAACACAGAAGCTGACATCAAGTAAAGGAAGTATGTGCAACAGTTATGAAGTTCACATGTTGAATATTAAAGATACAAGGTTATTACGGTGTGAAAGATTCAAAGACCTTTATTAAGCCATTTTCTGAGCTGTTGTAATGTTGTTTCCTCATCACAAACAGACCGGGAGTTGTGTTTTGTTTCATTCACACATGTTTAACACAAACCCTGCAGATTTAGACCGAGTTGTTCTCTCAAAAAGAAAACAACACCGTTCCTTGTGATGTCATGTGGTAATACAGGAGGTGAACTGTGTTTTTAAATTCCACATAATTTCAGCCCTGGAATTGCCCGTTTCTACTGAACAAAAGATAAAATGGAGCTGTTAACTTGAAAACTACCGCTTCATGACATCACAAGGTGGAAAAGAGCATTTTGTGCTTAGGAGATGTAGACAGACATAAAAGATTACTCAAACATGTGTGAATGAAACAAAACACAGCTCCAGGTATGTTGTGTGTGAGGAGGCAACAACATTATAACATGGGTTAAAACTCACAAGAGGCAATTTTGTGTAATACAGGACTTAAAATAAGATCTAAAAGTCACTAAGAATATTTTAAAAGTTAATGACAAGAGTTGTGGATTCTCTAAATTCTGTATCTGCTCTGTTTCAGATATTTGTGGTCACTTGGTTCACTTCCTTTTAGTCTCTTTGTCATTTCTGTTCAATAAAACTATATAGTGGCGCCGCGGATAGTTATTTATTAATTTTAATTAATCACTGCATTTATATAGCGCCTTTTAAGACACCCAAAGCTCTTGACAGTTCATTATTCATTCACTCCACACTCAGTGGGGGCAAGCTACCATTGTAGCCACAGCTGCCCTGGAAGCGAGGCTGCCAATCTGCCCCATCGGCCCCTCCGACCACCACCAACACTCATGCACACTCCACTTTTTTACTAGGCAATGTGGGTGAAGTGTCTTGCCTAAGGACAACGTTTTTGCCACTGGCGCCCCACTTTAGCTCCTGGAATTCCCAGTGTCTCCCATCCAAGTCCTACCCAGGCCCGGCCCTGCTGAGCTTCTGAGAGCTGACGGGATCAGGCTTTGACAAGGAGGTATGGCCACAACAGTTAACATCATGTTTAACCTTACTATCCTTTACAATTTGAAAGCAAGTAAAGCACACTATGGAACTTTTACCTGCCCGTCTCCATGGAGATGTAAATGCTTTGCTGGAATGTGTGTGGCATTGAACTTGTATTTGCTCAATTACAGATGTTTTCACTGCTAGAAAATAGATTTAAAAACCTGCATTTGTACACTGAGCAAGCTTGCCTCTCCGCAGATCTGGCCTGTAACATGGCCTGGTTGTCTTAATACCAACATTTTATGCCATACTGTGGAACATTCCAGGCAAATCAATATCTCCATGAACTGCATTCATTCTTGCACTTAAAAGTTTTAAAGATGCACTGTGTAACTTGTCCGGGGGAGGGTCATCTGCTTGTCTCCATGGAAATGTGCCTAGAATATTCCACAGTATGGCCATAGACTTAAGAATCTCCATGGAGACTTCCAAGCCAAATTACACATTAGGTCTGTGGAACTTAGAATAAGAATAAAGCAATAAATAACATCTGTAATTGAATAAATGCAAGACAGATTAGTTTAATGCCATACTGTGGACAATTTCAACTAAAGCATTAACATCTCCATGGAGACAAGCAAACCTCCTCCAGAAAAGTCACACAGTGCACCTTTAAGTGTAATGGCAGACCCTCCATCAGCAAAAGTTACACACTGAACTTTAATGTGGATAAAATGAATCATTACCTCCTTTGTTACCTCCACAAAAACAGACCTGGAGTGTGAGCTGTTTCATTCACACGTTTGAATAACCCTTTATGAGTCTGTCTTTATCTCTCCAGCTCAAAATGCTCTGTTCCACCTTGTGATGTCATGACGCAGTAGTTTTCAAATTAACAGCTCCTTTAACCTTTTGTTTAGTTTTGTTAGATTCTAGTGAAGGTGTATGGAGTTTAAAACCACTTCCTGTATTAACTCATGACATCACACGGTGGAACAGAGCGTTTTCAGTTTGAGAGAAGAACACAGCCTAAATATGCAGGAGTTGTGTGTTAAACATGTGTGAATGAAACAAACAAAAAAAAACAACCCCAGGTATGTTTTTGACGAGGAAACAATATTATAACATAGATCAGAAAATGGTGTAATATGGGCCCTTTAAGTGACAAATTTTGAAATGACTCAGTTGCATTTTCGTTTGTTGATTCAGAGGAAAACTCCCTGTGGTCAAAGTGGCTTTGGGTCAGCCATAGCATAAAGAATAATTCATTACATCAACACAAGGTGGCAGTGGCAACAGAAAGCAGACAGGATTCAAGAAAAAAAACCTAAAAACTTGAAAACCTTTACGTAGATCTTTTTGCTGCAGAATTAAAATAACTTAAAACAACTGTACTTGAAAAGTCTACTTGCTGGGTACATCTGAATCCACATGTTTAAACCTCTAAGTATAAACCACATCCACAGTAACTGGCTTCAGGTTACAGCGGTACTTCTAAACAATGCAATATCATGACCGCTATGACTTCAGTGTTTGCAAACAAACCACCTCTAATCTATAAATTACAACCACTATAATGAAAAAAATGTGATACACTAGGCATATCCAAGTTTAAAATATTATATTACAATAACAATGAATTTGGGGAAGCCCAGTGTCTTGAATAACGAAGTATATTAAAGTCATACTGCTCTGTGTGTGTGTGTGTGTGTGTGTGTGTGTGTGTGTGTGTGTGTGTGTGTGTGTGTGTGTGTGTGTGTGTGTGTGTGTGTGTGTGTGTAGTCTGGAGACAGTATTAAGCATTTGTGCGTTTACGTATGTGTGTGTGTGTCTTTTGTGTGACATTTTACAATAGCCAATTAATCGCCACCTGTTGCGTAGTGTAGCCAGTCCTAAATATTTCATTAGAACAGAGTGGAAGAGGAGACCGCCAGGCAACAACTTCTATCTAGACCGAGCTTATCCCACTACGCTGGCTGAACGGGGACTTAAAATAGTAGTTAACCTACGAAAAGTCAATGATAAACTTTAAACTTGATTAAAATAAGCAAGTAACGTGAATTTTTGTCTTCACGGCAGAACCAATGGGATAAGCCTGACTCTGCACTTTGGCCCCTGGTCATGTGACACTGATGCTGGGGAGCAGTGATGTTCATATGACAGCAAACTAGTTAAAAATGAACTTTTGTGGAAAAAAATGAAAACTAATACTTTTTTTTTTACAAGTTTTACAAGGAATATTGTCTAAAACTACAACGTGCACTTGAAATACCCGTATTTACGTGTGAATGAAATCTATATAACCTAATTTGTTTAGTTTGAAGCAAAGTTTACCTAGGATAGCCTGATTTCCATTTTAGACTCCATGAGAGCTTGAATTGTCCTGAACAACGTTTAGGATTATTAAGATTATAACTAAGACAATATTTTGCTTACATTATTTAAATAGTCAAATCTTTTTTTTATTTTTTTTTTTATTTTGGGTGTGCGTTTTGTAATAGAGGATATCAAATGACTGCTGCTAAAAATGTAACCTACTTCAAACATTGCTCTACACTTTTCTTATCTGTTAATATACAAATTAATGTTGACCAAATCCATTCGAAACGTGTAGGTTACGATATAAACAAAAGCCTAAAGACGAGCTACGTTAAGTTAAATAAAAAAGCGTGCATGTTTTACGCTTGATCAAACCAAGCTCGTCTCAAGGGAAGTTCTTGGAGACCTTTTCCTGTACGCTGCATGTTCCATTCACACTCTCCCGTTATAAGGTCATTTCTTAGATTTGGTGGTACTTACTACTCGTGGATAAGCATGTCGGCTGTGGATCCGTCCGAAAAAGCAGCATAAAAAGTGGGGAAACTCGGGGAGAGTAGGTCCAAAGCAGGCCGTTGCGCGCTCGCCGCCTCACACCGCTCCTCTGAGGCTTTTCTTCCTGAAAGATGCGGGTGGGCGTGGCTTCTGGAGGAAAGGGGCGGGGCATCTCACCTTACGTTACAGGTAGCGTCAGGTAGTGTTCAAATGCGCGTGTTCGTTTCGACTTGATTCTGTATAGATTTCAACCAAATAGTTTCTGGGGAGGAGATATAAATAGGTCTTAATTTGGAGTCACGGCCCCTCCCTGCTGTCTGACTGATCACTGGACTATTCAGTCACTATTCTCATATTTTGACCGTTTTCTTTAAGGAGTTGTTCTCTTGTGTGTCATTCAAAGCCTGAAAAACCTGGAAGTTTAGGGACATATTTTTTCCTGTAAAGTCAATTACAGCCTGTAATTACAGACTTTTTTTTTTCTAACTTAATCAAATCACACAGTTTAAAACAGTGTTTGACTAGCCTAAAGTGTAGCCTACACACAAAATCGCCTAGGACTTCAAATATTAATAAATGAACATTTGTTGTCTAAATTGCTTTTTGTATTAGAATCTCAGAATGGTCCCTAAAAGATAAAATGTAGGTTATAAGGTTGGCTGAACTCTGTGGATGCACCAAAGCTGCACATTATTTGGACACACCTAGGGCTGTTAGGTTATAGTTGTGTCTGGAGTTAAAAACTAATAATATTTAATGCCCATCCTTAAAAAAACAAACAAACAAAAAAAACAAAAACAAAAAAAAACAGTTTTACTTTCTTTTCTTCCTCTTTTTTTTAAACAATATATTCTTTTAATCGTGCACAGTCTAACATTTCTGGTGGAGGGTTCTTGTCTGCTCGTCTCCTTGGTGACGCCACAAGGTCAAGTTACAGGTCACATCTGTGGAGAGGTCAGCCCAGTGCACCTTTGAATTAATCTTAGGAACTGCATAAAGCTTTACAGTATCCACATTAGCATATAAATGTACACGTGTCATTTATTAGGAAGAATAACTTCACTACTTTGTGTTTCTAGATTGTTACTATGGGCCTTTTAAAGCTCTTTTTATTCCCCGTGTCAAAGTGTTTAAAGCAGAACAGAATTAAAGTCTTGTTGTCTTGGCCGTGGGTGGGGCTGAGGTGAGGCTGAACCTGGTCTGTCTGGTCCAGAGAAACCTCCAGCTCTGGTTCAACTCGTTTATGAGACGACGTTAAGCCAACGCAAAGCAAACCGTAACACTACCACACATTACAAAGCCGATCATGTAGTCAAGTCTGTCTGACGCACTTTGCTGTTCAGCTTTCACCTGTTATTAAAGCTGCACGGTGTAACTTTTCTGGTGGAGGGTCTGCCACCTCCTTGTTGCATGGTGATGTTAATAGTATAACTTATCTGTCTTTCATTTATTCAGTTATAGGTATTTTATTGCTTAAGTTTATACGTCTTGTTTGTGGAACATTTATTATTTGTTTATTATTGTTTTGTCTCATTTACATTTAAAGGTTCTATATTACGCAAAATTTACTTTTGTAAGCTTTATGCCATGTTAGAATTTTGTTCAAACAGACCTGGAGTTGTGTTTTGTTTCATTCACGCATGCTTGAGTAATCCAGTATTGTTCTCTGTTCTACCTTGTGATGTCATGAAGTGGTAGTTTTTAAGTTAACAGCTACCTTTAAGCTTTTGTTCAGTAGAGATTGGCTGAAATTATCCAAATGATTCTAGTGAAGGTGTGTGGAGTTTAAAACACAGTGGAGCACTTCCTGTATCACCACATGACCTCAAGAATTTTCTGTTTGAGAGAAGAACTCTTAAATATGCAGGATTTGTGTTAAACATGTGTGAATGAAACAAAACACAACTCCAGGCATGTTTTTGATGAGGAAATAACATTACAACATAGACCAGATGGACCTTTAAAGTTAACAAAAGCATGTTTTTATTTTATTTTTTGAATCTATCCACTAACGGCTAATGGATGGATGGATGGATGGACAATGAACTCACCTATAGCAAAATATTCACAATAAAATCATCTAATAATCAGCCTAATGATTTGAAGACACCCTCACTTGTTAATAAAACTACATATGTTTCTTTAATTGTGATCCAGTGGTTTCTGGGACAACTCCAAAGCTCATTCACTCATGATTCAGCAAACGGTAAAAATAAAACTGGCTCGACTGGCTGCTATCCTTAGTCCCTATAAAAGTCCACAACTCACTGCTCCACAGCTACAGAGCTCACCCTAAACCTCCCTTTCTTCATCTGTTCATTCAGTTGTCACCGATCTGTGGCAAATACTGACCCCTGCTGTTTGGATATTGCAATTGTGTGTTTGTAACTGAATGAATGTAAGGTAGAGCTGTTTAATGTCATACTGCGGAACATTCCAGGCAGAATGAAACAAGCAGGTGACGGACCTCAAACCGAAACATAGTGTACCTTTAAAATAAACCATACAAGAAGCGCAATTGTACAAATAATCAAGTTTATTTTCAAATATTGATCTTTTTTTTAACAAATCAACTTAACAATGGCAATATAGTGATACAAGACAATACAAAAACACAATAAGAACATAAACACATACTTAAAATAACAGTTTAACATAGCGACAGTGATGAAGTGTAACACAAAAAGAAGTCCATGCCTCACATCAGAAACACCCACAATGCAACAGTTTTATTTACCTTTTAAAAAAACCTTTCTATCAACCAATCACTCAAGAAAAGTCCATTTGAGTAGTTATCAAAGACGCTGATCGGGATATGCAAGCGGGTTAAGGTACAACAGTGAGAGAAAGTGCTGGTTTAACGCCGTGGGTTTCAGAATGACGGAAAACGAGGACAGTTGGCGTAGCGGCTTACGGATTAAAACAAAATATTAGCCTATATATCTTTTGAATGGCGAAAAGTCCTCAAAATGTCGGCAGTAAAAGAAGTTGAAACCTGTAAAATTCGACGTTAGTTTGATGATATGGATGCAGTAATTGAGTTTCTAATATAGTATCAGATTTAGGTAGGACATGTAGAGTTATTGCATACTTGTACTTCTTGTTGCAACCCTGAAACTTCCCCATTGTGTGACAAATAAAGGTCCTCTTATCTTATACTATCTTTATATATTTGACTTCATCGGCAATTGCAACTGCAGAATACAAAACTCATTATCCCAGTCTAGTTTTCCAATTTTTTTTTGAGAACTTTATATTTTACAAGGGAATTTACACATAACAATAACCATAAAGTCTACAATGTTTTTAGAGATTAGTAGTATTAGTAGTTCTTACATGACTTTACATTCAATTTACGTTTAACTGTTAAAATAATGACTTTTACTACATTTACTACTAAATTTCCGCATGAATATTGACACTGAATTACTGCATCCATAAACCGTTGCCTTTATCTGCGTTTGCTTTCCTTCACCGAGAGACAAGCCTCTTCTGTTTTATCTATAAAGGCCATACAGTGAACATGTGGATCTGCTGTGATATAAAAATAACTGCTTTTTGCCTATCCCCATGTCCTGGAATACAAAGTGAAGCTCTAATATAGTTTTACATATACATTCTTAGCCTCGTGCACCGCTTGAATAAGCAGTCGTGCTCTCTATATAAACACACATGACGGAGGTCCATTTAACAGTGGGCTAAAGTGCTGTTTGTGCCATTCGTTTCTCGCTAACTTGGCAGAGGCTTGTTTCTCAGTATGGAAACTCAAACTGAAAGCAAATTAGTTAAAATGAAATAAGTATTAGTATTTGTAGTAGTAGTAGTAGTGGTAGTATTGATAGTAATAGTATAAAGTGGGATGACAGGGGAAACTTGGAGCACCATGTATTTCTAAGGTCTTTCAGGCACACTGAAGAGGGCTTCTTAAAATAGACTTTAAAATCCAAACTTGGTGTAGACTCAACTAATGAAACGTGTACTATGTAACTTTTCAACTTTTCTGTAACCATGGAGACCAATAGGTGGCGTCACCAAGTCAGATTTGTGGATGGACGATCCCACTTACAGTACAAATCTATGTTTTTCAAGGTATTTTTAAGCAATAAAAACGTGTAACAGCCAAGCTGCTATGTTAGTGCCATAAAGCAATAACATCTCCATCCAGACAAGTAGGTAGCGGACTCTCCACCAGAAAAGTTACATAGTGCATCTTTAGAATAACGTTCAATTACACATTTCCAGCATTTTAAACTTAGACAGCCATTATTTTTGACTTCAAAGACAATTTAAACTGTAAAAGTAGCCCTAAAATCATTATAATTTGTGTGTATTTTCAGTCAAATCCTACAACGTCTGAGCAGAATTTTCAAGTTTCCCAAGTGATTGTGTAACCTTAAAATAACTGAAATGAATACTGTGAAGATGCCACTGACAGTAAAATAAATCTTTGGAAATCGTGTCACTCAGGTAGCACCTTAGTCATAGAGAAATAGTTATTGCTACAACAAACTGATAAAGAATAAACTGCAGTCCCACAATTTAAAGGTCCTATATTACGCAAAATGGACTCTTGTGAGCTTTAAGTCTGTTACCTCCTCAAAAACATACCTGGAGTTGTGGTTTCTTTCATTCACACATGTTTGAATAATTTTATAATCAATCTGTCTACATCTCCAAAGCTCGAAATGCTCTGTTCCACCTTGTGATGTCACGACGCGGTAGTTTTCAAGTTAACAAGCTCCCTTTTCCTTAAGTTCATTGGAGATTGGCAATTCTAAGTCTGAAATCATCCAAACAATTCTAGTGAAGGTGTATGGAGCACTTCCTGTATTAACATATGACATCACAAGGTGGGATAGATACGGAGTTTGTGTTTTAAACATGTGTGAACGAAACAAAACACAACTCCAGGTCTGTTTGTGATGAAAAAACAACATTAGAACATAGATCAGAAAACAGCATAACATGGGCCCTTTATAACTATCTACCTACTGAACCTACTCTGTCCATGACTAACAAAACGAAATATTTGAGAAAGTACAAAACACAACGTAAAAATTTCATTACAAGTTGAGCATTCGTGGTTTGGCTAGCTTTCGTCTGGTATCATGCATTGTATTTTATTGTCACACACATGCAGATAGAAGCTGCAGTGTCCTATTTGTGAATTTGAGGTTACTTTATATTAATACTAATTTAAATGCTGAGAAAAACGAAGAAACAAATGCTATGCTATTGTGCGCGCTTCGTAGGCCAGTGTCAATTAAAAGTTGTGGTAAAAGTGTGCACGTAAACACTGTTATGGAACACTAGGGGGCGGCATCTCCGACCCCTACAAAACTATGTCCACACTAATGTATTTTTATGATAGAAACAGATGAGATGTATGGATCTGAGCAATGTTTTTTGAGGTAAGACAATTGAAATGAGACACTGATAAAAGTTAAAAGTATGTCTCCACTTTTAGAAGAAGTTTGTGTTTTGAAATTGTCGTAAAATTTCTAAATCAAGCTTTTCAACTGGACAGAAACCTGAAAATGCTCCACCACCATCAAACTGGAGCGAATGTCAACAAAACAATGCAATTTACTATTTCATAAACTAGTTTTCGTTACAGTCCACTATAAATGACACACAGAGAACTTTGTGCTTTTTTGAATGAATGCTATGAGTACTGCCAAGCGAAAAACAAAAAAAACAAAACAAAAAAACGTGGGGAAAGATGCAACAGAGCGCACAGCACCCCTTGCTGGTCTAACAAGTTTACTACACCTGCTATTTTCATACAAGTACTTCTTTATGAACTAGCTACAGTTGCGTTCCTATGATTTCCAAACATGATTATTTTAGACAATAGTGTGGACATAGTTTCTACCTCAAAATAAACAGGCAGTGCTGAATCAGTAACAGAATTAAACATAAAAAAACTGGAGTGAAAAACAAAAACAGTCTCTCTTTTTTGAGTTTTTTTGTCTCTTTTTGTGACACAGTTACAGGAGGGATGAGGACTGTCTGTAGTGTCCCTGTAGCGCCCTCCTTTGGGCTGTAGGCCGTAGGAGTCACAGTGTAGCGTCAGTATCTGAGAAAGTGAAACTAAAATCCAGCTTGGACCTAGGATTTGGTGAGGACCGGTCGGGAACTGGTAGGACTTTGACACATGTGGTTGAAGACAGTTTAAGTTTGTGTATTTTCGAAAAAGGAGCGTGAATGCCCCATCTCATTTCACCTGTTAATAAATCCTGTCTTCAGTGTGCTTCTCCATGCAGATTAAGCCTTGTTTTTTTTCCCATTTTATTCCTGTGTATCTACATGAAGGCCTCTGGTTTTTCTCCGTTCATCTTGACGTAGATTTTCGGGTCGGAATCGCGTTCGTCCCTGAGACGTTGCAGGTTGCGGCTGTGACAGAGCAGGTACATGGGCAGACAGAAGCCCAGCATGCTCACAGCTAGCAAGCCCACGTTCACCTAAAAAAAAGAGTAAATATGGGTTTAGAATAATATGGAAAACTTTGCTTGTTAAGTTAAAGGCCCTATATTATCAAAATGGACTCTTGTGAGCTTTAAGCCATGTTAGAATGGTGGTACCTCCAGAGTTGTGTTTTGTTTCATTCACATGTTTGAGTAATCCTGAATTATTAGAATGTCTACAGCTCCAAAGCTCAAAATGCTCTGTTCCACCCTGTGATGTCATGAAGTGGTGGTTTTCAAATTGGCAGCCACATTTTACATTTTGTTCAGTAGAGACTGGCAATTCCAAGGATGAAATGATCACACATGGGAGCGCTTCTTGTATTACCACATGACATCACAAGGTGAAACCGAGTGTTCAGTCTGAGATAAGAACTCAGCCTAAATCTGCAGGTTTTGTGTGTTAAACATGTGTGAATGAAACAAAACACAACTCCAAGTATGTTTGTGATGAGGAAACATAGATCAGAAAATAGTGTAATATGTGCCTTTTAAAAAATAAACAAAATACTGTGTTTAAGTTTTTAAATGAATGTAATATAGGCGGTGAATCCCATTTATTCCCAAAACTACAAATAATGATATAAAACACATATTAAATGGCATGTTTTCTCACCCAGAGGGGGTCTCCGTTCAGGGGTCCGACCATGGCCAAGAACAGAGGCTGCTGGAGGAGTGCAAACAGAGCGCTGATCAGAGACTGCATCCCGGTCAGACTGCCGAACTGAGAGGACGGGTACCTGCCAGGGACAAACAGAATTCAGCACATTTCATACTGTACTTGAAGGTGTACTCTGTCACTTTTTGGTTGGGGGTCTGTCACCTTTTTGTTTCTATGGTTATGTCATTATTGTCCCTGGAATGTTCCACAGTATGACATTAAACAGCTCTACTTTACATTTTTAAATTACAGGTGGTTTTATAGCTCAAAAATACCTAGTAAACGGGCATTGCTGACTGTGAGCGGGGTCGCCTCGCTACAGATCTGACCTGTAACTTGGTTTAGCCATTAGGATGGTAGAAAGGCTTAATGCCATACTGTGAAACATGCCAATAAAAGCAATAACATCTCCATGGGGAACAGCATTTGACAGGCCCTCCACAGGAAAAAATTACACAATGCACCTTTAAATTATACTGTACAGTGTAATTTTATGCAGTACTGTGGAGCATTCAAGTCAAAACAGTAATATCTCCATGGAGACAAACAGGTAGTGAGTCCTCCACCAGTAAAGTTACATAGTGCTTTTTTCAACTTACACAGCAGCATAAAGTCCTCCAACAGCAGAGTGGATGAAGCCTCTGACAATGGTGTGCAAAATAAACGACAGAATCTAGAAAAAGAAATAAAATGTAGATTAGTTCAATAGAAATGTGTTTAAACTGTCACCCCTCTCACATTATGTAAATAAAAATCCTCAACACTGAGATAAATAGCGTGCAATCTCACATCGGTCCAGTAGGTGTCAGTATAAGACCAGCGCACGCACTGAATCACCTGCAGTGCCATGTGCAGGCTCTCCCTAGAACACTCACTCCAGCTAAAGTTATCTTTGACGCATGACTGAAAGTGTAGACGTTATGAAAGTACATCTGATATATTTGCTCCAAGTTTTCACATGTACAACAAAGTTACGGTTGGCTGATACTCAAAATACTCTTGCTGTATGACGTAGGGAGTAAGTTACATGTATTTGGGTTAAGTTCTGAAAATACTGAGGTTTTCAGAGTAGTTTTTTGACGCAGTACTTTTACTTTAATAATAATAATAAGTTTAAATCAGCAGTACTAAAATGTTGGTTACTCTCCCCACTGCGGGTAATTCTGCGTTGAGAAATGCTTGTTGACGATATTAAAACGGTTCAAACATTTGTGCTTCTTACTCCTCACTTTCAGATTTGTTTTTGTAATTTTTGTGTTTATTCAGACTGTGTGTTACTGTTAATTTAAGTCATGTTATAATGATGTTACCTCGTCAAAAACAAACCTGGAGTTGTGTTTTGTTTTGTTTCGTTCACACATTTTTGAGTAATCCTGCATTATTAGTCTGTCTGCATCTCCAAAGCTCAAAATGCTCTGTTCCACCTTGTGATGTCATGTGGCAGTTTTCAAGTTAACAGCTCCTTTTCCTTTTAGTTCAGTAGAGATGAAGCAATCCCAGAGCTAAAATGATCCAAATGATTTTAGTGAATGGAAAAACACAGTGGAGCACTTTCTGTATTACCGCATGACATCACAAGGTGGAACAGGGCGTTTTCTGTTTGAGAGAAGAACTCAGCCTAAATATGCAGGGTTAGTGTGTTAAACATGTGTGAATGAAACAAAACACAACTCCAGGTCTGTTTGTGATGAAGAAACATTCCGATCAGAAAATACTGCAATCCAAACTTTTACTCCGTACAAAAGTAGTAGTAGTTTCTCCAAACACTTTTTTTCATTGAGTAATTATTTGGATCATTACTTTTTACTTCTACTGCATCACTCACTCTAACTGTAACACACATTCTGGCTACTCTACCCCCTCTGTTGTGTATATATAAATACTTGTACTTGTTGTATCTAAACAGTTTACCTGTAGGGGCAGGTTGGGCACGAGGCAGGTGACCCCAAAGCCGACCAGCAGCAGGTTCGTGAAGATGAAGGCTCTCGTGGCGTTTCTAATCTTCTGGATCTTTTTGTCCGGGCGACGGGGCTCTCCAGGCTCCCTTAACACAGCGTAAATAATAATAAGTATTTAGCATTTAGCATTTTAATAATAAAATCCTATTCCTAATATGGAACGGGCTCCAGATTCGCAGCCAATAGCATTACAATCTTAATTTGACACTATGACGCTATGGGGGACGTCAAACTTTTTCGTAGTTGGGCGACTTTTCAGCTTTAAAATTTTACTTCTAATTCCATAACTGTGACCAGCAACCATATGGCACACTGGCCCAAAACGTCTGTAATGTACACATAAGTTCCTCTCTAATTCCAGTCGTTTTCAGCAGATTTTTCAAAATTAGAGAATCATTCAAACCTGTCACACGCACTTAAAAAGACATTTTGGAAGAGTAGGTGTAGAGGAAGTGAAATCTGGGCAAGGCATATTTTAGTTCTTAGTTTAGATATGTCTTCAGTCTTACAAAAACAGCTGTCAGAAATGCATTTTTTGTTGACTTAGGTGTGAAGGTGGGCGACAGTCCTTTTCCTGTGTAACTTTGCTGGAGGGCCGGCCACTTGCTCGCCTCAATGGGATGTTATTAATTGGCCTGGAATGTTCCACAGTATGGCATTAAGCTTATCTATCTCCATGGAGACAAACAGGTGATGCCAGCAAGTCAAGTTATAAGTCAAATCCGAAGAGGTTTTTCAAGTTTTTCAAAGTGTTTTGGAGAAATAAAATCATCTGTAACTGAATAAATGCAAGATGGATACGTTTAATGCCATACTGTGGAGCATTCCAAAGCAAAACTATACAGTTTCGACGAAGGCAAGCAGGTAGCGGACCCTCCACCTGAAAGTTACACTTTTTTTTTTATTAGTATAGTTATTTGTGCGTAGTACTGTGCTTGTATATTACTTTTTAACACTGGCTTTAAGAGGAAAAATCTGGGCATCTTTGTTTCTATTCATGTGTTTCTTTCTGTGTAATGAGAAATTAGCACCGTTGCCATAGAAATGAACAAGCTCAGAATTCCAAATGTCGCCTATGAACAGGAAGTGGAAAACCATGAATAGGTCAAAGGCGAAACGTGCGAGATGAGACAGACCTCTTGGTGAGTTTGTCGTTCTCGTCCTCACAGTCTTTGAGTCTCCAGTCCATGACATAACCGATGACGGGAGACGTGACCAGACACAGGAGCTGCAGGACCCCGAAGATGGACGTGTACACGCTCACTGGGAAACAGATGAGACAGAGCAGTTTAGTTTTTAGTTTAGCGTTTAAATAAAAATACAAAATACGAAATGAGCATGAAGATGTGATGGGATGTATACATTTAGAGGTTTGGTACCATAGACCATAGGCTCCAGCTGACTTTACACTGAAAAACTGTCACCCCTCTCTGTCACTATGGTTACCTCCGCTCCAAATTGGCCCTGTGTAACTGCTAGCCTCATGAGCTTCATTTGACTGGACTGACGCTATGGGTGACCCTAGTCCCTTAGTCTAATTCTTTATACAGTCTATGTTTGGTACACATTGATGCATTTGTTTTGTGAAAATTTGTTGAGACACACCCACTAAATCCAATATTTTCAAATCAAATTCTGCCTTTGAGTCCTTGGGCAAGACACTGCTTACATTGGTGTTTGAGTAAGTGTGTTTCTGAACTGTTCCTTAAAGGTGCATGAGGTCACTTTTCTGGTGGAGGAAGTGCTACCCTCTTGTTTCCACAGAGTTTTGTCAGAAATATTCCACAGTATAGCATTAAAAACTTAAACTTGTCTGTGTCTATGGGATATCCTGATGCATAAACTACAACGGACAAAGCGTTTCACATTCACAACAGACACTTATGTGACAGACAAAGACGGCATGGAGCTGTAGGAAGCTGAAGAAACACAAAAAGTTTGAGTCGTTTGAAAGTTTGTCCTAAAATCTCTTACCAACTTCCATCTTCTCGACTGAAACGGGAAGCCAGCGTGACAGGAAGCAGAGCAGAGGAAGGAGCAGACATGGATCAGGTTAGAAACAAGAACATAAGCAACATAAACCAGACGGGCAAAGGAGACTCAGACTTGATTAGTTAGCACACGTCAGCACGAAGCAAAAATGTAAGAATTATAAGAACAGTACACTATTGATCCAACTGCAACTACTACAACAACACAACAACTTCATTAGTACTGTATGAACAACAACTCTTGTATAAAAGTATTTTTGTGACGTGGAAATGACTATTTTGCTCCTTCAATTAATACAACTAACACTGAAATTTACACCTACGAATGTACTTTTGAGTTCTTTAACTAATACCTCTGCTATATCAGTGCTACATCTACTACTAATTTGTAATCTAGATTTTTATTTTTAACTAAATATATTTAAAACGCACATTATACCATACCGTGAGATACTATGAGAATACTTCCCCTATCTGACTTAAAGACGGGTTAATGTTGTACTTGTAGTATAAAATAACAGTAGGCCTACAGTAGTAGCAGCAGCAGTAATAGTAATAGTAGCAGTAGTAGTAGTGGTAGTAGTAGCAGCAGTAGTATTAGTAGTAGCATTAGTAGTACCTGTGCTGAGGTCTCCGTCGGTGAGGTACTCCAGGATGGTGTTCATGGCTCCCATATAGAAGATGAGGCGGAGCTGTGTCACACACATGGTGATGAGGGAGAGCAGGAAGATGGGGCTCAGGATACTGCGGATGAACGACTGACCTGTGGGAACAAAGAAAAATTGAATGGATTGGAGTGTTATGTTATAGGTAACGCCATGTCCCCCACTGAATTCCTATTGAAACAGTGGGCAGAACAGAACAAAGTTACAATATAAAAATGTAACACTGAAGGAGCTGCTGTTTGCAAAAAGCACCAAAATACTGCACATTCCATTTATCGTAGGTACTTTGTCTTTGTCTTTGTCTTTGTATTGTGGTAATGAAATCCTTAAAGGCGCACAGTGTAACTTTTCTGGTGAAGGACATGCCACTTGCTTGTCTCCACGGAGATGTTATTGCCTTGACAGTATGGCGCCACCAGACCAAGTACAGGTCAGATCTGTGAAGAAGCAAGCTCTCTCAGTGCAAGAACACATATTTTTCATACAGTGGACCGTTCCAAGTTAAGTACCAATATCTCCATGGAGACAAACAGAGCAGAAAAGTTACATCGTGCATCTTTAATATGAAGGGGGGACATTCTGCTATTTATTGCACCTCATGTTTTTTTTTTTTTTAACAGTATTGTATGTTTATAGTAAATTTTGGGGGATAATTTTTATTTAAATTAAGAAATCAATTGAATCCTTTAAAATCAGCTAAATTATTTTTCAAAATCACTACATTTCATCCGTTAATTGTCCTAAAAATCTCTGCAAAATACTTCTACTTTTTACTCTTAATGTACCTGTTTAAAAATGTGCTTACTTATACTTTTACTTAGGTAGATTATTAGTTTTCATGTGATACTTTTACTTGAGTAATTTTTTTACCTTTTTTATATCTGTACTTTTACTTAAGTAACAAAATTGAGTACTTCATTACCATGTATCGTCTATATTTAGTTCAGAAATATATAGCGCTTCAAAATCTGTTATGGTGACAGGCTGACTTAGATGCCCAAATATTTCTAATTTGTTACATAATCTGTACATACACATCAGATGGCACTTTATTGTTATATTTTTCACTCTGCTGCTACTTCTTACACTGTATTGCTTCATATTTTGTACAGTACATGATGCCAGGGTCCTATGCATTTCCATATTTGACACAGGGCTGGTGTATTTGCCTTTACTCACAGTTATGTAATTCTTTTGCTTGGCGTGTTTTGTCAGTGTGTGTTACTTTTTACTCATTTATTTTCGTTTTTCACACTTGCACACATCTTTACACATGGTTGATCTGGCTTTAGGCATTGTTAAAAGGCTCATATTATGTTATTTTCGCATCTATGTTCTAATGTTGTTTCCTCCTCACAAACATAACCTGAGTTGTGTTTTGTTTCATTCACACATGTTTAACGCACAAATTTGTGGTGGAGGGTATGAAGTCTTATATTCTCCATGAACACATTATAGTTTAAAGCTCACAAGAGTCTTTTGTGTAATACAGGCCCATTAAAATCATGAATATTACCACTGTTTGCAAAGGTAAATCGGAGAGTAAAGTAAACTGTAGTATGTGCTAGTATATGTAAATGAGTAGAAATGCTTCAGGCTGCACTATGCTTTTCAAGGAAATGTTAATGCTTTGCCTGAAATGTTCCAAAGTACGGCATTAAATTCCATGGAGCGTATGCAAATGACACCTCTAAATGAATATGAATGCTAGATACGTTGATACCATAGTGTAAAACATTCTAGGCAAAGCGATAACATTTCCATGGAGACAAGCAGGTGCCAGATTCTCCATTTGAAAAGTTACATAGTGCACCTTTATGGAGTGTGCAGTGGTAACATGGCTGGGTTTTAGATGTTTCTCAATATTTTATGGGTCTACTCTGTATTATATATATATAAAAAAAGTTAAATCTACATTTGTGAATTTTCTTTTTGAGAAATTTGTTCTGAAAATTTGATAACAGGAAAACGGTCTCTCTTTCCCCATATTTTGGTAATCAATAGTCTAGAAAACCACTAATAGCCTTTATGAACCAGACATTTCAACGCTTCTATATAATTTGTATATTAAACTCAACACTACTAACAATAAAGCTTCCAAAATAGAAAAACGTACAAGCTGCAACACTCTTTTAAATCTTAATACGCAACATTTTAGTTCATTTTTTCTGTTGTCTTTTGCTTGTTTCACTGTATCTTCAAAATGGAAAACTCCCTGTATTATCTGACCTCCCCAGGCTCCGTGACTTGAACTATCTAAATATTCACAATGGCTCTGGTTACTAAGGAAACCCCAGTTAACTTGTGGACAAAACCTAAACAAGTGGAAGGAGCTGCTGGGAAAGGTTGATCATTAATAGGTCTCATTTTATAAAAGGAAAGTGAACACAGATGGTGCAGTTTGGTTGTGATGATTTAAGGTCAGTGCACAAGTGGAGACTAATGCTTTGTTTGGGGGTCTGTCAACTGCTTGTTTCTATGGATATATCACTGCTCTGCCTGGAATGTTCCACAGTATGACATTAAACAGCTCTACTGTCCATTTATTCAATTACAGGTGGTTTTATAGCTCAAAAATATCTAAAAAAAACAGGCATTCTGGGGTCGCCTCTCCACAGATCTAACCTGACAGGAATATTTACAACAACTAGCATGCTAACCGCAGACTTCCTCACTCTCAGACAATAAAATGGTTTAAAATTTGATGCCGACAGCTCACAGCCGACTTAATCTGACGTCAAGACCTGCTTATAGAAAACTCAAAGCGCTTTACATCGAGGAACAACTCACCCATTCACACGCGCATTCATACACCAACGCACACAGACACTGGGGGCGAAGAGGGTCAAGTGTCTTGCCCAAGGACACAACAATAGCATTCATTTGTGGGAGCTGGAATCTTACCACTCTACCAATGATATTTATGTTGAAATACTGCCATATTTTAAGAAAAGTACCATTCTATTTTATCGAAATCTTTCCCTCCTTGCGCTGACACATTTGTATATTTTGTCTGTATCTCCAAAAATTCCTCAAAAGTCAAGTGTCTAAATGCACGAAAAACGTCAACGAAATGTCAAGAATGGCACCAACTCAGCCTAAAATACATGAATGGACAGGAGTATTACGTGCAACAGCTAAATACTTAACCCACTGCACTGCCTCCTGCTGTTTGCCCTTCTCCCGCTGAGAGGATTTTCCAAGAAAGAGTCCGGACCTGGTGTACGGTTCATTAGTACCGAAAAGAGAGTGAGAGGGGGAGAGCAGACCCCCACGGTAAGTCACCGAGTTGTAATAGGACCAGAGAGGAGCAGAGAGGAGCAGAGGTGTCGCGGTCACTGGGGTCAATGGGGCAAAGTGGGGCAATATGGGACAAAGGTAACTAGGTTTTGGGTTTAAACTTACTTGTACAGTATTTGACCAATTTTAGATGGGACAATGTTGACAAAATTGTATTATCTAAATCTTTTAGGGATACCACGATAACAGAAATTGGAAGCTGTAATTGCAATCCAGCTGAAATGTGCTTTAATAGCTTCACATGTATTTAGCTGAGGTTTAACTATCTGTAAATCTATGGGAGAAAACTTTGATTTTGTTAAAAATAAAAAAGATCAAAAACAATTATTCTTTTGTACATTGGGATTTTTAAAATTCATTATCAACTAAATAAAGGTTGTAATATGGCGACTGGAGTCTTGTAAACAGGGAATATTTAAGTGCATTGTTGTACTACTGTCTTTGTAAAAAAATCTTTCAGGCATATGTTTTATAGTTTGTAAGAAGCTCAAGTACTTAATTTAATTTTTCCCACCATAATATCTATGAGAAAATGGAAGGGAGCTTTAAGTTGGTGGTCACTTATCCAGAAAACAGAACTAGTCTAACTTTTATCCAAATAAGTTTCAGTCAGCAAATCTGTCCACAGGAGAAATTCCATATGATTCATACTCAAAGAAACATGACTCACTCTCTTCAGGCTTGTTGGTCTTGACTTCCAGGTCCACAGTGGACAGACAGAGCTTGTTGGCCTCCTGAGTGGCCAGTTCATTGGCTGGAGGCTGCAGAGTGTTCCCCACACTGAGGCGGCGCCCCACGGTGGTCACCTGACGATAGAACTGTTTCCCAGTGATTTTGTGATCGAAGCCCAGCCAGCTGAACTTAATCTTCACCCTGAAAAACACAGTTTGGGTTATATTATAGGCATGGGACAGTATAAAAATATTGTGTCAGGATTAAATGTGATAATATATTATAAAATGTAATGGATATTAATCATTTGAATTCAATGTTTAAAGGCCTTATATTACGCTAAATTGGCCACTTTAGAATGTTGCCTCATCAAAAACATACCTGGAGTTGTGTTTCATTCACACATGTTTGAGAAATGCTTTATCATTGGTCTGTCTACATCTCCAAAACTCAAAGTGCTAGATTCCACCTTGTGATGTCATGAAGAGGTAGTTTTCTAGTTAACCGCTCCCTTTTACATTTTCATTTTCAGTAGAGATGGTCCATTCCAGGGCTGAGAAGATCCAAATGATTCTAGTGAAAGTGTATGGAGTTTAAAAACCTGTATTACCACATGACATCACAAGGTGGAACAGAATGTTTTCTGTGTGAGAGAAGAACTCAAAATATGCAGGATTTGTGAGTTAAAATGTGTGAATGAAACAAAAACAACTTCAGATATGATTGTGATGAGGAAACAACATTATAACAGAGATCGGAAAAGAGTGTAATATGGGCCCTTTAAAAACAGGCCCATTTTCTTAAATTTATTTTATTATTTTTGAGCATTCCATTTTCTTTGTTTTTGACACCGCCACTACAGCATTCATTTCCTACAGGATCAATATCTGGTTATCTCTTCAATCGAGTCTGTGTGATTTCCTGTGGATTTATTATATGCGTCTCTCTAAAAAATACAACACTTCAGCTACGGATATTATAACAAAACTGGAAAAATGACGGGGGAAGACTTTTTGGAAACTTGTGATCCAGGCGAATAAGAGAGAAGCCAGTAAATCTGCAGAGTTAACGCTACTTCCTGTTTTAAAGCTCCAGGTTTATGGTGCATTTGAGACTATAACCATTCACCTTTCTAACCGAACAGTGTTTCTGTGATCTCTCTGCGCTTAAAGGCAGATTTTTTCAGCTCTGCGTGAATCCGCTTTAGCGCAGGTGTAGCCTCATAGCTTTATAATGATATCTGAAACTGCGCTCGAGGCTACCGAAATGTTGGCTTGTTTCGGTTTGTGTTGTTCTTATGTCTTACGTGAAATCCATGTCCTCGGGGCCGGGGAAGGGTTCCAGGGGCCAGTTGACGAAGCAGTTGAGGAAGACGAGGCACGCACAGCCGGCCCAGACCAGCAGGATGGAGATGAAGGTGGCTCCGAGATCGTAAATGACCTAAACACAAAAACGGGAGTAATGGGAAATCAATATCACATTTTCGAGTTGACAGAAGAGAGGGAAGATGAAGAACAGGAGAGGATAGAGAGGACAGTTTATAACGGAGGACAAGTAGCTAATAGAAAACTTTAATTGAGTAGATGTAATTAAGTTCTACACATTATCAGTCTTGGAGTGTTTGCAGTTTAATTAATCAAGTTTTATGTGAAAGACTAAACAAAAATGCTACAAAAACTGTAAAAGAGTTTTTTTCCATACTTACTTCATACTTTTGGCAACACTACTTACATTTTTAGTCATATAGCTGTATTTTTACAACAAAGTGCAGTAAAATAGTAGTACAAAGTTTCAGTGATGGGGATTACCTTGATGCCAGGGAAGGTGACAGCAGAAGAAGCGTAGGAGCCGATCATCAGAGCGATGAAGGTGGACCTCAAGTCTCCAAACATGTTAGGCAGCTGAAAGAGAACAAAATACAACATTAGATAAACCATGATTCAATATATTTACCAGATTCCATATATTTACCATAGTTATTTATATATTTATTCAAAGAAGACATGCTAGGTTCCATTCTTGACTTTAAAACAATATAATAAAGGGAAAAGTCCATTGAATTGATAGAACCTCTTCACAGAGCAATTTGACCACAGGAAGCACCATGTTTTACGTTATGTTACGTTATGTTAATGGCTACTTGCTGTTTTTGAACCATTCATGTGCCAATAGGAGTGAGATATTTTTGCATAATGTTAAGTAAAGCGGTATAAGTGAACCTCTGAATGCCTGACAACACAGGATGACTCAAATATGCATGAATCAATCTAATACAACTCAATGAGGCAACACCGTTATATAAGTTATGAAAGTCCATTTCTCATAATTGTTCCCCTTTCACAATAACTTTTCAAAGTGATAGAAGTCACATGTGATAGGCCCTGATCACAAGCAGCTCTGTGTCATTCTGTACTCTTACGGTTGTGCATGTCACCACAGTAGTTTTAGCGTTTGACGTAGAGCACAGAGTTGCACAATAAAGACGAGAGAAGAAGCACTGTACAGACTGTTCCAAACCCAGAGTTCAAATACAAAATATAAACAAGACACTTCTGCATATCAACAGCAGACGCAGAGAGCGCCTTCACTCCGGAGATCTGATATGGTCAACACGGGAACGAGTTATGTGTGTTATGCTATTTAGGTCATGCATTTTAAAGGGCCCATGTTATAATGTTGTTTCCTCATCACAAACACACCTGGAGTTGTGTTTTGTTTTTTTCATTTACACATTTAACACGCAAACTCTGCAGATTTAGGCCGAGTTCTTCTCTCAAACAGAAAACGCTCCACCTTGTGATGTCATGTAGTAATACAGGAAGTGCTCCACTGAATTGTTAAACTCCATACACCTTCACTAGAAGCATTTGGATGATTTCAGCCAGTCTGTACAGAACAAAAGTTAAGCGGTAGCTGTTAACTTGAAAACTACCGCTTCATGACATCACAAGTTGGAACACAGCTTTGGGGTTAGGTAGACAGACTAACACAACTGAAAACAAAATATTATATCTTTTGACTTTTCTTCAGAATGGCACCATATAACTGAAACCGATTAATTTCATGTACAAAATATTGGACTGTCACTAGTTAAAACATGCAGTACAATGCAGGACCTGTTGCACAAATGAGTCTATTTCCAATTAGAAGAAACATCAATTAACCATAAAAAGCCTTGTGCCTGACCGAACCAACAATCCCCCCCTCCAGTTACTCTGTCTCTCTGCGGGGGTTAGCTTGTTAGCAGCTAGAGGACCCTCTCACCTCCGGAAAGCGTCATTCTTTGGTTAATTAGAGCAAAGGTAAGTGCCCAAAATGACTCTGACCTAGCTAAAAGTAGTGCATATATCAAGGCTTTTCAGTAGTAGCACTGGAGTGGAAGAATACAGGTTAGGACAATTTACAGCAGGGGACTGAGCGAGCACAATGGGGTCAAATGGAGCTGCGTTTCTCAACCAGAGGTACCGGGACTTCTAAGCGTTTGTGAGGTGCACTGGGAATTATTCAAGAGGCCAGTGAATGTGAATTATGTCTCAAATAATGTCATCTACTGTATATGTTTTCTCAAATTAAGAGTTAAATCAAATGAAGGGGGAAATCAAATGGGGAAACATTTAAAAAAATAACTAATTACACAATAAACTTACCAACCCATCAGTGAAGTTACATAGTGAACCTTTAATTGTATTTTGTGGACATTTTTTCATCTATTTTAATGAAGTGCCTTATTTCAAATGCTTTCTGTCTGGAATGTTTCACAGTATGGCATTAAACTTTTCTATCTTCATGGAGACCAAACCAGACCACGTTACAGGTCAGATCTGTGGAGAGGCAACCCCGCTCACAATCAGAATGCCTGTTTTTCTAGGTATTTTTGAGCTATAAAACCACCTGTAATTGAAAAAAAAAATGCAACTTAGAGCTGTTTAATGTCATACTGTGGAACATTCCAGGCAGAGCAATGACATCTCCATAGAAACAAGCAGGTGACGGACCACCAACCACAAAATTGCACAAAAAATAAGAAAACTTTGACCAAAATTATCAGATTATCAGCACATTCTTTGAGCAGTCATCAGTGTGGATGGGTGAGGGCAGGGAGTATTTCAGAATACCACAGATAATGGGGAGTGTGAGGACCTTTGTCCCAGTCAGTAAGACATGGGTCAGGACAGGTCTGGTCTGGCTGGTCTCCAAGGACATGATTTGGTCAGCAAGATGCGTCAGAGCCAACCTGTGAGCTACGTGCAAGTCAACAAGTTCAGATATAGTACCCCTCTCACTTCCTCATGTTTTCTCTGATCTGTCCAAGTCTGCAGAAAGTAATATAAGAGTAGATTGGCAGCAGACTGTGACAGAGAGGTGTGGGGGTCTCCAAATGTGGGGTAGGAGAGGATGCAATATCAGTTTTCAGTATTAAATCGTAGTACTTTTTTTTATTATCACATGGTCTTATATCTGTGTAATCCTCAGTGGTCTTGTAGGTTCCATAGTGGTACATGGGCGTATACTAGTCTATGTGCTCTTATACTTGTTCTAAAACTACTCAGGAAAGGTTCATTTCTGTCCCGTGAATGTGATTTTTTAATATCAATACTTGCGCAAATGAGTATCTAGTTTCGATACTAGTTTTAGTATTGATTAGTCAGTGGTTGTGTAAAATGGGTCAGAAGAGAAAAATGTTTTGGTCAGGTAAAATGTGAAGTTTAAAGGTCAGAGTCATGAGTAAGGAGTCAGCTGGGGACCAAAAACAAGAGCAGAACTGGTCCGGTGGGTTTCTGAGGTAAACAGAAGTGTTGTGGAGTGTGAAGAGTGAGTAACAAAGAAGGAGCAGAGATAACACAAGAACAGATGGAGGGAGAGGAAGAACGGGGGAGTGTGGGGGAGAGAGAGAGGGAGAGAAGGAAAGAGAGAGAGAGGGAGAGAGAGGTGGAGAGAGAGGGAGAGGAGGGAGAGAGGGAGGGAGGGAGGGAGGGAGAAAGTGTGGGGGAGAGAGAGAGGGGGAGAGAGAGAGAGAAGGGAAGAGAGAGAGAGGGAGTGAGAGGTGGAGAGAGCCGGAGAGACAGAGAGAGGGAGAGAAGAGAGAGAGAGAGGGAGAGAAGAGAGAGAGAGGAGGAGAGAGGGGAGAGAGAGGAAGGGAGGGAGGGAGGGAGGGAGGGAGGGAGAGAGAAAGGGAGGGGGAGAGAGAGATTGAGAGAGAAAGGGTGAAGAGAGAGAGAGAAGGAGGGAGGGGAGAGAGGAAAGGAGAGAAGGAAAGGGGGGGGAGAAAAAGAAGAAAAGAGAGGGAGAGAGGTGGAGAGAGAGGGAGGGAGGGGAGAGAGAGGGGGAGAGAAAGGGAGGCAGAGAGTGATTGCAAGAGAAAGGGGTGAAGAGAGAAAGAGAGGGAGGGAGGGAAGGGAGAGAGGAAGGGAGGGAGAGAGGGAGAGAAAAAGAGAGATGGAGAAAGGGAGGGAGAGAGAGAAAGAGAGAGAAAGAGAAGTCAATAACACGCCAGTGAGACAAATGAGACACCAGAGGACACAAAAACAGAGACAGCTCCAGACCACAACAGACAAAAGAGGATGGAGAAAGAAATATGAGAGAAATATGAAGAACTGTTTGTGCCAGTGTTTTTCAAAATGCAAAAAGAGTGTCAATATAATGAGATTTTAATGTAAGGGATCAATTTGTACCCCTCATCACACATATAATGTTTTTTTTTTGTTTTCTCTCCTCACTGACAATATTCAGATGATATTATGGCAATCCTTCTGAACTGTGATAAAGCTTTATTTGATTAAGCTTAAACTACTGCCCAAAAGTGAATGAACTGTACAATTAAACAGAATTTGCAGATATCACTTTTTGCACTGCAAATTTGTTCACTTTGTCATTTTTATCCTATTTATTACCATTAAAATTATACTTTATTATAGACGGTACTTTGCATGTCTCCAAAATTCCAATTCTAAAATCAGAATTTGGAACTCTTTATTGACCCCATAGCAGTAAAATTTATTTAACCCATCCTGTTTTATGTACTGTATATGAATGCAGTAGTAGAAGTAGTAGTTCTATTATTCTTCCCATTGAAATTAAGGAACCACTATAAAAAGTCAATACTAAAAGTAGAAATACTGTGGACCTGCTGTGTACTTACGTGACCTCACTGAGCTGTAGGGTTTATACAGTGAATACTTTAGTGGGTAATAAAAACATCAAAACATCATAATCCCCTTTGGGCAGGAGGTGTTTTTGAACAGTCTAATCTGGAACTTCGTCAGAGGAGAGTCGTCATATTTTTGGGGACTTTTAATCGTGTTGGGAATGTGTTTTTCCTCTTTTGCCTTGAGACACACGGGGCAGATTTTTACAAAGATCTGGAATAAACAAAATGTCCAACTCTCAATACTGGTACGTGAACTATTGTGTAAAAACATCACTGCAAAAAGTAACATCAGGTAAATTAAAGTTTATTCAATTACAGGTGGTTTTATAGATTGTCTCTCCACAGATCTGATCTGTAACTTGGTCTGGTTTAGTCTCCATGAAGATAGAAAGCTTTAATACCATACTGTGAAACATTCCAGACAAAGCAATAACATCTTAAGTAATTTCCCTTGCGGATCAATAAAAGTTTGTTTAAATCTAATCTCTACGGAGAAAACAATATGACAGGCCCTCCACCAGAAAAGTTACACAATGCACCTTTAGCACAGCATTGGAAAAATCCAAACTACTGGAAAACAATTGGAAAAAAGGTGATATAATGTGTTTTTTAAGAGAGGAACGGTCTCCTTTGCATATGCCGGTGTGTAGTCGGTACCAAATATTACCCACGAGGCAGCGAGTGAAACCAGTCTGTTACGTAAAACTCTTAATGTCTGAATATGATTGCAGAGAAGCCTGAGGGGAGAAGTCACAGCCTTTACAGTCAATGAGAAGATTAAATACTGTGTTGGCCTTTTGAACCTCAAATATCAAATACAACTTCAAAAACACATGGTAAAATCGGTTTTGTTTAAGGTGCACTTGCGTAACTTTTCTGGTGTCTCCATGGAGATGTTAAGGGCAGTAGACGGAGGGGGCAAAGGGGTTTGTTGTCCCAGACCCCAGGGTTTTAGGGGCTCAAAATTGGACCTTATTCCTTTTAATTCATCTTAAAGGGGGCCCCATGTGAGGATTCTTGCTCCGGGCCCCCAAATTTCTGTTGACGGGCCTGGAGAAGTTATTGCTTTGTCTAGAATGTTCCATGGTATGACATTAAACACATCTATCTAGCATTTATTCATTACGGGTGTTTCTATTGCTCAAAAACACAATCATTTTCAATGTGAATAGGGGTGACTCTCCACAGATCTGACCTGTAATGTCTCCTTTGTGATGGTCTAAAATGTCATTCAAAAACAGCCCAAGATGAAGTAGTACCTGATTTCAACCACAACATTCAAATTCAGCAAATAAATAAGTGATACTCTGCAGTGACACCATGCTGGGGGGTACTATATGTATTTATATGGTTGAATGTTCAGCCGTTACCATAGTGACACAAAGCACACATTAGCAAACACTGCCAAAAAGTTTTAAAATAGTGTGAAACTCAACATTTTCAGGAGCCCGTGTTTGATTTTGAACAAAAAGGTGAGAGTGATTTTCCAACAAGCATTCGGATAAACCAGTCCAGAAAAACTGACAAAAATAATGACTGATAAACACAAGAATCACATTTGAGAGCAGATCTAAACAGGGTTAGTTTTATGCAGAATGAAGAAAGACAGGATATTTTGTTGTTTGTGAAGGAAACGATGGTACTTTAAAAACTGCAGTCTTTGTAATTTGCTTATTTCAATGTGATCATGATTAACAATAAAAGTTTGTCCCTAATTGTTCCATTTTCTGGCCAAACCTGGCTTTACGGCTCTTTACACCCGGCCTATAACTATAATAACGGGCGCTCTAATCATTTAGGTCGATCTAAATTTAGCTTTAAACCAAACAGTGGTGTGTACTCTCTGCCTGGATACACTGGGCTAACAGAGAGCCTATTCACTCAAGCAGCAGCAACAAACACAATGGGAACTTTTTATTATGAAAAGTCCCTGGTCTTTATTGATGCATTTCTTACACAGACACAGGCACACGTTATATGAAATATGAGGTGTAAAAACGAATGGGCCATGAACTTGGAGAGATTCACTACTGATTTTGCAGGTTGAAGTCTACTGTCCAAGAACAAGAGACATGTTATCAAACGGTTTGATTTAAAGTTCCTAAATTACGCAAAATGGACTCCTATGAGCTTTAAGCCATGTTATAAATCTGTTACCTCATCAAAAACAGACCTGGAGTTGTGTTTTGTTTCATTCACACATGTTTGAGTGATGCTTTATTATTAGTCTGTCTACATCTCCAAACCTCAAAATGCTGTTCCACCTTGTGACGTCATGAAGCTGTAGTTTTCAAGTTAATAGCATTTTTTTGTTACCTTTAATTCAGTAGAGATTGGCAGTTCCATATCCAAATGATTCTAGTGAAGGTGTGTGGCATTTAAAAACACAGTGGAGCACTTCCTGTATTACGACATGACATCACAAGGTGGAACAGAGTGTTTTCCATTGGAGAGAAGAACTAAATCTGCAGGGTTTGTGCGTTAAACATGTGTGAATGAAACAAAACACAGCTCTTTTTTCATGAGGAAACAACATTATAACATCAGCGTAATATGGGCCCTATGTAACCATGACGATAGAGCAGTTTAATGCCATACTGTGGAACATTCGTGGCAAAGCAATACCATCTCCATAAGACAGCAGCTGGTGAAAAATTACAGAATGCAGCTTCACGCTTTGTTTTTTTACGATATTATTTTACTACAATAATATTTAGATGGTGCCCAGGTAACTCGTTTTGTTTGAATGGTCTGGTTTAAGGTTTAACTCCAGTTCAAACAGAGCCAGGCTTGTTCAAACTGCCCTCATGTCCTTTGGGTGCTAAATGTAAAGTGTAATTAAATCCTGAGTCAACAGTGAGAGAACACTGCACCCCAAATGACTCAATCGAATTAATATTTGTCAAAATAATAACACAATACAATGTTCAGCAAGCGATACATGTGGATCATTCAGTTTATAGGGGCCATTTTGAGTACTTTTTTACCATTCTAAAGAAGAATGGGTGATTGAGTGTTGGCAGAGTTGGTTGTGATGAAAAATGACCGCCACAACAATTTATACGGACGATTTTAGTGTGAGATGTCAAGCTAAAATGGATTTTGATAGTTAAGGGCTAAGGTATAAGTATAATATTGTAGATATGACCTAAATGTAAAAATGTGGAAAAAAAAAAAAAAGAAACAAAACACAACTCCAGGTCTGTTTTTGACGACGTAACAACATTCTAACATGACTTAAAGCTCCCAAGAGTCAATTTTGCGTAATAGTGAACGTTTAAGGAACAAAATCTGATATATGGCTTGATAGTTTCAAATGTAACCTGTAACTACTGGAGCAACAAATAAATAAATGCATCTGGATTGGCATCAGATCTAGACGAGAATGGATGATTTGGAGCTCTGAGTATTTTAAAAACCAGGGCTCAGACAGCTAATGCTACATCTTACATCACTTCTGACCATCATATGTGACTACACAATGTATCGCAACCGAGAATATCCTTTGCAAAAAACAAAATATCCAGGTTTTTTTTGAAAACTCTTGTTGTACCTGTATTTTAGACCTTTGCGTACATGTTTTGAAATACATGGGACTCTTGTATTAGTTTATTCTACTTTCTGATCTAGGTTATAATGTTGTTTTCTCATCTAAAACATACCTGGAGTTGTGTTTTTAGTTTGTTTTTGTTTCATTCACACATGTTTAACACACAAATCCTGCGTATTTAGGCTGAAAGTGCTCCACTGTGTTTTTAAACTCCATACACCTTCACTAGAATCATTTGGATAATTCCAGCTCTGGAATTCGCAATCTCTACTGAACAAAATGTTAAACGTAGCTGTTAACTTGAAAACTTCAGCTTCATGACATCACAAGGTGGAACAGAGCATTTATGAGTGACACAAAATACAACTCCAGGTTTGTTTTAGAGGAGATAACAACATTATAACATGGCTTAAAGCTCACAAAGGTCAATTTTGCGTAATATTGAACCTTTAATACTCCTGGATTTGTTTACAGTGTATTTTTAAAAACATATTTCAAATCTAATCACAATTGCAATACTTTCTAAAAACGTGCAGCCCTAAACATGCCCATACATATACCCCAAACAAAAACATACCATCATTTCATTGGCTGGGGTTACTGTCAGTCAAAATAACTTGTTTTTTTCAAGTCTGCAGCTGATTTCTGGGACAAGTCTGAGCAGGCGATGTCATACTGAGCAGAAGAGAAACTAGCTGAGTCGCAGTCATTCAAAGGGGAAATCTGACATTGCATTTTCAGGCTAAAATGTGGGAATGGAAACGGGAACCTGTCCGTCAGAGGGTGGTAATGACGGTGCGCCTGTGGAACCAGTTTGGACCGGTTCTATCCAGACACGGGACAGTCCATCCATCATAAAGATCAGAGGAGAGGGGAGAGGGGTACAGGAGTAGGAACGCTGGCTGTGTTTACATGCAAAAATCTGATCATTATCTGGTTTCTGGAATTATCAGATTATAAAAATGCAAACAGTTGCTTCTGACGTGAGGAACCTGATTTCTTTCTGATTGTCCATTGTTGTTTATAATGCAAAAAAAGACAAGACAAGAATGAAAATGTTAAAGATTGAAAGAGTACAATACTTACACCATAAAACTGCTAACTAAAGGTACAACAATGAAGGGTCCACTATCTGTTTGTGTCAATACAAACGTTTTGCCTAGAATATTCTACTGTATAACATTAAACTAGCAGCTGATGCCTCCAGACTGAGTTACAGGCCAGATCTATGGAGCGGTGACCCCACTCACTGAGAATACATTTTTTTCAAGTCGTTTTTGGGCAATAAAAACAGCTGTAATATAGAATATATAGAAGTGTAATGACATACTGTGGGACAATTCAGGTAAACAATAACATCTCCACCAGAAAAGTTACACAGTGCATCTTTAACGGACACATGCCACCAGGTGTTTTTGAAGATCAGATTTCTTTTTTGCTTGTTAACACACACCAAACTATAATTACTGGGTGATCTGAGCCATCTGTGTACAGTGAGTGGCCATGTTCCTGTACTCACTGGTGCGTGGACACAGGCTGCATACCTCCGTGGTTTTTCCCTGTGCACATATACATTCTTGGAAAGCTGCCCAGATGTGAAACTAACACACTTTCAAGAACTTAGACTCAACTGTGAACGAGGAATCGAGGAATCTAGGAATCTAGGAACCCGGGCTGGACTATGCAAGGAATTTTGTAACTTTTGTGATGAAAAACATGTTGCTAATACTGTATTTTAAACAACAGTTATGAGCGTGCATTTCAAAGGGGCCCCCTCCCTTTAAATACCGTGTAAATGACTGCGGTCACTCTGACCTCACTCACAGAGGGACTGCAATGTGGTGCTAATAAAATGAAGCGTGAAAGAGCATGTGGGGGTCTTCGTATAAAGTTTTCATGTTTGCTGTACACCAGACTAACTTATACAGTCTTTTCATAGTAAAACACTGAAAAATAGTAGTATACAATTCTTAAAGACGCACTGTGTAACTTTTCTGGTGGAGGGTCTCTATGTAGACGTTATTGCTTTGTCTGGAATGTTTCACAGTACAGTATTAAACCTTGCTATCTTCATGGAGACCAAACCAGACCAAGTTACAGGTCAGATCTGTGGAGAGGGGACCCCGCTCACAGTCAGAATGCCTGTTTTAAATGTATTTTTGAGCTTTAAAACCACCTGTAATTGAATAAATGTGATGTAGAGCTGTTTAATGTCATACTATGGAACATTCCAGGCAGAGCAATGACAAAGTTACACAATGCACCTTTACTTTTTACATTTTCAGATCGTGTTGGGCACTAACAGAAGCAGTACCTCTAGTGCTTTAGTGCCTGTCATATACACAGAACCGTGACACTGACTCCATCTCCAGCTCTGATCTAACGTCTCACAGTCACTTTTGCCCTTTCAAAGTATTCAGTCTGTTATTAACTGCCAAAAAACGTCACGTGACCGCTCAAATTATGGCGCGCTTCCTCTGCTAACCGCCGTCACTGCCCTGGGAAAAATGCATACACGAGCACAATTAAGAGCTGAGTTGTAACTTGCAAGAAAGGATTCTGCATTTCTGTTAGCTTTGTTTTCATTTTAAAAAGAGATACAAATGTGTACCAAAAATGTAATCCTGAATGTAGACTTGGTTTGGTCCTGTTCTAATCCTGGTTCAGTCCTGATCTGGTCCAGGTTCAGTTCCAGATTTAGTCCCAGTTTAAATATGATACAAGGATGTGAACGTTCCCTCAAATGTCTAAAGTCTACTATTAATACTTTTTGTACTAAGACACTGTAGCAATACTAATACTTCCACTACCGCTACTACTACACTGCAAATGTCTCTGATCTGGCCAAGATTTGAAAACTTATATCAGGTTATTCATCTTGTTTTCAGATTTATTATCGACTTACTAGTTCTGAATTGGATTAATTACTGGTCTAGAGGTAGTTTATTTTAAGATAACTTCCCAAGTAAAATAATCTACTACTTTTTAGTCATTTTCTGATAGATTTAAGTGTTTATGTCTTGGGTTTTGCAGTGTACCACTACTATTACTACTACTACTGCTAATACTACTACTAATTCTATACCTCATTAACTCTGAATAACTCTGAATAACTAACTAATGTATGGCACAACACTACACTGCTGTTACTACTACTATTTATACTACTACTTGGCAGAGTTGTACTAGTGCTGTTCCAATTATTAGCACAATGGGAAGCAATGGCCCAGACAGACTGATCCCAGGGAATCCGGTTTTGTGTTGCAACCAAACCAAACACACCTCGTATTATCAGTCGCAGGAATTTGGAGTCTTAACAATAGCCCCAGACGTTTCACTATAGAGATATTCGTGTGCCAACATCTGCAACGTACATTTTATAAGGCATTTTTCCACTACGAAAGACGCATGTTTACATTACACTGTATGTTGACATTTTATGGTAATTGGCTGGTATTCTGTATGCACCAGGCTTTTGTGCAGGTGTTTGGTGGATTTGCAGTTTACGATGCTAAATGAGAGCAACATGTGTTCTGGGTTAGCGCAGTGTGTTGACCTAAAATAGTGTATCAACTTTAGTTATTGTTAGTTTAGTGTGTTTTGTCATCAATTTAGACTTTATATGGTTTTACTGAACTTGTATTTGTCTGTATAGAAGTGAAAGGGAATGTCAAGATACTTCGATACTTGTTTTAATATAATTGTAATAATGAACAAGTAATAATTGTGAATTTTAGAACCAAAATGAGGTGATTTCAATAGAAACTAGACTCCAAAAATGTAACCTAAATGTAAAATGGCTTTTATCTGTCTGTTTATTTCACATTATCTTTACTTTATCCTTCAGAAAGTTTGATTTCTTAAAGATGGTGGTGTAATAATCTCAAATAATCATATAAAGGTGCCCTGTGTAACTTTTTGGATTGTGGGTCCGTCACCTGCTTGTTTCTATGGATATGTCATTGCTCTGCCTGGAATGTTCCACAGTATGACATTAAACAGCTCTACCTTATATTTATTCAATTACAGGTGGTTTTATACCTAGAATACCTAGAAAAACAGGCATTCTGACTGTGAGTGGGGTCGCCTCTCCACAGAGCTGACCTGTAACTCTGTCTGGTTTGGTCTCCATGTAGATAGATCAGGGTAATGCCATACTGTGAAACATTCCAGACAAAGCAATAACATCTCCATGAAGAAAAGAAAATTGACGGACCCTTGACCAGAAAAGTTACACAATTCACCTTTATTTATGAAGTTCTTTTGCATCAATATTGTAACACTATATTTGAAGTTTTAGAGTTCGTAGATTAACAGATCCACTCTTGGGTTAGGCACAAAGAATTCTAGTTAGGGACCCTTGGACTGGTATTTGAAAAACAACAAGTTTTAACTTTTCTTAGTAAAGGCATTTCCAGAAATCGGACCAGACCCAAACTGAGGCACTGAGAACATGGGGAGGAGCCTGGATTTCAGTCCTCAACAGCACTGAATCCAATTAAACAGCAAAACACTCCAAGATGTTGTTTACTCAAACCAGGAAGAGGGAAGGAAGGAGGGTCTCTTTTCCTTAACCCCTCCCAACAAAATCTCAATGGGACACTCAATACTGCGTTAGCACGAGGAAGTTAGTGCGGATGGACAAAAGAGTAACCCAAGACTCGAAAGAGCACGGAGACGACATGTCTACAGAGGACAAAGGACTGTAAAATAAAACAGGACAGTCTAAAGACCCTAAACCTTCAGCTGATAAAAATACTGTCTCATAGGAGAGAAACGTGCACTTGGGAAAAATTATACTTAAGTAATAGTTAAATTGTGGTTACTCTGATTTTAAAAACTTAACGTTGTGAAAATGTGTGCATTGAGTTACAACAGAACATAATATCTTTTGAATGGTGAAGAGTTCTCAAAATGGCGCCTATGAAACAGGAAGCCGAAGCCTATTAGTATTTATATTTGAACTATAAATACTAGTATTACTACAGTACAGTAAGAGGACCATCTTGTGAACGGTGAAGAGTCCTCAAAATGGAGCCTATGAAACCGGAAGCCAGAATCTACTAGTATTTATAGTGACTGGCATATTACTACAGTTACTACAGTACAGTAACAATAACGTGTTTAAATTGCAGTTGGGTACTTTCTGGTACTTGTAGTTTTATGCACTACTTGAATGCAGTTTCTAGTTATTCTGGCTATCCAAATTCTCTGTATGTAGCAAAGTTGCAGCCTCGCAGTTCTTTCTATGAATACTACTACTATACTACTCAACTTATGAAGTGACAATACTCTTTACTGTAGATTTATGTTAACTTTTACTGCATTCCCCACTTGTGTCTGCACGGTTAAATATTCAATAACTCGCCCTGAGCGGAGACAGAGCAGCAGTTTGCCTCACAGGGACACGCCTCAAAAGTGAAGGAAACATTAAAGAAACCCCGGGAGCAGGTTAAAGGCCCAGTCCGCAGTTAAACTCACAGTGTACACAGACCGGCTCACTGTACGTCACTGTACATGAGCCAGAGCGCACGGGCGACTGAAACTAGAGAAGACAAAAACAACATAGACTCAAGGGGGAGAGAAGAGGAGGAGGAGGAAGAGGAGGGGAGGTCTAGACGTGAGGTGGAAAATAAATATGTATATACTGTAGATACTTTTACTTTAAGGTAACGGTTGAAATGTGTGTGCTACTATAGGATCGGATAATAGGTAAATATAAACATAAAAATAAATGTTTTTTATCATGACATTTTTTGGCAATTCTTAGCAAATAGTTGTTACAATTGTCTGCCAAATCAATGTGTAATTTGAACCTGTTACATATAGGACACAGAAAGGTTGTGTGTTTTTAAATATTTACAATGAACATATATTATTAAATCAGTTTGGGTGTACTTACATTAAAAGGTAGTTGTCTATGTATTTCATAATAGTTGTCCAAGAATTTTCAAGTGCAATTTTAAACACTAGCCTCATTATTCTAGCAGTTTAAATAAATGTATCTATATTTATCTATATGTAATGTCTAGAAAACTATAGTATGATATAACATTTACTATGACCACAGTCCTATATTATATACTCTTGTGAGATTTAAGCCATGTTAAAATCTTGTTTCCTCATCACAAACTTACCTGGAGTTGTGTTTTGTTTCATTCACACATGTTTGAGTTTGTGATGTCATGAAATTCCGGTTTATAAGTTAACAGCTACCTTTCATGCTTTGTTAGAGGAGATTCCAGGCAATTCCAGGACTGAAATGATCCAAATGATTCTAGTGAAGGTCCATGGAGTTCAAAAACAAAGAGAGGCACTTCTTGTATTACCACATGACATCACAAAGTGGAACAATGCTTTCCGTTTGACAGAAGAACTCAGCCTAAATATATATAATCTTTGTGTAAATAAAACAAAACAAAACTCCTGGTAAGTTTTTGATGAGAAAACATCAAAATGGCATAATATGGGCCCTAATTTACGTCTAGTTATGAATTTTGTGTGCAGTAGCAGATAAAATGTTTTGAGCATTTCATCTCTTCTTCTACTTCTTCCTGTTCTTTGTGGTGATGGGGGTAGACGAGCTAAACAACAACTGCGTTTGTGTGTGTGGGAGTGTGGGCGTGAGGCATTCAGGGTCTCATTACGGTGTGGGGAAATACAAAGACACATCTCGGATCCTCTGCCTGCACTTCCTGTTTATGTCCTCAGAGCTGATGTGCATAACATGAACTTAAGGCCTACGAAACCACTTTATGAATTAAATATGGAGACGACTGCAGCGTTTGTGATCGGCAAATAGTGGAGATGAAATGTGAATGGGAACGCAAATTTCAAATGCACGAAAGTTGTACAGTAAAGAAAGCTTTGATTGTACTTTTTCCCAACATTAATAAAACATGCCCTCAAGACTGTAATGTGGAAAGTGTCTGCTGACTCGACTTACATAACTGTAACAATCTGTTTGAGTTTAACGCCATATATTTTCTCAATATATTGTGTAACATGTTTTTTTTATTGTTATATTAACATAAAGAAAGATTTAAAGGTGCACAATGTAACTTCTTTGTGCCGGGTGTCTTATCTATCTTGCATTTACTCAGTTACCTTGGAAAACATGCATTCTACTTTCCCATGTGTCATCACTGTCTTCATCACCTTTAATGCCACGCTATGGAACATTCAAGCAAACCAATAACATCTCCATGGAGACGAGCCGATGACAGACACGGCACCTTTACTCATTCCTCATCTTGTCACTCCTTTGCCATATGCATGTTCAGTTTGGGTTTTTTTTCTCAATGTGAAGCACGTAAAAACACTATGTCTAAACATGTCATAATTCAGTGTTTTTGTTTTTTCATATGTGACTTTGCATTTTACCCTTTTAGCTCATAACGTCAGACTGTTACACAACCAGCCCCACGTGTGTGAGAAAAGCCCTGCTCTGTACTCAGCCTTATGTGGATGTAACAGTGAAGAGCTCACGTCTTTTTAAGGGCCTGAGACCAGTGAATAATACATCAGTACCACCCTCTCTGTCTCTGTCTGTTCCAGCCATAGACTGTAGAAACAAGTGGACTAAAGGAGTTTTAACAGACACAGTAGCAAAATAAAAACACCAGGAGGTTAATAAGAACCTAATAAGACCAAAATTAAGAGGCTCACAGCAGCAGTTACAGAGAGGGGCGACAATATTCCAATGTAAGTCAATAGGAGCCAGGGTCAGTAAGAGCCGAAAACGCCCCAATCCATAGTTCCAGCACGGTCCCATGATTCAGCACTTTTGTCTGAGACGAGATTGATCTTAGCTATGATCAGGGGCGTCGGACTGGAGGGGTAAAGGGTACTGTTTACTCAGGGCCCAGAGCAAGGAGGGGCCCTTCATAAAATCTGTAATATGCATTTTCAAAAAGAGAACACGTAACAACCAAGATGATTTGTACTCAGGGCCCAGAATGTTGTACTACATCCCTGTCGCTGATCTAGAGTAACATTTGGTCTCCTCTCTGCTGCTACTCTGAACAGCTTGATCCAACTCGTTACACTGTGGTAGTCACTGTCTTTGGTGTTGTCAAAACTGTGTCTTTGTTTTCTCATTTTCAAAAGTAATATAAAAGTGTTCTGTAGCTTACTGTGAGAGAGGTGAAGGTCATGCACATCCCTCCAAACCCATTCATGGCCAAAGCGAAGAAGATGAGGATGGACAGATCTGGAGGAAAAAGAAATAAAAGTGAAATCATGTTATGTTTCTTTTTTGTGACTTAAATGTTTTGTATTAGAAAAACATTCTGTAGCTGGGGAACAAAGCTTCAAAACAGCGTCAATGTTTCAACAATGACCAGTAACTGACTCAGAGCTTGACCGCCAACACATTTTCACTTCTTGGGTTCTTTTTTAAAGACAATACGGTAAAGTCTATGTACCTTGTTGACATGTTTCGGTGTTGGTGGTGACATGTCGTATATCAGCTGTTGCTACTTCCTGTACTTCCTGATGGCGTTGCATTTTTGTATTGTTTGTTGGAACAAAAATGCAACGCCATCTACGAAATCCATTGCAAATCATGCAAAAAATTGTACATAGGGGAAACGGGCCAGGCTTTTCACATCCGAAAAAAGGAACACCAAAAGGAATGTGAAAAGGAATAATCAGGGAGATTCACCAAAACACAAAAAGACAAAGCATTGCAAGAAAACCTAAACTCCGCCATATCAGACCACTGTAAAAGAAATAACCACATTATGGATTGGGATGGGGCACGGGTCATTGGATCGGAAAACAACAAGTTCAGGGAGGCCATTGAAATCAGGAAACGAGGCACGGACAGAATTAACCGTGATGACGGAGCGTTCCTCCTTTCACACACCTGGGACACCCTCCTCCAGAGAGCACCGGGCGACGGGAGGTGGTCAGTCTGAGCGACCTGCCAGGTCCGTCAGGCTGACCACGCCTACAGGAAGTAACAACAGCTGACCACGCCTACAGGAAATAACAACAGCTGACCACGCCCACAGGAAGTAAAAAACAGCTGACCACGCCTACAGGAAGTAACAGCAGCCGAAACATGTCAACAAGGTAAATACACGTTACTGTATTGAAACCAAGAACATAAGAAGACAAAATGAACATCTTCGGTTTACTACTCTACTGCAGCAACTGTTGTCCCAATATTGCTATTATTATTTTCCCTAAGTTACTATATCTTAGAAATAGATGTTAAAATGATGCTTTCAACTAGACAAAGTGCATTTTGTACTTACTGTTAGGATCACTGGCTCCATAGGCGATGAGGAGGCAGGAGAAGGCAAAGCAGGCGCTGTGGGCACATAAACCCAACAGTCATACACTCATCTCTTTATTACAGATATGAAGTGATGGGAAGAATACAAAGAATAAAAAACAATGGAAATGTATTTAGTTACAGAATACTGAATACCCAAATTAAAATGTGTTTTGTTATGTATTCTGATACATGATCTAATCAGAGTACTGTATTTTGAATATAACATAACGCAACACTGAGTTACATGTAATAAACTGCCTGATTAAAAACTGCCATGATAAATAATTCATAAACAGCATTAACTTATATCTAATCAGAAAGGGAAACATTATGAACATTACAAGAGCTATGCGTTTTCTTCTCATACAGTCCATAGCCAAAATTGCACAATAATTGCCATGTATTCCTTTTAATTTAGAAAAGTAACTGTGTTATGAATACCATCAAATGAAAGAGTAACTGTACTAAAACACAGATACTGAAAATGAGTATTCAGAATATGTATTTTTGGTACATGTATTTAGTTACTTTCCAACACTACAGATGTGCTAGTGTACTGTAGTGTAGTGTAGTGTAGTGTAGTGTAGTGTAGTGTACTGTAGTGTACTGTACTGTAGTGGTAGTATACTGTAGTGTACTGTAGTATAGTGTAGTGTACTGTAGTGGTAGTATACTGTAGTGCAGTGTAGTATAGTGTAGTGTACTGTAGTGTAGTGTAGTAGTAGTATACTGTAGTGTACTGTAGTAGTAGTATACTGTAGTGTAGTGTAGTATAGTGTAGTGTACTGTAGTGTAGTGTAGTAGTAGTATACTGTAGTGTACTGTAGTAGTAGTATACTGTAGTGTAGTGTAGTATAGTGTAGTGTACTGTAGTGTAGTGTAGTAGTAGTATACTGTAGTGTAGTGTAGTAGTAGTATACTGTAGTGTAGTGTAGTAGTAATATACTGTAGTGTACTGTAGTAGTAGTATACTGTAGCGTAGTGTAGTATAGTGTAGTGTACTGTAGTGTAGTGTAGTAGTAGTATACTGTAGTGTACTGTAGTAGTAGTATACTGTAGCGTAGTGTAGTATAGTGTAGTGTACTGTAGTGTAGTGTAGTAGTAGTATACTGTAGTGTACTGTAGTAGTAGTATACTGTAGCGTAGTGTAGTATAGTGTAGTGTACTGTAGTGTAGTGTAGTAGTAGTATACTGTAGTGTAGTGTAGTAGTAGGATACTGTAGTGTAGTGCGTTCCTCCCTCACCTGCCGGCCAGTCGGAGTTTGCGGGGGCCGTACTTGTCCATGATGATGCCCATGGGCAGAGTGATGGCCGACAGGAGGAAGGAGCCGATGGTGAAGGCCAGGTTCAGCATCTCATCCTGGTCTTTACAGATCTGCCACCCGTTCACCTCCAGATACTCCTCCTCCTCCTCTGCTGACGAAGACTGGGGGTCCGAAGAGTTGGACATGTTCAAACTCGAACTGTTTCCTATAAAAAGAAGTAACAACACAATTTGAAATGATCCACATGATTCTAGTGAAGGTGTTGGAGTTTAAAAACACAGTGGAGCACTTCCTGTATTATGACATCACAAGCCTAAATATGCAGCTTTGTGTGTTAAACATGTGTGAATGAAACAAAACACAACTCCAGGTGTGTTTGTGATATGGGGCGTTTAAAAGCCAGTAAAAAAAGGTGAAATCGACTAGTTCTTTTGTGAATCAATCCATAGTTCAAGAAGTTTAATCTTATCCACTGCACTAGAATCTATAAACATGTTTCTATATTTGCAAAGCCGGCAGTTCTGTCTCCTAATCTCCACTGTTGATTCCAGACACATTTGACGGCTGTTCAGAAGGTCAGACAAACTCATAAACATGTGAGGAGGAACTTTCCGGATCCAGAAATAGAAGAGACTAAAGATGCACGCTCGGCTTCTCTGTATCAGTGTTCGGCACAGGCTGGGACTTGTAAACAGCTTGGAAATATCCCTCCTGTGAACTCAGAGTCTCTTTCTCTCTCTCTCTATTTCTCATCTACCTTTCTTTTCTTTCCTCTCCTCTTTATCCCTCTTGTCTCTTCTGCGTCTTTCTCTTTCTGTTCTTCCTGCTCCTCTCCTTTTCTCTCTCTGTCTCTCCTCTCTCGTTCACTTTACTCCTCTTGTCTCTAGGTTTTCTCTCTCTCTCACTTCTCTGTTTCCTGTTCTCTTTTGTCTTGCTTTGTTCTCACTCCCTGTCTTCTCTCTCTCTCTCTCTCTCTTTGTTTACCATCTCTCAATCATTTTTCCCTTTCCTGTACCTCTTTCTCTATATATCTATCTCTGGGTTCTCTCTCTCCCTGTCTCTTTCTCTCCCATCTCTCTGTTTCCTGTTCTTTTTGTCTCTCGCTTTGTTCTCTCTACTCTCTCTATGTTTTCTCTTTCCCTCTCTGTGCCTCTCCTCTCTCGGTCACTTTATTCCTTCTGTCTCTTTTTCTGTATATCTATCTCCAGGTTCTCTCTCTCTCCCATCTGTTTCCTGTTCTTCTTGTCTCTCACTTTATTCTCTCTACTCTCTATGTTTTCTCTCTCTCTGTGTCTCTCCACTCTTGTTCACTTCACTCCTCTTGTCTCTAGGTTTTCTCTCACTCTCCATCTTTCGCTCTCTCTCTCTCTTACCTCTGTTTCCTGTTCTTTTTTGTCTCTCACTTTGTTCTCGCCACGCTCTCTGTCTTTTCTCTCTCCTCTACCCCTATCTCTCACCTTCTCCCCTTATCTCTCTCTCCCTCCCCCGCCTCCCTGTCTCTCTTCTTTTTCCATCTTAATCTCCTCATACTATCTCTCACTTTCCCCTCTTATCTCTTTCTCACCCTCTTGCCGTCTCTCTTTTTCTCCTCTCTCTTACTCCCCCTTTCCCTTTTCCTCTCTCTCCACCCTCCTCTATCTCTTCTTTTTCCATCTTTCTCCTCATCCTCGCTCTCACCCCCTCTCTCTTCCTATTGCTCCCCTTATTTCTATTTCTGTTATTTCTCTCTTTTCCCCCTTTCTCCTCCCCTCTCTCTATCTCACACTCTCTCCCCCGTCTTTCCTTCCTTCCCTCCTCCCTTTCTCTCTTGCTTGTTTTTAGTTTTAGCTATTGGAAAAACAAAACCTGACTAAGCCATTTCACAAGTGGAGTGAGGAGGGGCGCTCACCTCAGCAACAGGGGTCAAGACTCTTTCTCTGATAAACAACATGTACTTTTTTATTTGAGTACACACTGGAGTACTTTGACTGCATTGACCCAGCTTGTGTTTTTGTATGAGGCCGACTAGGATTATAAAGTAATGGGGAAGTTGTGGGTGAGACCAGGAAGTGATGATGTCATAATAAGGAAGCCTGCAGCAGAAACTGGACACGGCCGACTGGGAGGACCCTACAGTGGGTGAAAGGTTAAATAAGTTGTTTATGCTTTTGAGGTAAATTTGGTTCAGTACAGTCAGCGAGCCGCATTAAGAGGGTTACCACAAATAATAAACAAGGGATATTAGGAAACCATGGCAACATTGCTTGAATTAAGAACATGCTGTTTTGAGAAACTTGTCAAGTCAAAGTCTGTCAAAGGGAAAATGAATTATGTTAAAGGTGCACCTGGTTCTCTCCGTGTTATTGCCTCACCTGGAATGTTCCACAGTATGGCATTTTATCTATCGCTGTAGAAACAATAAATATTTTTCTCTCATGTTTAAAAAACTCATTATATTGACATGTTTTTTAGTTGACAAATCAAGTACTCTTGGTTTTTTTTTTAAATATCAAGATGTACTGGATAACTACAGTTTAGAGATACACTGCAGTTATCAAATAAATATATTGGTGATATATCAGGCCGATATTAGCACTTTTTAGCGAATCAGCTATCAGGTATAAATCTCCAGTATATCGATATTTTGTTTTGGCCGCCCTGCTGCTTAAAGAAAACACACAAAGCTTAATTTGAATACTTTAGTGAGTAAAGAGTAGTAAGAGATAACTGCATAAACCGTGATTATACAGCTCTCTTAAAGGTTTGTGATAAAAAAAAAAAAAGCTGTAGGAGAGTTTGTTTAAAATACATAATTTGGGGAAATGTATCAAATTTTTTTCTACATATCAGTCCAAAAATATTGATAGAGCTTAGATTGACCATCAGTTTCTCTGGATTCTAAACAATATTTATAAATAGATAAATATAAAAATATAAATAGTATCAGCCAAAAAAATCTCTACTGATCTCTACTGCAGTCCCTATTTGAATCAGATTTTCTTTCATTTACTTGCACAAAAACAATATATTAACATAGTAATGTGACCCTAATTGTGAATTAAATATCTAACAAACATGGATTGGAAACAGTTTTTTGTGTTTTATCATTTTCTTAACACAATGGCCAAGTTAGATTCATTATATTGTCTGTATGTTGACCGCAGGCTTTTTTTCAACTAGAATGCAGTACAGTATATAATGGATTTGCCCCAAGCATTAGCGCAAAAAGAGACAAAACTGTAACCACTTTGCTGTTGTCTTAAAGCTGAGTTGATGCACTATAGATTAGCATGGGAGTTGTGTAAGTATAAAGAGGATTACGTGCTGAGTTTTGCAGTAACACAAAGATGGCGGTGCGTCCCTGAAGCTGAGATGTGCTGCGTAATCAGACACAGCAGAGTCAATAAGGGAAGTGCCCTGACATTAAACAAGGACAAAATGCAAATTAAGTCAACAGAGTAAAACAAGACAAGGTTGGTTTGGCCTGGTTTGTTACTACACGATCCACAACACCTCCTCTTTTCAGTAATCTTGTTTGGACATGTTGAAAACTATTAGCGTGTGTGTTTAACCACTGGCCTAGTAACCTTTGGCTTCTAAAACGTGAGTACAGTTAGGCCACGGAGAGCAACGTAATAAAATAAAATTTAAAAAATCATACTAAAGGTGTACGATGTGACTTTTTGCTGCTTTTCTGTGGATATATTGTTGCGTTTCCTGGAATGTTCCTCATGGCATTAAACTAAGCAGGTGCAACTACCAGGACAAGTTACAGGTCAGATCTATGGAGAGGCGACCCAGCTCAAAGTGAGACTCACGGTTCAGTCATAGCTTATTAAATCTTCCCGAATACTGAATCGTTTTTCTTATGTTACGTATGTTTTACTAAGGGAAATTGTATAGCATTTTGTGCATTTTTTGTACAAATTCAAAGCAAAATTTGTGAGCCGAAATCAGCGGTTTCTTTAATGTTTGTGTGTATAAAGAGGAAGCTCCGTGCTCCCTGAGGCTGCACGGTTGAACTCAGGGCACTTAGGCATTCTGTTTACACACAGGCTTTGTATAAAAGGTGAAGTCTGTTTTGTTCAGAGGCGACACATTTAAAGACCGCAGTGTTAAATGTCACTACACAACATGGACAAATAACACACACAAACATGAGACGCACAGCTCTAGACGGAGGGAGGGGGAGAGAGAGAGAGAGACAAAGAGGAGGGAGGGTGAGAAGAGAAGAGAGGGTAAGAAAGAGAGGGTAAGGAAAGACCAAAGAGGTGAGAGAGAGATAGAGATAGACAGAGGAGATTGTGAGAGGGAGGGAGGCAGAGAGAGGAAGAGGGAGGGAGAGAGAGAGGAAGAGAGATATGGAGGGAGGGTAGAGTTGAGAGGAGGAAAGAAGGACAGACTGAGGTGATAAACAGACAGCTACAAACACATGCAAAAACCCACAAGTGTGACACAACAGGGTTCAGGTGCAACATCTGTGTCTGTATCATTTCATAACAGTGTGAAGAGTTGGTACGTGCTGCAAAACAAGTCTACTTTTACTGAATATGTGTGATCCTACACGTTTAAGTACCAATATTAGCACTACATCTGTGGAGTTTCAAAATGAGTGAAAATATGTTTGATTTTTTTCCAAAGCCCATGGATAGATTAAATAATTTCCCTTGTGGATCAGTAAAGTTTGTCTTAGTCTAAGTCTACAGGATATCACAATGTCATAATCAAATCAAGGTGCATTGTGTAACTTTTTGGTTAGGAGTCCATCACCTGCTTGTTTCTATGGATATGTCTTTGCTCTGCCTGGAATGTTCCACAGTATGACTTTAAGCGGCTCTACCTTACATATATTCATTTAAAAGTGGTTTTATAGCTCAGAAATACCTAGAAAAACACATTCTGACTGTGTAACTTGGTCTGGTTTGGTCTCCGTGAAGATAGAAAGGTTTAATGCCATACTGTGAAACATTCCAGACAAAGCAATGACATCTCCACGGAGAAACGCATTGGATGGACCCTCCACTAGAAAAGTTACGCAATGCAGCTTTAGGCAGAAGTCACCCATTACGCTAACAGGGCTAATCACAGTTTCAAAGTTGACTGATATATTTACTTGTGACTAATCAGTGACTCCAGTGACGGTGAGTGAGTATAAATCAATATGCGACAGGATTCTTGGAGCCAAATCTCACACAAACCTTGGCAACGGATCGCAAACTCCATTTTTCTTTGCTGCCAAATGAACTGCTTGTAGGGATGTCAGATTAGACCTTTAATAGCGCCACGTGGCTGTACTGTACATTATGAATCAATTACAGGAACTATATATTTTAATAATAATCCTATTCCAGTAAAAGTAAAGATTCATCAGCTGTTAGCGCCTGGACTTTGGCTGACAGCACAGAGCCACTCAGCTTATCTTGAGTGTCCTACAATGGAAAATCTAACGGCCACTGATGAGATTAAAGATGCATTGTGGAACGTTTCCTCACATCTGCTTGTCTCCACTCCAGCAAACGCAATTTCGATACCGATTTTGATTCACTATTGACCATGAAAACTGTTTATTTCAGTTTATCATATGGTTCGAGACAATTCAGAGATGGTCCGGTGTTTGTCCTATTTATTTTTCTTTCATTTTTTTTCTTTTCAAAATTGATTCAAATAGCGCTGTAGCTTTGATAGCAGTTTTAGTTATCAATTTTTGAAAAGCCCAAGAGGGATGGTGAATATATGGGTGGAAAGATGCTGCCAGACAGACAAATAAAGGAAAAAATGACAAAATACCAAACAAAAAGATAAAACTAATTTGATCTCAAAATGTTATATATGGCATGATTAATGTGTGGGCAGTTTTGTAAGTTAAATGATGCTGTAGCTTTCATCACCGCTTCCTTGGGCAACAATGTTCACATAATTACTGTGAGATGGGTACTGCCTATTGAACAGCCTCATTTCCACACCACTAAAACCCTTACAACATTCTAGATGCTGTTTGTTGCTATGATGACATATTAAAAAGGTGGACCAGATCTGGGATTCGTTATCATTTTAACTAATCTATCGACTAACTGTATTGTTTTAAATACAAATACCACTACTACTACTATTAGACCTACTACTACTACTGCTACTACTAGTACTATTAGGCCTACCACTACTACTGCTACTACTACTACTACTACTACTACTACTACTACCACTACTACCACTACCATTACTACTACCACGACTACTATTACTACTAGGCCTACTACTATTGCGACTACCAGTATCACTACTACAACTATTACTACCACTACTAGTACCACTAGACCTACTTCTACTACTGCTACCACTACTACTATTACTACTACTACTAGTACTACTACTACTACTACCACTAGACCTACTTCTACTACTGTACTACTGCTACCAGTACCACTACTACTACTACTACTACTACTACTACTACTACCATTACTACTACCACGACTACTATTACTAATAGGCCTACTACTACTGTGACTACCAGTACCACTACTACAACTACTACTACCACTACTACTACCAGTAGACCTACTTCTACTACTGCTACCACTACTACTATTACTACTACTACTACTAGTACTACTACTACTACTACTACTACCACTAGGCCTACTCCTACTACCACTACTACTATTACTACTACTACTACCACTACTACTACCACTAGGCCTACTCCTACTACCACTACCACTATTACTACTGCTAGTACAACTACTACAACTACTACTAGGCCTACTACTATGGCTACTACCACTACTACCACTGCTACTACTACTACTCTGTGGCTCTGAGTTGCTTTGAGTTCACTATGATCTTGTATAAATTGGTCTTTACTTCAGAACAAAACCAGCGCACATCTCAAGCTTGTATCATTTCGTTTCATAACCGTAATCCTTCCATTTATTTTGTCAAAGCCCAATGCTCCATGGGTCGATAAGTGTGTAGTGTCTGGGCTTTGATCAGGGGCAGATGAGGACAGGTGCAGGTGCAGTGTCTGTTTGATCTGAGACGTTCTGTATTCACTGATACTGAAAAGTGAAACCCCAGCTGTTCAATAAGAATACAGGGATAATGCTGCGTATGCTAAAATCACAGCAGGTCATTACTTTATATGAGAATAACAAATGCAAGGCTCATGTGCACAAGTATGTAATGTTGGTCAGTACCTGAAATATATATTATGAAAAAATATGGGATGGGATATTGATAGTACTATTTACATGAGAAAACTTGTCTTTTCATAATATCTCTTTAGAACTGTGAAAAGTTCTCAAAATGTCACCTTTAAGAGGAAGTTAAAACCCATGAACAGGCAGGTAATGCAGTGTTATTATTATTATGCATATTGTTTTATATGTATTGAGCTATATGTTATATATTCTAAATCTGCCATATTGTTTCCTATATCCACATTAGAGACAGATCAATATAATGGCTGGCTGATATATCTCACCGATATTTATACTTTTTCGGCTATAGACCTTAAATCTCCAGCTCGCAGGCCGATATTTCATTTTTTGGCTGACCTGCTGCCTAAAGAGTACACACAAAGGTAATCAAAATCTGCCCTACATATCGGCCCAAAAACATCAAAGTTTATCGGTTATCACTTCCTCTGTATTTTAAACAATCGGTATCTGCATTGCCATGAAAAAACCCATATTAGTCTATCTCTGATTTCCTATATTTCCTTGTGCAGACTGTAGTGGACTGACCTAGCCCCTTGCAGAGGTAGGAGTAGAAGCCCTCAGACTTCAGCATGATGAGCAGAGAGCCCCATCCCAGCAGCACAGCAGAGAAGAGCAGGTTCTCGATGACCGCCGTGATGGCCATCCACCAGCGGCGCGAGAAGGCCGTAGCCAGGGTCGGAGCCATGACGCCTGGGGAGAGTTAAAGCTGTGAGGGCCTGGAGGACTGGAGGAGGGCTGGAGGAGTCTGCTGGAGCCTAAACACGACACAGAAAAAAAGAGTTAGTGTTTAAAGGCGCACTGTGTAACTTTTGTGATGAAGCTTTGGCAGGTATGTCCCACCGTGTGACATTAAACATATGTATTTCCACGGTAACGGGCAAGTAACACCACCAGGCCAAGTAACAGGTCAGATCTGTGGAGATACTACCCTGCTTACAGTAAGAGTGCATGTTTTTCATTGAACTATACTACTGAACTATATCATCTCCATGGAAACAAGCCACAAATGGTACATAGTGAACTTTTAAATGAATCAAGGTTCAAGGGGTCTACATTAAATTGGCTTGTAGTAACAGTATTTAAACACACATAACCACACACAACAATAAAATAAAGTTCAAATGACTGATTTAAAATGTCAGTTTCAGCAGATATAAGAGCGACACTATACTGCACAGTATATATGATAAACAGTATAGGGCTGTCAAAGAAATCTATGCACAGACACTAATCAATATTACAGCTAGAATTGAAAGTGGATACTCAAAGCTGGACTGGACAAAAGTGGATTCTTCTCGAATAGTTTAAGTTTTAGATATGGTGTTCATCTATATACTGTATATCATGACTAATACAAAACCGTAAAGAAATAACTATTATTTTGTAAGAAAAATTGCATTATAATGTCTAACGATGTATATTATGGTATCAAAATCAGTATTGAGAATCAAGGCTTTCCTTGGCATGGAAATAGATTTTGGAATTTGAGTATGACAGCACTACTGTATAAACATAGATAGTACAATCTTGATTAGCTTTTCAATAATTACCTAGAAATACTGGCTCACGTTTATTAAAATGGGGTCCTAACTGTCTAAACAAGATCTAAACCAGGATTTTATCTAGTCTAAACAGTCCAAAGATCCCTTTACAATGAACTTAATCAGATAATTTAATCAAGAATCATCAGTGATCCTTATACCACAGTCTTAATAAGTACTTCAAGTATTTGTGAAGCAAGTTTTACAAGAGAACACTACGTTAAAAGTACTTCATTCACTCAGACTAATCAAATATAATCTCATTCATACATTATATGCATTTTTGATAACAATTTAATCCCAAATCATTTAGGTTTCTTTGTTCTTTTGTGCTAATGACGAGGGCTCGGGAAAACAGAAAACAGCTGAGGAGAGCTAATCCCGCCCACTGAGCTCCACACCCCGCCTCCGCCCTTCACTGATTGGACGAGGGGAATCCCTGCTCTGTTCTCATTGGCCTTTAGTGACATAGTAGATGCAGCAGCTACACGTGAGTTTCAGTTCATTTATGGCCCATAGGGGAAACGCAGGGCTATGTTCTATATCACAACCTGTCAGAGGCATGAGATGTTATGGAGGACACTACGCCCCAGTCACGTTCATTACTCACTATATGCCTACTACATGAGCTTTCGACGCACAAAAAAGAGACAAAAATATGAAACTACAGCAGTGTTTCGCATAGATTTGATTATTTTTATTTGATGCATTTAATTTCAATTTGTGCAGTATAATAAATGTCACTTACTGCCTGTATTTGCTCTTTAGCCAGGCATTTTTGACCAGTCCAGTCTCTTTTATGAGCAACAAAGCCTAATTTTGTTATACCTTTATACTCTGGGTTGTTTTCAAGTCTATGGGGGGAGGGTTTTAGACTATGGGAAACACTGATATACAGATTATAATGTTTCGTTTTCATGTTTGCATATCACTTTGAATATACTAGTATATCTAATGCAAAAATGCTTCTACTGTATTCTATTTCAGTGCATGCTTGTATCATAATTAAAAGACATATACAAGGCTTAAGAGGTAGAAAAAAACGAAGGAATCTCTATAGGTTTCAAAGTGATAAAAATGTATCAATGTTGCCATAGCAATTAACCATTAACCAAAACTAAATATTGTATCTAAAGTCCTCAAAATGTCGCGTATAAACAGGAAGCTTAAACTAAGGAATATCTGAACTGTTATCAAATTACTATATGATTTTGTCTATTTTCCAATGAGCTGACAGAATAACCAAATTTACTACAGTATATGAAAGTACACGAAGGCAACATCAGCAGCTTAAGCCAGTTTTAACCAGTGTGGTGTGAGATTCAGGTATCACTCTAGTCTGGTATCTTTTCTTCCTTTCTTTTTCTAACTGTTACAATAGAGCCATTCAAATGAAACAGTAAGTTTGAATGGGAAATCCCAGGGCACGTTTTGCATTGACTTTTGTTTTTATTAATCTATGCCAATGTGTTTTCGTGAAGCAAAACCGAGCTTCAAAACCTGCTCAAACTTGTGTACAGTATTGAGATGTAGGCCTGGCTATCCCGCACTGAATGCACCGTCTGTTTTGCAAGATGGAGCGCTCATATTTTATTGTCAGTTCAAAGGATGGAGGAGGGGACAGCAGATTTTATAATCCAGTGTCCTGATGAGTTTTAAAAGCATATCCAGAACAAAGAGGTGAATGAGGAGCGAAGCTAAAACTGGTCTGAACTGGACTAGAATCATCCGCACACCCCTCCCTCCACCTCCATCCACTTATCTGCATCTGACTACAGTCCGCCCCCTCCCGCATCCAGCAACACGCAGGTTAAAACACGCACATCCGGGGAGAGACTTTCAAAATAAAAGACTACACGGACTAATACTGACATCGCTGGGGCCAGACACAAAGCTGCAATGTTTTGTCCAAAGCCACTTTACTTCTGTAGCAGATTTTATGAACTTACAACAGTTTTCAAAGCCTGCACAGTAGTTCACATAAATATAGAAGATTATCTATTCATCCTAAATTGCTATTAAGGAAATAAAGACTAAATAAGAACCACATATTTAGGCAATTTGAATTAAAAAAAAAAAGGTAAAGTTCTAAAATTGTAAGAAATCTTTTAAAGTTAAGGATTTTTACGCTATGTTCCACCCAAGATGCATTTTATTTTTCCGCCTAATGAAATCTTAAATAGTCTACTTTGTTGTTTTTAATTATTTTTTGTTATATTGTTCACAGTGGCATGCAGTCAGATTATTTCAGAAGCATATGGAGATAAATTCAATAGAAATTCTTATAGCCTACTTTCATTTTTATCAATACTTTAAAAAAACAAAGTATACAGAATAACACTAAAAACTCAACCAGCTTACATTTTGCATTTTGGAGTAGCCTAAAACACTTTAAACGTGTATGAAGCTGTTTCTATTTATTAAATGTCGTCTTGTTATTTAGACAAACCAATTTTGCGTAATAAAAATTAAAAAGCATAAGGTTTGGTGTTATAAACGTTCTATGACGCGACTTTTATTGTGAAAATCCGGTGTCGCTTCCTTTTTCTCGGTGTTTTTTGCCGTTGAAACTTGACGCTGTTGTCGCTCCAGAGGCGCTCAGCTGTTCAGTATCAACAACAGTGGGAGCAGAATAACAATAATAACGCTGCTGCTGCTACTGACAGAGAGGAAAAAATCTGAGACAATCGAGAAACCAACGTTATTTTAGTATTTTAAACCACTTTTTTTTTTTTTTTTTTAGAAAACAGGGGAGATTGTAATAAAAAACTTTGGTGCAGTGTTTGAATGTCCCATCACAATAGTCGACGAGGAAACGGAAGATATAGCTGCAAGTTTACAAAAGATTTGACCTGAAAACGGATGTAACTGGCTTCTGCAAAAATGACAATACCAAAAATAGCAAAAAAGAAAAAAAACGCATACTTTAAGTTAATTTGACCATTGAGCGTAATTCTGGCGATAAAATACGGGAAGTAAAATCTTGCAAAATACGTGTAGACATAGAAACTTGTTTTGAATCAAAGAGTGCATTAAGTTGTAGATGTCATTCAACATTTTATCGTTTATCAAGTGAATTTTCTCAAAACAGCCGTGTCCAGTACAGGCTGTAGCATCCTTTTCGTACACCGCTTACCTGACTCCTGATCCGGGGGACAAGAAGAGCTGTGTCCGCTGTCACGACTCCCTCTGCGGATGTCCCCAACCCTCAGTAACAGAAAGACAAAGAAGGAGAACTATTTTGCATGTAAACTGCTTCTTTGGTCTGGTTTCTATCAAAATTTCTCCCATCCTCGTCGCTCGCGTTTTTATACCAGCGCAGAGCCGTTCACAAACAACCCCGCGCTCTGATTGGTCGAGGGCTGAGCTAGAGACGAGCGTCAGCCAATCAGAAGGCGGCGTTATTAATGACTTTTGTTTCCCTAAGTTGTACCATTTGTTTTGCCAAAATTCATCGCTCAACGCGCAAACTAAAAGGAAAACAAGTTATCTCATAAAGTGAAGTTGATTGATTAGACTTTTTTTTTCAATAAACAGGAAAACAATTTGGAAAATGAAGGAGTTTCACCGGTCTGCTGATAAGAACCACCGGAAAAAGCACACCTAGACAAAGACCTAATACAGTGGTTTTCTTACACTCCGAAAACACGCGTAATGGTGATTTTTTATGAGTTAGGTCTACAGTTTCTTGTTTTAATTATATGTCCAGAACCATACTATAAAACTGGTCCCACGGGTGTAAAATTGGGCTACTAAATCAACACTGAAACGCTCGCGTAATCTGTTTTAAATTGCAGAAACTGTGCCAAATTACGCACGTTAATATCATATTCAGAAATACGCTTAACAAGTTAGAATATTAGTTGTACAGCTGCAAATAATTAAGCATATTTTGCGTTCGTAGACTTTGATTAACGGTGTTATGATGAACTTTCAAACGTAGATGTAGCGGTGTCAGGTTGTTTACTTCTGCTTCAGGGTAAACTTGTATTTCTCAGAAGTCCAGAGTGGAGGAGAGGAGAGAGGGAGCAGCACATGGCTCGTACACGGCCAGGTCCAAAACGTCAGTCAGCAAAAAAAAAACAACAAAAAAAAAACTTCAGAGCAAGATTTCAATTTTTACATTTAGGGCGCCATCTACTGGCAAAATGTGAGATGGCAGGAGAGTCCATAGAGGAGCTGAGCGATTGTATCTGCAGGATGATTAAGGAAATAAACAGCTAACTATAGTTTAATACATTAAGACCCAAGTAGTAATAACAGTAACAAAAGAAACGTCTAATTCCTAACATAAATTAAAGTAAACTTTGCGTGTTGGTCTAGTGCAGTGGTGGAACCTAATGAAGTAAAAGTAGTAAAGTACTGTACTTATGTGTACATTCTAAATATCTGTACTTTACTTATGTACATTTTAAAGCGGATACTTTTTTACTTTACTTCACTACATTTGAGAGCAGGTGTCTGTAACTTCTACTCCACAACATTTTTTAACAGGACTGAAAGTTAAACGTACTTTTTATTATTTTCTGAGATCAGCTGATAAGGCTTTATTTTTATCTAGTTCATAATTTGAGCAAACAAAAATATACAAAGAAAAACAGCTTTTTGTTGAAAAAAATCAGCACAAATCTGTATCAAAATCACTACATTTGACCTCAAAAAATGTGCAAAATCCTTTTACTTTTGAATTACATTTTTAAATTGGTACATTATTATTTTAACTTAAGTAGATTTTTTTCATGTGATACTTTTATTTGAGTTTATTTTTTATTTTTTGCACCAGTATCTGTAGTTTTGCTTAAGTAACAAAACTGAGTACTTCTTCCACTACTGGTCTAGAGTACCCATTTGTAGATATATTAAACAAAACTTGCAACTTGAAATTACTTATAACAGTAATGCTACTTTATCCACACATTATACACTCAACAGTCTGACAATATCTGCTTCATAAGGCCTGTACAATATATTTTAGAAGTAACTCTGGTGGAGGGATCATGGAGAGGTTATAACTTTGCCTGGAATGTCCCGCAGTATGGCCTTAAACAAATCTATCTTGCATTTATCGAAATAGAAGTCTGTTTAATGCCATACTGTGGAATATTCCAGGCAAAGCGCAATCACATCTCCATGGAGTCGAGCAGGCTGAGAACCTTCTGCTAGAAAAGTTTCTCAGTGGCGCTTTAATTTCAGTATTACAAAGCCATAAATGACACGAAACAACCAGGAGTATGAGTCTTACAGTCTCAGATTTATTGTTCAGATCTTTAGTATTTCTTAGTGTGTCGGCATAACGATACAGTAATGGCAGAAGAGTGCTTGAAATATGTTATGATTTGGTTAAAGCTTATTTACAAAGGAAGGAGGTATTTTATTTATGATCCCTTACAAACATTGCAAGTCAAAAAGGCACAGAATAAAAAGGTTAACATTAAACAATACTTAAAGCTTTTTTTTCCACACCAAAATTTTAACATAAGCAAACCTTACTTGGCTTGAGTCTCTCATTTATAACTATACATTTACAAATCCCTCCTGAAAAAATGACATTCAACTCAAAAAAAAGCACACATTTTACAGAATCGCAAAGAATCAACGTTGCTTCTTTGGCTAAAAAACGTGTAAGTGCAGAACAAGCACGGTTTTGAATTTATTGCACCGTCTTTTCTCTCTGTGAGATCAATAAAGTCTTATCTTATCTTATCTTCACTTAGAGCAAAAAGTAGACAGGAGTTAAAGGTGCACTGCGGAACTTTTGCAGCGGAGGGTCTCCCACTTGCTTGTCTCCATGGTGATGATTATTACTTTGCTATGAATGTTCCATAGTAAATCTTAGATGTAATAAAACTACAGGTGTTTTTATTGCTCTCAAGTTCAACAAAAAACTGAAAGCAGGGTAACATCTCCACAGATCTGACCTGTAACTTGGCCTGTTGGCGTTCCATGCCTGTTACCATGAGAATAGATATGCTTAACGTTATACTGTGGGACATACCAGGCAAAGCAATAACATCTCCATGGTGACAAGCTGGTGGCGGACCTTCCACGACAAGTGCACCGTTAAAAAATTAAATGTTACAATATTTTGGCTTGCAAAATAAAATAAAAAAATTAAAGTTGTGATTTTTTTTTTTTTTTTTGTTTAATTTTATAAATGTAAGATCAGTTCAAAACCTGAGCATTTGAAATAGAAATCTGAAATGTAAAAAATGTGCTAAACAATAAGATTGTTTGATTGTTGTTTAGACCATAAAAAGGTACAATGAACCAATATAATAGAAGATATAGAAACAGCCTTTACAACTATGGGCCTTAGGTGGACTACATCCGAGATAGTGGTCAGTTAGCCTTGTAGCCCTCGACACGTACAATGATTTCAAACGAAAAGTAAATTATAACATTATTTTTCCTGCTTAGGGCACATATTTGGCTAGCTATACATTTTTATGGCAATTCAAATAACAAAACTGTGGTGCTCTGAGGCATAAGTTCTGTTTTGAAAGGTTAAAGGTCTTATATTGCACAAAATTGACTCTTGTGAGCTTTAAGCCATGTTATAAAGCCGTTACCTCCTCAAAAACAGGCCTGGAGTTGTGTTTTGTTTCATTCACACATGTTTAGTCACATAGTTTTCAAGTTAACAGCTTTTGTTTATCTTTAGTTCAGTAGAGATCGGCAACTTCAGGGCTGAAATGATCCAAATGATTCTAGTGAAGTGTATGGGGTTTAAAAACACAGTGGAGCACTTCCTGTATTTTCAGAAGAACTTGATTTGTGCGTGAATGAAACAAAACACAACTCCAGGTTTGTTTCTGATGAGGAAACATTATAACATAGCTCAGAAAATAGCGTAATATAGACCATTTAAAAATAAAAGATACAAGCCTGATTGGATTTATGATTTTGAAGTAAGGCAGGGAAAGTATTGCAAGTAGTTTCACCTTATCACCACTCTGTCAACTTTAGACCATACCATAGGCCTATTGCACTGTGCCAAAGTTTAAGCAAGCACGCAAAATTAGGTTAACAAAGATAGCCTGCTTATTTTGTTTGTAATATCCTATTCCAGACAGTTTGCGCACCACTGAAGCCAGGCAAGCTCATTGTTAAGAATAAATTAGTTTCCTTTCAAATCACTGCTGTACCATCTTTCTACTTATTATTTTACCCTCAACCTTGACTTTCTGTACATTTCTTTTATAAAAAACGTGTTGATCGCTTGCTTTTCCTCCTCTTTCAATACATTCAGTGACCAAACCAAAGCTTGCCTACCTACCCTGATGCTTCAACATGCTTAACCCAGAGTACAGAGGTGATTAGAACTGTACACAGGAACAAAAAGGCAGTCCCAATCGTCATCAACAACCATTAAATGCGTTGTTTCAAACTAGGATCAAATGTCATGGTTTTTGGTCCTGTCTTAAAGGTGCACTGTGTAACTTTTCAGGTAGAGGGTCTCCACGGAGATGTTACCGCTTCGCCTGGACCGTTCCTCGGTATGTAATAAAACACATATCTTACATTTACAGGTATTTTTATTGCTCAAAAATACCTTAAACACGCACTCTCATCGTCAGCGTAGTCGCCTCTCCACAGATCTGACCTGTCACTTTGCTTTGCCTGGAGTTTTCTACAGCGTGGCGTTAAACGTATCCATTTGCAAAGAAACAAATGGCAAATGATGCTACAAGGCCAAGGCATCTCCATGGAAACAAGCAGTTGGCGCACCCTCCACCAGAAAAGTTACACAGTCACCACCAAATATTACCCAAAAAGCGTACAAATCAAAAAGGGTGCAAGCAGACACCGCACCCACGCTTTTGGTATTCCTTGGCTTTGCGTATAAAATCAGTATATTCAAAACATTATTAATCTCAAAAATATAATATAGAAACATAAATATTTCAATTAGTCTCGCTGGAGTTTTCGTATTGAAAGCACGTGTTGTGATATTGAGCGGACAGCCGGTTTCTGATTGGCTAAGGCAGAGCAGTCCGCAGTCCCGATTGGACGAGGGAGGAGGTTAGTCCCGGACGGTGCACTGTGGTCCACATCATCTGGAGTTCAGTCGAGGAGCAGTCTGTAAATAAGACAGTGATACATTAATAACTAGTATTTAAGACTTATTTGTGCAATCTTAATATTATTTATGTTATTATGGAATATTTATGTTATTTAATATGTTTTCAGGGGTAAATGTTTGGATTTTATTTGTTGAGACAATCGAAAATCTGTTGTTTGCACTTTGAAAGCACAATTTCCTATTATAACACATTCAAACTGGCATTGAAATGTAACTAAATAGTATTATTATTGGCTGAAAAGATTAAATTTGGGCTAAAAATTGTGTAACTTTTCTGGTGGATGTTTCGCCACCTTCTTATCGCCATAGAGATGTTATTGCTTTATAATATTTCACAGTATGGCATTAAACCTTTCTATCGTCACAGAGACCAAATCGGACCGAGTTACAGGTCAGAACTGTAGAGAGGCGACCCCGCTCACAGTCAGAATGTTGTTTTTTAAGGTATTTTTGAGCTATAAAACCACCTGTAATTGAATAAATGTAAGTTAGAGCTGTTTAAAGTCATACTGTGGAACATTCCAGACAGAGCAATGACATCTCCATAGACACAAACAGGAAAAGTTGCCGAAAAGTTATATAGTGCACCTTTAAATTGCCTGTTGTGCCAAGAAGTTGTTAAAATGAGCAAAACCATAAAAATACATTAAAAAAAAAATAAAATAAAATAAGATACTCACCACAGACAGGTGCCCGTTCTTGGACTTGGCGACCAGAAGCTCAGACCCAGGAGTGAAGTCTATGATCCCCTCTTTACCCTGACCCGCAGTGAACTTTATACTGGAATTACACGAGGAACGGGGGTTGGTCATTTTGTATTTCATGTTTAACAGTTCATTCTGAATATAATGTGTATTATTTTATTCTAAATAGATCCCAAATTGGTGTTTTTCAGATTTTAGAATGTGATGATGTCATTTATATTCCCAGATCGGGGGCAAGAGACAGATTTTCCTATTAATAACATTGTACTTTGTCATGAAAAAGCCAAAAAGTGTATTCACAGATCTTTAATGTAATATTTTCTATCAGAGACTAGACCCATTGACTTGCCATGTTACAACAAAAACCTACATTTTAACTGTATTTACTTTAGCTGTCCCCATCTGTATTAAATAACATTGGCGTATAGAATGTTTTGACGTCATCTGAAACCCTGAAATGTAACACACCATGACCGCCTACCTGTAAGGAACAACAACAGAACTTTAACTCCATCTCACCTGCCCTGGTTGATGTTGATGTTATTCACTTTCTCTCCACAAATGGCGAGTTTGGTCAACGTTTCGATCACATGGTCACACTGCAGAACCACGTCTCCCTGTAAAAACACAAGACATTATATAGAGTACGTTTAATTTAATGTAGAGGTTTGAATTTGTAGTAGACAATATTCGGATTCGGATCGGATATCGGTTTCCAAATATTGGTTAAGTCGATGTTCTGGTTGGACAAATACGTGTATGTAATAAAACTATTTAGTGGTCATAGTCGGTATAGAAAGTCTCATTATGTTTGTATTTTTATTTACACAAAGTTGTTCTGCAGCTACACAACAGCTACATCACTAATTTGGATCAGTTTTGTCTTTTGTCGTTTTAGTTTAAAGGAAATAAATGCTGTTTTTAGTATCAGTTGGTATCAGGGGATCAGCAGATAGTTTTTGGGTGGGGGTCCGTTACCTGCTTGTTTCTATGGATACGTCATTGCTCTGCCTGGAATGTTCCACAGTTTGACATTAAACAACTCTACTTTTACATTTATTCAATTACAGGTGGTTTTATAGCTCAAAAATACCTAGAAAAACAGACATTCTGACTGTGAGCGGGGTCGCCTCTCCACAGATCTGACCTGTAACTTGGTCTGGTTTGGTCTCCATGAAGATAGAAAGGCTTAATGCCATACTGTGAAACATTCCAGCCAAAGCAATAACATCTCCATGGAGAAAAGCGTTTGACGGACCCTCCACCAGAAAAAAAGTTACACAATGCATATTTAAAACCATAGCATCTGAATCGTTATGCAGATAGAATCCCACGCGGTGTATAACTTTTTTTTTGTGGTATGTTTTCTTAAAAAAAACAAAACAACAAAAAAAAACAAAAACACAATAAATAAACACATATCTTTACCTTCTGCTTGTTGTCATCACTGGGCACGTGCAGAACAAAGAGTCCATCGCTGAGGGAGCTGACTGAGATACCTGCAAAGTAACCGAAGATTACCACAAATGTATACTGAAAACTACTTCATAAATAAAGAAAACATCCATCGACTCAGGCTCCAGTGGACTTTACATTGAAAAATTCTCTCCTCCCTCAATAAATGCTGCTGTGAGCCTCGTCATTTTGGTCTTAAAATGTTCGTAATAACCCGCTCTACATGATCCTGGTGTTTTTATTTCACCATTTTGTCTGTAAATAAATCCCTGTTCCTAATATAGAACTGGCTCCAAATTCGCTCCTATAACCGCTAGCCTCAGTGAGCTTCATTTGACTGGAGCCAGTACCTTTAACTGCATCAGAACTGAAAACTTTGTCAGCCTTCTGTTGTTGCTCAATAATTCCTTTCTCTTTAAGTGGTTCTCTCTCTATATTGTACCTTTTAAGGCTCCATAGTCGATGCGTTGCTTCAGTTTGCCCTCCTCAACAATGATGGCGCTGTTGCCGGTGAGCAGCAGCTGCCGGGGTCGAGCCTTGTAGCCTTTTCGGTCGTATTTGGTGACTGGCACTGCGTACTGTCAACAGAAGAAGAAGAAATTAGTACAAACGTTAAAACAGCAACAAGAAAACAAAACTACTGTATCCGAACCTTCATCTTCTCACTGCCCAGACTCTGAATCGCTTTGGGGTTAATGTCCTCTCCACCTGTAACAGAAAAAATCATGTAACAATGTCCAAACTGTACAATGTTATTACAGTATGTTATTACAGTAATATTTCTCTCAAGACGCCTTGACCAAGAAGATCTGTGCAATTAATCAAATTCTAATCAAGACGTCAATGATTATTCTAGGTGTTTTAATGTCACTAATTATATGTATTTGTTTATGTTCAGGAAATTAATACTAAGATTTTTTATTCACTTTTAATGAGACAAAATAAAACTGAATTGATAATTTAGATCAACCAATATGAGGCGCAAAAAAAAAAAAAAAAAAAAAAAAAATCTTGTTTTTCAAATTACCATTGTTGATATTTAAAAATAATTGTTACCTGTGATTAATAAAAAAATGTGATAATTGTGTGTATAAATGTTAAATGTGTGTGGTTTTACATGCATTATGTAACAAGTGAGTATATTGTGTGCGTGCATAAGTGTGTGTGTGTGTATATATAGTATTGTATTGTGGAATTGATAGTGAACAAGGAAGCAGCTTTTCTTTATAAAAAAAAAAAAAAAAAAACTCAAATAGTCCACATTGCATTCATCTCTGTATCACTTTCTGTTCTGCTGTGACATAGCTCGAAATAAAGAACTAATTAGTTTCAAAAAGGTTATATATACTATTTTTTTTTTTACACCGTATGTCTGATACTGAAAAGCCTCCTTGATTTTATATTGACCATCGTGATGCTCTGAGGTTTCTTCCTAAACCCTGGAGGCCTTCTTTTGTTTAGACAAAAATAAGATCACTTCACAACCCCCCAAAGCCCAAACTGCAACACAAACAGCAGATAAGGACCATAAAAAGCATCACAAAAAGACAATAAAGGAGTTACTGACACAAGGCCCAGTCTGACCACATAGCTCTGAACAATGAAAATGCTTAAAGGTCTTAAATTATGCAAAACTGACTCATGTGAGCTTTAAGTCATGTTATAATACTGTTACACCATCAAAAACAGGCCTGGAGTTGTGTTTTGTTTCATTCTCACATGTTTGGGTAATCCTGCATTATTAGTCTGTTTACATCTCCAAAGCTCAAAAAGCTCTGGTTCACCTTGTGATGTCATGAAGTGGTCGTTTTCAAGTTAACAGCTCCTTTTAGCTTTAGTTCAGTAAAGACTGGAAATTTTAGGGCTGAAATCATCCAAATGATTCTAGTGAAGGTGTGTGGAGTTTAAAAACACAGTGGAGCATGTCCTGTATTATCACATGACATCACAAGGTGGAATAGAGTATTTTCAGTTTGAGAGAAGAATTCAGCCTAAATATACAGGGTTTGTGTGTTAAACAAAACACAACTCCAGATCTGTTTTTGATGAGGAAACATTAGAGCATAGATTAGAAAATAGCACAATATGGGCCCTTTAACCTATAATATAAAGAATACTAGTAGAAAATAATAATAATAATAATGTATTGAAATATGAATAATTCAGTACATTTTAAAGGTCTATGAAACTGCTCTTACTGAGTCTGGTGCTGACGAACAGCTTGGGCACGCTCTGTGGGTAGTTGTCCTTCTTATCTTTGAAGATTTCACTGGCGATCATCTTCTGCTCCAGCTGTGAACGGACAGCAACAGTTACAACACAAAAAGTACTTTATTATTATTTACTTCATACATTTAATACATCGTACTGTTATTATTACGATCTGACCTGGAGTTTCCATTCAGGGCTGATTCTCTTGCAGTAATTCCACACCATATTCTGCATACACAACTTCCTCAAATGCTCTGAAGCCTAGCAACAAAAAAACAAAAACAAAATCAATCCATCTTTTTTTTTTTTAAAGCTGCACTATGTAACATTTCTGGTGGAGCGTCTGCCACCTGCTTGTCTTAATGGTGATGGTACTGCTTTGTCTAAAACGTTCAGCGGTTTGGCATTGAACTTCTATCTCTATAGAGACAAGCAGGTCCAATTGCAGTCAGATCTGTGGAGAGGCAACCCCACTGAAACTAAGAATGTTTTTTTCAAGTCATTTCTGACCAATTAAATACCTCTAATCCAAGAATTGTAAGATAGAAAAAATTAATGCTACACCGTGTGACCTTCCAAGCAAAGCAAGATTATGACAAGCAGGTGTCAGACCGTCCACCGGAAATGTTACACAGGGCGCCTTTAAAAATCAACCAAAGAATTACAATCAATTGACCCATATGCGGTCCAAAACAAACTCAAAATTTGACATTTACGATACATTTCTGTCATGATAAATGGATAAAACTATAAATAGAGCAGTGCTATGATAACAACAAGAAAAAGAGTAAAACGGAACACTAAAACAAAAATAAAAGACTAAATCTGAAAGAATGAACCACCTCTACGAGCGCGGCAGGTGGGGTGGGCCAGCTCTTGTCCAGGACGTTCTTGGGCAGGTTTCTTCTGAGGTTCATGAGGAAAGAGTAACGCACGTAATCCAGGAAGTACTCGTTCTCAGGACAGCGCTCCTTGTGGCGGTAGATGAAACCTTTGATGAACCTGGAGATGAAATATCAATTATATAATGAGCTGATTGGCAAAATAAATTTGGTTTTTATTCATCAAAATCACAAAATAATTCATCTAAAAATCAGCAGATTATTTAAAGGTCCAATATTACGCAAAATTGAGTCTTGTGAGCTTCAAGCCATGTTATAATAAAAAAATACAAGGAGTTGTGTTTTGTTTCATTCACACGCGCATAAGTAATCTTGCATTATTAATCAGTCTACATCTGTAAAGCTCAAAATGTTCTGTTCCACCTTGTGATGTCACGAAGCTGTAGTTTTCAAGGTAACAGCTCCTTTTACCTTTTGTTTAGTAGAGATTTGAAATTCCAGGGTTGAAATTACCCAAACGATTCTAATGAAGAGTTGGAACACAGTGTATTCAATTTGGAAGAAGAAGGATTTGTGCGTTCAACATGTGTGAATGAAACAAAACACAACTTCAGGCATGTTTGTGATGAGGAAACAACATTAGAACAGATCAGAATATAGCGTAATATGGGCCCTTTAAATAAATGCTTACAATATACATAAAAAATAAAAAAATCAAAGCATTATAATAAACTTTTTGCACATGAATCTTACCTGCGAATGGTGTCAGATGCCTGTCTCCTGCGCTGGGCCCTCCTCCGAGCCAGAATGCCTCTCCAACAAGCCTGGAACACGATAGCTAAAAACACAACACAAAATATGAGCATTCTTGAATACTACATGAACTATAGATTTCCAATGTATTTATCAGGCTCAAACAGCAACAAAACAATCCTGAATATTTTGAAAAGTAGATTTAAAGCCAAGGTTTAGTCTGGTCATACTTCTCAAGTACATAAAAAACACAATATAATGTTTTGGACACATAAAAGGGCCTACATTATGCTGTTTTCTGATCTATGTTCTAATGTTGTTTCCTCATCACAAACAGACCTGGAGTTGTGTTTTCTTTCTTTCACGCATGTTTAACACACAAACCCTGTATATTTAGGCTGAGTTCTTCTCTCAAACCAAAAACCCAAGGTGGTGATGTCATGTAGTTATAGAGGAAGTGTGTTTTTAAACTCCGTACATCTTCATTAGAATCATTTGGATCATTTCAGCTCTGGAATTACCTATTTTAACGGAACAAAAGGTAAAAGGAGGTGCTAACTTAAAAACTACCACTTCTTGACATCACAAAATGGAACAGAGCATTTTGAGCTTTGGAGATGTAGACAGATTAATAATAAAGGCGTACCCAAACATGTGTGAATGAAACAAAACACCAGTCCAGGTCTGTTTCTGATAGGGTAAGAGCATTAGAACATGACTTAAACATCAGAAGAGTCAGTTTTGTGTGATATAGGACCTTTAAGACGGTTGTAACCTAAGATTTCAAATTCACTGACAGATTTCTTACCTGCATTTCTGAGTTTCTGGTATTTAGACTTCTGGCTGTAGCCTCTCCATCCGGCCTGGAGCTTAGTAGCTAAAAAAAATGTACAAAAATAAAGTATTATAATAAAAGTATTTTGTTCAATGTCAGTTTTGTTTAAAGCATAGTTTGTAATTAAAGTTCTTACCAAGACTGTGTTTCCTGGTCTCTAGTGCCTCTTCAGTGGCAAACAAGGTCTTGGGGAAACGAATGAAGATTTTTGATCTAAAACATACAAAATCTATTTAAGAAGAAGCTCAAAACACATTTAAATAAATAGTTTTTGTTGTTTTGTTAAGCACCCAAAAAAAAGTATTAATAGGAATATACAAAAAATACAAAAATACTATGAAATTGTAATAATCATTAGCTGGAGCAGTTATCCATGGGTTTCAGAATGATGAAAATGAGAACTGTTGCCATAGCGATTAACAATAGAAAACAAATATTATCTCTTAAGAATAGAAAGAATAGAGTTGTGTTTTGTTTCATTCACACACGTTTAACACACAAACCCTTCAGATTTAGGCTGATATTGAGGCTTCCCTCAAACAGAAAACACTCTGTTCCACCTTGTGATGTCATGTGGTAATACAGGAAGTGCTCCACTGTGTTTTTAAACTCCACACACCTTCACTAGAATCATTTGGATAATTTCAACCCTTGAATTGACAATCTCTACTGAACTAAAAGCTGAAATGTAGCTGTTAACTTGAAAACTATCACTACATGACATCACAAAGTGGTACAGAACATTCTGAGCTTTGGAGATGTGATGGACTAATAATGCAGGATTACTCAAACATGTGTGAATGAAACAAAACACAACTCCAGGTCTGTTTTTGATGAGGTAACAACATTATTACATGGTTTAACACTCATAAGAGTCAATTTTGTGTAATATAGAACCTTTAAAAACATCGCAACATTAGATTTCTGTTGTGCGTTAATAGAAACATTATAGTAGCGTTTTTCTGACCTGCCCAGCTTGTACTCTTCTGGTTTGTATCCCAGGTGTTTGACCAGAGTGGCCACCCCATCCGACTGTTTGCCCTGCCAGTTGGGCCATGTCTCCGGACACAGGGACTTGTATCTGGAAAAAGTTGGTGAATATGAATTAAGTGAGTTTCCCACTACATTTCCAATATCTTATCATTCTATAATCATAGTACTACAACCAACATTACTGCTATTACAACTATCCTTATTACAGACTGCTTCTAAGTCATTATTTGAGAATGGTGACCAAGTATCTCATTGTACTTTTACGGGTATATTTAGCACACCAAAAAGTACTATGAAAGTCTTATATACAAGTCTTATATACAATTAATATCATCTACTACTATTTACATAAATGTTATATTGTGTTTGGTAAAAAAACCCTCTTAGCATAGATCAGGGGTGCAAAGTTTTTTCCTCGGTGGGCAAAAATAAAAGCGCATTAGCAGGTCGATGTCCAAATCTAATTACAGTTTGCACATAAAAATGTTCTGCAAAAAAAGTGTATGATTAAATTGACGTTAAATATTAGGAAATAGACAGGATTGGCCTCCTTCCCTTCTTCTGACAATCTTACAAAATTGAATCAAAATAGATTCTTCTTTTTGAGAGCCCCTCGCCGGCAAAATTAAACCCCCTGGAGGACCAAGTTTCCCCGCGGGCCCCACTTTGGACACCCCCAGCATGGATAAAATGTACATTTAGCGCTCACCTCTGCAGGAAGACCTCATAGCGCCTCCTGTAGGCAAACCCTGCTCTGCGCACTCTGAGATTCTCCATCAGCCCCAGATATTTGACCTGGTGCCGGATCAGGACCTCATCAAAACGCCCTGGGACACACAAGGAGAGAGGACGGAACAGTCAGACTGGAAATGTGGACAATTATTTTATGGACAATTATGTTATATACAAATCAGGCACAATGACCAACTGCCTCATATAAAAAATCTTTGTAAAACATAACACATTTCTATCAACACCATCCTTAACTTAATCTTCTATAAAATCAAACTTGTAAGACTCTTCAGATGATTGACACGGCGTATAAAAGTGGCTGTGAGATGTGAAATGTGATTTACATTTAAGATCATTCACTTTTTACAGCATACATTGTTTTGAACTGTTTAGAATTTGTTATTTGTAAAAGTCTTACTATATGACCACTGTAGTAGCCAAAATATAACGAAGATGAATCCTAATACTCCCATTTTGACATTATGGAGCATAGAGAGGGTCAGAGGAGGGTGTCCTGTTTGTCAGATTGGAAATATGTAACGTGTGGGGCAGAAATGAACCGGACTGGGGCAGTTATGGCTCAGCTGCAGCAGTAGGAGTCACACAGAGAAACAGTGTGAATGAACAAAAGGAGAACTGTGGAACCAAACAAAGGCCATAAACTCAACACTACAATGACAGATAGATATACACAAATACAGATACAAGCGCAGGGTCTGGAGAGAGTGAACCAGAGGAGGGATGGCAAGATGAATCCATTTTGTCGCTTTCAATTGACCTACAGGATAAATAATGGTTAAATAAAACATAAAATAAATTTTAAAATCGATCAATTTTAAGATTCTATTATTTTGATGGTTAAAGATTTTGGTATCTGTAATCTTCTGGAGTCTAAAAAAGCACAGTCCGTAAAATGTATAATGTTTGATCATGTGTTACTATGGTATGATTTTCAATTTTTATTTGTTATTTTCATGAAAATCACAATCTTTTTTCATAAATAATCAATAAAAGTGTAGCATTGTGAAATTGCTAATGTGCTACTGTATGAAAATGATGTTTAAAGTGTGTTGTCTCAGGATACATTTGTTTAAAACTGCGATAAAATAAGAAAATTAGCATGTTGCGTTAATGAATTTACACTGATTTACACTGCATAGAAAACTGGTTAACAAACTGAACTTGGCGTACGTTTAATAGAACTGATCTAACGCCGTTTCTAATCCCTGTAACACAATTACACCAAGATCACCCCATTACTCTGTCAAACCAACCACAACACCCAATGTAACTTTTGTCCCTGTCCCAAACTTGGATAAATCCATAAAATGTACTATTCGAGCGAGCAGTGAACGCAGAAATGAACCGGAGTGTCTTTGTGTTAATATGTACGTGCAAAATCCTGCTGTGTTCTGCAATTTAAAAGCAATTTGATAGAAGATACATGGACTGATAGATATATAGATAGATACTTTATTGATCCCGAAGAAAAAAAAAAGTTCATGTTAAGTTTTGCTCACAAGCTCAAAATAAAATCAATACAAAAATTAATAATACTTTTAATCTGATCAATATGCAAATTACACTACATCACACTCTGAGGTAGACGGGGATTTAGTTGGTGACCTTAAAAGCAAGTAAAAGTAAAGTAATATGATGGTATGTTTCGCATATACGGTAGTTTTTTTTATTTTAAAGGTGCACTGCGCATCTTGGAGGGTCCGCTACCTACTTGTCTCCATGGAGATGTTAATGCTTTCCTTGGAATGTTCCATGGTATGACATTAAACATATCCATCTAACAATTATTCATTACAAGTGTTTCTATTGCTTAAAAATACAGTAATTTGTTCTGTGAATAGGAGCGACTCTCCACAGATCTGAATTGTAATGTGATAAATAGGTTTAATCTATACTGCGGAACATTCTCGACAAAGCTAAAACATCTCCATGGAGACAAGCAGACGGCGGACACTCCACTAGAAATGTTACGCAGTGCACGTTTAAGTGATTCAATTCAGCAAATTCATTTCTCTTGAGGAAAACAAAATAAATGGCCTCTTTACCTGACTGTTTAGAGTCATTGGGCTTGATGCAGCGCACGTACGACGGCTCCTTAGACATGAGAATCTCCATTAGCTTCGCCAGACTTGCTTTGAACTGGGTGGCCGCCTGAACGCACACAACAAGAGAAATAAATGGGAAAAGTTAGTTCGGAAAGACTGGAAGAGCGATGCAACACTTTACGGATGCTTTAGGCTGCAGAGACGATGACGTTAACGAGGAAAATAGCGAGACGAGCAGAGCAGTGGTGGTTCGATGCGGACGCTAACACAAGGTCCACTGTGAAGGACTGGCAGAGCGGTTCGGGACAGTAGGGCATTTTACTGGGTCAGTGTTTCGAAGGGGCATTCCTCGAGGAGTAGGAGAGAGAGAATCCCCTTTAGGACCGCCTACTGCCACAGTGAGACACGGCACACATCTGCGTTTGTGCTACTGTGGGAAAACTTTCTAGTCTGGGACATAAAAGTCCGATATTACGCAAATTTTGTGTACTTTTGTGAGCTTTAAAGGTGCACTGCGCAACTTTTCTAGTAGCAGGTCAGGGGTAACTCCACAAATCTGAATTGTAATGTAACGTAGTGCTGTAACCTCGTGTTAGATAGGTTTAATCTATATTGTGGGACATTCTAGACAAAGCAATAACATCTCCATGGAGACAAACAGGTGGCGGACCCTCCACTAGAAAAGTTGCGCAGTGCACCTTTAAGCCATGTGATAATGTTGTTACCTCATCCAAAACTTACCTAGAGCAGTATTTTGTTTCATTCACACATGTTTGAGTAATCCTTTACTATTAGTCTGTCTGCATCTCCAAAGCTCAAAATGCTCTGTTCTACTTTGTGATGTCATGAAGTGGTAGTTTTCAAGTTAACAGCTACTTTTTACCTTTTGTGCAGTAGAGATTGGCAATTCCAGCGCTCAAATTATCCAAATTATTGTAGTAAAAGTGTGTGGAGTTTAAAACTGTTTTCTTTTTGAGATGAACTCAGCTTAAATCTGCAGCGTTTATGTGTTAAATGTGTGAATGAAACAAAACACAACTCCAGGTCTGTTTGTGATGAAAAAATAGCGTAATAAAGGTCTTTTAAAATTGGTATTTGAATAGACAAAATAATTATGAAGGATGCAAAATTTGGATATCAGAATAAAATAAAAATAAGAATAATAATCTTACAGTTTCAGGTCGTTTCTTGTCACTCAGCTCCTCTCGGTCAAAGCACTGGGTCAGGATCTTGTTCTCAGACATACACATAACCTGGAACACAGAAGTCATCATCACTCAAGTATGTGCAGTACTAGTATATTTGAATAAAAGATTGTATTTGTTTCTATTTACTTACTTCTTTGAGGTTTCTGAAAAGGAGGTCATTGTTCTTGTCCAAAAATCCTGAGAGAGGAAAGAGGATTATTTCAAATTTTGGATTATAAATGTTAAAATTTTGCCTTATGAAAGACCCTTGAAGGAAACTTGGACTCTTTTGTTAAGGGACGGTCCTCTCTGAGTGAGTTTTTCGGCCCAAAATGAAAGACAATAAAGTATGAACAAAAAAACTAAACGATCTATCTCATTAGGAGTAAACGATGTATCTCCAGTGGATTATGTGAGGCGGACCAGATTTATGTATTGCTTATGTTATTAAGATTATTAAAAAAACTAAACAAAACTAAGATATATGACTTAGGAAAGTATGGTATAAAACGTACTTTGATTATCAGCCTGCCACCATCTTTGGCCGCCTTTTGTGCATTTCTACTTACAAAAGGTTGTCCGGATCTTAGAGAAGGGTTTATTATGGGCACTATATTGTCAGTACGTAAATAAACAAAGTAAATTAACATGTATTCTTCTGCTCCTCACCGTTGACGTTGTAGTTGACCTCTCCAGCGTAGTGCAGCAGTCGAAACTCCTCTCGCCCCATCACCTTACGGGTCTTTCCATCGGCCAGCTTGTGCCTATAGTAAAAATCATTTGTTTTACAGTCAAAAGTGGTTGTTTATTCTGTTAATAACATATATTTTTTGTTGCAATAGTGAACAAAAAGCCTAAACTCACGTGACAAAGTGCGGATGCCCTCCCACGGTGTCCTCCAGTTTCTCCAGAAAGGTGATGTCACTGGCGTCTCCGGGTCTCACGCACTCCTCATCCTGAAGAGAAAAGCAAAAAAATATAATTATAAGAGACAATTTTATTTAGGTCGATAAAATGAGTGTGACCTTTAGGAAGAATCTCCACATGCCAATGTCAATATTTATCACCTGATTTATAGATTTATATAGTTTAACAACTTTTCCAGTGGAAGATACGCCACCTGCTTGACTCAATGAAGAAGACATTTTTTTGCCTAGAATGTTACGTAATATGGCATTAAATGTAGACTATTAGTAGACAGACAGCAGGCAAAGATACAAGTCAGATCTGTGAAGAGGTGATCCTGGTCACAGTAAAAACGCATGTCATTCAGTGTATTTGTGAGCAATCAAAACTCCTGAAATTAAAAAAATGTAATATGAATATGCGTAATGCAATACTGCAGAACATTCCAAGCAAAAAGTTACACAGCGCAGCTTTAACTTCAGTGATATTTGGAAATACTAAACTATGGACATGTATCTATACAGTCCCTGACAAAAGTCTTGTCGCTTATCCATTTTGTAGAAACAAAAGCTTATAACCTGACTTTAAATTAATCGATTGGTTTTAGAAATGTCTCATATGAAAGCTAAAACCCTCCCAAATTATGCTCAATATACTAAAATAAATTTGCTTCACTGAAGAAAGATTGATCATTTAATGAACACAGAAAGGTCAGATTTTGGCAAGACAAAAGTCTTGTCGCCTACAGAAAATTGAACAAATAATTTACTTCAAATACAAAAATATGTTGCATAACGTCAGTGAATTAAGTAGTGGTGCTGTGAGATCCATATTTAATATCTTGTATGACTTCCATGAGCTTGAAGGACTGCATCCATGCAGTTCGACAATGATTCATACAATTTGTTGATGAAGTCATCAGGAATAGCAAAGAAAGCAGTCTTACATGCCTCCCAGAGTTCATCAAGATTCTTTGGTTTTGCCTTCCATGCTTCCTCTTTCATTCTACCCCAGACATGCTCAATGATGTTCATGTCTGGTGACTGGGCTGGCCAGTCCTGGAGCACCTTGATCTTCTTCGCCTTGAGGAACTTTGATGTAGAGATAGAAGTATGCGATGGAGCACCATCCTGCTGCAAAATTTGACCCCTTTTATGGTTGGGAATGTAAGAGGTAGCTAATACTTCTTGATATTTTAGGCTATTGATATTGCCTTCCACCCTGCAAATGTCTCGCACACCCCCATACTGGATGTAACCCCAGACCATGATTTTTCCGCCACCAAACTTAACTGTTTTCTGGGTGAATCTTGGATCCATGCGGGCTCCAGTAGGTCTCCTGCAATATTTGCGGCGGCTGTGATGTAATTAAACCGAGGATTCATCTGAGAAATCCACCTTCTGCCACTTTTCCAGTGTCCATCCTTTTAGCAGGCTGTGGGCCTTGGCAAATGCCACACGGTTTTTTAATTGCCTTTTGTTTAGTGCTGGTTTCTGTGCACTGATTCGACCATGGAGGCCATTTCGAGACAGAATTCTACAAACTGTTCTGGTTGACACAGGGACTTGAGGTGACCAGGCCTGGTGGAGCTCTGCTGCAGTGGAAAAGGGGCTGGCCTTGGATTTTCGAATCAACAAACGGTCCTCCCGAGCAGTTGTCTTGCGGGGTCTGCCGGACCTGGGCTTGTCAAAAACATCTCCAGTCTTTTCAGATCTTTTTCTTATTCTTTGTACTTGACGCTGAGACACATTGAAGGTGTCAGCCACCTCAGCAGTGGATCTGGTCTTCAGCCTCTTGATAATTAACGCTTTGGTCTCAGGGTGGATCTTAGGCATGTTGTCAGAGGTCAAGTTGCAGTTGATGTGAAGGTCTGGTGTGCTGGGGTTCTTTTTATACACACCCACTAATTGATTGATCAGTAACTGATCACAGGTGAGGCTGTAATCTAGGATTGGGTGCATCATATGACAAGGCGACAAGACTTTTGTCTTGCCAAAATCTGACCTTTCTGTGTTCATTAAATGATCAATCTTTCTTCAGTGAAGCAAATTTATTTTAGTATATTGAGCATAATTTGGGAGGGTTTTAGCTTTCATATGAGACATTTCTAAAACCAATCGATTAATTTAAAGTCAGGTTATAAGCTTTTGTTTCTACAAAATGGATAAGCGACAAGACTTTTGTCAGGGACTGTAGTAGGGAGTTTCAAAATTCCAAACTGGGACACACCTCGGTTGGGATTTTTGGTATAAATAAAATTGTGAAAAGAGTGCGTAATATTGTCCCATTCTGCACATTTTATTTTATTTTTTTTGGTCATTTTGAAGCAGTTTTCTGTATTTTAGCTAAACAAATGACACAACTGTCCCCGTTTGTTGGCGGAGATAAAATTGGACAAAAAAAAGGGACATTTCTTGTATACAACTGGGAGTAGGACAAATCACTGGTTTTGTAAAAATCTGCTGGAACAGGGAACACAGGGCTCAGAACTGTTGGTCAATAGGGACGTCTGGTCACCTTAGTAACGCAACACTGTGGAACATTCCCAGCTAAAAGTTACAAAGTGCAACAGTTTGGAAATACTAAACAATGGCCATGTTTCTGTGGACAAACTCAGAGAGACTGACACGCACTCTTTTGTTTATTTTTATTTTTTTCCTCACCAGAATCGAGATAATGCCTTTGAACTTCTCCTCCACCAGGTCACAGATGATCTTGTTGTTGAAGTACTGAACTGGCTCCCACTGGAAAACAACACACAAACAAACATCTTATACTCATATACCGCATATCTTACGCACTTTCATATACTAGAAGAAGATTTATGTATCGTCAGCCATGTACACAATGTAAGGAATCTAACCCTCACCCACTCTCACGTATGGAGCACACACATGTCCAGCAGCTGTGTTAACGTGTTACGATTAGCGGTCGCATCATTTGTACACAGTTACTCAACCCACAGCTTTCACGTCAGTCGATAATGGGCTCTTTATGAAGCAAACTCAAAGCGTCTCCCACATTGGGTTTGCTCTGCATTCACATTAATACAACGGGCTCTTGTCCCACAATGCAAAACAAACTAGACATAAAAGCATAAATTCATACACAGAATTTGACGGTCTATAGCTGAATTTACGTGAAATAACAAAGGGAGAAATGCTTTTGTCTGAATTAATAACAGATTTAAGTGGCCTCCAAATAATAATAGTAATTGTTCGGATAATAATAGAACTAACAAATGATATTAGCAGTTACAACATTCAAAGTGGTAGGACGGATGGTACCAAGAAGATGCAGTCAAAAATAAATGTCCAAGGCTTAAAACATAGTTCTGTCAAATATAATTATCATGAAAAAATATGAAAATAAATTAGGCTACTTTCTATAATCTACATTTCTCATAATTCACTTGAAATAAAGACATGAAACAACACAGATTTTGCTTGTCTCTTAAGGCCAAATAAGTTACACAAATATCTTAATTTGTCATTAGTTAATTATGTAATTACTGTACCCTGCTGAGAACGGTTTTATTTTAAGAGCAGGGTTGTGTAAGAAAAGAAATGGCCACAAGGGAGCGCTGTAGTGTGGCAGAGTAAACCACACAAGCCTCTATCAGCTAAATAAGACTTTAGAAAAGGATCAAAACATTCAACAAAGTAATAAAGTATTGAGTAGTAGTAGTAGTAGTAGTAGTGGCAGTAGTAGTAGTAAAAATTGGTCCTACCGTGATGCCCTCAGCCTCGTACTCGTCCTGCTCAGACTTCAGGGTGAGCTCAATAAACAGCTGCTGCAGTTTCTCATTACAATAGTTGATGCAGAACTGCTCGAAACTGAAACAAAACGACATTTAGAAGTTAAAATACTGAACTGACAATTGTAATCACACTAATAACATGTCTTTTGATTGGCTTGTGTACTTAAAGGTTTTTATACGTCCTCCATCTGTTTACCTGTTGTTTTGGAAGACCTCAAATCCATAGATGTCCAAGAGACCGATCACAGAGTAGTGCTTGTATGAATCATCCTAAAACACAATATACAACACATTTATTATTTGACACAGTAAAAATCAGCTATTTAAAATCACAAATTGGGAATAATTTGCATAAGACATGTAAGATGTAAGACAGATTTTATACTCAATTAGGAATTCTTAAGTGATTTCTTTTTATATTAATTGCTGATGTTGATATCATAAGTCTGTCATGGTATCGGTGTGGCTGTGAGTACATTCTTGGCCACAAGGGGGTGCTATACAATAACAGAATGCATGCCATATACTGTAATAGCAACAGTATTAGGAAGAAAAGAGAGAAGTTATTATCTTAGTTATATTGGTAAATTAGTATTACCCATAGAATGTATAAAGAAGTGGACTAAAGAGTGTGACGTCACCCACAGCGTTCAGCTCCAGTCAAATGAAGCTCACGAGGCTAGCAGTTAAAGAAGCAAATTTGGACTAGAGTTCCATATTAGGAACAGGAATAAATAAAAACACAAGGATCATGTAAAGTGGGTTAATACAAACATTTTAAGACCAAAAATGAGGCCCACTGCAGCAATTACAGAGAGAGGGAAGACATTTTTCAATGTAAAAATGTCAATTGGAACGAGAATTGATGGAGCCAGAAATGACACTATGCTCATTTCCTATTTGGAACTTCTAGCGGGTTAGCTGTTACCATATAGGCAAGTGAAGCGTTGATCTTGTTTACGAGCCAGGTGAATGTGCGTCCGTACACAGCTTTAGACAGAGCGTCCCGGGCGGAGGAGGCCTGCTCCAGGTTCAGAGGGCTCACCAACTGTGGATACGAACAGGACAAAACTAATCAAATCATGTTCTAGTCCTGGTTAATTTGTGGTAAAGTTGTAATTTGTACATAGACCAGATCAAAACAGGAACTAAACTGGGACTAAATTCAGAACTAATCCTAGACTAGACCAGGACTAAACCAAGACTAGAACAGGATCAAAACAGGTCTACCATCAGGACTACACTGAGCTCAAGACCAAGACCAGGAAAAGTATGAAGGCATCCTTAGTTTGTCAAGATCTGGTTTAGTCCTGCTTTAGTCCTGCTTTAGTCCTGCTTTAGTCCTGCTTTAGTCCTGCTTTAGTTTTATATAAAACTGGAGCACAATTAGGAAGTGTAACAGCTGATATGCAATACTTGGTTCAGTCCACGTTCAGTCCAGGTTTAGTCGACATTCAGTCGACATTCAGTCCAGATTTAGACCAGGTTTAGTCCAGGCTCAGTCCAGGTTTAGTCCAGATTCAGTCCAGGTTTAGTCCAGGTTCAGTCCAGGTTTAGTTCAGGTTCAGTCCAGGTTTAGTTCAGGTTTAGTCCACGTTCAGTCCACGTTCAGTCCACGTTCAGTCCACGTTCAGTCCAGGTTTAGTCCAGGTTTAGTCCAGGTTTAGTCCAGGTTTAGTCCCGTCATAACATAGATCGTGAGACCTCTAAAATGCAATTAAGCCTGTAGCAGACATTACTCATAGGAAAGCCCTGTATACAAACAATTATCACCCACAATGCAACAGTGTACCAGCCTACCTCCTCCCCTTTGGCGATTATCTTTTTATGTGTAAGAGCTTCTGTCAGCACAGCCCCGTTCACTCCCAGCAACTGCGGACAGAGAAGCAAAGTTCGCACACACTGCAACCACTTACAGTATAAATAAACAAACCAAGATACAGACGCTTATTTTGATTTCAAGAAGAAATTATATGTGAGAATAGAAGTTGTATTTGTCACAACTGAACTTTGTGAATTAAACTAGTTTGCAAATAACCAGCTTGTTAAATGTTTACATCAAAATATAAAGTTTCATAAAAAGGTTTGAAAGCTGCTTTGTGTGACTTTTCTGGTGGAGAGTCCGTCAAATGCTTTTCTTCCTGGTGATGTTATTGCTTTGTCTGGAATATTTCACAGTATAGTATTAACCCTTTCTATCCAAACCAAGTTACAGGTCAGTTCTGTGGAGAGGTGACCCCGCTCACAGTCAGAATGTCTGTTTTTCTAGGTATTTTTGAGCTCTAAAACCACCTGTAATTGAATAAATATAAGGTAGAGCTGTAAAATGTCACATTGTGTAACATTCCAGGCAGATCAGTGACATCTCCAGTTATTCATATCGGGTGTCATTTCTTTAACCAGTTAATAGGTCGCTTTATCAAACAATTAATAAAAATTTTAAAATAACCACGATTTCATTGCATATTGCATTTTACACAAAAAAGCTTTATTTTGGTGTTTTGTAGTTTTATCATAAGCCAAAATCAATCAATCAATCAATCAAAAGGAGCCATTTAAAAACATATACATAATTATTCAACTATATCTATTTGGTAGGTTTTCAGATTATATGTATCTATATATTATTATTTTGGGTCTATAATATAGTTTTGTTTATCATGGACACCACTAAAATACAGATTATATAGTATAGGACAGAGACTCACCCGGGATAGGTACTTGATTTGCGTATCCGAGGTGATGGAGGCGATGCCGTCCTCTCCTCCGTACTGCACGTTCCCCAGGTGGAGCACGCTGGCAATGATGTTCAGCAGTTCCTATGGCAACGGACAACAAGGAAGAAGGTTAGATCAAGATCATCCATAAGGCTATAAACATGAAAGAGCGACGAGATAAGAGTTTATTTATCTTTATAGAGCTTTAGTCAAAGTCTGATCCGTACAGTTCCACCCACCTTAGATCAGCCGATACTTTAAAGGTTCAATATTACTCAAAATGGACTCTTGTGAGCTTTAAGACATGTTTGAATGTTGGTACCACCTCAAAAACATACCTGGAGTTGTTGTTGTTGTTTTGTTTCATTTACACATGTTTGATTAACCCTTTGTTATTAGTCTGTCTATATCTCCAAAGCTCAGAATGCTCTGTTCCACCTTGTGATGTCACTAAGCGCTAGTTTTCAAGTTAACAGCTCCTTTTACCTTTTATTTAAGAGAGATTTGAGAATTCCAGGGTTGAAATTATCCAAACGATTCTAGTGAAGGTGTGTAGAGTTTAAAAACACAGTGGAGCACTTCCTGCATTACCACATGACATCACAAGGTGGAACAGAGTGTTTTCTGTTTGACAGAATAAAATACGCAGGTTTAACACTTAAGAACAAATTTGGCAGCATTACTTGTTGGAACTGAGTATATCTTAATACAAATAACTGTACTTTAAAGGTGCATTGTGTAATTCTTCTGATGGAGGGTCCATCAAATGCTTTTCTCCATGGAGACCAAACTAGACCAGGTTAAAGGTCAGATCTGTGGAGAGGCGACCCTGCTCACCCGCAATGCCTGTTTTTCTAGGTATTTTTGAGCTTAAATGTAAGTTAGAGCTGTTTAATGTCATACTGTGGAACTTTCCAGGCAGAACAATGACATAGCCATAGAAACAAAACGGTGACGGACCCTCCACGAGAAAAAAGTTACATACTTACACGCACCTTTAACTTGAGTACATATTTGCAGTACTCCTTCCTCCATTTTCAGCAAAATATGGCTTTTATTTTGACCGTATACGATTACATAACAGTGTATTCTAAGTGCACACACCTGCGTCTCTCAAACAGCATGAGACCTATAGAGAGCTGGACCCGGGCCCAGACTTATAAAACACACAGAGACTCCCACGCTGAGCACAAATAACTCCTCTCTGTATAATGACCGCAGATATACTCGCAAATGGATTCACAAACAGAAACGGCCCAATTCAAACACAAGGGAGAATGTGCTGTATCGCTCATGCTGTCACCGGGAAGGTATTACACAGGAAATACACGCTCAAGGCTCGAAATCTGACATAAGTATAATAAATAAAACAGAGTAAAAAGCAATAATCAAGCAATAAAAAATATATGGCTTTATAATTTGATGTGTGAGATTTCTCAAACTCAAAAAGCAGTACATTTTGAAAAGGCATTCACACTGACTTAACACGCTATGTAACTTTTCTGGTAGAGGATAAAATGTTTAATGCTATACTGTGGAAAATTCCATCGAACACAAGAGGTGGTGTACCCTCCACCGGTAAAGTTGCGCAGTGTAGCTTTAAGCAATATGAAAATAACAATCAAATCACCATATCCTGACTTTTCAGACACTATCTTTTTACAACTTTTTTGACAGTGTTTGGTCATGCTGCGTTGTGTCACCATGGTAACTGGCAAATGTTTCGTCGAAAAAATACATGTAAAACACCCCCAGCGTGATGTCACTGCAAAAGTATTAATAAGCAATCACAGTGAAGGGTGAACGTAACACAACGGCATTACAAAGTGTTCAGTGCGTCTAAGCAAATCTCTACATGTATCTGTGTGTGTTTAGGCTTAACCCTGCCTTAGGACAACCACGCTGAAACTAAACAAATACTAGCAACCTCCTAAATTACAATGTAAGACACACTAGATTTAGGTTTACATGTAAATAAATCAACAGTACTTTTTACAACTCAGATTTTATGCCTCAGCAGCCAAATAACCATCTGCTTTAAGGGCCCCTTTTAGGCGATATTCTGATCTATGTTACAATCAAAAACAGACCTGGAGTTGTGTTTTGTTTCATTCACACATGTTTAACACCAAACCCTGCACGTTTAGGCTGACTTCTTCCATGGGATGTCACTGTGTTTTTAAACTCCATACATGTACAGTAGTTGGATAATTTCAGCCCTGGAATTGCGAAACTCCATTGAACGAAAAAGGTATAAAAGATTAAACAAACATGTGTGAATGAAACAAAAAACAACTCCAGGTTTGTTTTTGAGGAGGTAACAACATTATAACCTGACTTAAAGCTCACAAGAGTCAGTTTTGTGTAATTTAAGAAATAATAGTTCTTGACGGACTGTGTAAAACATGTAACACTCACCTCTATTTCATCCTCATTGAAGCCAATCACCGTCAGAGCTTTCTTCACCACTTTCCAGTCGCTTCGATCGTTTATGGAACTCACTTTGGGACAATTTCCCTAAAAAACATTTAAAAAACACAACAATTTAAAGTCCAAGATATGACAAACACTAACCATCTATAATATTGATTTCATTTTATCAGGAAGACCCCTCTCATTTTCAGAGGATTCATCTGTACACAATAAAAAACATAAAACAATGAAATGAATAAAAATCTAAGAAAATGGTAAATGAAAATGGTAAATCTGCATTGTTTAACTTTCTGGTCTCCATGGAGATGTCATTGCTTTGTCTGGAATGTTTCACAGTATGGCATTAAACCTTTCTATCTTCATGGAGACCAAACCAGACCAAGTTACAGGTCAGATCTGTGGAGAGGCGACCCCGCTCACAGTCAGAATGTCTGTTTTTCTAGGTATTTTTGAGCTATAAAACCACATGTAATTGAATAAATATAAAGTAGAGCTGTTTAATGTCACACTGTGGAACATTCCAGGCAGAGCAATGCACTTTTAATGATCTGACTGATTTGGACAAAGCCTAAATTATTTTTTTTCTGAGTAGGTAGTTAAAACGTCTCATTGTACCACACGGTGTTCTTCAGTTATTAACAGATGTAGCAGGTTCCATAAACATCAGTAACACGTAAAGGGGCTGTTGACACACGTGTGAATTGCTGTCCTGGGGCACTAACAGTTGGTGCATGTGTTTGCGCTTGTGTGTTGGTGAAGCTGTGTTTTCGGAGGGAGCCTGAATGCAGCATTTGGCCCCAGGGGAAGAGTCAGACTGAGAGAACAGAAATCCCACTGGGGCCTTGACTAAGACTGTGCAAGACGTGTACCAGGACACAACGCATTCGAGGTTCAGTTAATCAGTTTATTGTGTCTTTGTATGTTTGTTTGTTTGCTTTTATAGTTAATGAAAGCCCATAACTAGATAATGAAGCAAATGTCAAGTAGGTTCTCAGCACCAAAACCTTTATAAATAGTTAGGAGTGTAGCAAGCAAAATTAATTCTTGGTCGACACAGCCATTGATATATTGCTAATATAGAAGTACTAATAAACAGATTAAACTAGAGTCAGTCATGCATTCTTTCTTTTGTTTTGCAACTCATTAGACTCTTACAAAACTTTCTTCCTCATTTGAAGAATTTGTGAGGACCTTTGCCCATTCACAAGATATAATACTTAAATTTGAATTACGTAATTGGTATAACGGAGAACAATAGCCATAGCGTGAAACCATGAATTATGAAAAGTGCAACGCAACAATCTAGACCAGACCTGGCCACTGACCGGCCCGTTTAAGCCAATTTGGAATTACAAAATATATTATATAATTTTACCTCATGCATGGACTAAAGCTGCATTGCTTTTATTTTAGAGGTGTTTTTTTTTTAAATATATTTTTTTGTAAGGCAATCTCACTTTTTCATTGCTTAGTCATAAGATACACTCTCACCGGTCTTACCAGCGCGTCAAAACAATTATATTTACTGCTTTTTATCAAGAAATAGAATTAATATTATGTAGAATTCAGTCATTTTATTTTGGCCCGGCCCTCCACAATATTTTCTGTTTTTCATGTGGCCCCATGAAAAGAATAACTGCCCACCCCTGGTCTAGACTATGGATGTTGGTTGGTACATGGGTCCAATGTCAAGCTTGGACCGAAGTGTTACCAAGTTACCAACTTTATAACCGTTTAGAATATATTTCAAATTATACAAATGGTAAATTAAAATAAACTTTTCATCAGGTGAGTTGACATGGTGCACCAGTAGTTATCTAATATTAGAATAATAGCTGTGGATATTTGAGATGCTACAGGCTTTTTACACAATATGAGGCAACAAATGTGACAGAAGATGCTCTAGAAGAAACATTTTGAGGGAATGGACTATTTCGTCACCAACCGAAACACCAGAGCAGAATAAGAGTGAGGCCTTTCCTGTTGTGTTCACCTGACACCCCCCTGGACACTGCTGTGATGCTGCAGGACACAGAGGAGGGACACTTTTGGCCCTTCCAGAGGATCTGCTGACCCTCCCTGACCAGTCCTTCTGTTAAACTGCACTGAGACCTTTGACTGAGACACAAAGGTCACTGAGACGCACAGTGGAAATGTTGCAGCAACACCAACTTCAACAGTCTGCAGCAGCAAAACTTGAATTTCCCTCGGGATCAATAAAGTATCCCTCTAGTCTCTAGTATTTATCTAAAGTGACATTTTTCAACATGTGTTTTCTTTCAACAACGAAAACACACACACACACACACACACACACAAAAAAAAGAAAAACCTGTACATTCTTCCACATTGTTAAATATTAATAGAACTGGACTTAGACAACTGGTTTTGAGAATTTGAGCTTTTGTCTTAGTTTTTTGTACATATTTGTCAATTGCCTTTAGCTCTGTTTTTGATCAAACCGCAGTAACTTACTTTGATGAGATACTGATACTGCTGTGTGTTCCTCTCCAGCCCCAGCCTCCGGAGCAGGTCCTCCTCTCCGCCCTCGATCAGCTGGTAGAAGATGTGGAAGTTCCTCTCACCGTGGTTCTGGTGCACCACACGAGACTTCTCCAGGAGGTAGTTTATGATGTGTCCTCCCACGGGGGCTCCCTGCAGATGGGACAGAGGAGAGGAGAAAGAAGAGAGGGGAAGAGGGGAAAATGGGGAGAGGGGCCGAGGGGGATAGAGGAGAGGAGGAGAGGAAGAAGGAAAGAGGGAGAGAAGGAGAGAGGGTCAAGTGGGGGACTTAAGGGGGTCACGGGGTACAATGTGTGTGCAGACAGACTACATGCAAGAAGGAGTGATACAGTATATTATGTACAATATCTCACTGCCTAAGTATCTTTTAATACCACGTAAAGTTCGTAAGGTTATTTCTGCTTAATAATAATGAACTTAATGTCCTTTAACATGTTTCTTCATCTTGAATGAATCTATCACTTCCTCGAGAGTGAATCTGGTAAGATATTTCAATAACTATACAAAGCAAAAATGTCTTGTAATAAAGTCTTCTATAGGTTTCCGCTTATGTTTCACAAGTGACTTTCGCCCATACAATATTTGTTTTATTTTTTTGTTAATTGCCACGGCAACTGTGCTATTTTCATTTGATTAATAAATTTCACCTTGAAGTCAAACTGGATGTCCATGTATTTTCCAAAGCGACTGGAGTTGTCATTCCTCAGGGTCTTGGCATTTCCAAAAGCCTATGGAGAGGAATATAGAGGTAAGTAATGTAGATATAAGAAATATGAAAATAAAGGCAAATATTAGAGGCCCATACGCTATTACGCTATTTTCTGATCTATGTTATGATGTTGTTGTGTTTTGTTTCATTTAACGCACAAACCCTGCATATTTAGGCCTCTTCTCTCAAACAGAAAACACTCTGTTCCACCTTGTGATGTACAGAAAGTGCTCCGCTGTGTTTTTAAACTCCATACACCTTCACTAGAAACATTTGGATGATTTCAGCTGTGGAATTGCCTACAAAAGTTAAAAGATCACAGTTAACTTGAAAACTACCGCTTCATGACATCACAAGGTGGAACAAAGCATTTTGAGCTTTGGAGATGTAGAAAGACTAATAATAAAGGGTTACTCAGATATGTTTTGATGATGTAACAACATTATAGTATGACTTAAAGCTCACAAGTCAATTTTGCGTATAAATATATAAATACAGGACCTTTAAGACAACCCATACAAATGACAATATCACTTTTCTGTTTGTCCAGGTAAGATTGTAAAATAAATCAGTAAAATTGTAGAGTAAAAATAGAGCCAATCTAAAATCTTGCAGTGGTCTCACCTCCAGGACGGGGTTGGACTGGAGCAGACGGTCTTTGATGGTCTGGACCTTATCGCTGGCGGGGCAGGTCACAGCGTAGTACTGCAGGATCTTCTTGGACGCCTCAGTTTTTCCAGCTCCGCTCTCTCCAGAAATCAGGATACACTGGTCCTTCCTCTCCGTCCTCATCGAGCGGTATGAGTTATCTGCCACCGCGTAGCTGAAAATCAATAGGTCAAAGTGTTACAACAATCAAATATGTACCATAACAACATCAGTAATGAGCTCAAGCATTTTTATAATACTTCAAAATAATCAATTTAAGTATCTGCTGATGCCCGATGTTAGTCGATACCAGTGTAGGGATGGAAAATGGCACTTATTTCTTTAAAACACAGTTATTACCCTATTATGCTTTGGGTGTTTTGAAAAACGCTATATAAATGCAATGATTTACTAATTAATTATACCCAGAGATCCAATTGTGTTATGTAACTGTTATTAATCCTATCTTATCATATCTTTCAGTTCGGTATGGATAAAAGTTAAAAAATTATGAGATGTCCAAGGCCAAAATCAGCCTGTAAATCAATATCATGAAACCAATACCCAGTCCAGCAAAATGTTCAGTATGGTGCATCCCTAATTCTAGCAATAACTGGTTTAAAAATATCCATGGGAAATATTTGCCATTTACTTGTACTGAGAGCTGCTCCTGGAATGAACAAGGCAAAAATAAGTTTTGTAATCCCATTCTCCCCATTTCTATTTGTGTCTATCAAAAACACCCAAACAACATCACAAAATGTTAGCCCCCCTCAACATTCATTACTTTTGTGGTTTGCTGGCACACAACAAATGTCCTCACAATATATATTTTTAAACATTTATTTCACTGGCCAAAATTCTTGTGAACGACTTCACCTTTACAAAAATCTGCTGCCATGCAACAATTACATATTTCATTAATAATAGTACTTCTAATTTATCCAGTGCCTAGATCAGGGACACCAAACTCTTCAAAAATAACGGCCCATTGCAAAAAGAAAGTGACGTGATTTCAATTTGTGAAACATTTAAAATCTTTAATTTGACTTATTTTAGCAGTTTAATATATTATTTAACCATAGACTGAATAAAGAAATCGACTAAGGGAGTCTGACGTCATCCACAGCATTCAATTCCAGTCAAATGAAGCTCACAAGGCTAGCAGTTATCAGGGCGAATTTGGAGCCAGTTCCAAATTAGGAATCCGAATTTATTTATGGACAAAACAGCAAAATAAAACACCAGGATCATGTAGAGCAGGTTAATACGAACACTTTAAGACCAAAATGACGAGGCTCACTGCAGCAGTTACAGAGAGAGGGGTGACAATTTCTCAATGTAAAGTCAATTGGAGCCAGAGTCGATGGAGCTGGAAGCGCGCCAGTAATCATTTCCTATTTGCTATTATGTCCATTTACTCTATGTATTTAACCAAATGTCTGTAGAATATACTGTTATTGATCAAAAAAGTTGATTAAAGTAGATTTTTTAAAGACATCTCAGGACCCCCAACTCAGTAACTTTTGACCCCCTGGGAACCACTGGTCTAAACTATAGAAAATTCAAAACTGACATACAATTTACTGCTACAAATGCTACTACTACTACTAATACAACTAATACTACTAATACTTATATCTGATTTCTACATTAGCCATTTTAAGACTGAGTTTACTGCAGCTTTCATTAAGGATTACCCTGTTGTATATAAGACAAAAAGCAGGAGGTAACAGTAAAGGTATCCCACACACTTTGCTCCCTCTTCCCTCTAAAATCCATGATCCTGTCTCAGAATCATGTACGGAATGCTGTGTGTGTTTGACCCTGGCGTTTGGAGGACTCTGGTTCATAGTTTCCTCAGTGGAGCTCAGCCTTCTTCAGTTACAGTCTCATCTATCAGTGCTTTGACACTATCACGGCCGCTCTGTTGATTCAGCCTGAGCGGAGACTTTCTGACACCAAAGTAATTACAGCGGGATACCAAACACACTCCCTTTTTGGATCATAATCTACAGTGGGAAGTGTGAATAGTGGAATATAGAGGGGTTAGCTAGAGGTCCATTACTGCTGTTACTGCTATGACTAACATGTACCGCTGGGCGATTTGGTAAGATTAGAATCACTTTTACTGTTTAATTTTTTTTTTTTTTTTTACATTAATTTATTTAGTGGAATAACGAGGGGTTAGGTAGAGGTCCAATACTGCCGTTATTGCTGTGACTACCATGTACTACTGACAATGTGGTAAAAAGACTAGAATCACTTTTACTGTTTTATCTTTTTTACATGTATTTGTTACATTGTTTCATTTCTGTCTTAAAGTTGCACTATGTAACCTTTCTGGAAGAGACACCTGCTTGTCTCCATGGAGATGTTATTGCTTTGCCTGGAATGTTCCACAGTAGTATATTAAACATATCTCCCTTACATTTGTTCAATCACAGGCGTTTTAAAAATAAAATACCTTAAAGAACATGAATTCGTACCATGTGCAGGCTTGCTTCTCCATAGATCTGATCATTAACCTGTCTCTATTGTGACTGCCAAGTTAATTCCATTGTGGAATAATCAAGGCATAACATAATATCTCCATGGAGACTAGCAGATGATGGCTCCTCCACCAGAAAAGTTACACAGTGCATGTTTAAATGTACCACTGTCTGGCATTAACTTCATCTATCTCCATGGAGGCAAACAGGTGATGACACCACCAGCTCAAGTTACAGATCAGATCGGTGGAGAGGCAAGTCGCTCACGGTAAGAATATATGATGCACTTTTAATAAAGTTACAAGAATTACAGCCCATAGCTCTTCTATTCTCAATTGAAGTTTATACTGTTACTGCGCCTGTGCAGTACTGCATGTGTACAGTGTTATAGTGTGCAGTACTGCACGTGCACAGTATTATAGTGTACAGTACTGCATGTGGACAGTGTTACAGTGTACAGTACTGCATGTGTACAGTGTTATAGTGTGCAGTACTGCACGTGCACAGTGTTATAGTGTACAGTACTGCATGTGTACAGTGTTATAGTGTAGAGTACTGCATGTGTACAGTGTTATAGTGTAGAGTACTGCATGTGTACAGTGTTATAGTGTACAGTACTGCATGTGTACAGTGTTAAAGTGTACAGTACTGCATGTGGACAGTGTTACAGTGTACAGTACTGCATGTGTACAGTGTTATAGTGTAGAGTACTGCATGTGTACAGTGTTATAGTGTACAGTACTGCATGTGTACAGTGTTACAGTGTACAGTACTGCATGTGGACAGTGTTATAGTGTAGAGTACTTCATGTGCAGTGTTATAGTGTAGAGTACTGCATGTGTACAGTGTTATAGTGCGCAGTATTGCACGTGCACAGTGTTATAGTGTACAGTACTGCATGTGTACAGTGTTATAGTGTACAGTACTGCATGTGTACAGTGTTATAGTGTACAGTACTGCATGTGTACAGTGTTATAGTGTAGAGTACTTCATGTGCACAGTGTTATAGTGTACAGTGCTGCATGTGGACAGTGTTATAGTGTAGAGTACTGCATGTGCACAGTGTTATAGTGTACAGTACTGCATGTGGACAGTGTTACAGTGTAGAGTACTGCATGTGTACAGTGTTATAGTGTGCAGTACTGCATGTGTACAGTGTTATAGTGTGCAGTATTGCACGTGCACAGTGTTATAGTGTACAGTACTGCATGTGTACAGTGTTATAGTGTACAGTACTGCATGTGTACAGTGTTATAGTGTACAGTACTGCATGTGTACAGTGTTATAGTGTAGAGTACTTCATGTGCACAGTGTTATAGTGTACAGTGCTGCATGTGGACAGTGTTATAGTGTAGAGTACTGCATGTGCAGTGTTATAGTGTACAGTACTGCATGTGGACAGTGTTACAGTGTAGAGTACTGCATGTGTACAGTGTTATAGTGTGCAGTACTGCATGTGTACAGTGTTATAGTGTGCAGTATTGCACGTGCACAGTGTTATAGTGTACAGTACTGCATGTGTACAGTGTTATAGTGTACAGTACTGCATGTGTACAGTGTTATAGTGTACAGTACTGCATGTGTACAGTGTTATAGTGTAGAGTACTTCATGTGCACAGTGTTATAGTGTACAGTGCTGCATGTGGACAGTGTTATAGTGTAGAGTACTGCATGTGCAGTGTTATACAGTCCCTGACAAAAGTCTTGTCGCTTATCCATTTTGTAGAAACAAAAGCTTATAACCTGACTTTAAATTAATCGATTGGTTTTAGAAATGTCTCATATGAAAGCTAAAACCCTCCCAAATTATGCTCAATATACTAAAATAAATTTGCTTCACTGAAGAAAGATTGATCATTTAATGAACACAGAAAGGTCAGATTTTGGCAAGACAAAAGTCTTGTCGCCTACAGAAAATTGAACAAATAATTTACTTCAAATACAAAAATATGTTGCATAACGTCAGTGAATTAAGTAGTGGTGCTGTGAGATCCATATTTAATATCTTGTATGACTTCCATGAGCTTGAAGGACTGCATCCATGCGGTTCGACAATGATTCATACAATTTGTTGATGAAGTCATCAGGAATAGCAAAGAAAGCAGTCTTACATGCCTCCCAGAGTTCATCAAGATTCTTTGGTTTTGCCTTCCATGCTTCCTCTTTCATTCTACCCCAGACATGCTCAATGATGTTCATGTCTGGTGACTGGGCTGGCCAGTCCTGGAGCACCTTGATCTTCTTCGCCTTGAGGAACTTTGATGTAGAGATAGAAGTATGCGATGGAGCACCATCCTGCTGCAAAATTTGACCCCTTTTATGGTTGGGAATGTAAGAGGTAGCTAATACTTCTTGATATTTTAGGCTATTGATATTGCCTTCCACCCTGCAAATGTCTCGCACACCCCCATACTGGATGTAACCCCAGACCATGATTTTTCCGCCACCAAACTTAACTGTTTTCTGGGTGAATCTTGGATCCATGCGGGCTCCAGTAGGTCTCCTGCAATATTTGCGGCGGCTGTGATGTAATTCAACCGAGGATTCATCTGAGAAATCCACCTTCTGCCACTTTTCCAGTGTCCATCCTTTTAGCAGGCTGTGGGCCTTGGCAAATGCCACACGGTTTTTTAATTGCCTTTTGTTTAGTGCTGGTTTCTGTGCACTGATTCGACCATGGAGGCCATTTCGAGACAGAATTCTACAAACTGTTCTGGTTGACACAGGGACTTGAGGTGACCAGGCCTGGTGGAGCTCTGCTGCAGTGAAAAAGGGGCTGGCCTTGGATTTTCGAATCAACAAACGGTCCTCCCGAGCAGTTGTCTCGCGGGGTCTGCCGGACCTGGGCTTGTCAAAAACATCTCCAGTCTTTTCAGATCTTTTTCTTATTCTTTGTACTTGACACTGAGACACATTGAAGGTGTCAGCCACCTCAGCAGTGGATCTGGTCTTCAGCCTCTTGATAATTAACGCTTTGGTCTCAGGGTGGATCTTAGGCATGTTGTCAGAGGTCAAGTTGCAGTTGATGTGAAGGTCTGGTGTGCTGGGGTTCTTTTTATACACACCCACTAATTGATTGATCAGTAACTGATCACAGGTGAGGCTGTAATCTAGGATTGGGTGCATCATATGACAAGGCGACAAGACTTTTGTCTTGCCAAAATCTGACCTTTCTGTGTTCATTAAATGATCAATCTTTCTTCAGTGAAGCAAATTTATTTTAGTATATTGAGCATAATTTGGGAGGGTTTTAGCTTTCATATGAGACATTTCTAAAACCAATCGATTAATTTAAAGTCAGGTTATAAGCTTTTGTTTCTACAAAATGGATAAGCGACAAGACTTTTGTCAGGGACTGTAGTGTACAGTACTGCATGTGGACAGTGTTACAGTGTAGAGTACTGCATGTGTACAGTGTTATAGTGTGCAGTACTGCACGTGCACAGTGTTATAGTGTGCAGTACTGCATGTGTATAGTTATAGTGTACAATGTTATACAGTAGTGTTATAGTGTGATGTGGAGGGGTCAGGTGGAGGTCGGGGTATTCCCTTTCAGGAGGAAAATCTTCCGGAGGAAACACTGGCGTTTGCTTTAGTTTCCACCCACACTCAGACTCTCCAGCGCGACCACCACATCACGTTTTCCTTTCCACTCAGAATAAGATCGATCACAACCAAGCTGGTACTTTAAAGAAACACTTTTTGGTGGAAGGCTCATCTACTGAGATTTGTGAGCAATAAAACACCTGTAAATTAAGATATATAAAATATAAATAAGTTTAAAGCAATGCTATGAAACTTTCCAGGCATAGCAGCAACATCTCTGTGGAAACAAGCAGGTGATGGATCTCTTACCAGAAAATTATACACAGGACTGCATTCTTACTGTGAGCGGGCTCCCCTCTCCACATATCTGACATGTAACTTGGTCTGGTGGTGCCATCTGCTCATCTCCATGGAGACAGAGGAGTTTAATGTCATGCTATGGGACATTTCAGGCAAAGCGGTAACATCTCCATGGAGACAAAGCAGGTAGCAGGTTACAAGTTACAAAAAGTATAGGCATTTTGTTAGATCTAGAACTTTGGTACATATTCCACTGCAATTCTTTCTTTTCTTTTCTTTTTCTTTTTTTTTATAAATAAAAGGCAAATAAAGAATGTTTAAAGTTGTGTGTTTTGCTAGATTTTGCATAAATTAATTAAATCTAAATTGCCAAAAAATACACATTTAATGTAATTGTGAATAAAACCTAGAGGCATTTTATGGTACAGAATCATGAACAAAACCATCTTTAGTTACTTTAGTTAACACTGCAGAGAGGAAGAACAGCACTATTCCCTAATCTCAAGTACAAAAGAGCAAAGAAAAGCAGCTGAGACGGACTTAAAAAACTCTAAATGTTGAAATGTTAAAGGTCCTATATTACAGAAAATGGATTCTTATGAGCTTTAAGACATTTTATAATGTTGTTACCTCATCAGAAACATATTGGATTTGTGTTTTGTTTCACTCACACATGTTTAAGTAACCCTTTATCTGTCTGTGTGATGTCTGTGTACATCTCCAAAGCACAAAATGCTCTGTTCCACTTTGTGATGTCACGGAGTAGTAGTTCTCATGTTAACAGCTCTTTACTTTTAATTCAGTTTGAGAGAAGAACTCAGTCGGGTTTGTGTGTTAAACATGTGTGAATGAAACAAAACACAACTCCATTAGAACAGAAATCAGAAAATTGAGTCATATGGGCCCTTAAAAAGTCCATAATGCTCCGATTGTGTGGGAGGATTTGAAGGGAATCCCCAAGACCATTCCTGTGGCAACTATTCAACAAACACTTTAAGCCTGAGATCTCTCACAAAGAAATGTATTGAGAGAGACGAGTCAGGTCATGCAGCGCTGGGTAGTCCGACTTCTTCAAATGTTCCCACACAAATATTATGTCATCGGAGAGAGGAAAAACTTCATAATACTACAACAGTGAAGACCTCATGTCACCCTATTGGTATGGCATATATTTATGAGTGTGTATTTATATATTTGAAAGTTATTTGGTGTAGAACGTGTAGTAAATGGTCTCTTGTGAGTTTTAAGCCATGTTATAATGCTGTTTTATTCTCAGAAACATACATGAAGTTGGGTTTTGTTTCATTCACACATGTTTGAGTAATCCTTTATTATTAGTCTGGTTAAATATCCAAAGTTCAAAATGCTCTGTTCCATCTTGTGATGTAATGAAGTGATAGTTTTCGAGTTAACAGCTACCTTTTATCTCTTATTTAGTAGAGATTGGCAATTCCAGGGCTGAAATTATCCAAATGATGCTAGTGAAGGTGTATGGAGTTTAAAAACACAGTGGAGACCTGCGCGTGACCACATGACATCACAAGGTGGGACAGAGTGTTTTCTGTTAGAGAGAATTCAGCCTAAATATACAGGATTTGTGTGAATGAAACAAAACACAACTCCAGGTGTGTTTTGTGATGAGGAAACAACATTATAACACATAAAAAGTTGCCTGTATAACATTTCTAGTGGATTTCAATCAACTGCTTGTTTCCATGGAGATGATAATGCTTTGAAATGTTCCACAATCTTCCTCAATCTTGTATGGTGTCTTATTATTAAAAAGTGTGAACAGGATTGCCTCTTCACAGATCTGACCAGTAACTTTATCTATGTTAATAAGTTAAATGCCATACTTCGGAACATTTCAGGTAAAACAATAACATCTCTACGGAACAGGTGGAGGACCTTTCACCAGAAAAGTTGCACAGTGCACCTTTAAATACATTTGCTGCTTAACCCATCACTTCTCAAGCAGAATAAAAGAGTCTCCTCCATCTACACTATTTTCCTTCTTCTCCACCACCACAGCAGAAACATCAGCCACCTCAGTTTCTCCATCTCCTCTTCACCATCACACATGTCCTGATATTTTCCCTGACACATATATCACACTCATTTTCATTTGTTTAATAAAATACTCTTTATCTCTTCATTTTGTCTGCTTAGGCCTGTTCATAGTTGTAAATACATCCTTACATATGTGGGGAGACCTCGTAGAAGTTGACTCCTCTGTATCTCTCCATGTGGTTCTTGGTGTAGATCTCCAGGTCTTTGTACGGGTTCACCGACACCAGCACCGAGCCGATGTACGTCTGAAACAGGGAGACAGGGAGACAGGACATTACTACTGCTAATCCTACTGTTACTGCTACTATTAGGCAAGGCAGGTTTATTTGTAGAGCACAGTTCATACACAAAGTAATTATGCTTTACAGAATAAGAAAGATATTAAAATCACAAATCAACACATAAATAATCATAAAGTTTACATTAATAGAGAAGAGTGAAGAGTGCAGAATAAAATATGCACAGCTAAACAGAACCGTTTGGAGCCTGGATTTAAACATAGTAAAATTACTGCTACTACTACTACTACTACTACTACTGCTGCTAAACTGTAGGACTGACATGGTATGATAAGAAACATAACTTGTATGTTTATGAATATATAAGAAGCTGAGCAAGACAAAGCACAATACCTGTAATGTATTAAAATACTACACTATAGTATGATAGTACTACCTGCTTTTCCTTTAAGTTATCGTGAACTAATGCTACACAAATTCGAGATCGGCTGATGTTTTTTTTTTATGGCTGATTGTTTAGAATCCAGAGAAACTGTTGGCTGATAAGATCTGCTGATATTTTTGGATTGATATTTATGGGCCAATATGTTGGGCCCATTTAGATTTCTTTTTTTCAGATTATGTAAATTGACTACAAACTCACCCACAGCCATTTTTTGTTAAGAGAGCTGTGTAGTCACATTTTGTGCATCTATCTCTTCATATTAAAAGCGTTAATATAAAGCTTTGTGTGTAATTTTTATGCAAAATACGGGGCTACGCTGGAGGTTTAAGACCTATAGCCGATACACTAAAAAGTCCAAATAGCTCTAGCTCTAGTTTGTCATCTATGGTTTCATATTTGCACTTTTACTATGAATATTACTCCTTGAAAAAGTCTTAAAGCATCCTTTTTCACACTATGAATTCCTATAGACCCATAATATGTTATCAGTGACTCACATAGATGAGGTTTTCTTTGAAGCGTTTGCGCAGGTTCTCGATGAAAGCTGCTTCGCTGGTGAAGTTCTCCAGGAGCACGAAGTCCTGGACCCCGACGCGGTCTCTGGCTGTGAGGGCAGACTCCATCATCGCCCGCACCCCGTCTGTCCCCACCACCTGAACAACACACAAATACACAGAGGAGTCAGCAAAGACCAGGGACAGTTACTCAGACGTTACAAACTTCAAACAAGGGCTGCAAAGATAATTACAAGTCACAGTTTGAACGGTCACAATATGCAAATCCCAAAATCTGCACATAATTTAAAGGATCTGGATTATGCATAATTGACACTTGTGAGCTTTAAGTTATGTTAGAATGTTGTTTATCTCCTCAAAACAGACCTGGAGTTGTGTTTTGTCATTCACACATGTTTGAGTAATCAAAAATGATTAGTCTGTCTAGTGTCTAAATTTCCAAAGGTCAAAACGTAACTTGTGATGTCACAGAGCTGTAGTTTTCTAGTGAACTTTTTACCTTTTGTTAATGTTTTACCACATGACATCACAAGGTGGAACAGAGTGTTTCTTAAATGAAGGATATGTGTGTTAAACATGTGTGAATGAAACAAAACACAACTCCAGGTGTTTGTGATGAGGAAACAACATAGAACATAGATCAGAAAATAGCGTAATATGGGCCCTTTAAGCCAATATAAAGGACATTCCACAACAACAAATTTCGCTACAGGTTACTACTGAATGCAGAAAAAAAGCAATGAATGAAAAATAAGATTTTCAAAATTCTCTAACAATACAAAAGTTTGAGTTTTAGCGTCTTTATATACATTTCGTGCACTAGACACAGACATTAATTTTTACAAAAGCACCCATAAAATTCTAACCACACTGAGTCTCTAACAGGGCACAGATGTCTATAAACTTCTCACTACACGGAAAGCCCCACCCAAGCAGTACTTCACGAAATAAAAGTAACAGCATTTTTCGACTTACAAGTTTGAAATCATCAATACTCTTAGTCAGGAGGTTGGTCCCTAAAATGGAGGCTTGAGTTTTCTGCAGGAGATTTCGAATATTGGCTACGTCCATGTTTGTATCTGTTAGCTGGAGTGTACAGGAGACTGCAGTGAAAGAGGACAGCAGCAGGTGTTGTTGTTGAAATGAAAACTTATGGGAATGTATTAATAAGCCTAGAGCTCTACATGAGGGAAAAACACAGGCCAGAGGCAAAACGTCCCATCTGAGAATTAAAGCAGTACAGTGTAACTTTTGCTCGCTCTCAGTAATGGTCTGAGTCTAGTTTAGATGCAAGTCAAAACTGTGTTATTATTATTTGTGAAATGTGGTGCAAAACTTCAGATACATGATTTTTAATGCATAGAAGGTTGGCGATAAAGTCCACAGGAAGTAGAGTCACTGTCGCTAATCTGCAGCTTCACCCCGATCCGAGCGCTGTGTGGATGTAAACAGACACACACGAGGAACTACGCTCGCCTTTTTAGTTTTAAAGAGCGCTTCAAACTGGATTAACAGCGGGGTTTTGTGGACTGGGGGTCATTATTTGCGGAGGACAAGTTCTATAGATAATGAGGATGAGATGCTGCAGTTTAAATGTACAGCTTTACGAGGCGAGTTATAAAGCCGCCTCATTATTTTCGCTATTTAATGAGTTTGTATCTTTGCTTGAAAGTGAAAATAAGTGTAGTTTATAGGATGCGTAAATATCTCCAATTTTTACTTCACAGAGCTTAAAAGTGCATCATGTAGGGTCCGTCAAATGCTTTTCTCCAGGGAGATGTTATTGCTTTGTGTGTGTGTATATATATATATATATATATATATATATATGTATTTTTGAACAATAAAACCACCTGTAGTTTAAGAAATGCAAGTTAGAGCTGTTTAATGTCATACTGTGGAACATTCCAAGCAAAAAAGTTACGCAGTGCACCTTTAAATAGAGTTTAAACCAGATTTTTTTAAGAAGAGCAATGAGATTCAAGCCAGCTTTGATCCAGACACCACAGCAGGACACAGGCAGCCCATAATCACATCAAGGATGTTGACTTAAAAGCTCTTAAAAGTGAGACTTTGAAGTATGCATACTCCACAGACTGAGAAATGACAGTCTGTGCACAGAGGAGAAACCCATACACATTCATACTTGATAATCTTCATAACAGCATGACAGAGGCTGCTAAGGTAAGACATATAGAAGAAAAGTGTGTGTCTGTTCATAGACTTACATTAAATGGCCTATATTATGCAATTTTCAGATTGTTTTAATGTTGTTTCCTCATCACAAACAGACCTGGAGTTGTGTTTTGTTTCATTCACACATGTTTAACACACAAATCCTGCAGATTTAGGCTGAGTTTATGTCGCAATACAGGAAGTGCTAATACAGGAAGTGCTCCACTGTGTCTTTAAACGCCAAACACCTTCACTAGAATCATTTGGATAATTTCAGCCCTGGAATTGCCAGTCTCCACTGAACTAAAAGTAAAAGGAGCTGTTAATTTGAAAATCATAAGGTGGAACAGAGGATTTGGAGATGCAGGCTTACTCGAACATGCGCAAATGAAACAAAACACAACTCCAGATATGTTTTTGAGCAGGTAACAGCTTTATAACATGGATAAAAACTCAGAGTCAATTTTGCGTAACATAGGACCTTTAAACAAAAAAGGACTGAATCACAATATGACAAAATTAAGCTAAAATTTTGCCACAACAGTTGAAATCTGGCTTTTAAATGTATCACCAAAATAGCAGATCAACACATGGACCAAATCAAATAATCAAGGGTGATACAGATTCTAACTGGTCCATTGTTACGGAGGAAGTTCCCATAAATATTTTTGTGTATACAGTAAAAGTATCTTGGTATCGCGTATGCATTTTTCAGCTCTCCCCAGTCACTCTGACCCATGGAGACCTACTGTTTAACATGTGTGAAGAGAGAGAGCAACTGAGATGGAGAGGGAGAGAGATGAAGAAAGAGAGGGAGAGAGAGACAGAAAGAGAGAGAGGCAGACAGACAGACAGACAGAGGAATACAGAGACAGAGAGACACAGAAACAGAGAGAGAAACAGAAAGAGAAACAGAGAGAGAGACACAGAGAGAGAGAGAGAGACACACAGAAACAGAGAAACAGAAAGAGAAACAGAGAGATAGACACACAGAGAGAGAGAGAGAGAGACACACACACACAGAGACAGAGAGAGACACACACATACACACACACAGACAGAGAGAGAGACACACACACACACACAGAGGCAGAGAGAGAGAGAGACAGAGGGAGAGAGAGACACACACAGAGAGAGAGAGAGAAAGACAGACAGAGAAAGAAAAGAAAGAAAAAGTAGGACTAAAGTGGAGAGGAGAGAAAGTATAGAAAGAGAAATTATGAAAGAAAGAAAGAAAGAAAGAAAGAAAGAAAGAAAGAAAGAAAGAAAGAAAGAAAGAAAGAAAGAAAGAAAGAAAGAAAGAAAGAAAGAAAGAAAGAAAGAAAGAAAGAAAGAAAGAAAGAAAGAAAGAAAGAAAGAAAGAAAGAAAGAAAGAAAGAAAGAAAGGAAGAGAGAGTAAGAGAGAGAGAAAAACAGAAAGAGTAGGGGAGGGAGACAGAAGGAGAGAAACAGGAAAAGACAGAGAATTGGATACTGAGAAAATACAGAGGGAAAAGGAGAGGGAGATTGAGTAGAGAAACAAAAAAGAGGGAGAGAGAAGGAGGACACTATAGAGAGATAAGCATAAGAGAGAGAGAGAGGAGGGAGAGGTGGGAATACTACAGCTGTACGGCTCACAGCTCCTCTCACCTGTCAATCAAAACAAGAGAACATTCTGTAACCTCAGAAATCTGCCCCATGGATAAATATTTAGTGATTTGTACAGATTTTGGTGCGTTTGGGGTTTTGTTTGAGATAGGAATAGACTGTGGTTTGTGCAGCTGTGAATATATGACTTCCTGGTTGCGCTGGAGACCTGACCACAAGAAGCAAACGTTAAAACAAGAAAGAAACAGGGAGACCAAGAAAGACAAAACCAGGACTTTTAGCTTTTCAACGCTAAAATTAAGAAAGATTACGTTAAATACACTGTACATAGAATCAGTCTTCAGCTGTTTACCAAACATCCTGATGCCTCAAATACACAGGTTAAACTTAAAAGGTCCTATATTACACAAAATTTACTTTTACGAGCTTTAAGTCATGTTATAATGTTGTTATCTCCTCAAAAACAGATTTGAGTAACCCTTTTATAAATCTGATTACATCTCCACAGTTCAAAATGCTCTGCTCCACCTTTTAATGTCATGAAGCAGTAGATTTCAAGTTAACCGCTACTTTTTGTTCAGTAGAGATCGGCAATTCCAGGTCTGAAATCACCCAAGTGATTCTAGTGAAGGTGTGTAGAGTTTAAAAACACAGTGGAGCATTTCCTATATTACCACATGGCATTTTCCAGCTGATAGAAGAAGTAAATATGTAGGATTTGCGTGTTAAAATGTGTGAAAGAAACAAAACACAACTCCAAACCATACTTCTGAGCAGTCTCCATGGAGATAGATACGTTTAATGCCATACTGTGGAATAGTATAAGCAAAGGAACATTATTTTAATGAAGACAAGTAGATGGCAAGGTGTAAAAAGTTGCACAGTGGGGCTTTAATACAAACTGACCACTGAAAACAACATACGATACAATAGATAACCTTAACATAAATATAAAAAAGAATGTAATCTCTCTCTATGTGTTTCCAGTCTGGTTTCCCCTCATCAAAACACAATCACAATATCTTTTTATCTCCCGGGTTTTCAAATCTACTCCTGAAGAGAAACTGGCTCAAGATGTAGAGAAGGTCCCATGGGTGCTATAGTCACCCATTGTCCCAGACTTCCACTTACTTTCACTGACGGGCGGGTCAAATGCGGAGCTCATTTCCACATGTACCTCACAATGATCAAGAAGAGAAATACTGTACTCAGATGTACTTCGTTATACTGTTACCTCACCAAAAACATACCTGAAGTTGTGTTTTGTTTGAGTAATCCTTCATTATTATTCGCTCTAATGCTCTGTTCCACCTTGTGATGTCATGAATTGGCAGTTTTCAAGTTAACAGCTCCTTTTACATTTAGTTCAGTAGAGATTGGCGATTCCAAATGATTCTAGTGAAGGTGTATGGAGTTGTAAAAACACTGTGGAGCACTTCTTATATTACCACATGACATCACAAGGTGGAACAGCGCGTTTTCAGTTTGAGAGAAGAACTATTTGTGTGTTAATCATGTGTGAATGAAACAAAACAACTCCAGGTCTGTTTGTGATGAGGAAACATAACAGATTAGAAAATAATGTAACCCACATACAGTCACTTTCTTTTCCCTTCCTTCTCTTCCTCTCTCTCTCTTTACCTTTTTGATTTTATTTTATTTATTTATTTATTATTATTATTTTTTTTTTCACCATCATGATTATTATTGCCTTTTAACCGTTTGTCTTTATTTAATTTTTGATAATCTCCGGGTTTGACACTTATTATTAAGATGGTGTTTTTTGTTTTTTGTTGTCAAAGGAAAAAATGATGTGATTTGTAAATATTGTATGAGTAAACTGTGATTCCTTAATAAAAATATTTATAAAAAATAAAAATAAAAAAAATAATGTAATATAGCCCCTTTAATACACTATGTGGCATTTTGTGGGTCAGAACAAGAAGCTCTTTAACCTAAAATCTGAGTAATCCATCATTTACACATCTCAAAGTGGCACCATTCACTCTACAATGCCACGTTTAATGACTGCGCCCTCCAAATATTATGCCACCTTTGAGGAAAAAACCCAGGCCTATAGCCGCTTCCTTTGCTGCGGTCCCATTGGTCCAGAGCTCACGCACCTCTCTCTCTCCATGACTTCATTGTTCCCGGTGTTTGGCTTTCCTCACTGTAAGCGCCACTCTACAGACCTCCGCCCTGCACAGCGGAGGAGAGAGGGGTACCAGCCTGACCCCGTCCCAAAACATAACGTAAGCTTTTCCAAATCCTGTGCAGAAAACTGGAGAAGACTGGTCCAGGTGAGTGGCGACCAAGAGTAATGGAGGAATCAATGCCACACTACAAGCATTATGTTTATTATGCAATGTTTAAAGGTCCAGTATTACACATAACTGACTCTTGAGAACTTTAAGTCACGTTAGAACGCTGTTACCTCATCCCAAACATAGCTGGAGTTGTATTGACAGAAAATCCACATCGGACCATCCAAATAAAAAGATATTGTACTGAATTGTAAAAAAAAAATAAAAATAAAAATGGACAGATTGAGTGAAAGCAGAGGTTGTTTTGTTTCCAAATTCATACAAATAAATCTTGATAAGATAAGAAATAAATAAAATTATTCTGACAGTGAGCTTTGGGAGAGAAGCGGAGTCTGGCCCGTGAACAAAAGGCGCTCAGAATGAGATGTCCCCCTCGCCTCAGGCCCGGCTCACATATCACTGCTCTGTTTAGACGGGTTAACACCGCAATAACCTGCTGCTTTAGGATCAAACTACACTATACCAGCAAGAATATCTCTATACAATACACAGAGTATACAGAGTTCAACAGCAATAGAGCTAAAGGGCCCGTATCATTCTAGTTTTGTTTCATTCACACATGTTTATCGCACAAACCCTGCATGTTTAGGCTGAGTTCTTCTCTCAAACATTAAACACTCTGCTCCACCTCGTGACGGTAATACAGGATGCTCCACTGTGTTTTTAAACTGCATACATTTTCCCTAGAAAGTTCCCTAGAAGTTTGATGATTTCAGATCTGGAGTTGCAGATCTCTACAGAACTAAAGGTAAAATGTAGCTGTTCACTTGAAAATCACAAGGTGGAAAAGAACATTTTGAGCTTTGGAGACAGGCTAATAATAAGGGGTTACTCCAACATCTGTGAACGAGAGAAAACACAACGTGGCTTAAAGCTCACAAGAATCCACTAGGACCTTTAATAAACGATAAGCGTCACAAAAGCGATTGGTAAAACAAGGCAAGAAACAGGCTGCCAAAGCAAAGCAATACATTTACATAGACAAAGACTGTTTCATTCAAGTTGGAAATAATGTTAAACTGTGTGTGAGGTCGCCTCTCCATAGATCTTATCTGGTAACCTCACCCACTTGTCTGCCTGTAGGCCTGTCACGATAAATACTATAGACATATCATTCAATATATGAAAGCTGGGACAATATACTGTTTCTTGGGGGTCAGTATTTATCATTTGTACATTTCCTTTGGGGTATTTTTGTTGCAATACAAATAACATTTGATCTGTAAAAGCTAAAAGTTGAAAAAGTGACTTCTATGGCTAATTCTTGCTACATTCTGTAATGCATTTGTTGCAACTCAGGCCTTTTAATAATCGTGTCTATTTAAAAATGGTTTACTGGGATTGTCTCGCTTTTTTGTTATTGTATCAGTGGCATAAAGTAGTTTCAATATTATATTACAGTTTATCGCAGTATATCTCTGTGCCAATATATCAAAATGTGCGATCATGACTCCAAGGAGATAAATAAATGTAATGCCGTACTGTGGAACACTGCAGGCCCTTCCATTTTCTCTACGGGGACAATAAAAGTACCTTATCTTACCACCACCACAAAGGCTCGATGGTGGAGCTTAAACTGTGCCTATCTGACCTGTCGGATATCACCAGATATCAGAAAACATAACACACAGAGTTTACACAGTGAGGCGTGTTGTCTTTGAGTGTCACTGAAGGCGCCGCAGTTTTACGACAGGTCACAATAAACACGACCTCATTTGACCTCATTTGACCTCTGTGTGAAATATGGAGGTGAAAAGTTTAAGACAAACAGATTCAGACCAGATCACTTATTTAATCTTGGATATTCAAATAGAAATGGTCTGGTAATTCTATAAGACAAAAGTTAAGATCCATGCAGTAATAGGCAGAAAAATTCAAATCCTAAATTATGGAGAAAATTATAGTATCACATTTTTTATTTTTATTTTTTTTTATTTCAACTGAAGTTAAGGCTTTTTTATCATTTGTAATTTGGGCCCATATTACACCATTTTCTGATCTATGTTATAATGTTGTTTCCTCATTAAAAACAAACCTGGAGTTGTGTTTAACGCCCAAGCCAACTGTGATTTTACTCCACACACCTTCACTAGAGTCATTTGGATCATTTCAGCCCTGGAATTACCAATCTCTACTGAACTGAAAGTAAAATGTAGCTGTTAACTTGAAAACTACTACTTCACAACATCACAAGGTGGAACAAACCATTTTGACAATATTCTAACATGGCTCAAAGCTCACAATAGTCAATTTTGTGTAATACTCTAGATATCAAATGGTGTAACAACTGGGCCAAAAATTCAGACAGAATTTTCACAATAAATATTCGATAATTTGGCTTAAAGCTGCACTATGTAACTTTTTTGGTAGAGGGTCCGACATCCATTTGACTCCTTGTAGACCGTTTTTCCCCCAAATGTTCTACACTATGGCATTTAATTTGACCATCCCCATGGAAACGAGACAAGCAGGTTACGTCACCAGGCCAAGTTACAGGTCAGATCTGTGGAGAAGTGGGCCCGCTCACAGTAATAATGTATGTTTTTGCGGTAGTTTTGAGGAATAAAAACACCTGGAATTAAATAAATACATGATATATTTGTGCAATGTCATACTGTGGAACATCCCAGGCACCCTCCCAGACTCTCCAGTAGAAAAGTTACACAGTACACCTTTAGCATGCAGTATTAAACAAATAACTCTGGTGTATGGTTTGAATTTTGAGGCATTATTGATAAGAACCAACTCCAAAAGTGTGTTTCTGATGAAGACTTGGTAAACCTCGCTGTCTCCCAGTGTTTTGCCCGTTTCTACATTTTTCCACCATGATTCAGTCTGGCACCGTTTGCTTTGTCCTCATCGAGTTTCTGCCTTCTCCTTCCTTACCTACATTTAGTTTTTCATTTGAATATTGAGGTAATAATTGGGTCAGATCCAGGGTCAAAACACAAGCTAAAGACTGTAGTTGACTAAACTTGAAAACTGGAAAAGCAGTTCCAGTGTTGTAGTTTAAAGGGTCCATATAATGTTGGTTCCTCATCACAAACACAACTGGAGTTGTGTTTTGTTTCATTCACACACAAAACCTTCATTATTAGTTCTTCTGATGTCATGTTGTAATACAGGAAGTGCTCCATTGCGTTTTTAAACTCTGTACACCTTCACTAGAATCATTCGGGTCATTTCAGCCCTGGAATTATTGCCAAAAGAGGTACCGGGTAGCTGTTAACTTGAAAACTACAGCTTCATGACGTCACAAGGTGGAACAGAGCATTTTGAACTTTTGAGATGTAGACTAATAATAAAGGGGTTACTCAAGCACGCATGAATGAACCAAAACACAACTCCAGGTCTGTTTTTGAGGAGGTAACAACATTAGGACTTAGATCAGAAAATAGTCTCATATGGACCCTTTAAATATTTCCAAGTCGTGTGCATAAAACTAGTTTTTTTCCCACAATGCCATGTTGACAGCCATTGACAAATAGCTGCAGGGTTCGATATAAAATGGCTCAAAGCTCACAAGAGTCAGAGCATAAGAACTTGAAGAACTATGAAATCAAATCCTTGTCCCCAGTGGATTCCATGTAAGTATGACAGCACAGGGCGTGAACAACAGAAACCTGATACCTAAAAATGTGCGGTATCGGAACTGTAACCGATACCAGTATCACTAATGGAACTACCCTATTTATGAAAAACTGTATCACCTTCAGTTGTGTCAGTTTTCATGTTAACAGCTCCTTTTAGCTTTTGGTACCTTAGGGTTGAAATTACCCAAGTGATTCTAGTGAAAGTGTGTGGAAAAGAGTGTTTTCTGTTTGAATCTGCAGGGTTTGTGTGTTAAACATGTGTGAATGAAACAAAACACAACTCTAGGTGTGTTTGTGATGAGGAAACAAGATCATAACACAGATCAGAAAATTGCCTCATATGGGCCCTTTAAATATCTCCAAGTCATGTGCATAAAACAAGTTTTTTTCCCACAATGCCATGTTGACAACCATTGACAAATAGCTCCAGGGTTCGTACTGAGCGTGTGCAGAACTGTCAGGCGAGTGGGCGTGGCTTCAGAGACATGAATCAAAACACAGCGGCCAATAGGAGCAGCTGATTCAGTGTAGGTTAAGGACAGTAGTTTTGATTACACTATATGTGTCACTTAACTGGCTGTAATGTTTTTATAGTACTTTCCTTTAATGACAATCACTACTGCTACTGCTACTGCTACTACTACTACTACTACCCCAATATTTGCAAATACAATTATAAAGCACTCCACTGTGACTACCAATACTAATATTCCAACTACTGCTACTACTGCTACTACCACTACTGTCGCAATATATGCAAATAAACCTTAAAATGTGCCACTATAAAGCTATACTGCTATTACTACTACTACTGCTACTACTAATACTACAAGTTATGCTGCCACTACTACATACTATGACTATATGCTATGCTACCACATCTACTACAAGTAGTATTACTGCAACTACAACTACTACAATAACAAAGTAAGTAATACAGTAGACCTACGCAAAGTACACTCTGGAACAAACGCAGTAAAAACTTTGAATAGTAAAGACACAACATTGTACTTTACTTCAAGTTCTGCAACTACTATTACTACAATTCCAACAACTACCACTACTACAGCCACTACAGGTACCTTATAGTTCACATACCTGCAGCACTGCTTTCATTCATGACCTATAGCATTAAGTAATACTATACTACTACTACTACTACTACTACTACTGCTACTTCACAGAGCTTCTTTCACTCACCCAGCGATACTCCACCGACTTACGCTCCGTTATTCCGCTCATAATGTCCAGGTTAAAACTATGTCATTTTCTATCAACCCCAAAGACTTAAAATCCACACGGACGACAAAGTGAGGAGTGGAGAGAGAAATGGGAGATATGAAGTACTCTGGGCTGATGTCACAGCCCTGCAGGCAGCAATGACAAGAATCTGCCTGTGTACAAAACTGCAACTGTTTTAGGTGCAAGGGAACAGACATACAACTTTTGGGTTAGGAGTGGGTGTAAACATGCAGGATTTCATGTATCGATCAGTAATATATCGTAACGTATACTTCAATCATGGTCTAGAAGGCAAGCTAATAAAAAGCCATATTCAAGAAGTAGAAGTAGTAGCAGTAGCAGTAGTAGCAATAGTAGTCGTCGAAACTACTACAAATCTCTTATCTCTCAATGACCTTTTGAACCATAATACAAGTTTTTTTCTTTTACTTATGCTGCGTTTGTTTTCTATCGAGTGTTGCACATAGGAAAACAATGACACCCTTTTCTCATTATCACTCTCTCCCTCCCTCCCTCATTCCTTCTCTCTCTTCATCTCCCTCTCTCTCCTTCTGTCTCTCTCCCTCCTCCCTCTCCCTGCCTCCCCCTTCTCACTGTCTCCCTTTCGCTCTCTTCCTCTCCCTCCTTCCCTCCGTCTCTCTCTCCATTTCCCTCTCCCTCTGTTCTCAGCACCCCTCCCCTTTCTCGCTCTCTCTTCTCCCTCCCTTCTTTTCTCTCCGTCTCCCTCCTCCCCCCCTCCTTTGCTCACTCCTTCCCTCACTCACTCTCTCTTTCCCTCCCTCTCCTCTCTATCACACACACCATCTCACTCTCTTCTCTCCCTCCCTCCTTTTCTCTCTCCCTCTCCCACTTTCTCCCCCTCTCTCACACAGTCTCCCTCCTTGCCCCTCTCTCCCTCTCCCTACTTCTGTCTCTGTCTCCCTCCTTCTCTCTCCCTCCCTCTCCTCTCTATCACACAAACCATCTCACGCTCTCTCTCTCTCTCCCTCCCTCCTTCCTTCCCTTTCTCTCTCACACACTCTCCCTCCTTTTCCCTCTCCTCCTCTTCCTCCCTCCCTCCCTCTCTCCCTCTCTCCATGTAAAGGAATGCTGCTCGGCCACACAACAGCCCCAAACCCCGAGGCATCAGGGCAGCAGTGGGACACACCTCTCACACTCTCACATATCAAACAGCAGCAGATAATGGAACTATCACAGGCCAGAGACATACCACAGATCAACACCAAACACCAGACACACACTACAAATAGACTCTGTGCAATGTGATGGGAATTTGGATGGACATTTTAATAACTTTTCATTCATCACATGTTGATTTTCATAAAGTCTACTCGTGTTTAAAGGTCCTATATTACACAAAGTTGACTCTTGTGAGCTTTAAGCCATGTTATAATGTTCCTTCATCAAAAGTTAGTCTGTCTACATTTGCAAAGCTCAAAATGCTCTGTTCCACCTTGTGATGTCATGAAGCAGTAGTTCTCAAGTTAACAGCTCCTTTTACCTTTTGTTCAGCAGCGTGTGGCAAGTCCAGGGCTGAAAACACCCAAATGATTCAAGTGAAGGTGTAAGGGGCACTTCCTGTATTACCAAATGACATCACAAGGTGGAAAAGAGTGTTTTCTGTTTGACAAAATAACTCAGTCTAAATATTCACAGGTTGTCTGTTAAACGTGTGTGAATGAAACAAAACACAACTCCAGGTCTGTTTTAAATGAGGAAACAACATTACAACATATCAGAAAAATAGTGTTGTATGGGCCCTTTAAGGAAAAATGACCAAGGAAGATTGAATTAAAAAGCAGTATAGTAGCAAGTATTTTTGTAATGGTACAGCAATAATTATAATATACAGAATACATGAATTCAACTTTTACTTTAGTCTGAATATTGATCTCTGCTTACGTTTTCATTGTCTTTTCTACCACTTTTAGTATTTTAGTTTCGACCCACTCTACATAGAACACAGCTACCTGTCCCTCTCTCACCTGTGTCCTTGAAGTTTGAGGCCAGCCATTCAAGGTTGCTTTTGGATCACATTACACGTTATAATGGGGAAAAAAAAAAAAAAAAAAAAGTTGATTTTCGATTTTATGATAAAGATGCACTGTGTAACTTTTTGGTAGCGGCTCCACCACCTGCTTATCTGGAGCTGTTATTGCTATGCCTGGAATATTCCACAGTAAGGCTTTAAACTCCTCCATCTCCATATAAGCAGCTGACAATACCAGGCCAGGTTACAGGTCAGATCTGTGGAGACTAGAGGTGACCCCAGTTGCGGTAAGAATGTACATTTCAAGGTATTTTTAAGCAACAAAAACACCTGTAATTGGATGAATGCAAGTCAGATAAGTTTAATGCCACAGTGAGGAACATTTCAGGCAAAACAATACCACCGCCATATAGAAAAGCATTAGTTACACAGTGTAGTTTTAACTAGAAAACTACAAAACTCACTTTCTTGCATGTCTTACCAGTGGTCTGTACTTCATGGCTACTTCTTTGGGTCCTTTCTTTTCTTTTTTGCAGTATAGATTTTATCCCCCAGCTACGAAAACTCCTCCACACTTAAGTCCCGGATAGTTTGTTTTTAGATGTTCCCAAGTTTGTCCGTGGTGGTTGGATCTTTCTGCCCCATGGTCTCCTCTGTCTCAGCCCACACACTCTCACCTCTGTGGGCTAGAACTACACAGTTATCCAGCCTCTCCCCTCCCTCCCTCGCTCCCTCTCTCCCTTCTCCACAAAGGAAATGGTCCCTGCATTGGGTGACAGTCAGCAACCCCCCTTTCTCTTTCCCTCTCTCTCGTTTTCTCCAGTAAAGCTCTCCAAAAGCACGCTCCCCCTTAAAACTACAACGTACTGATATCCGCCCACTTTTCCCCCAGATTTAAGGCCTTCTTTAACCCTATGAGCAGAGGGACAAAGCAAAGCAGCGCATGCAAAAAACATCTGTGCTTCACCATCTACCCATTTGGAACGGGCTTGTGGTATAAAAGTATTTTCATATAATTCAAGACTTTACAAGATTATATAATGTGAAAAAAATACTCCAGCTTTGTCCCAAAAAGAGTCTGAGCAGGTCTGTTACTCTGTGCCAAGTTATGCCAAATAATTAAGATACATGTTTATAATATACAGACTGAATGAATGACCTATGAATGTAGCAACGGGAAGGGCATCTGACATAAAAATCTAATTAAATCAACACAAAAAAGAGGATCAGCTGAAAGATAACAATATTTAAAAATGTACATATGTTTATTTATAGTAGAATACAGAGGTCCCTGCATTTGACCCATATTTCAAAGGGGCAACCTCATCTACGCGTTACCCAGCACTGCAGGTTTGTCACATATTCCACAAACTATATGGTGTGCAAAAATATTGAAACATCGATATATCGCGATACTACATTTGGCGATACAGTATTGTTATTGTGAGTATTTTTTGGTATATTTTAGCGATCTTTTGAGACCACACTACAATTTTGTTATTTATTTAGCGAATGGAGGCTTGTTTATGTGACACACCTGACATATTCACCATTTTGAAGATTCAAATAGATTTTATTTATTTAAGTTGAATCTACTCAAATAAAGTGAAACGTTGTGAATTTAAGTCATTTTAACTTACCTAGATATTGCTTTTGGCAGTGTAGTGTAGATGTGACTCTTTGTTAGTCCAATAAAAGTGGCGTGTGCAGAGTCGGACCTGTTTATTCTCACAGTCCAGTGCAGAACATCAAAGCCTGTGAGGAGCTGGAGAACAGTGAACTGAGCAGCTACGCGTGTTTGAGAAGAAAGAGACGTTTCCACTACAAAACACAGATTAGTAAAGTGCAAATAAAGTGTCTACACCGAGAGACCTGCACCAGCTCTTGGACCGGGCCAAAGCCTGTTGACGTGAAGTGGAATTATCCTTTCAAAACAGCCATTTATTTGGCTCAGAGAAGATATGGGGCATTGTGAAGTTAAAAGTTGAAAAGCATTCATGAATTTGGTAGAAAAAGTTGACTTAGAAGTGCGTGGAATGTTCCACTGTGTGGCGTTAAATTACTCTTTCTTGCATTTATTCAATCACTGATGTTATTATTGTTAAAAGAATACATGGAAATGCAGGCGTTCTTACTGCGAGTGGGGTTGCCTCCACAGATCTGACCTGTAACTTGGGCTGGTGTTTAATAGTTTAATGCCATAGAGATTACATCTCCGGAGAGACAAGCAGGTAGTGGACACTCCAATAGAAAATTACATAATGCACTTTTGAAACGTTGTAGCCCCTCACTGTAGTATGTATACCCTCACTGTAGTAGCTCCTCACTGTAGTAGCTCCTCACTGTAGTATGTACACCCCCACTGTAGTACACCCTCACTGTAGTACACCCTCACTGTAGTAGCTCCTCACTGTAGTATGTACACCCCCACTGTAGTATACCCCACTGTAGTACACCCTCACTGTAGTACACCCCACTGTAATATACCCCCACTGTAGTACACCCTCACTGTAGTACACCCTCACTGTAGTACACCCTCACTGTAGTACACCCCCACTGTAGTATACCCTCACTGTAGTACACCCTCACTGTAGTATACCCTCACTGTAGTACACCCTCACTGTAGTACACCCTCACTGTAGTACACCCTCAATGCAGTATATCCTCACTGTAGTAGCCCCTCACTGTAGTATATCACTGTAGTAGCCCCTCACTGTAGTATACCCCTCACTGTAGTAGCCCCTCACTGTAGTAGCCCCCTCACTGTAGTAGCCCCCTCACTGTAGTAGCCCCCTCACTGTAGTAGCCCCCTCACTGTAGTAGCCCCCCACTGTAGTACACCCTCACTGTAGTATATCACTGTAGTAGCCCCCTCACTGTAGTAGCCCCTCACTGTAGTAGCCCCTCACTGTAGTAGCCCCCTCACTGTAGTAGCCCCTCACTGTAGTAGCCCCCCACTGTAGTACACCCTCACTGTAGTATATCACTGTAGTAGCCCCTCACTGTAGTATATCACTGTAGTAGCCCCTCACTGTAGTATATCACTGTAGTAGCCCCTCACTGTAGTATATCACTGTAGTATACCCTCACTGTAGTATACCCCTCTCTGACACCGGACAGTCTGCTCCAGGACAGACTGGTCTTCAAAGCTCAGGCAGCAGCAGGAAAAGCTCAGAGTTTATGGGCCTCATTAGAAACTCTGCTCCTTCCTGAGGATCCAGACCCAGACCCGTAAAGACCACGGAGCTCAGATTATACAGTTGTGTTACATTTAGCCAAAGTTAAAGCTACACTGTGTAACCTTTCTGCTTTTCTCCATGGAGATGTGATTACTGATGAATTTACAAGTCAAAAGACACAACAATGCTCACAGTAAGAATGCATGTTTTTCAATTTTAGCTATTAAATACATGTATAAATGCAAGATATACATTTAATGCAATACTGGGGAACTTTTGAATTTTGTCAGTAGGGATTGGCAATTCCAGGGTTGAGATCATCCAAATGAATCTAGTGAAGGTATATGGAGTATAAAAACACAGTGGAGCACTTCCTGTATTACCATATGACATAACAAGGTGGAACAGAGTGTTGTTTGAGAGAAGAACTAATGAACTAATGTGTGAATGAAACAAAAAATAACTCCAGGTATGTATCTGATGAGGAAGCATTATAACAGATCAGAAAACAGCGTAATATGGGCTCTTTAAACAGTTTTCTAGTTGCTTTCCATATCTTTTATAAAAATGAGAAAGAAATATACCACAAATAGTTAAAATAACACACAAAATTAAACGTCATATTAGTACAGAGAATTGATTCCTTACAGACTGGATAGAGAGATGACTTGCACATTATCATTTGAGTGGGACTGTATACTGGCATAGCTGAATAGTGAGCAGGTGTAGGAGGCATGCTTCATCACATTTTCCCCCTCCATGACGCCCTCTGCTGGCCACTGAAACCTAATACGGAGCTATAGAGTTTTGCTGAGGCTGCAAAATGTCTGCACACAACCACCTTTACTTTGTCCTGAGTCGGCTCGCTCCAAATACCTCTGCAACATTTGAGACTTAAAAGGTGCACTACGTAACTTTTTGGTTGGGGGTCCGTCAACTGCTTGTTTCTATGGAGAAGTCATTGCTCTGCCAGGAATATTCCACAGTGTAACATTAAACAGCTCTACTTTACATTTACTCAATTACAGGTGGTTTTATAGCTCAAAAATACCTACAAAAACAGACATTCTGACTGTGAGCGGGGTTGCCTCTCCACAGATCTGACCTGTAACTTGGTCAAGGAGAAAAACATTTGATGGACCCTCCACCAGAAAAGTTACACAATGCACCTTTAAATCAAAATCTAATGTGTGAAACTTACTACCAAAAGCTTAATAAGAAGTTTGCAAATGTCATACATGGGTGAATTTTAAATAATATTACAAAAATACAAGTTAAAATCTGACCTGTTTCTCAAGTAGCAGTAAAACCAAGCCAACTATAAAAATTTAAATTGCCAAGACTTGCCTTTTCTAAAGAGGTGAACAGGTGTGCTATAATACACTTATCTGAAGCATTCGTGTCCTCACTTGTCTTCTATAAAATTAAAAAGCTTTATAAAGGTTAAAATTGTATTACTTCATCTCAGTCTCCAGGGAGATGTCATTGCTTTGCCTCAAAGGTTCCACAGTATGGCATTGTACTGACATTGAACTCAAACTTGTCCATGGACACACGCACAGGCACAAAGCCTAGTTTGACATCCAATCTACAGAGAGCTGCTCACATTAAGTATGCATGTTTTCAGAGTATTTTTTTTCTATTTACAAAAAAAACCCAAAAGAAAACAAAAAAAAAACATTTAATTGAATAAATGCACAATAGATCACTTTAATTTGAACTAACTTCTAATAATTCTATTATTTTTGGTTCTATTTCTTTTATTTGTTGCAGCTTAGGCCTTTTAATGATACTGTCTATTTAAATCACTGTATATTTGCTGTAGCGATATCCTGCTTCAAGTGAGGGATACAGGACTACATTCATACCATACTCCATACAACTGTACAACTCACCCCTATGTAACAGATAATACTCCCTACAACTGTACAACAACTCACCATTATGTGTAGAATCCCTCAGTCGTCCAGACAGAATCCATGGCACAAGAAGAAGATGAGCTGCGAAACGTATTTGACCAAATAAACTTTTGTCCAGCTGACAAATTGAATTTCTCCTTTTGCCAACTCACCCTTATGTAACAGATAATACTCCCTACAACTGTACAACAACTCACCCTTATGTAACAGATAATACTCCCTACAACTGTACAACAACTCACCCTTAACCCTATGTCCTGTCAATCATATCATCTTTGCACTGTTTTCCTTACGACCTTTTGTATAGAGCTGAGATATATTTGTATATTTGTATTGTATTGTATTTCTATATTTTATTTGTACTTGTACATGTATGTTTATATAATTATGACTCATTTGACACCAGTCTGAATTTATTATTATCATTCATATGTTTGGTCTTATTGGTTATTAGAATATATTGTGATGTGTGAATTTCTCTTTTTGCATTAATAAAGTTTGTCTAAGTCTAAGTTCAGAATGTGTTATTGGAACAGGTCCATGTAGTGTAATAGTGAGTGTAGCCCCTTTCCGCTCTGTAAGCAGAATCCAGTCCAAAGCTTCACTGTAGGAATCCTTCTAATCTTTTCCAGACGTGCAGCTCTTTGTGTGTCACTGCTGTGTGATAATACAGGACACACTTCAGGAACACATGATACGGACCTGATAAGACCTGGACCTGGACCCGACCCAGGACCCTGGTCTCTAGACTTAATAGAGGGCTGGTGGTCTCGTGTTTTGGGGTTAGGTCTAGAGTTTGTCCCTGGTGCAGAGAAAGTGCGTGTAATGTGCCGGATCACGCTGAGGCAGCATATTTGAGCTGGAGGAGGAGGAGGGGGACTCAGCTGGGAGAAGTTAACCCATTCTACACTAAAATATATTTAAGATAACACCAAGGAGATAGGACAGGGACTTTTGAATCGTATGTGGAAGTAACATTTATTACATTTATTTAATTACAGGTGGTTTTAGAGCTCAAAAATACCTAGAAAAACAGACATTCTGACTGTGAGCGGGGTCGCCTCTCCACAGATCTGACCTGTAACTTGGTCTGGTTTGGTCTCCGTGAAGATAGAAAGGTTTAATGCCATACTGTGAAACATTCCAGACAAAGCAACAACATCTCCATCGAGAAAAGCATTTGAAAAAGTTAGACAATGCACATTACCAACTTTTGTAAACTATTTTTGATTCCAATTTAGATAAATGAAGAAAATTATAGTTTTTTTAATTATAGGATAGACATTTTATGGCTGGAAAATTGCAAAAATTATAGAAAAGTGGAGACAACCAGGTGATTCCATCAGGCCAAGTTACAGGTCAAATCTGTGGTATTTTTCAGCAATAAAACACCAGTGAATTGATGACAACAAAATATATGTATGTTTAATGCCATACTGTGGAACATTTGAACATGCAGGTGGCATACTCTACCAGTTTAACCAAAAATGTGTTATTGCTTTGAGCTTTGCAGCCTTGTTTGGCTAAAAATTATGTTATATTACATCTTTATCTGGAAACTGCCCACACATAAACCAGCTGCTCCATCTCACTTTTACAACACATATATAAATGATATCAAATACATTCACCATGAAAGGGCCGCAGCCATGGCAACAATCCAAACATTCTCCATATCTCACTTTGGTAAACAGAGCAGGTCATTCAGCTAAAGAACACAAAGCAATAAGGAAGTGGTTTACAGTGACAGATAAAAGCCTCCCTTTAAAAAAATCATATTAAGAATAGAAACCACAAGGGTTTTATTTTTTGTTTAATTTTTGTTTCTTGTTTGGTATAATGTTAAAAACAATTAGATAAATACAGCTAATTGTGTTCTGTACATGTTCTGTTTAAAAAAAAAAAAAAAAAAAAAAAAAAAAAAAAAAAAAAAAAAGAATAAAAACCACATCATGTTATGGCCATGCTTGGAATATCCCACAGTATAGATACTCTATGTTGCATTTATTCAATTGTATTTCTTGAAACACATGCATTAAACTGGGACTATGGCAGCCTCTCCGCAAACCTGACCTGTAACCTGGCCTCGTGGCTTCTTATGCTTTTCTCCGTGGAGACAGGAAAGTTTGCAACACTGTAGAACATCAAGTCCATGGAGACCAGTAGAAGGCAGACCCTCCACCAGAAAAGTTATCTTTAAAGGTGCACTGCGCAACTTTTCTGGTGGAGGATCCACTACCTGCTTGTCTCCATGGAGATGTTATGGCTTTGCCTCGTTTCATGGTACGACTTTAAACATTTCCATCTGTGAATAGGGGCAACTCATCTTTCAGTTTGAATCTCCTCGATTTGAATTCAATAAAGACAGACTTTGTAAACCGCTTTTCCTCGTCCTTGTTGCCGCGGTAACAGCTCATGTCTCTTTGTTTAGACTGCTCTCGGTGACCGCTGCTGTACATGTGGCCTCGGCTTCGTGGGAACCTCTCCTTCCCCTCGGCCCTCCCCCAAATTCTTCTCTCCGCTCTCACTTCCTCCTCCACCATCTCTGTTCTGACCATCCATGATAAATATAGAGAGTTTCCACCCATAGACACACACATACACTCATGTACCAGGCCTACAGGGAACTGCAAGCATCAAGTCAAGTCAAGACAACGCTGTGATTGAGTCTGCACTGTGTGGGTATTGGCTGTGACTAACTGTCTGCAATACTGCATGTATCATTAACTGCTTTACCTCCATGCATACTTACTTATTTGACATAGACAACGACGCATTCAGTCATTGTTGGTGAGAATGGAACCTAATGACCCCGTGATATGCTTTAGGAGGAAGACACGTGACTATTTTTTGTGTAAAAGATGCACTGCGTAACTTTTCTGGTGGAGATGTTATTGCTTTGCCTGTATTAGACTGTATCATATCGGAGACAGTAGCTCAGCTGGTAAGAGCGTTTCACTGATCAGAAGGTTGGCGGTTCGAATCCCGCTCTCGACATAACGCTGCCGTTGTGTCCTTGGGCAAGACACTTAACCCACCTCGCCCCTAGTGTCTGTGTACACTGGTGTGTGAATGTGTGTGTGAATATGTGAGTGGTTCCTTGTTGTAAAGCGCTTTGAGTGCTTTGAAGGTGGAAAAGCGCTGTATAAAAATGTGACCCTTTACCATTTAGACTTAACCATTTCCATAGAAACAAGCATGTGATGCCACTAAGCCAAGTTACAGGCCAGATCTATGGAGAGCTGGCCACACTCACAGTAAGAATGCATGTACCGTATTTTCCGGACTATAAGCCGCTACTTTTTTCTCACACTTTGAACCCTGCGGCTTATACACCGATGCGGCTAATATATGGACGGATTATTCGTCTATGAACACAGCGGATGCGCGCGCAGCTTGAGTGCAGAAAGCGCCGCTGTCTGTGCGGTGAACATGGGTTAGGGTTAGTTAGAACACTCGCTAGCGCTGTTGTCAGCACTAAAACAGTTTATCGCTGCGTGATAAAATAAGTTCTGCTGCTAAATGAACATTAGTGAGTGGGATACGTCTTAATGACCCGTATGTGTTAAATGCAGGCGAGGCGTAAATGACGAGACGAAACGTCTCAAACTTCAGTAGCGGGACATCCGCTCATACATGATCGATACAACTAACCCCGACCCCCGGGAGAGCCTGAAATCCTGTTGAAATCCTACAAGACACTGACATGATACAAGACACTGACATGATCCCAGACAGGACAGCGGCTCTTTCTGCTCGAGACATGCGCAGTAGAGCGCCAGAGCGACTCTCGCGCGTGACGAACTGACTCAATGCAAAAAGACGACAAAAGCTTTAGAGGCAATACAAGCAGATGCTCGGAACTTGAAAACTTCTTGAAGACGTGGACACCTGCGGCTTATAGACAGGTGCGGCCTATATATGTACAAAAATAAAATTCTTTGAAAATTTAGGTGATGCGGCTTATATTCAGGTGCGCTCAATAGTCCGGAAAATACGGTAGGTATAAATGCAATGTGGTATTTTTGAGCAATAAAAACAACTTTAACCGAATGAACGCAAGATGGATACGTTTAATGACGCACTGTGGAATATTCCAGACAAAGCAATAGCATCACAGAGACATTACTAACATCATAGAGACAAGCAGGTGGCGGGCCCTCCCCCCAGAAAGTTACACAGTGCACCTTTACTGTAAATGGTAATGATTAAAAGTCTGTATTGTTCAGGAAATGAATATTGAAGCATATCACTGAGCCCTAACTCAAATGATTTTGGGCTCCATGGTGACAGATACGTTTAATGACATATTGCAGAATATTCTAGGCAAAAATCAGCATGTGGCATACCCTCCACCAGAAAGGTTACACAGTGTATCTTTAATAACACTTTTACTTCAGTCATTCATTCATACTGCAGAAAATATAGGGATACCTTGAATGGTGGTTTTATTATTATCGAAGCTATTTGGACATCCTTACTCTTGACCAAAATCTGACCATACTGCACAGTGAGAAAGTATATATTACGCAATTGGCTTAGCTCCATGTATACTTTGAATATTTTGGCTCTTAATTAAATAAGCCTTGAAATGACCTCTCCACACTTACTCAGGTTTGGACGCGGGCCATTACAAACTGACAGCGTAACGTTAGAGATCTGAGCGAGATGATGTTTCCACATTTGGGACCCTCTGCCTGAAGCTCGGTTACATCACGCAGCGCGCGCCTCAATCAAACGCGGATCAGATTCAAGGAGGTTTCAACACACAAGTCCCAAACGGAGACGCACTGACCCTGTAATGTTAAACAAATATGAAATACAAGTCCACTGAGGAGGGGTCAGCGGGAGAGGCAGGCCAAAAGAAATGATAATTATTTGAGGGGTTTTTTCATGAACAATAATGTGAGGATTCAGCTTTTTCAGTTCCAATACCGATTCCAAGCTTTAAGTATGTGTGATATCGATACCAGTGCAAACAGCATTTCTTTCCTTAAAACAAAAAGAAGATAAGACAAAAGTGATCAAAATGTGTTGTGTACTTGTTATTTATCACTTAAATAACTATAGAGCTTCGTGTAATTAAAAAAATCCAATGTTATGAGAGTTTCTGGGCCAATTATGAACAGGAAACAGTTTTATTAAATCAATTTATATGCACAAACGAGATGTCGGCTGGAAGCTGATATCTGATCCGGGAATTTTTTCAGTATCTGCGCTAATATCTGATCCCGGTATCGGACTGGCGCATCCTTAGAATTTTTTATGTCTTTGAAGTGATAAGGTTCAAAATATGTGGATCATTTTAAGATAATCCCATGTAATCAAATATAATCCATACGAAAAACTGTAATATACGTTGGTTATATAGGTATATAGATACGCAGTTGAGCCTCAGCCCTGACTAGTTGGGGCTGTAGACGACAAAAGAAATTCTTGTCGTCTTGAAGATTGATTATTTGACTAAAAAGGGGGCATGGCAAAAGCTCTCAGAACTATTAAACTGCACTCACAAGCTTATACCTGCACAGGAGTTCATGCAAAAACTACTATTTACACAGAAATGTACAAGAAAATGGAGTATTTATATGTAAAAAGGTCAACTGACTTCCAAATCTTCAGCCAACTCACGCCATACGTTCTTCTTTTGTCCCATAAATCCTTAACCTACATCAAATTATTAGTCGACGAATAAAAACACTCCAAGACTCCACTGACGGATTAATCGGCTACAGCCCTGGATCAGTACATACTTTTGTTGTGCTCCTGGGCAAGACACTTCTCATGGTAAGCTTTTATATTTTCCCTCGGGCACACGGCAGGAAGCGATGACATTTTATGATGGTTTTTGGGAAGAGTTGAGGCCGGTATTTTTGGATGGAGGGAAGGAAACGCGGGGTTATGGAAACATTTGAACCAGCGCAGTTCATTTCCTGTTTTTATTTCTTGTGAAGCGTATTATTATTGCTATAACCAAAGGCATTTTAAAGCAGAATATAACGCAAAATTGACTTTAGAGATTTTAACCATGGTGTAGTTGTTTTCTCCTTCTCATTTACCTTTTTGAAGTTTAATCGCTTATTTTCAAGACGTCATATTGCCAATTTACACCTGTTTTCACCTTCCCCGGCACACGCCCACTGCTTTGTACTTACTTCATTATTCAATAAAATTTTCTTTTGGCGATACACGTAGGATTCGTCAACATCGTGTAGGCCTGTTACGATAATTACAATTTCAACTTATCGTTCAATATATGATAGAAGGAACAGTATTTTTGGAGTTCAGTTTTTATTGTGTGTACATTTTATTTGCACTACTGGGAAATGTTTTTTGTTTTTTTTTTGCTATATGATCAGATTTAAGCCGTAAAAGGTTGAATTAATGGCTTCTATGACTCATTACAGATGCTATGCTAACTAACTATGCTAATTAAATACTAAAGTGTTGTTGTTTTTTTGTTTATTTATTGCAACTCATGTTTTTTTGTTAGTTTTTTTTTAACAATATTGTAGATTTAGAATCGTTTTCGTGGTTTAAATCTGCTCTTGGGTTTTTGTGTCAAGTTGCATTATTATTGTTTATTATCTATATTTACTTCAGCGAACTTCAAAATAAAATAAACCTCCCACTGGACTAGGGATGGAACAATAACCGAAATATCGTGATATCGTATCACCAAAGTTCTCAGAATAATATTGTGGGCTGTCACGATATATCGAATTATAAACTTCTTTGCTTAAATGCATTGTTTTATTGCAGAAACAGAAAAACAAAAAAAGGAGGAATCTTCATAGACTGTGTTCTTTTGTTCCATTTCACTGCAGAAAACATAAAGAAATAACTGTTATAAAGAACTTTTCTATCTTAATTCTTTGGATTATCGGAATATAGCTCCAAGTCAAAGCTTTTTAAAAGGAAAAAGTAGCATTTCTTCAATTCTGTAAGTATCTCCACAATATCGTAATAATATTGTATAATGAATATCGTAATTGTATCATACCGTGTGATTTACTTATCGTTACATCCCTAACATTGGGCACTGCAGTTTTCTAACGTGGTAGTTATAGACTTGTTTCTTTTATACTTTATATGAATATTGTGATTTAAAATGTCCAAATTATAACGTAATAATCAACAGGAGTCAGAGATTTTAACTATAGCAGACCTAGCAGATCTTAAGCCCAAGCCCGAGTCAGAGCCCGACCCGACCCGAATTTCGGGCGGGGTCGGGCCTAAAATGTCAATCATTACGTTCGGGTCGGGTCGGGCCGGGCTTCTCTCTCGCTGGCTTTTTTTAAAATAAATATATGTTTATAAAAATGTATACTAAAACGATGTGTGGATCCAAAACTAAGGAATACTTGTTATAAAATAAATAATTTGGATAAAACAGAGAAGGCGCTGTAAGGTATTTGCTATTTAACTACTAAATACGAGCTGCAGAGCCAGAGCATGCTCTGCGCACGTGAACGCCGCCCTCTATAATCTTCCCCTCGGCAAGTCCGCATCTATTTTGACCTGGTCAAAATAGATTAAAAAAAAGTCAAGGATAAACTAAAGACAGGGGAACTGAAAAGGCAAACACGCACCGGTAAGTGCGCTGCAGTATTTCTCCGCGTAATTAAGCAAGTGCGCATCAAGATCTCTCTTTCGCTCTCTTTGTCTGGCCTCTTATTCTGTGTTCCTGAGATTTCGGGTTTGCTACGGGCTCGGGCCTGCAAATCAAGTTAATTGGTCGGGCTCGGGCTGGGTCGGGCTTTAATACCCGCGGGCCTGGGTCGGGTCGGGCTGGATTTGTTAGTCCCGATCTTACCTCTAAGCCCAATAGGTCTTCTTTAACTACAACAAATAAGCTAAGGTGACATGTTTATACCTGCTGCAATTTTCTAAAACATTTTCTGACAATAACAGAACTTCAAGCGCTAATCCTCATTGACACGTCCCATCTGAAAGCTCTCGCAGTAAATATTGCGTAACCTTTTGACCCCTCTGTCAGGTCAAGGCTGTGGGCTGATACAAAAGCCAGATGAGGTCCGAACCTGAGCCCAGTCTCTCCACAAATCAAACTATAACTAAAACCTCCTCAAAAAATCCTAAAATCAACAGAGCAGAGCTGAACCAGACCAGGGCACAGTCTGGATCTCTTCAGCTCGGCGCTCTGCATTAACAGTGTAAATGGGCGATAGTCGTCTACAGAAGATAATTTATTTGTTTAATTTGTAGATTTAGAATTTTAAATACAGTTGAATTTCTCACTTTTTATTCTGAATTTTAGTTGCTTTCTGGATTTTAGTTATTTTCAAAATCTTTAAAATTCAATATATAAAAAAAAATAAAAAAATAAAAAAAAATCACCTTTTAAACAAATGTTTTCAAGCCCGCAAATTCAACAGTCAAAATTCAGAGTGTAAAATTCGCATTGAAAAAAAATTGCAGTAAAGATTCAAGATGCCTAGGCAGAAGCAATCGATCCAAAGTGATTCGATCCAACTTGGTAACAAACAGGAAATGGTGCAGTGAAGCGATCTGATTGGTCAGAATTATCCTCATCTCTTATTTGTTAAGTGTAAACCCCGCCCACAGATGAGAACGGCCAATAAGAAACAGCCTCTGTTCTCCTCACTCACACAGGATCGATTGCTTCTGCCTTGGCATCTTGGATCTTTACTGTGAAATGTTTCACTGCAAATTTTACACCCTGTATTTTGACTGTTGAATTTGAGGGCTTGAAAATTGTATGTATTGAATATTTAACGGGACATTTTTATTTTGAATTTGAAACATATTGAAAAAGTATACTTAAAATTTCAGCAACTAAAATTCAAAATAAAAATAATTCAAACATCTTTTTTCAGAGTTACAAAATTCAAAGTGAGAAATTCTGTCGTATGTAAAACTCAAAATCTAATGGAATGAATTATCTTCCATAGAAGTCCTTGATGCATGCTTTTAGTCCGTATAAATGAGACGAATACTCAAGTACTTCAAAATAATATAAATACAAGTACTCATGAAACCAAACTACTGCTACTATTACTACTACTAACTACGACCTACTACTATCATTACCACCACTACCACTACCACTACACTGCTACTGCTTCTGCTACTACTGAAGAAAAATATGTATTAATTCTTTTGCGTATGAATAGCTAGCTTTGTTTTAAATTTTATCTCTCCCTCTCCATCTATCCTTTTCTATCTCTCTTTTCATCTCCCCATCTCTATATCTCCATTGATTTATTTAGGATAGTCCCTTGTTGACACTGGTATGACATTCTTTACATACAAAGCAGACTGGGAATGGTGTAACTGGAGATAAATTATCCAACCTGAAAGAGGGAGAACCTGGTCAAATGAATGAGGGAAAAATGGGAGTGAAAAAATTAGCAAAAAAGAGGAGAGAGTTGGAGCGGGCGGATGATGTCAGGGCACTGGAATGTGAACCATGTGGGCGCAAAGCAGAAACCGGCGCGAGGCTCAACCAAGACTCAAGGGACTATCGACTATAAACCAGGATATTTCATTAAAGGTGCACTGTGTAACTTATCTACAGGAGGGTCCATCACCTGTTTGTCTCCATGGAGATGTGCCTAAAATATTGCCTTTCTGACATCTCTCCAAAATTCTCAAAACATTCAGAACAAAATATGGAACTTCTTTTACCTGAGATAAGTAATAGTAAATGCCGTTTCTCGGTCCTTTATGTTGTTTTTTCCTTTTTTTTATGTGTAAGCAGCCATGTTTGTTTTTGACGCGAACGGACCATGCTTCTCTCTGATTGGTTAATCCGCCTGCCACTCGTCTTGGTAAAGTTTTGTCAAAAGTGTGTGGTTCTGACTGGACATTTAACTAAAATGTAGGCCTGTCACAATAATTACTATATCCACTTAGATGGAACAATCATTGTGGGGGGTCAATATTTATCGTAGGGACTTTTTCTTTGTAGAACTTTTATTTTTTTTAGTTCTATGATAAGATTTGATCTGTAGAAAGTTGAATTACTAACTTCTAGGACTCATTACAGATGCAAACTGAGTACTAAAGTGGTTTTGTAACAATATTGTAGGTTTAGAATAGTTTGTGTGGTTTAAATCTGCTTCAGGGTTATGTGTGTCAGTGGAATAAATTTATTTCAATATTACTAAAATGTTCCACAGTATGGCCATAAACTTATGAATCTCCATGGAGACTTGCAAGCGAAATTACAATGACATATCTACAGAAACAAGCAGGTGACCCCCAACCAAAAAGTTACACAATGTACCTTTAAGAACCAGTGCAATTAGGAAATTAGGTGCCACTTGTGCAACCCAAATCCTCATAAGAAAATATTGATTTAAGATAACTGTATTTTAGTTTTATTTATTTAAGTAATGACAGTAATCCGAGTTTGTGAAGAGCCAAGTGAATCCTCAAATCCTGGACTAAACCAGGACTCTCCTTTGTGTGTCCGGGTGAGGGCAGGGTGTCTCTGAGATAACATGACACTAATGGGACAAAATGGGACAGGACTTCAACCCCAAATATTTCAGTGAGCGAGTGTGGAAAACTGCGCCGCTTCCTCTTTCTCTGCACACACTCCATATATGGACGTGCTCCTGGGCCTGGCCACGCCCCCTTTTCCACTGCTAGGGGCTAATAGGCATTTCCTACAGAGACTTCCACAGACATAATAATACAAGGTCAGGAACAGGAGCAGAAACAAGGACATCAACAACGGTTCAAATACAAGCCTTAAAGCTGCACAATGGAACTTTTCTGGTGGACGTTCTGCTGCTTGTCTCCAAGGAGATATTGTGAATTTGGGAACAGTGATGCTAAAAATGCAGTAAATAGTATACGCAAAAATATTAAATTGATGTAGAAGACTCAAAGGTGCACTGCGTAACATTTCTAGTGGAGGGTCCGCCGCCTGCTTATCTCCATGGAAATGTTACTGCTTTGTTTACAAGCAGGTTACAGCACTACGCTACATTACAGTTCAGATCTGTGGAGAGGTGCCCCTATTCACATAAAGAATTACTGTATTTTTGAGCAATAGAAACACCTGTAATGAATAAATGGTAGCTGGAAATGTTTAAAGTCATACCATGGAACACTACGGTTAAAGCAATAGCATCTTTATGAACACCTGTACTAAGGACACTTTATAATACCAGTCACTTTAAATAAGTCATGTCACGTCACTTGCTCTTTTGCACTGTCGGTTTGCACTGTTGTTCTGATGCTCTGTATATACTTGAATATTTTTATTTTTATTATATATCTTAATCTTTTTGCATGCTCTTACTTTATTCAAATAGTGATACTTTATTATCATTATTATTATTATTATCCTTTATAACTGTGATATCTCTACTTGTATTATTATTATTATTATTATTATTATTATTATTATTATTCAGTGTTCTATGTTGCACCTTATCACCAAAGCAAGTTCCTAGTCTGTGAATTGTGTTCACTGACAATGGCAATAAAAGCTTTTCTGATTCTGATTCTGATTCTGATCTCCATGGAGACAAACAGGTACTGCAGCAGACCTTCCAACAGAAATGACTTCTCAGAATGACTATGTTGATTTCCCCTTAATTTTATCTGAAATCTAAATATATTATGGTGTTGAGTGGCTTTGTTTTGTCATGTTGCCATTAGCACCCAATTAGCAGACAGGAAGTGCAACAAGTAAACAGGAAATCCACCATTGGCCAATTGTTTTGCTGAGCTCCGGCTGCAGAGTGATGTTTAATAAGTGTGAATCTGTGGAGAGACGCAACACTTCCACTCAATGATGTAATGCACTCAGTCACAACAGCAACAGCTGACAGGGCAACAGATGCAAACTGTACTTACAGGTTTTATTCTGCTGTTTATTTGTTGCAGCTCATGATTTTGTAACAATATTTTACATTTAGAATAGTTTTTGTGGTTTCAATCTGCTCTTGGGTTACTGTGTCAGCGGCATAAACAAATTTCAATATTATCGTTTATTGTCTGTATTTACTTCAGCAATATATCGTACTTCAGAATGTGTTATCATGACAAATAGATACAGACACAGAGGAGGTATGCAAGGAAAAGTACTTCCTAATAATAATACCCAAGTAGTAGTAAAACAGTGAAGAAAATAAGAAATTAAAGTACAAAATACAGAACATACTTAATACTCAACTCAATACATTTTATCTAAAGATGTACTATGTAAGATGTAGTTAATACCTTACTTGGACTGTATATATAGCATAAAACTTATATATCTCCGTGGAGACAAGTAGGTGATGACCCCACTCACAGTTTAAAGTGTTTATTAGCAATAAAAAGTCCAGTGTCTGAATAAAAACAAGACATAAGAGATTAATTTCATACTGTGGAACATTCCAGGCAAAGCAAAAACATCTCCATGAGACAAGCAGGTGGTGAACCCTCTACCAAAAACGTACACAGTGCTAGGCCCATCACGATGACAGATTTTGAAGCATGATACATTGTTACATAGAAATATTACGATAAACGATAATGAAACTACTTTATGCCACTGACACAAAGCAGGATAATCCCAGTGAACCAGTTTTTAAATATACTTACAGTCATAAGGCCTGAGCTACAACAAACAAACAGCAGAATCAACCAACAATTAGCCACAGAAGTGATTTATTCAACTGTATTACATAAAAATGGCAAAAATCTTACCACTATTACAAAGAAAATGCACACATGATAAATATTAAGCCTAAAAATATATATAGTTCCTGCTCTCATATATTGAACGATAAGTCAATATAGTAATTATCATGATAGGCCAACGTAGTGCACCTTTAATTTTGTATCAAGCTATTCCTTTTTGCGGTGATATAAAAGCCAGCAGACTGACAGAATCGGTCAAATGTTTAACGGTGAGAATCACAGAGGAGGGAGTGTTCAGGGGATAGACAAAGCAAAAGTTTCCCATGTTTGGAGTTCTTCGTGACAAGTCTCCACCTGCCCCCGCACTGGGGTAAAGGTGCATGTCCTGATGAGAGGAGAGATCTTCAGAACTTAGGGCCAGTGGACCAAAAACAACATAATGGCCACTTTTGTAAATGACATTTCATTGACTTTTAGCTACACAAATGTAAAATGCAACGTGTGGAAATTTGATCCGTGCAATAACTATAACTTCTTGGGCTACCGCAGCTATATTCAAAAGTGAAAGTACTATTGTTACAACTACTATTTTATCTATAGTACTGCAGAAACTTCAAATTTTACTACATGACCACAGTATTTTTACGACCACCTCTTCTCTTTCCTCTTAAGGTACAGTATTTACTGCAATGTGTCCTCATATGTACCTGTACTAATTTAACATATATACTTAAAATGATGACAACAAAGCAATAACATAAGCCTGATGTAAACAGTATAAGCACCCTTTACCCTTGAAAGCAGCACAGGAGCGGTCTCTGGTGTGCAGGCTTGTATAAACACGTACAGTATTTACATTATCAGCTGTCAGTGCACCGGGGACGGGGAGGGACGGGGCGACGGGGGAGGTACAGATCTATGTTGGTTTAACTCAAGTTTAACAGACTATTTATTGCAACTTACACTATTAATATTATAAACTGTTTTTGTATGCCTCTAGTTTAGTCTCCTGCTTGTGATCTATAACGATGTAAGAAAACTATGCAACAAATTAAAGGTTGATAGAATCCGCTGTTCATTTTTGTAAGAGAGGGAGCTTGATGATGTACTATGTAGATAGCAAAATACCACAAAGTATTAGAGCAGGGGTGCCCAAAGTGGGGCCCGCAAGCAAAACCTGGCCCTTCAGAGGGTCTCATTTGGCCCGCGAGGGGGTGCTGACATTACTGTTTTAATTCAATTTTGGCTGAAAACACTGTCAAGGAAAAAAAAGAGAACACATACCAGATTACCCCTTTAAAAAGATTAATAATTAAAAGTATGCATTCATTTTGAAAAAAGTTTGGGCACCTCTGCATTAGAGTGTGCGATATAGCAGATAATGAATGCTGTTTTGAAAAAAATTAAGAAATGCAAAAAGAGCTGATTACAGATAAAAACATACTGTATTCTGTAATATTCAAATAAGGGATATGCTATTTTTAATATTTATAATAACATACATTTCTAATATTGTCAAAATATCCTCTGATAATCGTTACTGGGGTACTTTTGTCAATAACGCTCATCCATATAGAATAACATAACATTAAAATACTATTAAGATAGGGTCATTCCAAGTGAAATGACCAGATATTCCTTGGGAGTGTTGCTGCACCATTTTCAAATTAGTCTCAAATTTCCATGCCACTAGATAGTAACAAAAGTACTTTCTATGCAAAATTGTAGACCTGTAGCTCAAATAGTTACTGAGTTGTGGGGGTCTGAAATTTTCAGAATTTGGGCTATAAATAGCCAAGAAAAGCCTCGCCAGGGTTTTTGGCATCTTTAAGGGGTCAATTCTCAGCCTCTAGACATACCAGAGAGCTGTAAGTTGGTATACAAGTCCTCTGTATGTAGCTAGTGCTCCACAAACATCCCCAGGTGTTTCCCTACATCCTGCAGGCCATGGGGGCTTGCTAAAAATGCCAAAAATTAAGAAAAACCTACTCGCGAGTGGGGTTTGGGGCCTTAAAAGTACTAGAAATACTGCACAGAAGTGTTCTGACATCCCTGGGTTCCATTCTACACAAACTTGTGTGATAACTTAGCAATCTGGGGCTTTCTAGGTGCGTCAGTTTGGAAAATATGAGCTCCCAAAGTTGGACGAGATTTTTAATTGGCTGTTTTTGGTGGCAAAAATCTCCATGTGGGACAGGTGCCAGAGACCCCAACTTTTTCTAAAAGACAGTTCCATCTGTCTTCTATCACTGTACAAAAAAGCAGCAGGGTTATATTTGTAGTTACTGAGATATTCTCACTCAAAATGGCATAGGTGGTGCCAAAATCGTACTGCCGTAACACAGGAATTACTCAGGAGTAATTCCTGTGTTACGGCAGTACAGAGTTTTATGACAGTCACTGTCTATGCCTAGCCTAATTCCAAGTGAACATGAGGGTAGGCTGGCCATTGCAGAGTATCTAATGTAAATGCTACTAAGGAATAACTGGTTATCTAGTTGTTAAAACTACAGACTACTTCACACCAACACCACAATGTTTGTTAATTAAGGCAGAAACAGAACTCTTGGGCAACACCCGTCTGCATGGAACTGAACTCTGAAAAGAGAAAAGCACAGGCTATATACAACTAATTTAATAGATACAATTATTACAAAATTGGAATATTTTGAAAGTACATGTAGTCACCTCCACCAATCAATTGCTGAAAAGAGAATAATAAATTTAGTAAAACAAGTGCTTGAAACTATCACTGGAATGGTCATTAATACATGTGTCTCAACTTATAACACTGAAAAGCAAAAAAAACGATTTTGGCAACACCTATGCCATTTTGAGTGAGAATATCTCAGTAACTACAAATATAACCCTGCTGCTTTTTTGTACAGTGATAGAAGACCGATGGAACTGTCTTTGAGAAAAAGTTGGGGTCTCTGGCACCTGTCCCACATGGAGATTTTTGCCACCAAAAACAGCCAATTAAAAATTTCGTCCAACTTTGGGAGCTCATATTTTCCAAACTGACGCACCTAGAAAGCCCCAGATTGCTAAGTTATCACACAAGTTTGTGTAGAATGGAACCCAGGGGTGTCAGAACACTTCTGTGCAGTATTTCTAGTACTTTTAAGGCCCCAAACCCCACTCGCGAGTAGGTTTTTCTTAATTTTTGGCATTTTTAGCAAGCCCCCATGGCCTGCAGGGTGTAGGGAAACACCTGGGGATGTTTGTGGAGCACTAGCTACATACAGAGGACTTGTATACCAACTTACAGCTCTCTGGTATGTCTAGAGGCTGAGAATTGACCCCTTAAAGATGCCAAAAACCCTGGCGAGGCTTTTCTTGGCTATTTATAGCCCAAATTCTGAAAATTTCAGACCCCCACAACTCAGTAACTATTTGAGCTACAGGCCTATAATTTTGCATACAAAGTACTTTTGTTACTATCTAGTGACATACAAATTTAAGACTAATTTGAAAATTGTGTTGCAACCACCATCTGGTGAAACCACACGGAATGACCCGATACTATTCCATTTTCAAATAAAGTAATATTATATAAGCCTTGACTAAAACTGTTATAATAGAGGCAGCAACTCTTTTTTTGGTAGTTTATCATTTCTCTATTGAAAATGTATTGCTCTTTGTAAGGTAAGGTACTGTACACTTTATTGTCCAAGTAGGAAAAGTTGTCCTCTGCATTTGACCCATCTTTCTATGCTGTTGGGGCAACCTGTCAGGAGCGGTGGGATCTTCTCTCCGTGATCTTGCTGCTAGTCTTGGCCAGGACTACTTTATTTAGCTGGAGGATTTGACCCACCCAGACACAGGGAGAACGTGCAAACTCCACACAAAAAGGTTGTAATTGAGTTAATTGAGTGCCAGCGACTAAACCACTATGCCATGTTGTTATTTACCATACACTATAATACACAATACACACTACTAAAACAGCGATACACATTGCAACACTATCTGAGTCATTAAAAAGATACAGATGAGAGTTGCTAAAACTGTCCCATAGAGACCCATCAGTTTGTTAGCGGTGACGAATTAACACAGATTTATATTTGAACTGTCTCTGTCTCTGGAGAAGGACCCTCCCCTTAAAGATAACCCCGCACAAGTTCACTCAAAACAGACACTTTTTCACTTCTGCGGTTCATTACGACATGTGAAGAATCGGCTCCTCTCAGATTTATGAGGCAGGGCTGGGCTGCCTCATAAATCAGAGGAGCCGCACCATCCTCCTTATCATGATGTATGTGAACAACCGCCATTACTTCTGCTCATTATTTCACAGCATTATAGCATTAAAACGTATATATATTGTGCTTATTCAATTACAGGTTATCGTTAACAGGAAAAAAAAAGAAAAAACATTGAAAAACATGCAAAGAGCGAGGATACCTGATCTGACCTGTGAACTTAGCCTGGTAACATCGCCTCCTTGTCGCCATGGAGATAGACAAGTTTAATATCATACTTTAGAATGAAATGTTCAAGCAAAGCAATAACATCTCCATGGAAACAAGCCGGTGGTGAACTCTCCACCAGAAGATTTACATGTTGCACCTCATAAAATGTTCTGCTCCACCTTGTGATGTCATGAAGCGGTAGTTTTCAAGTTAACAGCTCCTCTTCCTTTAGTTCAGTACAGATTGGCAATTCCACGTCTGAACTTATCCAAATGATTCTAGTGAAGGTGTATGGAGTTTAAAAACACAGTGGAGCACTTCCTGTATTACCACATGACATCACAAGGTGGAACAGAGTGTTTTCTGATTGAGACTCAGAAACAAAACACAACTCCAGGTTTGTTTTTGATGAGCAAACAACATTATAACATAAATGGCATAATATGGGACCTTTAACAAAATAATATGTATTTTGGGGGCATTTTGTAATTTTTTTAAATTTTCAAACTGCTTTAACAGCATTTTGCAGTTTGGTTAACCATTATTTAAACTGCATTATCAGCCAGGACGGCTCTTATGTCTTCAACTATTTGATATCAGCCTAAAAATACCACAGAATGAAAAGTGACACCTACAGCTCTGCCCATTCTGATCCAATGCCCTTCTCCACTGTATTTCTATACCATTACTGTGACTATAACATTATATAATCCAGACGGGGACTCGTGTGTATATAATTTTGTTAGCGTTAATGAACAGTGACCAAATGGCTTGAGTATCATTTATCTGGTATGACAAGAATCCCTCTGAACAGGCAGAGACAGTCGCATGGGTGCGGTTCAGCATTCAAGAGAAAGAAACACTGTCCATACATTTGAATAAGCGCGACTTATATTTCAAATTATTACAAAATATAGAGAAATTTAAAGGAGCACTGCGTAACATTTCTAGTGGAGGAAAGTGCTATTGCTTTGTCAAGAATATTCCACTTCACAGTATAGATTAAAATGTTTGTATTAACCTGCTCTACAAGATCCTGGTGTTTTCATTTAGCTTTTTTGTCCGTTAAATAAATTCCTATTCCTAATATGGAACTCATCTCCAAATTCACTTCTATAAACTGCTAGCCCCATCAGCTTCATTTGACTGGAGCCGTACGGTCTATATTAGTCTGCGATGACGTCATATTCCCGAATTTCCCTACAGAGGGATTATCAGACTACGTCAACGTATCCAAAAGGCAAATGCACAAATGTGGAACTTGATTATTTCTATTACAAACTAGACCCAAGAACTCACTGTATTAAAAAATTAAAACAAAAATCTCATTTAGAAACTGTACATTTTAGCTGCCCCCATTCGGATTAAACAATATTTGCCTATAGGATGCTGTGACGTCGTCTGAAACTCAGAAGTACAAGTGATCCAATTTAAAACACCAAGCCGAGTTTACATTTCATGGATTGTACACTACCACACCCACATTATGAGAATTCCCCTGGACATAAATCTAAAACAACTGTTGTCCCAGCTTTTTAGCCCGATCCCACCAGGGAATACCTCACATCTGACCCCCAGGACCCCCAGACCGGCGCAGTCCAGGGCAGGGGTGTGGGTGGAAGGTATGTCCCACACTTGAGCTGCCTTCTCTGGGTTTGTGAGGTTGGTATGTGGCTGGCAGCTGCGGTGATGGCTTATGGATAAAAATAACCACAAAATTGAGAGAAATATTCATGACTGCGTTCTTACTTAATGGACAGTCACATATTTTCACGTGGCTGGTTTGAGGTTTTAAATCTCTCATCATGGTATTTCACTATCAACAATTAACTGTATTCAATTATTACAATTATTATTATATATAAAATGTATAGAAAACAATCACACATAGGAAATATGTTAGAAAATATGTGGAATACTATTAACTATATAATGCAGTAGTAGTAGTAGTAGTAGTAGTAGTAGTAGTAGTAGTAGTAGTAGAAGTAGTAGTAGTAGTAGTAGTAGTAGAAGAAGAAGTACAAGAAGTGGTGGTAGTAGTAGTAGTAGTAGTAGTAGTAGTAGTAGTAGTAGTAGTAGTAGTAGTCATTGTAGTGCTTGGTAATAATCACAGTAAAATTTGTATAAGACAGTGGCAGTAGTAGTGGTAAAAATAGTAGTAGTAGTAGAAGAAGAAGTAAAAGTGGTAGTAGTAGCAGTAGTACCAGAAGTAGAAGTAGTAGTAGTAGTAGAAGTAGTAGTAGAAGAAGTAGTAGAAGTGGTGGTACTAGTAGTAGTAGTAGTAGAAGTAGTAGTAGAAGAAGTAGTAGAAGTGGTGGTAGTAGTAGTAGAAGTAGTAGTAGAAGAAGTAGTAGAAGTGGTGGTAGTAGTAGTAGTAGTAGTAGTAGTAGTAGTAGTAGTAGTAGTAGTAGTAGAAGTAGTAGTAGTAGTAGAAGAAGAAGTAAAAGTGGTAGTAGTAGCAGTAGTACTAGAAGTAGAAGTTGTAGTTGTAGTAGTACTAGAAGTAGAAGTAGAAGTTGTAGTTGTAGTTGTAGTTGTAGTAGTAGTAGTAGTAGTAGTAGTAGTAGTAGTAGAAGAAGAAGAAGTAGAAGAAGTGGTAGTAGTAGTAGTAGAAAAAGTAGTAGAAAAAGTAGTAGAAAAAGTAGTAGTAGTAGAAGTAGTAGAAGTAGTAGTAGTAGTAGTAGAAGTAGTAGAAGTAGTAGTAGAAGTAGTAGTAGAAGTAGTAGCAGTAGTAGTAGCAGTAGTAGCAGTAGTAGTACAAGTAGTAGTAGTAGTAGAAGTAGTAGTAGTAGTAGTAGTAGTAGAAGTAGTAGTAGTAGTAGTAGAAGTAGTAGCAGTAGTAGTAGCAGCAGTAGTAGCAGTAGTAGTAGAAGTAGTATTAGTAGTAGAAGTAGCAGAAGTAGTAGTAGTTGTATTTTCAGCATAGAAAGTGGATTTTAACCACATTTAGACGTCATATTAAATAAATGATCCAATCAAATATGTGGCAATTTCTTTAGCTCGTTTATTACTTCAGAAACTCAACACCACACCCCCGACACGTTTACTGCAACTTTTATAGCAGGAGAAAATCTCTTAGAGTCAAACATTAATCTCACGACCTTCAGTTTCACAAACAGCACTTCATCAGGGCGTAGTGAGAGGCGTGTGGCTGAAACTCTGAAAACTGTGAATACATTTTATTGGGAGTATTTTAGTAAAAACTGTGTAAACTTTACCTGGCCAACAAGAGCCACATACTTTGACAAAACTTTACAAAGACGAGTAGATCTGGAGCTGTGTCCTGTCTCCCTGATTTCAGATGACGTGATTGACAGGTGGATTAACCAATCAGAGAGATGCATGGTACGTTCACATCTAAATAAACATGGCTGCTTAAAATGACATAAAAGACTGAGAAACAGCATGGATTTTTAGACAGGATACGGCTCCAGATCCGTTCGTCTTTGTACAGTTTTCTCAAAGCGTCTGGTTCTGACTGGTCAGGTAATTGGACTGACACTGACACTGTCCACCCTTAAGTAGAAGTAAAAGTGGAAGTAGAAGTAGAAGTAGAAGTGTACGCAGAATCGTTAGGAACTGGTCCATAACGGCTTCAGACTTCCATCTCAAATTGGGATGGTCCAAATTCTTGTATAATTCAGAATAAAACATACAAATTCTTCTGCCTATAAAAGATAAATACGAGTTTGGTGCTTTATACAATACCATATTTACTTTGATACAATCGGGCTATGCTTTCCTCTGATTGGTTAATCCGCCTGTCAATCACACCCAATAGAAACCAAGGAGACAGGACATGCCATGGTCAAATGAGTATTATCAAAGCTCATTTTCTCATTCTTCAATCGCCACATAATCTTTAGTTTCTTTTCTTTCCCCCCCAGAAGGTTCTGCACTACCTTTGGCCAACTAACATCAGAGAATCCCTGTTAAACTTTAACCACGGCTTTAGTTAAGATTACAGGTGTGGCTTTGGACACACAATGAGGGAAAGGAAGGACACAAGTTAGAACGGAGATGTACTAAAAGAAACAGGCCACCTAATATGTTAAGAGGACAGAACGGTTATATAAACGCTTATCGAATGTTGAAATATGTGTAAAAATATGTAAACATGTATGGCATATGAGATTAGGTCTGGTACATAGCCTGGTGAGAACAACATTTATTTAGCAGTTTTCTATCCAAGTTATTTTAGCACATTTTCCAGCTGGTGTTTACGCAAGAAAATTTATTTGAATTTTGAACGGTTGGAAATGGCAAAATAGCAGAAAATATTCTCCACCACGTGTTTTGGTATGAAATCTGGAGAATTTTTATGTACATGTTCTGAAATGGAGCCTTCAGTGAGATCTTATAATTCCTGGTGCGTTTTAAAGGGTTCACTGTGAATTTAATCTTGAGTGTGATTTTACTGGCAAACTTTGCAGCGATTTATGTTTTAATAATAGGATTCTGTTCAAATTTCACATTTTTAACACAAATTGACAGAAAGACAGAAACAGAAACTGACTAATACACAAATGACATTTAGAACATGTTGGTACAGCTCTAAACTCCAGGGTACACTGGTTTTATACGCAATAAAACTGAAGGATATTTTGTGGAGGATATTATGTTTCTTCAAAAATGGCTTCATAATTTGCTGATTTCGTCCATTCAAATTACAATTTTGATCCGACATACTTTTGGCTTTATTAGACAAATATAACATGACTGTAAAATACAAAAGGTGCAGAAATCTCACTTTGTCATTTAGAATAACAGTTTTTAATCAGCAATTTTGCATGTTCTTTTTTCTTTTTGCTAATCTGCCCGTTTCTACTTCCACTTAAATTATTGGAAATCATGTCAAAGCGCTGAGGAACACACCCAGACATTACTGACAGTCAAATAAAGATGTAACACAGGTGTTTCCTGTGTTACAATTCACTGCCCAGACCAGAGGAGGTTCTCACGGCTCAAAAAGGTTTGTGGTTCGATCACAACCCTCACCACTGCACACTGTAATTGAGCCAGACACTTAGCAGCATATAAGGGTGTACAAATTTGACGTGCATGGGCGTACGGTTTACCCAGGGCCCAGTGCAGGGAGGGGCCCTTCACAAAGACTGTAATGTGCATTTTTCATTAGACAGTTTATGTTTGTTTATGTATTAAATTGGGAACAGTGCAAATTAAGACCCTGGCTCCCATTGACTTACATTGAAAAACCGCTGCTCCGAGACTCATCATTTTGGCCTTAAATTGTTCGTATTAACCCGCTTCACATGATCCTGGTGTTTTTATTTCACTATTTTGTCCATTAAAACAAATTTGCCCCTGTAACTGCTGGCGTCGTGAGCGTCTGCATAAAAACTGCTAACCCTGTACTTTAGATTTGTTCAACCATATTCTGAAATGTGATTCTTGTGTTAGTTTGTCAGTTCATATTTTAGTTTTTTTGTCAATTCTTCCGGATGTGTTAAAACAGAATCCTATTATGAATGAATGTATGAATGAATGAATGAATGAATGGTTACACTATTGATATTTATAATACTAATGATTACACTATTTTCTGTAAAAGTAGAAGGTAGCTGTTAACTTGAAAACTACAGCTTCATGACATCACAAGGTGGAACAGAATGTTTTTAGCTTTGGAGATGTAGACAGACTAATAAAGGGTTACTCAAAAGTGTGAATGAAACAAAACACAACTCCAGGTCTGTTTTTGATGAGGTAACAACATTATAACATGGCTTAAAGCTCATAAGAGTCAATACAGAACCTTTAAATATACTGTACCATCAAAAGGCCATAATAATGAACCAATAATAAGGAAAGTTTCTTATTAAACCCTTTACAGCTCAAATTTTACCTTAAATAAAATGGCAAAAATTTCACTATTATAGCAATACTGTTCCATATAGGTTGATGCTACGGGGCTATATATTGTACATGATATTTTATTGAACCCATCCATATGACTTTAGATGTCACAATTTTACAACACAAGGTCACGGCCCATTTAACGTGAAGGTTTTATGTTTCCAGAGGAGTCGTGCAGTTTTCAAAGCAAACAGAGCCGCTGTTGTTATGTTTTATTAGAAATCCAATCCTCCCCCTGCTATAACTCACCCTATGTTTTTTTTTTTTTTCTATTGCCTTGCTTCACTCCCAGTATTACAGCCCATAATGACGTCACCATGACAACCGCACCGCCCACTGTCTCTGCAATACTCTGGGATTTGCTTTGAGTGGTTCACCTCAACAAACACAACCAGGGCGTGTCCCTAAACTCAGGTAGGTCAAAGGAAGCGGTGGGAAAATGATAGTTGTTGACGATATGCAATGAGGAGGATCATGGGTAATTTGTTTGGATTATGAGGAGAATATGAACGAAAAAAATGTATTGTAAAAGATTCATGCAAGGGGGAGTCTCAGTTTTATATTTAAGATAGATACATACGACTAGTTCCGATACCAATTTCGATATTAAAGGTGCATTGTGTAACTTTTCTGCTGGAAGGTCCGTCAAATGCTTTTCTCCAAGGAGATGTTATCGCTTTGTTTGGAATGTTTGGCATTAAACCTTTCTATCTTCATGAGACCAACCCAGGCCAAGTTACAGGTCAGATCTGTGTAGAGGCGACCCCGCTCACAGTCAGAATGCCTGTTCTTCTAGGTATTTTTGAGCTATAAAACCACCTGTAATTGAATAAATGTAAAGTAGAGCTGTTTAATGTCATATTGTGGAACATATCCATAGAAATATCAAATATACAAATTAAGATATATGGAATTATGTAGTAAAGAAAAAAAGGTAAATAGCTGGACTCATTTTTTTCTTAAAGATGCATTGTGTAATTTTTTTGGTGGAGGGTCCGTCAGCAGCTTGTTTCTCTGGATATGTCATTGCTCTGCCTGGAATGTTCCACAGTATGACATTACACAGCTCTACTTTACATTTATTCAAATCACAGGTGGTTTTATAACTGAGAAATATCTAGAAAAACAGGCGTTCTGACTGCTAGCGGGGTCGCCTCTCCACAGATCTGACCTGGAACTTGGTCTGGAAAAGATTTATAGCCACAATGAAACATTCCAGACAAATAACAATAACATCTACAAGAAGAAAAGCATCTGTGCCTCCGGGCTGTGACAATACACACATAGACTAATATAACTTTGTAAATTTTAATTTTGCATAGTATTTTTAGCCTTTCCCTTGTTCATTTTTAATCTACATCTTACACGATGCAGCAACAAGGATGTCTGTCAGGTGAAAAATACATACAAGCTCATTCTCTGCTCCTGTCTACAAATCCTACCACAAGAATAAACCACAAAGTTACAATTTAAAGAGAAAACGGTTTATGTCTGAGGGACCACCTACCATCACGAGTGGGCAGAACACAGGAGGTTTATGGGACATTAGCGCTGTTTCAAATAAACACTGCCCAATGTATAAAACTACAACATAAGCACAGTCCATACAAAAGAGTATTATTAAATTACTTATAAAACCCGACAACTTAACCTAAAAAGGATAGAATATTGCACATTTTTACTAGGGTCTACTTCTATTGTGGGTTTTCAGACGACATCACAACATAACTACAGGCCAATATTATTCGTAACTAAAATCAGTATTGTAGAAATGCACATTTTTGTTGTAATTCAATTAGTTCTATGGTCTAGTCACTAATAGAAATGATCAGGTTCAACATTTATGAATTTACCTTTTGGACATTTCATGGTAAAGTACAATATAATCAATAGGGAAAACTGATGCTCGCTGCTGCTATTATTAGTTTGCTACGAAATATCCAGAAGGTGAATTCACAAATGTTGAACCTGGCATTTCCAATTGGTACCTAAACTCAAGAACTCACTGTATTACAACACAATTTTACATTTTAACAATTTTTCATTCATCTGAAACCCAGAAATTGACAAGCCAGGCCTGGATTTCAAAGTTAATTTTCACTGAACGTGACAAAACTGCAGTGGGTGTTCACTGACGATTACAAGTGACCATTTATTCTGCAGAATTCCACACAGCTGTACAATGCAACACTCCAGGCTTTAATGTTGTAATAGGTTTAGCTCATATAGCGTACACGCAGCTCACTGCTTTAGCTGAGTCAATGGGATTAGTGGTTATCTTGCGTTAGCTCATAATCTCTGGGTGTGGCATTACAGGTGGATTAGATTTGGATAGTCAGCGCTTTACAACCAGGTAACAGAGCTCAGGTGATATGACGAAACCTGCCACACAAGAAACTGGGAAAAAAAAAATCATAGACTGAGTTCAGCTCCGGTTAAATGAAGCTCACCGAGGCTTGGAGTTATAAGAACGAATTTGGAGCCGAGTTTATTAGGAATAGGAATTGATTTACGGACAAAATAGTGAAATAAAAACACCAGGATCACGTAGAACGGGGTAATAGGAACATTTTAAGACCAAAATGTGGAGTCTGAAAGCAGTTGTTACAGAGAGAGGTGCGACAATTTTTCAATGTAAAGTGATTGGAGCAGATGGAGCCGGAAGCACGCCCATGCTCACTTCCTATGTGGAACGTGCCGGCTAGAGGGTTAGCCGTGTTCATTTACAGTCTATGGATAAAATAGAATTAGGAAATGGGTAAATCAAATGAACAAATTTTAGATTGGACTGAACAATATTGGTATTTTTGACAAACAATGTGATTGCGATTGCATTTAATTTAAGATTTCATTCATAATTTTCTCTTTTTAAACACATCCAGGAGCCTTAAAGTGCATATGACAGATTTTTATAATTCTCTAATTTTGACTTCATTTGGTCAGATAATACCTGCTGTAAATATATAGTTTTTACACTGATCAAGAAGCAATTTGTAAAGCAAAATTGAAAATGATGTTGAAAATGACAGAAAGTGGAGTTTTATCTCTTGTGTTCTCTTATCATTATATTACTATGTACATTTTTCCTCTAAGTTTTGCTAGGAAGTACATTTTTAAACCAAAAAAACTGCCAAATTGGGAAAATGTGTGAATATTTTTACAAGAATCTTAAATATAACATAACATAACATAACATAACTGTGGTTTAGTCAAAAGAGTAGTCCAACTTGTCATAGGCACGTTAAGATTTAAGAATATCCTTAAATATGAACCTCTATATTAACCCAAAAATCACATTTCAGAGTTTGTAGAGGTCTAAACTATAGGAGGAAGTTCGATGGTTATTATTGTGTCTACTAAAGGGAAACAGGCAAAAATAAGAGCATGACTAAGACAGACAGAAAAATCGAGGTTCTGTTACAAATATGTCATGTCTAAATAAAGATGTGATGAAAGCCGGCGCCAATGTTGACCGTTTCTTTGACTCAGACTGTCCCTCTGAGGAGCGTGAAATAAAATGGTCTTTGACTCATGTCCAGGGTGATTTCCAGAGTCCCACTGCTGTATTCAGTCAGTACAGTAATAGTTCGACTCACAAAAATGACACATGGGCACTATGAATATACAGTATTATTTTTACAGCTATATTAACTGCATGTGGTATATGTTTAAAAGGTTTGATATTGCTCAAAATTGAAACGCCCTAACCTTATTGCCACACTCTACAATTTCTTCATCACAAAAAGACGTCACACTCGCTCAGTCCACTTTTATACAGTCTATGGTAGGGACTGACGACAGAAATGACCCAAACTGATTCAAGTTTAAAAACACAGTGGAGCACTTGCTGTATTGCCACATGACATCGCCAGGTAGAACAGAGTATTTTCTATTTGCTTAAATATGCAGATTTGTGTGTTAAACATGTGGGAATGAAACAAAACACAACTCCAGGTGTGTTTTTGATGAGGAAACATCATCACAACATAAATCAGTAATAACGTAATATTGGCCCTTTAAATAATTTGATCATGTTTGATTAAAGGCGACTTACTGCACATTTTTATTATAGTTTATAGTGTATAAGATAAGATAAGATATGCCTTTATTAGTCCCACAGTGGGGAAATTCCAGTGTTGCAACGCACAGTTCAAGAACAGCAGGAAAATGGAACATGCAATAAAACACGATAATAGATAATGGCTAAAAAAAATAATAATTTAGAAATAGACTTAAAGATAGACTCTAATTTTGTTCTAATTTTGAACCTTCGTCTCTCAGATCCGTGGACATTCCTCTCCAGTGTCTCTGTCTCTTTCCCGTCTGTGGCTCTGACTCATTTCACATTTATTTCGCAGCCTCCGTGCATCTGTCATGATGATCCAAGCAGCCCCTGCACTCACATATAATGACCGGGACAATTGGATTCCCATAATAACATTAGCACAGTACAGGACTACTACATGTTTACAATAGAGACTGCAGGATAACAGGCTCTGATCTACACAATCACTACACAAGCTGTTCTGAACTCAATAGATGGCATTCATTGTCCCGAGCAAAGTGGGAGACAATTAAAGGTCCTGTGTTACGCAAAATGGACTCGTGTGAGCTTTGAGTCATGTTAGAATGCTGTTACTTCCTCAACAACATACGTGTTTTGTTTCATTCACATGTTTAGTTGTAGTTGTTAAGTTAACAGCTACCTTTTACCTTTTGCTCAGTAAAATGGGCAATTCTAGGGCTGAAATCATCCAAATGATTCTACTGAAAGTGTATGGAGTTTAAAAACACAGTGGTGCACTTCCTGTATCATCACATGACATCACAAGGTGGAACAGAGTGTTTTCAGTTTGGGAGAAGAACTAAATATGCAGAGTTTGTGTGTTAAACATGTGTGAATGAAACAAAACACAACTCCGGGTCTGTTTGTGATGACATAGATTAAAAAAATAGCGTCATATGGGTTCTTTAGAATTGGGGTTTGAAACCGAGTCGCATATTCAATTTAAAATGAAGATTGCAAAATTTACCAATATAAAAATGTATAGTCTAAGATAGGGGTCTCCAACCTGTAGCTCTCCACCCTTTCCAAGTAGCTCTCCAAGGGATTTCTGAATAATTGATGTATTGCACTGAATAACTCAAATTTGATTGATTAAATGCCTATTTCCATTGTACAATGTATCATTTTGATGCCTATATTTGTGCACTGATAAATGGATAATGGTTTAAGTTTTATAAGTATCTAAATGTAACCCATCTACGGCTTGCCCAGGCTTTTGTATTTATTCTGGTGACGGCTAAAATTAGTAGCTCTCTGGCATTTAGCTCAAAGGAGGAAAAAGGTTGGATACTCCTGGTCTAAGAATTTTTCAGTTTTGAGAAACTGTCCCAAACTAAATCCATGCTGTGTCCCTGCAAAGCGAAGGACTGTGTAGGCTGTAGTTTCACTCATTAAAGTTGATAAGGACCTAAATTATTATTATTATTATTAGGTGCTACACTGTACACTGTGCAGTTTTATTTATTTTTTCCCACCTGCTTTAAAATACACCTTGTTTGCCAAAATGAAAAAGAAGTCACATGAGGAAGAACGAGGAGATGTTGACCAATTAGATTTATTATCAGGCATCATCAAAACAAGTCTAACATTTACATTTTTAATATTTATTCATCAGCCAATAGGGGAAGGAGATATTTTCTATTGAGATATGAAAAATTATATCGGGATATACATTTTTATCCATATCGCCCAGTTCTCGTATGAATGAAACAAAACAACTCCAGCTTTATTTTTGAGGAAGTAACAGCGTAATGAAGACCCTTTAAATGTTTTATTAGCTTAAGAAGATCAGAATAAAACTATCTATAGAAAACTTATTCCAGCCACAGAAGGTACATATCAGTATATCATCTCTGCACTTGCAAATATTTATTAAAAAGCTTTTGTCTTTCTCTGGGCAGATACCATGGCTTTGCTTATCTCGATGCAGCCAGTCAAATTCCAGCTTTTAAACCATCCAAGACAATAAACTCAAATTTAAATGGCACATATTGCACTATTTTCTCATCTAAGTTATAATCTTTCCTCATCAAAAACATACCTGGAGTTGCGTTTTGTTTCATTCACACATGTTTAACGCACAAACCCTGCAGATTTAAGCTGAGTTCTTCTCTCAAACAATGTGATGTCATGTGGTAATACAGGAAGTGCTTCAACGTATTTTTAAAGTTCAGTTTTGTGGAAAATAGGACCAAGGCTGAATAAATCTAAAAATACATCTAAATTAAGCCAATTTGACCAGATTACACCAATTTAGAGGTGGGAGATTTTAGGTTGTAAACACAAACAGGAAATTTGCACCAGGAGAATGTGGCAGTGACATTAGCTTTTAGTCTGGTTAAAGTCTAGGTTGAGATAATGTTTGGTCATAAAATAAAAATAAACCACAAATTAATATGTTTTATATACAATCCCACTGAACCTTAGTCCACTTTTATATCTTAACTAAACTATAAAAACAATCAATAATCATCCAGAAAGAAAGAAAAACTCTATAAAGATTTGGCACATTTTGGATAAACTTTGGTCTTGGTTTGATCCAGGGCTAGTACAGGTTTAGTCCAGGTTTGATCCTGGTTTAGTCCAGGGTTGGTTCTGGTTTAGTTGGGATTTGGTTCTGTTTGATCCTGGTCTAGTCCTGGTCTAGTCCTGGTCTAGTCCTGGTCTAGTCCTGGTCTAGTCCTGGTCTAGTCCTGGTCTAAACCTGGTTTAGATCTGGTTCAGTCCAGGTTTAGTCCAGGTTTGATCCTGGTTTAGTCCGGGTTTGATTCTGGTTTGATCCTGGTCTAGATCTGATTTAGATCTGATTCAGTCCAGGTTTAGTCCAGGTTTAGTCCAGGTTTAGTCCAGGTTTAGTCCAGGTTTAGACCTGGTTGGGTCCTGGTTTGATCCTGGTTTAGACATGGTTCAGTCCAGATTTAGTCCTTGTTTAGTCCTGGTTTAGTCCAAGTTTTTGACATGTGTGGAAATGTGAACCCAGCAAATGTCCTTCAACAAAAGCTGTATTTTACTGCAGTTTTAATATTCTTGACCCTATCTCGCAATGGTGAAAATACAGAGCACCCAAACACGTGAGTTCACAGTGGCTTTTCCCCATTCATGTCATTTGCATAATATTGAGTAACATCCTTGATCCGGACACGCTGAGGGCTGCTTCACTAAAGTGGAAGTGTGCATTTCTCATCACAAAGTTCAAATTTAGGCCTGAATCATGAGTGTTTGGGAGAGTCCTTCCTGTTGTCGACACTGGAGGCGTTAAGAACAAGAGGAAGAGTCAGGTGTATCCTAGAGCGTCCACCCACAATTAGCAGATCATTTTAAAGGACTGTGCAACTTTTCTGGTGGTAGTTCGCCTGCTCATCTCTATGGAAATGCTATAGCTGAAATGTCCCACAGTATGGCATTAAACATATCATCATGGAGTCAGGCAGGTGAAGCTACTAGTCCGGGCAAGTTACAAGTTAGATCTGTGGATAAGTGACCCCACTTTCAGTAAGAATGCATGTTTTTCCACGCAATAAAAGTCCCCAAATGCAAGTAATATACGTTTAATGCAATACTGCGGAACATTTTAGGCAAAGCAATGTGTGAATGAAACTAAACACAACTCCGGGTATGTTTTTGTGGAGGAAACAGTATTCTAACATAGCTTAAAGCTCACAAGAGTCCATTTAGAGTAATATGGGACCTTTAAGTACATGTGTGGCTTATACTATCACCAAGCAAAGGGACAGTAAAAATGCCTTCAGGAGAAATACAGGCTAGCATTTGGGCTAAAAACTAATTCTAACCTTCAACTCACCACACGGCACATGAAACCACAAACAGAAATATCAGCAGCCCTGCCCTTAACAAGTGCACTCTGGAGCCTTTTTAACACGCTTTACAAAAACTGTCCCCGATGGAGGAAGTACAACTAAAAGATACACAGCTCCCGAGAGAAAAACGCATTCTGGACGTATGTAATGACAGCAGTGAAGAGAGGGGGCGCTGTGCCAGTTTGGACTCGAGTCAAGGTTTTTGTTGCAGGGTGTAACTGAGGATAAGGGAAGACAGCAACTGATTAATGCAATATAATGAGAAAACTGGAAATTATTAGAAAAACTTAAAGGGAGTGAAAAGAAATGTTTAGATAACTTTGACACAAGTAAAAGTGAATTTGCGTAACATTGGTTTTTAAGGAATTAATACCAACGATGGTTTCACTACAGCAATAACACCACAAATACCACTAAACCAAATATTACTTCAATAATGCCATCAGTATTACAAATATCATTACTACTACTTACTACTGAGAAACACCAACGTCTATTTCTATCCAAGTTCTTAGTTAAAACATGTCCACAGACAATGTACTTTTATTGAAATCGATTGAAACTGAATGGAGTTGAATAATTGATGTCAGTTACAATATTTAGACATATGGATAAATAGTAGAATAGAGTCATTTGTATGAATTAAGGGATTTTTAAGATCCTTAATCCTTATTACGCGAAATTAACTCCTTAAAAACATACCCGGAGTTGTGTTTTGTTTCATTCACACATCTTTGAGTAATCCTGCATTATTACTGTCTACGTCTCCAAAGCTAAAAATGCTCTGTTCCACCTTGTGATGTCATGAAGCGGTGGTTTTCACATTAACAGCTACCTTTTAAGATTAGTTTGGTAGAGATTGGCAATTCCAGGGCTGAATCATCCAAATGTTTCTACTGAAGGCGTGTGGACACTTTGGAGCACTTCCTGTATTACCGCATGACATCACAAGGTGGAACAGAGTGTTTTCAGTTTGAGAAAGCACAGTTGAACCCCTGTGCCACGCCCCTTCATGCTCTACCTAGTTGTATTTTCACGTAGCGCATATAACAACACAAGATGCAAAGTTGTTATGAAATGTGAATGCGTGTGAAACGTGAAAAACTCCAGACGTGATTTATTAAGAAATCTCTCTGGGCAAAGAACGAAGAGCTGCATGCGTCCGTGCTACTGACGAGTAAACACTGAACAAGTGAAGGCAGGAAAGTGTCTCATCTAAACGAACGGGGAGGAACCACACACCCAATACAAGACACACAAATAAGATTCAGGGACATTTTGTTTCATTCAACCACTGCCAAACAAACTACGTAAGCATTCATTCACTTAAAGGTACGCTCTGTAAGTTTGCTGCTTGTTTGTCTCCATGGAGATCTTATTGCTTTTCCTGGAATATTGCCGCCATTAAACTTATCCATGTTGCATTTATTTGTGTTTAATCAATAGCAGGTGGGATTTCTTGCTAAACAAACTTTGAAAAACGTGTTCTTTCTGTGAGCGGTGTCGCCTTTCCACAGATCTGACATGCAACTGGCCTGGCGGCGTCACTTGCTTGTCTCCCGGGAGAAGATAATGCCATACTGTGTAACATTGCCGATAAAGCAACAGATGGCAATGCACATTGTAAAGGATTTTATATTTTATAATGTTTATTTTATATTTTATCAAAGTATACTTCTGTTTTACGACACTGTCTGACACCCAGTGTTCACACCACCACACACATCCTGTTTTCTATTTCTATTTTTATGGGTGTCATGTTGTAGTATGTGACCACCTTTTGCCCTTTTGCCCTTTTATCTTGTAATAAAAAGCAAGCAAGGGGAGAGTCAGCTCTGGGGCAGTAGGACGAGCTGTAATAAGCGCTACGAGGACCCCCAGGCCTGCTCTGGGGCGGTAGGACGAGCTGTAATAAGCGCTACGATCCCCATGCTTGCAAGCTTAAAACAGAATCTGCCTTCTGAGTTTCATTTTTTATAGAGAAAGCTTTACAACCTTTCTATTAAGAATCATAATAACTGTGTGATTTTCTGACACACATTTATGATCACGGTACAATTTTTGTGGAATATTTTATGATATTTTACTTTCAAGGGCCCATATCAAACCATTTTCTGATCTGTGTTCTAATGTTGTTTCCTCATCACAAACACACCTGGAGTTGTGTTTTGTTTCATTCACACAAAACCTAGAGATTTAGGCTGAGTTCTTGTTCCACCTTGTGATGTCATGTGGTAATAAAGGAAGTGCTCCACTGTGTTTTTAAACTCAGTACATCTTCACTTTTGGATATGTCCTGGAATGGCTGATCTCTACTGAACAAAAGGTAAAACGTGGCAGTTAACTTGAAAACTACCACTACATGACATCACAAGGTGGAACAGCGCATTTTGAGCTTTGGAGATGTAGAGAGACTAACAAAAAGGGTTATTCAAATGAATGAATGAAACAAAACAGGTCTGTTTTTGATGAGGTACCAACATTATAACATTACAAAGTTCACAAGAGTCGATTTTGTGTAATATTGGACCTTGATGAACTGACCCAAAAACAAAACCAATAAGGTAAAATTATGCATAATGATAAAACACGATGTATTTTATTTATAAATATTTGTAGAAATGCCATAATTGTCATATTAGTGTACTATTTTAAGTAGTTGCTTCAATGGGGTATCAGCAATAACAAAAAAACAAAAAAAACAAACATTAAAGCAATAATAATAAAGCCTATTTAGCAGCCAACAGTGCATTTTGTATTGACGCTGCAGCTGTGAGGCCTTTGGGACAGGACCCCTTCATTATGGCCTCGCACTTACTCAGATTTGTCAGATTTGGGTGAGAACAGGGCCCAGGTGCTTCCCTTTGGTCCTGCCCCAAACCAAAACACTGACAGGTGCAGCGACAGGCGACATATGGACAGACACTTTAAAGAGAGAGGGGTGACAGGGGCATGGGGGTTTGTACTAAAAGACACATATTTAAAGTAATTGAAGCAGAGAAAGTATTATCTAGTAATTTAATGAGATTTTAGAGAGGTCAGTTCTTTTTGTAGTAATAGTAGTAGTAGTTTATGATGCAGTGGTGGAAGAAGTACAGACTACCACAGGTTTAAAATAGTTTCCTCAAAAAATAGCTGGGTTGACTATATATAAATTCCATACTTTTCACTATTACTCACAAACTGGCTGAGTATAACTGCTTATTTTGGTCTATTACGTAGGCAAGTTATTTTTCCTTTTTCTGTAAATAACACAATTACTTTTTTGTTTTTGTTTTTTTAGGTTCAGTTACTCAGCCAAAACAAAACACAAATGGTGCAAAATCCAGCCAAACACTGACCAGCACTTTACCATAACTGTGGCTACTATTTCCCCATATTACCACAGCTGCCTATAACTCGGAAATAAAGTCAAATGCAGTGGGTGTGACGATTAATCATACTTCTATTTTGGATAATCGTAATCATGAACTGTATTACAGACTCTAAAAAATAAAGCCTAACCTACCAAAAACCTCGTGGTCTATAACAAGACTGCAACAGGCAATAAAATCCAAAACAATTTCTGATTATTAATAAAACCTACACTATCTTCATAAAAATCTGTACAATCTGCTATCCAGAAGTCTCCAGTCACCATATTTCAACCTTAAAAATGCCCTTAAAATCTCAAAATGCAAAAGAAAGTCGACTAATTGAAAAAAACAAACAAACAAACAAACAAACAATTGCTGATAGTCGACAGCTTAGTTGCAGCCCTATCCAGGGACATTTAAGGAGCCAAAAGTTTTTAAAAGTGAAAGAAAGAGGGAAAAGGCCACATATCTGACAAGCATATGGTGTCCAACCTCTACACAGAGACTGAGACATGCCGCAACGATACACATGACCAACGTGCAATGGCAAAGTACTGGAAAACTCGTTAATTACTGTTAAAGCAACAGCGATCTCGCAAAAATCCGCGTGTCCTACCTGAAAAATCCGAGTTAAAACGCGCTGTAGTGGTCCCCTGCCTTCCCGGGAGTGGAAATCTTTAGTCCAGAGTCCAATGTAGTCCTTGCAGTAGTGTGTAGACCCACTCAATAAAAGGACTCGTATCTGTCAATGGAGACGTAACGTGGACGTCTGCTGCACCGTGCGTCTGGACACTCCCACCCAAAATGCCACCGCCGCCAATACGAGAAACGCCAATTAATTCAGCTATTTAAAACATATATATTTGAGACGTTTTAGCTCAGGTTGTTCCTCTTATTTTGAGCTGTGTTCTAAGTTTTTCTCCACTTCTCTTCTGAAGGGCATTGGCTGCGGTATCAGGAAGTCCAAGCTCCATCCCACTGGTGCGTAATGAGTGATAGGGTTTTATTTTAGCCATGATAATTGCTCAGTGCCTTTATTTTTGTACAAACAAGAAAAATGCGGGTTCAACATTACTATGTACGTGTTTAATAGCCAAATAAAGCTCTTTACCAGTCCTATTTGCTTGCTTTTAGTTTTCTTTTAGTGGTCAAGATTACAGATGTCTTAGTAGTTAGGCTTAATAGGGAGTCAAGGCTTCAGTTTCTATAGCTTATTTATATCAACTTCAAAAATAGTAAGGTTTAGTTGTCACATTTCAACATTAAAAGAAAAAGAACTTACTAAATTGGCATAGGCAGTGTGAAAAAATGTTTGATTACGCTAATTTTATAGGCCTACCACTTTTTAACATAGGTCTAATTGTGTATCCTAGTTATACGTTCTTGTTCAATTAAAATCTTAAATTAAAAATAAAACATTTTCCCTGTGTTTCCAAAAGAAGGCTATGAAGTCGCGGTTTGCAGCGCTCTCACCCCACCTGCCGGTTAGAATTGGCATTGCGCTCCTTTACGCACGCACGTTTACGCAGGCCACGCCCACGTCTATAAAAAGCCTCCACTACAGCAAGGCCACAGAGTTTGACTGCCAGCACTGCACAACTTCTTACATCGTTGTAGTTTTGTAAAAAATAAAAATTAAATGATTTTGAGAAAAGAAAGTTACAAGTTGAAAAGTCAAAAACAGAAAGTAGCCTGTTTTAATGGAGCTAAAAATGTGAAACTAAAATTGAGAATTAGGTCTATAGTTACTTTGCCACGCCTGCTTGCCCTATATACCAAGATTACTTATATTTCTAACATCTTATCTGTAAGTACATTATAATCTCATTGCTTCAAAGGACTGTGAAGGTCACCGTGAAATGTGCTGATACCACACAAGTTATTGATTGATTTGCAGCCATTAAAACAGTCCCAATAGTACATGGGCCACGGGATAGTTAACGTGGGGCACTTAAACTAATTGAAATTAAATCATGTTACAGAGACAACGATTTTCAGCTTGGTAATATGTAAGTACATTATAATCCGATTTCCTCAAAGGACACTGAAGGTCACCAAGATTTGTGCTGACACTGCATAAGTTAAGAAACTGGTTGATTTGCAGATACTAAAACTCTAAAAACTCTGAATATTTAGTAAAAAAATGAAAATGCAAATCACTTATTAGCCTAATTCTTCAGTTCTACTCAGTACTTCTAACCAAGGGCCTGGAGAATGGTTACTGGATGAAGTACTCTATTTTGTTACTTAAGTAAAAGTACAGAAAGATTCCTCGAGTGAAAGTAAAAGTGTCGCATGAAGAAATCTACTTAAGAAATCTACTTACTTTAAATCTAAATTATTAAAGTGCCTCTTCAAAAATGTACTTAAAGAGTGAAAAGTAAAAGTATTTTTATTTTATTTATTTTTTTACAATTAAACCATCAAATGTAGTGATTTTGATAAATAATTAAGTACATTATAATCCGATTTCCTCAAAGGACACTGAAGGTCACCAAGATTTGTGCTGACACTGCATAAGTTAAGATACTGGTGGATTTGCAGATACTAAAACTCTAAAACTCTCAATATTTAGTTAAAAAAAAAAAAAAGAAAAGTTATGGTAAAATGTTGAAGAATACATTTTAGTCCAACATTTGAAGTACTGTGTCTGCTGTTTCTTTATACAGCCTTTACTTTATACGCCTCGCCCACGTAACGCCCGTGTCAGATCTGTTTATAGACACCACACGTGGAGCCCAGTGAAGGTGACCTTTACAGCCCCGGGGTCAGAGGAGACAGAGCCGGGGCTGTGGTGTAATACAGAGCCTTTGCCAGAAGGGGGCGTAATTGATCCAGCCTCTGCCGGTCTGGCCTGTCCACTCACGCTCAAATCTGATCATAATCTGATTTCTGGAGTTATGAGATGAAATGACTGAAATGTGAACAGTTAAATCTGACGGGAGTAATCGGATTTCTTTCTGATAGTTCTGTGCAGGTTTTGACATTTACAGAAAAGCTATTGTGGCAAAGACAAAGTAAAAGTTAAAGATTTTTTTGTTTTGCATTTAAGAGAATAGTAATATAAATATATGTGAAAGAATAACAACAGTAAAGACAATTTGTGATAATTGGAAAAACTGTTTTGTTTTGTTTTTTTCATTATGATGTAGTAAAATGTCCATTAACGTGCTGTAGCTGCAGATAAGGTTGGGCACAATAAGCTTTAGTTTCCTGCCCACACCAGGTCAGTGTCTTATTTAGTGTTTGATTTGATTGTGAAGTTCTACAGACTGAAAATGTTTTTATTTTTGTTTTGTTTTTTATGGGCATCAGACTGAATAGAACGTGTGTAGACAGTACTGAGTTATACATTGACAATAAATGATAAACGAAAATAAATTCATGAAAAATAATGAATTATACTTTATCTTCCTCAGACAGGACAGTTCACCCAGTTTGTCTTGTATGAATGTGTGCTGTGTGTGTTGGTCAGAGGGGCCGATGGCAGAGTTTGGCAGCCTCACATCTGTTAGTCTGCCCCAGGACAGCTGTGGCTCGAATAGCTTACCACCACCGAGTGTGGAGTGAACGAATAATGCAATACAAATCACTTTTATTTACTTTTATTCAAATGCTTGTCTCCACGGAGATGTTATCGCTTTGTCCGGAATGTTTCACAGTATGGCATTAAACCTTTCTATCTCCATGGAGACCAAACCAGACCAAGTTACAGCTCAGATCTACAGTCAGAATGCATTGAGCTATATAATTGAATAAATGTAAAGTAGAGCTGTTTAATGTCATACTATGGAACATTTCAGGCAGAACAATGACATATCCATAGAAACAAGCAGGTGAAGGTCCCCCAACCAAAAAGTTACATAGTGCACCTTTAAATATAATGTATAACAATTATAATACATTTCGATTTTGTCCCATTCAAAAGATATGATATTTTGCTTTACTGTACATAGTTAATCGCTATGGCAACGGCCCTAATTGTGTGTTGTATTTATTGGATAGGTACTTAGACATTCCTGGCATGCACAGGGAGAGGAGGTATCCTGTTGACGGGGCAGAGTTAGACAGGCAGGCTGCACCGAGCGGAAAGGCCCCGGTGACAGTGATAGCCTCCACACCTTCCTCCCTCTCTTCTCTCCTCCTCCAGTCTGCCCCTCCACACCTCTGTCAAACTCACACACTTCAACTGGAGGAAAACACAGAAATCCGCCTCTTTTGTCACTGCCCGGCCACTTCAAGATCACAAAAAGTCTGGGAATAAACTCTCCAGACTCAGAGGACACTTAATGGCAAATGATGGATAAACCTTATGTAACTTGAAAGAGCTTATCTCATTATATGCACACAGTATACGAAAAGCTCTTATTCAATGCTTTTTTTTTTCAGTGCTTTCATTTTTACTTTCTACGTTTTACATTTGGAAGACATCAAATATATGATAGTAAAGAAAGACTACACCTTTAAGTAACGCAAACAGGGCCTTTTTGTTATTTGTATCCTGAAAATGTAAATCACTTAATAGCCTAATTCTTCAGTTCTACTCAGTACTTCTAACCAAAGGCCTGGAGAATGGTTACTGGATGAAGTACTCTATATATTTCTTGTTACTTAAGTAAAAGTACAGAAAGATTCCTTGAGTGAAAGTAAAAGTATCACATGAAGAAATCTACTTACTTTAAATCTAAACTATTGAAGTACCTGTTCAAAAATGTACTTAAAGAGTGAAAAGTAAAAGTATTTTGCAGAGATTTTTTCTTTTTTTTAACAAATGTAGTGATTTTGATAAAGAATTTAGCTGATTTTAAGTGATTCAATTGATTTTTCTAGCTTTTTTGTGTGTTTTTGTGTGTTTGGTTCGCTCGTTGGGACGTTAACTCAAATTAAATGTGTTAAAAGTAAGTCTCATCTCAAACCATAAAGAAAAGTACTTTTTACTTTTCAGTCCAGATCTAAAATATAGTGGAGTAGAAAGTACAAATACTTGCTCTCAAATGTAATGAAGTAAAAGTATTGTACTATTACTTTCGTACTTTGTTACCTTCCACCACTGCTGGTTAGTCGGGAATGTTCCGCAGTTTGGGCCTGAACCTAAACTCAGCCAACAGAAGAATTTACAAGTCTGATCTCTGGAGAGGCAAGCCCACTCACAGTACATATGCATATTTTAATTTCTCATCACCTTACTGTACGACAAAGTGTAATTTCCCGAACAATAGTGGAAAAACATGTGGGTTTTTTTGGTGGAAGTAGTAAACTGCCTGATGCCTTCAACACAATGACTGGGCTCAGGGCCAGGTTTGTTGTCGACTAAAGTGTCTTTGGAAATCCTGAGTCTGCTTTCTCCGGCGTCATAGTGACATACAGCATGTAAACCTCACACACACAAACACACAGAGACACACACAAACATAAACGCACCTCACACACACACACGCACAAACACTCGCTGGGTTTTCATGCTTCCACGGAACATTACAAAATTTAAATCATGTTTTCGATCTATCAGTGGTCTCATTTTATTCTATTTTGTGATCTATGTTATAATGTTGTTTCCTCATCAAAAACATACCAGGTGTGCAGACTGGTCCACTGTGTTTTTAAACTCCATACACCTTCACTGGAATTGTTTGGAATTATGATTTCAGACCTGGAATTGCCAATTGTTACTGTACTGAAGGTAAAAGGTAGCCAAATGAACTTGAAAACTACCGCTTCATGACATCACAAGGTGGATCAGAGATTTTTGAGCTTTGGAGATGTAGACAGAATAATAATAAATAAATAAATCATGAGGACCTGATTCATCTAGTTACTGTCCCCATAAGTGAGGCAGGTCCCCATAATGTAAGTGTGCGTACAGATTTTAGTCGTCGCAATGCGATAAATACCTGTCAAGTCTAATGCACCTCCAAGCACACACACACACACAGAGGAGGGCGTCACACACACACACACACACGCACACACGCACACACACACACACACACACACACACACACTCACACAGGAGAGGGCTTCACGTGGACCTTGACCTTGGAGGAATGTGGGAAAGGAACAAAGTGCAGAGTCTTCCTCCCATTGGAGACGCAGCATTCCTGAACCTGAGCATCACTGACAGCACATAACAGGAGACAACAAGCCCCGCCCACTGTACACTGCCACGCCCAAATATACGTGAAATATATGATTAGAATTCATCTGAGAAAATCTCACTTTGAGGTGAGCGTGGTTTTTACATGTTGTACTTTAAAGGGCCCTTAATGCACTGTTTTCTGATCTGTTCTAATGTTGTTTCCTCATCACAAACAGACCTGGAGTTGTGTTTTGGAGTTGTGTTTTGTTTCATTCGCACATGTTTAAAAAAAAAAAAAAAAAAGAAAGTGCTTTTAAACTTCATAAACCTTCACTAGAATCATTTGGATCATTTCCGCCCTGGAATTGCCAATCAAAAGTCGCCTCTCCACAGATCTGATCTGTACCTTGGTCTGATTTGGTCTCCATGAAGATAGAAAGGCTTAACGCCATACTGTGAAACATTCCAGACAAAGCAGTAGCATCTCCACAGAGAAAAGCATTTGACGGACCCTCCACCAGAAAAGTTACACAGTGCACCTTTACGAGTTTTCATGAGACATTTTCGCTGTTCTCGTGTCATTCCTGAGATTCTGTCGTCAGCGTTTGGCTCCAGCTGTTCGTCCGTAGGCCCTCCCTCTTTCACAGTGGAGCTGACACACTCATGTTTGAAATGTGCTCAGAGCAGCAGCTGTAATGTAAAGGCAGGGCGTGTTCTGTCCATCAACACTCCATCCATCAGACACTATGTAATGTTGTGTTATGTTAGCTATGCATTACAGGCTTCACACTGTCCCTTGGTACTTGTATGTACTGTATGTATAGTCAAGTTTCCCATGCACCTCTGCTGCTGCTCAGACTCTAATTTAAGTAGAGTTATAAAAACATTTCACAGTAGAGTAATTTATCGTCACCTTTTACTTCTCTTGTTGGGAAGACAGTGGTTATAATATAAAAGTACTAGCCTAATTCATACACTAATTCTAATTTATGGTTCAGCTTTTGAGTCAATTTGAGGAGGACCATGAAAAACACTGCTATAGCTGTAAAAGTTCATTTTTTTTTATATAGGACAATATGTTCCATAATAATGAATACATGTTTGTTTAGTATTTGAATGAAAGGTATTATTAACTACTCCTCTACTACCACTACTACTCAGTTAGTACTATAACTGTTTCCAAAATGCCCCACAAGATTACACAGTTTTCAACATTATATCAAAAGTATTAGATGTACATTTTGATCCAACCAACGTTAAAAATATATGTTATTGTATCCCAAAAGCAAGCGTGTTAGTAAGTATAAGTCATTTTCACAGCTGGACCTCAGAGTCACCATGTGTAGTAACTTGAAGTATAACTTCTATTTTCACAAACCAGTATAAAAATATATATTGTCATATTCAAAAACCAAGCTTGTTAGTAATGATCTTGTCACTGAACAACCTTGAAATGAGTGTAACTTTTATAGACTTCACTATATAAACACACACATTTGGTCCATAGGTCACTACTTCTATTAGAATACTTAAATCTTGTGTGTATTGCTGACACTTACCTTGCAGTTGTGGCAGTAGTTTTCCCCGTTCTTCCCCGGAGCCAGGATGATCTCTCCGGTCGGGATGAGCTGAATCGTGAGCTCCATCATCTTTGCAACTTTCCCTTCTTCAAAAACACAAGTCACAAATGTGAACCTCTCTCCTCTTCTTCTTCTTCTTCTTCTTCTTCTTCTTCTGCAGCTTCTGCAGCTTCTGGTGTGTCAAAAGTGGCTGAAAAATCCACCCTTTTGTGGTTTGAGCAAACTCCAAGTCCTGAAGTGAGAGAATGTTTAGTTATTCTAAGTATCTGAAATTAGAATTACATTTGCCTCACTATTATATGGGTGGTCTAGTTTTTCGATTTTCAACACTAGTACTTGAAAGAATGTTCAGTTTGAGTTTATTTAAGGTGCACTATGTAACTTTTGTGCCATGACCAAAGAAACGTTGAAAAACACTGTCTAAGTCCATGTTTAGTGCTGGATTAAGATCTGGTTTTGGCCCTGGTTGGAACCTAGTTTAGACCTCCTTTAGTCCTGATTTACTCACTTCAGACCTGCTGTAGATTTAGTTTAGTTCTGGTTTTAGACCTGGTTTAGTCCAGGTTTAGACATACTACAAAATCCATGTTTAAAATATTTGAAGACATTGTTGAGTCCTGGTTTAGATCTGCTTTAGACCTGCTTTAGACCTGCTTTGACGAAGAGTAGATCTGTTAGATTTATTTTAGTCCCAGGTTAGTACTAGTTTAGTCCTGTTTTAGTCCTGAACAAGTCCAACATTAGACCAACCTGGTTTAATCCTGGTTTAGTACTAGGTTGGTGCTGTTTTAAATTTATTTCATAACTGAACTAGTCCAATGTCCAATGTCATCCTACTGGAGTCCTGATTTTGACCTTTGATCAATCCTGACTCAGTCCCTATTTACTTCTGGTTCAGTTCCCTCTTAGTCCAGTTTTAGTCCAAATCTTAGAAGTACTTGTAACTCCAGGAATTAAATCTCAAATCTCTTACCTGGAGACGCAGAGGAGACGTTGGACCAATCCGAGCTCAGTGATTGGCTGTAGTTGTGGTGCCCGCTCTGGTGTGGGACAGGGGTGTTACCTTCAGCAGTTCTGAGCCTGTTTCCTCTGGTCTGGAGCAGAGGATGTGAAATGGCACTGAATGAGGAGGATGTGGAGCTGCAGATGTCACAGGGAAAGGATATGAGAGGAGGGACCAGGACTTATGTGTTTTTAAATACTCCAGGAATGTACCGGCGATGCTGTGTTATCTTGGAACGCAAGATGTTTTCTTATCGTTTAGCTTGGGAAGCATATTTTTACATATGGCCTTCACTACAGTCTACCAATCAGTCATAATTTTACTTCGTCACAATGTAATCTGTCTTCATCTTGCCACTAAACAGTCTAAGGAAATACTTTTCTATTGTCATTCATCTCAATACAATATGTAATAATACACCTATATACATTCATGTTTCCTTTACTCTAATTTAGTATTCTTGGTTAAAGATGTACTCGGTTTTCAGATTGGAGTGTTTCAGTTTAGATAGACTTAGACTTAGACTTAGACAAACTTTATTGATCCACAAGGGAAATTATTTGGATACAGTAGCTCAAACATCACAATATAATATAATAACAGAATAACAAAAATAGATGGTATAGCAAAAAGAGCAAGAGACAGGAGTCAAATGAGACATAATTATAAAATAAATGTATATGTACAAGTCAAAATAAAAGAGAAAAATAAGTAATAAAATATAAAATAAACTATAAAATTACAGCTATAAACAAGAGACAAGAACGACAGTGCAAATAATATGCTGATTGACAGGGCATAAGGTTATCTGTTAGTTAAGATTGAGTTGTTGTACAGTTGTAGGGAGTATTATAGTATGAATGTAGTCCTGAATCTCTCACTGTTTGAGTGGAGCTGTAGGAGCCTGTTGGAGAATGAGCTCCTCTGTCCCTCTATAGTCTGGTGCAGTGGGTGAGTTGTTGTACAGTTGTAGGGAGTATTATCTCCTCTGTCCCTCTATAGTCTGGTGCAGTGGGTGAGCAGGAGTGTCCATGATGGAGAGCAGTTTGTCCAGTGACCTCCTGTCCCTCACTGTGTCAAATGTCTCCAGCTCACAGTCGATCACGTGTCCAGCTTTACGGATCAGTTTGTCAATCCGCCCCAATGTCTCTTTTACTGGTGTCGCTCCCCCAGCAGAACCACAGTGAAGTACAAGGCGCTGGCCTCCACAGACTGGTAGAAGATCTCCAGATGTTCCACAATATGGCATTAAATATATCTATCTAGCATCGGTTCAGTTACAATTGTCCTCCCTAGATTAAAGATTAGATTAAAGATGCACTTTTGTATTTGAGGATCCGCCGCTTGTTTGTCACCACAGAGATTTTTTTCCCTTGTCTTTTTAGAGATTTGTGATGCCACCAGGCCAAGCCAAGGTGCAGGTCAGATCTGTGGAAAGGCGATTTCACTCACAATAAGAATGCATGTTTTGCAAGTTAGCCTGCAATGAAACTCATGTAAATGTGGTCAATGCCATACTGCGTAGAACATTCCAGACAAGGCAATAACATCTCAACGAAGTCAAGCAGGTCCATCAGAAAAGTTACATGGTCCATCTTTAAGAGGAGCAGATGAAGACCATGTGGGGAATATGGAAAAATGCACCAAACTGTAAAACAACATAAGTTTATATTGCCACGAATTACTAATTTCTCTTAAAAATTAAAATATCTTTGAGTGTTTAAGAGCTGTAGATCTTACACTTAAAGGGAAAAAGCGTGAGAATAAAACAAAACTCAACTCAAGGAATAATATTTTTTGAGGATGCAGTAACATTCTAACATGGCTTAAATCTCACACGAGTCCATTTTAGAACCTTAATAGATTGGTTTCGTTTCTCATTTTTCTTATAATCCTGTAAAAACCTGTCCTGACTTGTTTTCAGGGAGTAGTCTGTTCTTCTGGGTGATGGATGTAGATCTCTTGTTGTTTTGCTTTCTTCCTGCTTTGAACGTTCCCAGTGTCCTCCTCCCAGATCTTTGTCAGACCGTGGGGTGTGTGCTGCCCCCCTCAGGTCACACAGAGAGACACGCGCTGGCACCACCCGCTCCCAAAAACGAAACACACAAATAAACATGGGCCCTGTGCCGCTACAGAGGGCCCTTCCTGTCCCCCCGGCCGGACAGGAGCAGGAACACACAAACACACACATATACACAGAGAGAAAGACACACACATATACATACACAGACACACACATATACACAGAGACACAAACGCACACACATATACACAGAGAGAAAGACACACACATATACATACACAGACAAACATATATACACACACACACACACACATACAGAGAGACACACACACATATAAACAGAGACACACACACACACAGAGACACACACACACATATACACAGAAAGAGAGACACGCACACACGCACACACGCACACACGCACACACACACGCACACACACACACACACACACACACACACACGGGTGAAGGATTTACCACCTGTTGGTCTCCATGGAGATGTTATTGTTTTACCAAGATTGTTCCATAATATAAAACAAAAACCTTGAAGCATTCTTACTGTGAGTGGGCCGCCTCTCCACAGATCTGACCTGTAACATGGCCCGGGTGGCAACAACTGCTTTTCTCCAAGATGATAGATAAGCTTAATGCCATACTGTGGTACAAAGCAATAACACGCAGTGCACCTTCAACCTAACTCTTCAAATGGCATTAAACCTTTCAATCTTCATGGAGACCAAACCAGACCAAGTTATAGGTCAGATCTGTAGAGAGGCGACCCCGCTCACAGTCACAATGCCTGTTTTTCTAGGTATTTTTGAGCTATAAAATCACTTGTAATTGAGTACATGTAAGGTAAAGCTGTTTAAAGTCATACTGTGGAACATTCCGTGGTAGAGCAGTGACATATCCATAGAAACAAGCAGGTGATGGACCCCCATGGTGCACCTTTAACATTTCTTCCCATTTTCATCTTCAGAAAGAATCATTTATTTCACTCTTGGCTTGTCGGCGTCTATTGTGTCACCAGTGCAGAGGTCAAAGGTCACAGCCCAGCCCCATACTTCTCTACAGTCTGATAAACACTCTCCATCATGAGGAGGGCTTCCTGAACGGACCCTCCCAAAAACAACTCATTTGCTCACTTGGCTCCAGCTCCACTTCCATCACAGCTGTAGAATCAAGTCTGATGCAAAACTAAGAAACCTCGCTCAGGGGATTTCATATGTTTTCCTTCTAATAGTATTTTAAACAGTCCAGACATTTTCCCATGAAGAACATTATATGGTAATACTATAAAAACAGAAACAAGACTGATGAAACTTTTATAATGACCTGCATTATATGTCATTTTATCACTAGGTGGAGTCATGAGCTGCTGCAATACTAATTTGACGAGCTGGGAGAGGTTTCAAACAGGAAAAGGACTAAGAAGATAAGCTTTAAAGCGCTCCGTAAAGGTGCTAAATCAACAGAGTAGAGTGGATCCAAAGTACACGTCTTAATGTTTTATATCTGCCGTGAAAGTTATAGTTAAGATTGTGTGTCCGGCTCCGCTCGCAGTAAGGATGCATGTTTCTCAAGGTATTTTTGAGCAATAAAAAGTCCAGTAATTGAACAGAAACTCGCGTCATTTCGGCTTGGCGTTTCAAATAGTAAAACCAAAAATATAGCATATGTATGGGAATAAAGACAAAGGACGTAAGGGGCATAGACTGTATAAATAAGTGGACTGAGGGAGTGTGACGTCACCCATAGTGTTCGGCTCCAGTCAAATGAAGCTCATTGAGGCTCGCAGTTACAGGGGCGAATCTGGAGGCAAGTTCCATATTAGGAAGTATCATAGCAACCAAAGGAGCCAATCCTGAGCTCCAGTTGCCTCCTGTACATGCAAGCCAATTTTAGTAGCTATTTTTGTTAGCTTCATCGTACCTGCTTCACTCCTTGCCATAGACTATATATAGAAATAGACATAGCAAACCCGCTAGCCGCCGTGTTCCAAATAGAGAGTGAACACGGGGGCGCTTCTGGCTCCATCGACTCTGGCTTCAATTGACTTTACATTGAAAAATTGTCGCCGCTCTCTCTGTAACTGCTGCAGTGAGCCTCGTCATTTTGGTCTTAAAGTGTTCGTATTAACCCACTCTACATGATCCTGGTGTTTTTATTTCACTATTTTGTCCGTAAATAAATTCCTATTCCTAACATGGAACTTTCTCCTTTAACTGCTAGCCCTGTGAGCTTCATTTGACTTCATTTTCCCCACGTATTTGAGCGTTTTGTCTTGCCCCAGTACAGATGTATTATACGAGCACCTCTTGAAAATAAAAAAATAAGCTCTCAAATGAGTCCGCTGTGTGTCCAATTACGAAGCTTTATGAAGGAAGTGTGTGTTAGCATGCTAGATGTTGTTAGCGGCAAAACTCTGATCTCTGGAAGTTGTGAAAAGTGCTTAGAAGCTCATCATGGTGAATAATTAGAACGCTCTAAATGCAAAAGGCAAGTGAGGAAGAACTTTGGACCACTGACCAACAAAAAAAGCTAACATTGGCCAGCATCTAGTGAAGGCAATTTATGTGTTTTATGCAATGGAAAGGGCTTGAGATGTTCCACACTATGGCATTAAAAAGGAATTCACATGACCAGGCGAAGCTACAGGTCAGATCTCTGAAGAGGCGACCCTGCTCACAATAAGAATGGTTGTTTTTGAGGTATTTTTGCGCAATTAAAACACCAATAATTGAAGCATTGAAGCAAGCATCATACATGTAATGCCATACTGTGGAACATTCCAGACAAAGCTGGAATAGAAGACGCCACCAGAAAAGTTACATAATCTACTTTAAACTCTCCTACAGCCGTGTCTTTGCCTCTTTCATGTCTCGTTCCACGCAAAATAGCCGTTTCCTCAAAGTGTCATCTTTTTGTTTTATTGGAAGAGTGTGGTGAGGGGAAACGGAGTGACACACATCCTTCGACCTTTGACCTTTGGCTGGAGGCTCCGGGCATCAACAGGAAGCCACAGCGCTGCACTTCACCCCCTCAGGCTGTTTAAACTCATCCTCGTTTGTATAAAGTCCATATATTGACCAACAGTAGTGGGCTGCGTGTGGAACTGACCAGTGAATGCCAACTGCACGAACGCCCATGGTAATCCAGACTGTAGCTTTAGTAATGCTATTTCATGGCAAGGATTTGGTTTTGACATACTCACATATTTTACGTTTAATGGGGCACGCCACCTGTTGGTCTCCGTGGAAATGTTATCGCTTTGTTTAGAATGTTCCACAGTAGAGATTAAACCTGGGAGACAAACAGGTCACAGCATGAGATAGAGCAATACAATCACCCATAATGAATACAAGTCATACCATGGAACATTCCAAGCAAAGAACACCTCCATGGAGACAAGTAGGCAGGTAGGTAGTAGGTAGGACCTTTCACCAGAAAAGCTGCACAGTGCACCATTAAAGTGTAAACTTGAGCAATCCTGTGAAATGTTTTGTTTGGTTGTGGTTGCAGACGGTGAAGCAACAGTTTTGTCCTGACCTCTGCTGAACTTTGCAACTGAAAAATAACTGCAAAAAGCCCAAGCAATTTTATGTTTGAATTCTATCCTCTCCTCTGCTGTGAACTGAGTACAAATAATATTATTAGTACAGTCGTCATTTCCTCATTTGCGCTGCACTCACACTGGCTATCTGATATTAAAGATGCACTGTGTAACATTTGTGATTTGAAGTCCACCACCTTCTTGTCTTCATGGAGATGGTATTGCTTTGCTTGGAATGTTCCAAGCAACATTTACATGTAAATGTTGATTAATGTGCACTGTCCCATAAATAAGCATGAAGGTTCCATAGTATGGCATCAAATCTATATTGCATTGCATTTATTTAATTACAGCTGTTTTATTGCTAAAAGAAGTACTTTGAAAAACATGCATTCCCAGAGGACTCACCTCTCCACAGATGTGACCTGTCACTTGGCCTGATGTCCTCACCTGCTCGTCTCCTGGAGACAGAACATTAGTTTAGTTTATTGGTCTTCTTGAACAGGGACCATGTGCAAACACTTTAATCTCATAAAAGAAGAGATACTTTACACCAGATTTAACTGAGTCCCCGGGCCGGTTCACAAACTATTCAAATACATCCAAATGATTTATGAATGTTTTATGAACAACACTTAGTAATAACACTTTTTGTCCTGTCCATGTTTGTAAATGATTATTAAACATGTGTTAATGAGTAGGTCATTTTTAGTCAATTATTACTTAATGGTTAATAAACATTTACAAATGATTTGTAGGTATGCCTTATTATAAAGTGGTATTGTTTTATACCAGGGGATGATTAAAGATGCACTGTGTAACTTTATGGTTGGAGGTCCGTCACCTGCTTGTTTCTATGGATATGTCATTGCTCTGCCTGGAATGTTCCACAGTATGACATTAAACAGCTCTACCTTACATTTATTCCATTACAGGTGGACTTATCACTCAAAAATACATAGAAAAAGAGGCATTCTGACTGTGAGCAGGGTCGCCTTTCCACAGATCTGACTTGTAACTCTGGTTTGGTCTCTATGAGGATAGAAAGGTTTAATGCCATACTGTGAAACATTCCAGACAAAGCAAAAACTCCTCCATGAAGAAAAGCATTTGACAGACTCTCCACCAGAAAAGTTACACATTGCACCTTTGAGGCACTAAGAAAATCCCAAATGTTTGTTCCATGTTTCCCATCTGCCGCAGGATGGCAGTTCACACGGCTGTCAGGCAGGGGGCAGTGCAGTGAAAGATGGCTCTCAGATGGGACGTCCTGTAACCAGACTCCACCGGGGCCCAGTGCAGCTCAGAGCTCAGAGCAGACCAAGAGTCAATCTCACAAGTGTGGTCTGAAAATAACTGAGTCTATTTCGGGTTGCTGTCTCTGCACCGAGGGAGGAAGTGCACACTGTTTGACGTTTGTCCCCTGCTTTTTCTATGTGCTCAAATCTCGCCACCGTCCACCCCGAGCCAGTGTCCCATTTCCCCCGGAAGACCTGAATGTCCATCATGTCCAAAATACATAAAAACACGAGAGGAAACGCAATGTGACACGTACGGCCTTCTCTTGAGGAAATATTGAGTGGTTCTGATAATGTAAGACTAGCTGCTGCCCTCTTGTGGTGTCAAATTACTAGTGGGAGAAACAGACAACGTCCCAAAAAAACATTTCAGTGGGGCGCCACTCATGGGAGTCAACGGGGGGGACAAAGGGGCATGTTTTAGGGGCCCAGAATTTGACCCTCTTCCTATGAATTTATATTAGAGGGGGGCCCATGTGAGGCTTCTTGCCCTGGGCTCCCGAATTTCTGTCGACAGGCCTGTTGCCAGTACACAGAGTCACGAGCTGTACAAGATACATAAAGGGTGTTTCTCAGTTCCCGGGATCCTTCCTCCAAAGAGCACTTTGTAGCACTTCTCTGGAGTCGGCTCCTCCAAAGCAGAGCCAAGTGTCCTCCTCACAGCAGCGCACCTGGAACAGGCTCTGGAGGGACCGACTATGTCACATGACCAGATCTAACGCGATAAAACCCAGAGTTTTAATAAACGTCAATGCTTGTACAAATGTAAACTGTTCAGAGGTGTCTTTATGTGTTAACGTGAAAACATGTGAATAATGAAGGCTGTTAAGATAAGATAAGATAAGATAAGATATGCCTTTATTAGTCCCACAGTGGGGGAAATTCCAGTGTTGCAATGCACAGTTGTTATCGAGTTGTGTAGGCTGATCATTAGCATAAATAAATAAAAGCACTGGCTGAAACATTTTCAGGTGATGGGCTAATTGTATTCCCAATCTTCTTTAAGAGATTTTGCTGCATTTGTCCTGATTTGAATTACCGGTAATTCGATCTGATACTAGCTTTATCTGCAGCAATGCGGCTAAAATGGCAAAATATGTACTTCTTTTTATTGTGTAATGAGTTTGTATTAAAATGCATTTTACTGTTTAAATTCAATTCGTAAAACAGGAAAGTTGCAGTGCATTGTGGGCAATTTGCAGTGCTCTGAAGCGGCCAAGGATCCACAGTGGTTCAGAAGCTGAGGATCCTGGCAATTGGGAAACACCCAAAACACGAGAGGAAAAACAATTTGACACATACAGCCTTCTCTTGAGGAAATATTGAGTGGTTCTGATCATGTAAGACTAGCTGCTGCCCTCTTGTGGTGTCAGATTACTAGTGGGAGAAACAGACAATGTCCCAAAAAACATTTCAGTGTGGTGCCACTAGATGGAGTCACGAGCTATACAAATGACCAGTTTGCTCAAAGGTGCATTGTGTAACTTTTCTGGTGGAGCATCCGTCAAATGCTTTTCTTCATTTGTTTAAAGAGAGATGTTAAAGTCTAACTGTGGAACATTCCAGGCGGAGCAATGGCATATCCATAGTAACAAGCAGGTGGAGGATAAGCCTGTGCATGTTTTACTGTATGTTGATGTAGGAAACAAGACTGAGTAAGAAGAACAGACAAACTCCACACAGAAAGGCCAATATGATTTGGGAATTGAACCTGGGACTTTTTGCTGTGATTTAAGAACTCACAAAGCGACTGTGCTGCCCAATGCCTCCATTTCTGAGCTATCAACAAAACAGCAAAATGATGAAATGTGTAGACATGCATTGTTGACATGGTATATTACACTAGAAGTGAGCAATATGCCAAAAATGTAACACAATTTCCTGCAGCCTCACTAATTTCAATTTGATCACAATTGTACACTTCATGATAAAGTTTTAGTGTGTGTGTATGACAGGTTTTGGCTTAATTTGGCGGGATAAAACCAGTTGTAAGTATGAATTATAGTTTTATACAAATCGAGAAGATATTTGTGAACAAAAGTGGAAAAAATGCTGAAAATTACAGGAATTGGAGAGTTCTGTTTTAGAGAGTCTCATATTGATGACATCACACTTGGGAGAATTCTGTCCACGGCACAATTTACTCACAAAATGCAAATTTTTTTCAATATTTTAAACATAATTTCAACTAAATAAAGATGTCTAGGTAACAGTTATGAAATTCCCAAGTGTGATTTCATGATTTCCAACCAGGAATTAAAATTTGAAACCTAAAAAATGACCAAACATAAAATCTTAAATATAATGATCTTAGTGAAATGAGTAGTTCAACCTGCCATACTGTCCTACAAAGTCAGAACGCCGTAACATCATGTTTGGACAAAAATGAGTTAATGTCATTTTCAGGGGGTATTTGAGACCTCCTTTATCATATGAGTAAATATCGTGAGTCAATTTGATTGTTTTAACGAGAAAATAAAGGCCTAAAACATCCAAAACCATACGAAAAACCACGGCTTTGAAACTTTAAAGTAATTTAAAGTTCTGTTTGTCACATTTTTAAGATGGTAATAATCTTTAAACAAATCTCAATATGTTAAATTGTAAATAAGAACACAAGCTGATTTTTGTTGTCATAACCTATAGCCCAGTCCTATAGTGCCCCATATTCTCTTCTGTGACTTTTGCAGGAGCCAGTCTGCCACTCCCAGTTTGTTGTAGAAATTTGACTACACGAGTGTTGAAAGACTGTCCGAGCATCACAATAGTTGTATTTTTTGTTAGCGTGGAAACCGCCTGAACAAACGCGCGTGTAACAGGTTTCTCCACTTTGACCTGAGTCTAAACTTAGCTGCACTTATCATTTCTCATGTGGAGTAATTGTAGAGTTGGTTTGGTCTGAGAAACACAAGAGGAGCCGATTTAGTCCATAGAATATTCAAATATCATCAACAATAGGCCTGCTTTACTTTACTTGGAGTATTGTTAAAGGTTAAAGGTCGTGTATTTACATAAAGTCTGTGGCGTTGTTACTGCTTTGCCTGGAATGTTCCACAGTATGATATTAAAAGTATTATCAAGCAGGTAAAGCCACAGGGACAAGTCAAGTAAATAACAATAACAAAAAAACTGCAATTGAATGAATGGAAAATACAATGGAAAATACAAGATAAACACATTTAATGCCATATTGTGGAACATTCCAAAGCAATAAAATATATGGAGACAAGAAACCAGGAAAGCTCAGGAAAGTGTGCCTTTAATATCCAGTAGCTCTCACACTCCACTCCACCATTTCATTTGGCAGCATATCATTTAGCATAAAAAACCAAAACAAAAACAAAACATACGACAAAAACGCTAAGAGTCTTAACATTTTTTCAAGAAATAACCAACAACAATCGGATCATTCCTTTAGTCTAACTGGAGTCCAACCCGCCTCTCTGCAGCTCCACAGTCCCATCTCTATAAATAGCAGATATAAATTTATGATAAAGCTCAAAGCCAGTTCATTTCATCTGGAACATCTGGTGCATGCGGCGCACAGCAGGCTCAGATTAACACTGCAGAGGGTTAAATCCACAGGAACTGGGCACTTTCACTGTAATCACCGCTTTAATTAGGCCAGGGAGACTATACACTGTACTCGCTCCAGTATTTTTCATAGTCTGGGATTTCAGAGTGTTATTTAAAATCACATTGGGCTACAGATGAATATTTTTATGCTTTTTTGTTATTTTAATGCATTTATTTTTGAATTGTTGTGGCATAGTTGATCTTGTAAAGCACTTCGGGGCAGTGATGCCTGTTTGTGAGTGTGCGTCATAAACAAACTTGACCCCTAAGTGTGTTAATATGAACACAATTGCAATCTGGTAAACTGCAAGTGGGTTAAAGATGCATTGTGTAGCTTTTCTGGTGGAGGGTCTGTCAAATGCTTTTCTCCATGGAGATGTTATTGCTTTGTCTGGAATGTTCCAAAGTATGGCATTAAATCTTTCTATCTTCATGGAGACCAAACCAGACCAAGCTACAAGTCAGATCTGTGGAGAGGCGACCCCGCTCACAGTCAGAACGCCTGTTTTTCTAGGTATTTTTGAGCTCTAAAACCACCTGTAATTGAATAAATGTAAAGTAGAGCTGTTTAATGTCATACTGTGGAACATTCCAGGCAGAATAACAACATATACATAGAAACAACAAGGTGATGGACCCCCATACAAAAAGTTACGTAGTGCACCTTTAACAATATTGGTTAAAAACAAAAAAGATTACTGAGTCGTAAAAGTGGGCAAGATGTCATCTATTATCTAATATTCAAACATTAAAAGCTCATTCTAACATTATTTTTGACAGAATGTGTAATTTTGTTGGAGAAAATAAGAAAATACAAAAAAAAAATCTATATTGATTGAAATGTATATATTTGTCATCCACAGCTTCTATCCAGTACTGACACAATGGCAATGTGAGTCAAACTAAATGTTAAACTGGATAATAATTACATCCAAAATCTATCCTTCCAAAAGTATTTATTCTACAAGTCCAATAAAACCGCACATATTTTTTTTTTTTATTTCACACTGTCCGCCGTCAAAAATTCTCCAAAACATTTTCTATATTTTAGTTTACTTGTACACATACATTTAACTAAATATGCCTTATTTGACACCAGTCTCTTGCTGTTTTTGCTACTTATTTTGAATTTATTATTACCACTTTATATTTTTGCTCTTATTATATTATATTGTGATGTGTGAGCTACTGTGTCCAAATAATTTCCCTTGTGGATCAATAAAGTTTGTCTAAGTCTAATACAAAAAAGTATATTGTACGAAACTGTTCTATTCTGAGTCCCAAGTGAAGACAAGCAGGCGGGTGTAATGTTTAATTTAGATCGTTTAATGTTAATTCCATGCTGTGTTTCAGTAAGAATAATACAGATTCCCTGTCTGTGGCTCCAGTCAGATATCCAGTAGTACAAATCAGCTCCGAGTTACACATAATGAAGCAAAATAACTGAAAAACCTCCCAAACCGAGGAGGAAGAGCAGGGCACAAAGCAGCTGAACGTATATGAGTTTAGTCTTTTGTAATAGGCTGTCTGTATGTAGCATTAGATGACGGATTCACTTCATATGGCTCCCAAAAACTGGCAAATTATCAAGTATATATACCGGTTTATTTATGACCGTTTTTTCTAAGTATTGTATGAGTTATAAAGACAAAAGAGTGAGGTGGGGAGATGTGAATTCATGTGAGTTCGATAGTGAAAAACTCAAAACATAAGCTTGCATTTGCCCATTGTGGAGAACAGGCCAGTAGCGCTACAAAGTACTGTTCAGAGCATAGAAAGAAATTGCATTCGTAAAATCGAGCTGGTATAGTTTGAAAATTTAAACATTATACTGATTCACAAATGTTGGTTACAACAGAAAACAGCAGTGAATGAATAGAAATAAGACAAGGAGACCAAAATGCATTTTACAATAGTTTTAGCCTTAATGCCAACACCAGCATTTATATGATGGTTTTAAGACTTGCACACATTTTTGTTGCCATGTTGTGTGTTTTTATCCCCAAATTGTATAGTTAACTTCCATACTTTTGTTAACAGACTATCTCGGGTATTTATTTTGCTTCCTTTAAGTTTTTTGTCCCTAGAGGGCTACCGTAGTTTCTCGGAGTTTGAAATTTCACACCAAAAACCACACGCCGCAGCTTCACCGTGTTGCTACTTAGTGACCCGTCATCTAAAAACAAGAGGTAATGACACTGACGACGCTACATACGGCCGCTCCAAAAGATCTAAACGTTAAACTCATGAAAACCCTGACAAATCTGACAAACCGGGACAAGATGGAGACTTTTCTCCCAAATTTTTCCTCTCAAAGAAAAGCGCCCACCTCCTAAAAATTCATTGTTACAGTATTTCAGCACAGTTACAGTCCAGAGACAACTACAAAACAACAGATTCACTATAGTGTAAGAGTAAAGCACGCCTTTGCCCCACGTGGATATCCCGAAATTTGCCAAAAAAAAAAAAAAAAAAAAAAAAAAGTTAAACTACTCCTTAATTTGGTCTTAATAAAGCATGAACAAATCTTTAATACATGATGAACAAAGACTTTATTAAGAATGAGGGTGAATATGAGACCAATGCTTACTGCTAATTCTGAAGTGTTTTATTCTCTGCAAATCAGGACGTGTGCTGTTAGCATGCTAGTTGTTATTAGCCTATTTCCGCTCTGGCCTCTAAAAGTTGTAAAAAGCGCTTAAAAAATAAATCCAATGCCAGTTGTCTGCATCTAATGTAGTTTTATTCTCAGCTAAACAGGAAGTGTGCTAGTGTGCTAGTGTAGCCTAATTCCACTCTGGCCTCTCAAAGTTGTAAAAAGCGCTGTCCAAATGAGCAGTCTACATTTAATTATCGAGAGTTTTATTCCCAGCTAAACAGGAAGTGTGCTGTTAGCATGTTAGTTGTAGTTAGCTTTGCTGTAATGGTAAACTCCGCTCTGGCCTCTGAAAGTTGTTAAAAACGCTTAAAAATTTAGTCCAATGCCTGCTGTCTGCATCTAAATTATACGGTTTAATCCCCAGCTAAACGGTGTAAAAAAGTGTGCTGTTAGCATGCTAGTTGTTGTTAGCTTTACTGTGATGGTAAACCCAGCTAAAAATGGGACGTGTGTTCTGTATGGTGAAATTCTGAGGTTTTATTGATCAGTTTACTGGCGCTTGCTATGTTCGCCATGATAGCGTCACTAGCAGCTAGACCGTCAATATGGCGGCCAAAACAAAGTGGGTCACGTGACTGCAGCCTCTCTATAGCACCTTTAAGTGGTTCCTAAGCCTGAATAATTCTTAATACACCATTTGCTCATTATTAATCAAGTCTTACTTCATGCTTTATTAAGGTTAATTAGGTGTAATTATTTAAAAATGCTACCAAAAACTTCTTCCGAAAAAAACTATGTTAAAACAAGAAGGGCACTTTTTTGAAATTGCGTCAAACAGCCCGTAAAAAGGTAAAATGATTTTGCACTAAAAACAGAGGTAAAACAGCTCTGATACCTATCCGTCAACATTTATCAGTAATAAAAGTTAATTTCTGTAATTACATTAAGAAATAAATTCTCAATACATCCAGCAACAGATAAAAATATTGAAAGAAAAAAACAAAAAAAAAAAAACACCAAAAAAACCAAAAATACAATTCTGAAAACAAAGATAACTTTTTTTTTCTTTTTTTTTGAGAACCTCTTGTACCAGTCCAGGACACACAATGTTGGACTCTCATTTGAAGATTTATCTTTGTCTTGCGTACATTGTATTTCTGTAATTAAGTGGTATTTTACTGAACCATGTAAGGGCGGAGATATAAAAATAAAAAAGAAGAATAGAGAAAAACGAGAGGAGAGGTGGTTTAGTTTTCCTCCGAGGCCCTGGAGCGGCAGAGGGGACAGGAGTGTGGGCGGTGCAGGGCGGACTATCACTGAGCTTCATCCTCCACGTCTTGCAGTGGCTCTTTGTTTTGTTCTTCAGCTGAAATCAAGAAAATAAAGAGAAAAAAAAAACAACATTACTTATTACAGTCTGGAACAAGTTTTTTTTTTTTTTTGTCAAGGGTGCATAAATGAGAATTTTAGACTTCTGTTGGATAATGCAGTTAAAAGGAGTCAATAGTTGTGCGATTTTTCCTATTCAAATGGAGCTCAACGGCGAAGTAAATTTTCCATTCATTTTCCTCATAGATTTTCTTCAGACCTATTTCTGGCATGTATAATACATGGGGATTTCTGCTGACCTCATGCAACAGAGGTCAATTTTTATTAAGGGGTTTGCTACATAAATATGTCAGTGTGATGGAATAACATGAATGTGGTAAACATTTATAGATTGTCAACATGTCAGAAAAGACTCTGCTCCTTGTTGATCCACTGGGAAATGAAGAGAAGTATGTGCGCACGACCCTACGAAATTGGAGGTAAAGTTTTAGAAAAATTTGAAGTCCTTGGTCTTTTTATTACTTTATATTACTATACTGGAGTCACTTTAACTGCTGTTTGTTCACTGCTCAGAATCAAAGACACTTATTGTGCAACGTTCCTGTGCCTTTTAGCTTTACAGTGTTGTGTTTTTAGTTGATTGTAAATATTTATTATTATTTATCTTGATTTGATGCATGCTCTTATTTTCCTACTGTTTCTGAAACTTGCGTTGTGACACTGCAATTTCCCCATTGTGGGCCAAATAAAGGATTATCTTATCTTATCTTTGTATGTGATAATGCGTCTCATATATGGCATATGCTTGTTATGCTTTTCACTGTTCAAACTGCTGTTCATGGCCAGCAGCAAGACAGCAGTAGCTGTGGCATTTTGGTTTTAAAGGTAAAGATTTCAGTGTTTCCAGTAATTTCTTTCTCTTATATCTATCCAGTTATATGTAACTGAATGCCTAAAATTGCATTTTGAAGTTTGCAAAAGAGATTCTGAAAAACTGCGACATCACATCGATCAAGACACACCCTGAAGAGGTCTTGAAGGCTCGATTGGAGGTCTCATGTGCCCTCCTAGAGGCATCACAGTTGGGATAAATTTCCCTCGGATGGAGTGTATATATTTTTGTAAATAAATATTTGTTATAATGTTTCTTCTGTTGTCCCTTTTCCTGTCCTCATCCATCATGAATAAGAGACAAGCCCATTGTTATAAATTGAATTGCAAATTGTCCCATCTTCAGTGTCCCCTGTATCACAAAGGTGAGGTATACTACTTTTAGTGGATGCATTATTTGGGTGAAGATATATGTCTGTCAAGATTTGCTACCTCTACATCAGGCATGTCCAAACTATGGCCCGTGGGCCAAATGCGGCCCTCAGACAAATTTTTCTTGGCCCTCAGGCTTCCAGGTGAATTGGCCCAAATGACCTTGAGCATTACTTATGACTACAATTTTTTTGAAAATCTACCTTGATAAGACAATATTTAATATTTATTGTGTCGTTTTGTGGATCTTAGTATGAATAAAGAACTGATAGCTCATTCTAACGTGTTAAACATGCACATATTTCAGTTATTCACTGTACTGAGCACCAGTCTATGGCCCTCAATCGGCCCTCTGCTTCGTCTGTGTTTAGAAATGTGGCCCTTGAAAGTTTGGACACCCCTGCTCTACATATATTCATATAAATGAATGAATAGTGATGATTCTACAGTGGGAGCATTATTTGATGGGTCAAGTGGGCTGTCAGAATGTGCTACCTTTAGTGGGAGCCTTATTTGATAGAAAATATAAGCCTGTCGAAGTGAGCTACCTTTACCTATATTCATATAAATGAGTGAATGGTTGTGATTGTACAGTGGGAGCATTATTTGATGGGTCAAGTGGGCTGTCAGAATGTGCTACCTCTGAGCTACCTTCAGTCCGAGCCTTATTTGATAGCGTAATACGACTGTCGAAATGAACTGCCTACGCATATATAAATGAGTTGAAATTTTACATAACTAAGGTATAAAGTATGATTACCGTATGCTAACAGCATACAACTCTCTAATCCAAAGACATATCTTGTAAAACTGCGGAAGTTAGCTTTGAATCTATACAACTGTAAACGAAAAACGTAAGGTGGCTTATTTTGACGGGCTAGCGTAAATCGATAGACGCCACCGTCGATTTAGGCTACTGGTAGCTCATTTCGACGAAGCAGCCCATTTCGACAGTACACCGGCTCCACCAGTCCTCGCTTCGGACTTTCATTCACTGCTCTTTGGAGTTGCGAGTGGGAGTGGGCTGAGGTAGAGCAGCCGTTGACTTAATAATAATATTATTATTATTATTATTATTAGGCCCGAGCGCCAAGGCGTAGGGCCTATTGTAACTGTTCAGCAGTGCGAAGCACTGCTGCGCTGCGTGCGCATAGCGCACGCAAACAGAGCGCGAAGCGCTCTCCCCCTTCCAAACACAGTGGCACTCATGTCAGTGACTGGTGCCCGCTGACATGGCAGCGGGCACCAGTCACTGAGGTAAAAGTTTGGCTAGTAATCTGCAGCAAACGCAATGAAAAGTCCGCTCAAAGTTTAATATTTGGACAGATTTCCATCAAACACTAATAATGTTTTTACTGTCAGGGGAAAAGAAAACCACGGAGGGATTAATGAAACTACGAGGAGGACGTTTTCATGTAAACACGTGAACACGAGCCAGTGTAGCTCGGAGTTAAGATAAAAACACACATTATTTCATGCATTAAACTTAAAAGACTATGTAGACTATGTAGCTGATGATGGTGTCAGTATATTTGTTTTCATGGTTATAAGTTATTGTTGCTCTGTTGTTGGATGTTGAGATGTCAGAACACCACTGTTGTTTATTTTCATATATTTTATTTGTAAAAATATTTACCATGTGACCTTTACTTTGCCCCGGAAGTAAACGGAGAAAAAGAGTAGCTGCGAAAGAGAAAAAAATGATAGAGAGAAAGCAGGAAATGCTACTTAACTACTGGAAATGTGTAACACGGTAATATATTGTTTTGTATTATATATGTAGTTTAAAATATTGTATGTAAAGCTGAGCTATTTTCTCTGTCGGTGTCTCAGTTTTCACGGTGTTCACGGTGTGTACGGTGTCAACGAGAGAATAAATATTGACACACATGATCATCAGTGCGGAGCGTGAAGTCCTTTTATTGAGAAGAAAACCAGGGTAGCTACAGACTATATCAAAGCTTATATTTACTTGTAAATCACGTAATATAAGCCTCCATCGTATGCATTTAATTCTGGGAATACATTATCTGCTTTTTACAATCCGTGCATGTTTGTAAAGTGAAGGGTAAATAACACTGCCTGGACAGGTCAGATTTAAGATGGACATTAGGCTCATTTAACCGGTGCAGACACTGGTGTAGATACTTGACACCTGTGTCTTTATGTCTGTCACATCTAATAGTATAACAATGAGAAAACTGTTTGAAATGTTTTATATGAATTTTCTTTTCTCATCTGCAGCCTCCTGTAGAGGACACAACACTGCTGGGGCCACAGAACTGTTGGCTGATGAGATGTTCATGATTCATGAAATGGGTCAAATACAGATGACAAAGTGAAGCTAACACTGCACTGGAGGTGTGCTGACCCAGACTCCTGCCCCTGATTAGGTATGTTACATGTTGCTTTATTACTCCAGTAATAATAAGGGCTGCAAATTAATCATGTTCGTATTGAAATCTAAATTGTGAAAATACACCTTTCTCAAATGTGTGGGATTCCTCTATTAATTAAGATGTTTCAATTTATATAAACAGCCTTTGGATCTGAATGTACATGCACTGTGAACATCATTTTCCTCTTAGTTTTGTAGTTCTCTTAATGTGTGTCATTCCAGGTTTTCACTCTGCAGGACAGGACTTTGATCAATCAGACATAAGGCCCATTCTGCTCTTCCTCCTCTAGAAGACGAGATACATCACACTGAGTGGTCCAAGTGCACTGGGTCATGTCTCCACTGTCCATGCTGACTGTAGAAGACCTGTGGGGTCTCTGGTTGCATCAGGCCTCCCTCCTGCACGTGCTGCTGCTGTCCCTAATGTGTCCTAATAGTGATGTGTCCATAAAGTTTAGGTTTAACTTCTAATTTCCTGCAGAAGTAAAATATTAAAATGGTAGTTTCTTTGCATCTTAGCAGAGGAGCACCTAAACATCTTAATCACTGAGGAAGTGTCCCATGATAAATGTGCTCGCTCGCAGTTAATATTTACGCGTGTGAACTAATACAATACGCCCGAATGCGTGATTTATCGTGCGTGTGTATTGACACTATTTTGGCGCCATATTCTCCGACATTCTTCCCTTCTCCTCCTTAGCTGACAGACGTAAACTGTGATGATAGAATTCTCCAGCTGCTGCTTAATTATCATCCGAACGACTGCGAAAAAAGTTTGGATCATGTTTGTGTCCATGGCGTAACGACAAACCGGGACAAAAAAGCCAGTAGCAGCTGAAGTGTGTGTTTTCTTCCGGTAGACGTAAATACGTTTGCCCCCTGTCCAATCAGAACCTTTCCTGACCCCCAGATGTTAAGCGGAATTAAATGCGATTTAACCAGTTTTCCATGTAAACCTCAATTCGGAATTATTATTTCTATGTAAACTCGAAGGACAATATTTTAATTTAGAACTATTTAATTCAGAACAATTAATTCAGAATTAAAAAAACATGTAAATGTGGCCACTGTAAACTTTACAGGCAAAGCAATAACATCTCCATGGAAACAAGTTACACAATGCACCTTTAAATAAAACGTGAGTTGCAATAAATAAATAAGAAAAAGTGCAAACAGAGAACCAAACTTGTGCAAAAGGAACATGCAGACAGAAGTAAACCCCACACAGTTTAACTTTTGTGCAAACTTGCAGCGCCCGTTTCATGTGTCTTCAGGGCTAGGCTAAGCTGTTCTTGACGAATGCAAAGAAAGCACTCTCTCGGGGCCGGGGGTTTGTTTGGTGCTGCATAACCTCTGACCCTGAAGAGGTGCAGGTTTGCAACCCTCGGGGCTGTGGGTTTTGTTTTGTGTCGATAGCGAGAATCTGGGAACAACAGGTGGCTTCTGTTACCGGGCAGAAAAATAGGTTTCTACGGTTACACAACAACGTCCAGCCACAAGAGCAACACAGAGTTCATGGATTATTTCCATGAACGGGGAATGGACCGATATCGGTCATAATTTAGAAACAATTATTAGGAAATTGTCAAATTTCATTTGAAATCGCAGCAGTTTTTAGGCAAATAATATTTAAAGATCCTATAAAACGCAAAATGGACTCTTGTGAGTTTTAAACCATGTTAGACGGTTGTTACCTCCTCAAAAACATACATGGAGTGGTGTTTTGTTTCATTCACACATGTTTGAGTAACCCTTTATTATTAGTCTGCCTACATCTTCAAAGATCAAAATGCTCCATTCCACCTTGTGATGTCATGAAGTGGTCATTTTCAAGAGCTAATTTTCACCTTTTATTCAGTAGAGTGTGGCAATTCCAGGGCTGAAATTATCCAAATGATTCTAATGAGGGTGGATAGAGGGTGGCGCTCTTCCTGTATTACCACATGACATCACAAAGTGGAGAAGGGAGGGGGCTGAGCTCGTGCGGGAGGTTGAGCGTTACTGACCAAATATAGTTGGCCTCACCTCCACGCACAGTTTGGGCTCTGGAACCCAATTCCTTGAGGGGGGCTGGGCTCTCCATTTCTCTGGTGTTGCCCACAGGGAGCAGCGGCGGGCAGGTGTGGGCCTGCTCATTGCCCCACAGCCGGCGTGTGTTAGAGTTCACTCCAGTGAACACTCCTGCGCCTTCGGGTCGGAGACAGGTCTCTCACTGTTGTGTCGGCCTATCGGCTGAACAGCAGTACAGAGTACCCGGCCTTCTTGAGATTCCCTGAGAGGGGTACTGGACAGTGCACCGACCAGGACTCCGTTGTTCTGTGATAGTCACGGTTTGTCCATAACAAACACCATGTTCGAGCACAAGGGTGTCCATCAGTGCATGTGGCACCAGGACACTCGGGTAAAGAGAGGGGCAGAACTGTTAACTGATCACCACCTGGTTGTGAGTTGGGTCTGCTGGCGGGGGAGGAAGCCGGAAAGACCTGGCAGACCCAAGCGTAGGGGGACCTTAAACTCACACCTCTGGGAGAGATTTTCCCAGATTCCAGGGGAGACTGGGGACATGGAGTCCAAGTGGGCTTTGTTCTCGGCCTCTATTGTTGATGCAGCGTAGCTGAAGTTGTAAAGTCTGCGGTGCCTGTTGTGGCGGCAATCCCTGAACTCGGTGGTGGACACCGGAAGTAAAGGATGCCATCAGGCTACAGGTGACCTATCGGCCTTGTTGGCTCGTGGGACTCCTGAGACAGCTGACGGGTACCAGCAAGCCAGGCATGCTGCAGCCCAGGTGGTCGCAGAGGCAAAAACTCGGGGTTGGAAGGAGTTCGGAGAGGCCATGGAGGAGGACTATCGGATGGCCTCAAAGAAATTATGGAAAACCATCCGACGGATCTCCTCAATCCCACTGTCACGTCTGCCGAGGAGGAAGCAGAGGCTGGGGATTCAGTGGTGAACTTGTCCATCACCCTGGCTCAAGTCACTGAGGTGGTTAGCAAGCTCCTCGGTGGCAAGGCTCCGGGGGTGGATGAGATCCGTCCTGAGTATTTCAAGTCTCTGGATGTTGTGGGGCTGTCTTGGCTGACACGTCTCTGCAACACTGCGACTGGCAGACCGGGGTGGTGGTCCCTCTGTTTAAGAAGGGGGACCGGAGGGTGTGTTCCAACTACAGGGAAATCACACTCCTCAGCCTCGAATTCAGGAGGAGCATTGTGGTTTTCGTCCCGGCCGTGGAACACTGGACCAGCTCTATACTCTCCATCGGGTGCTCGAGGGTTCATGGGAGTTTGCCCAACCAGTCCACATGTGCTTTGTGAATCTGGAGAAGGCATTTGACCGTGTCCCTCGTGGTGTTCTGTGGTGAGTGCTCCGGGAGTATGGGGTTCGGGGCCCTTTGCTAAGGGCTGTCCCTGTATGACCGGAGCAGGAGCTGTTTTAGCATTGCAGGCAGCAAGTCAGACCTGTTTCCGGTGCATGTTGGACTCCACCAGGGCTGCCCTTTGTCACCGGTTCTGGTCATTGTATTTATGGACAGAATTTCTAGGTGCAGTCAGGGGCCGGAGGGGTACGATTTGGGGGCCACAGGATCTCATCTCTGCTGTTTGCAGATTATGTTGTCCTGATGGCTTCAACAGACCAGGACCTCCAACGTGCACTGGGGCAGTTTGCAGCCGAGTGTGAAGCGGCTGGGATGAGAATTAGCTCCTCCAAATCCAAGGCCATGGTTCTTGACCGGAAAAAGGTGGATTGCCCTCTCTGCCTCAAGTGGAGGATTTCAAGTATCTCGAGGTCTTGTTCATGAGTGAGGGGAGGATGGAGCGTGAGATTGACAGGCGGATCGGTGCAGCATCTGCAGTGATGTGGTTGCTGTATCGGACCGTTGTGGTGAAAAGGGAGCTGAGCTGAAAGGCAAACCTCTCGATTTACCAGTCTGTCTACGTTCCTACCCTCACCTATGGTCATGAGCTTTGGGTAATGACCGAAAGGACGAGATTGTGGATGCAAGCAGCTAAAATGAGTTTCCTCCACAGAGTGTCTGGGCACTCCCTTAAAGATAGGGTGAGGAGCTCAGTCACACGGAAGGAGCTTGGAGTAGAGCTACTGCTCCTCCACGTCGAGAGGAGCCAGCTGAGGTGGCTCGGACATCTGTTCCAGATGCCTCCTGAATGCCTCCCTCGGGAGGTGTTCCGGGCATGTCCCACCAGGAAGAGGCCTCGGGGAAGTCCCAGGACCTGCTGGAGGGACTATGTCTCTCGGCTGGCCTGGGAACGCATTGGGGTCCCTAGAGGAGCTGGAGGAAGTGTCCGGGGTGAAGAAATCTGGGAGTCCCTGCTTAGACTGCTGCCCCCGCGACCAGACCCCAGACAAGCAGAAGTAAATGGATGGATGGATCATAAGGTGGAACAGAGTGTTTACAGTTTGAGAACTCAGCCTAAATATGCAGGTTTTGTGTGTTAAACATCCGTGAATGAAACAAAACACAACTCCAGGTGTGTTTGTGATGAGGAAACTACATTATAACACAGATCAGAAAAGTTACTGAAGCGCTAGTCATTACACTTCAGTTGCAAATCTCTACAAAGCTGCCGGTTAAACGAGTGCATCTAGAGCAGTAAACTGTGGGAGCTCGTAGTGAAGGTGTTGTCCATAGCAACCAGTGACACAGTCCAACAGTGAGGGAGACATTTCCAAAAGTTAATCAGGAGCCAGGCAAACGAGTGAGAAGTGTCACCGTCCAAGAATAAAACCACACAGAGGTTAGACAGTCGCAGACAGACAGTAAGAGAGGGATGGAGGGAAGGAGGGGGAGAGACTGAGCGGGAGGAAGAGAGAAAAGGGAGGGAAGGGGGGCAGACAGAGTTTAGTGAGTCAGAGACAGTAAGAGAGGTGTGTGAGAGAGCGAGAAAATGATGGGTTGAGAGACAGAAGAGAGGGAGAGGAGAGAGGGGGAAGAGAGATAGAGAAAAAGAGAAATGGGAGGGTGAGAGAAAGGGGGAGGGTGGAGGAGAGCATGAGGGAGAGGGGGAGCAGACTGAGAACTTAGTGAGTCAGAGAGACAATAATATGAGCGAGAGGGGGAGAGGAAGAAGAGAGAGTGTAGGAGAGAGAAAGGGGGGGAAGACAGACAAAAAGAGAGAAAGTAGAAGAGAGGGAGGAAAGGTGAGAAGAAAAAACACGAGAGGGAGAGACAGAAGGAAAGATGGATACAGAAAGTAGAAGGGAGAGAGAGAGAGAGCAGAAGGGAGAGAGAGAGTAGAAGGAAGGAGAGAGTGAGAGCGAGAAAGAGGGAAGACAGGAGGGAGAGGTAGAGAGAGAGAAAGAGAGTAGAAGGGAGAGAGAGAATCAGAACAGGGAGAGAAAGAGGGGGAAAGAGATCAGAGCAGAGAAGTAGGGAGGGGGGCAGAAAAAAGTGAGTGGTGTGAGAAAAAAAGAGGGATGGGCAGAGGAGGAGGAGTGAGAGAAAGAGGGCACAGCACACAGTATCCTGGGAGCAGCACTTACAAAGTACAGTTACATGGGGAATATACAGTCAGCTGTGATCCTTTAGGACTCTGGAGCAGAGACAGAAATGAGCAGAGGTGAGACCAGAGGGTTAGACTCCTGTGAGGATGAGGAAGATGATGAAGAAAACCACAGGACTGAAGCAATGGTCTGACCAATCACAATTCAGAAAGGACCTAAGCCTAGTTCAATTAAAGATTTTGGTTAATTACTATTTTTAGGTGAAGTTGATCTTGTAACTTCCTGGTACGTACGTAGAGGTAGTCCTACAACTGTAACCTAGCAACCGTAATGTTAACAAGAGGCAAAGTGAAATTACACCATAGTTACGAATAATATAAATCAATTACAACACCTTTATTTAGTTAAATTAATGTTTAAACTGTCAGAAAATATTTGACAATTGCAATCAATGAAACTAACAGAGGGGTTACAAAGCTTTTGAAGCCAGGACCCCCCAAAATAAAATGGTTGCTAATAAAAATGTCAACAGAAAAAAAATATATAAATATATATAAAAAAATAAAATATAGTTTAATCTGTTTTTATTTTTTGTACTTTTGCATTTTGTTAACCACTGGTCTAACTACATTTCCTAAAACATTTTTTCAATTGTGATTTTTCATCACATTGTTCAGCCCCAGTGTTGGAAAGTAGAAAAGGCAAGTGACTATGGTTAGTATCATATTGTACAATGGAAAAAATAATCCTTGATACACCAATTTGATAAAGAAATGTCAAAGATACAGTGAGTAAGTCCAGACGTATTACAAATACAGAGAAAACAGAGATTGGGGTCAAAAACACTTCATGAAGAACAAACGTTAGATTACGGAGCATTGCCTTACCCTCTCCCTGCATATCTGTAGTCCATAGTGTGAGGTTGTCGCGTAACAACTGCATGATGAGTGTGGAGTCCTTGTAGCTGTCTTCACTCAGTGTGTCCAGTTCTGCGATGGCGTCGTCGAAAGCCGCTTTGGCCAACCTGGGGGTAAAGACATACACTTATTACAGGGCTTGTGTGTGAATGAAACAAAACACAACTCCAGGTGTGTTTGTGATGAGGAAGCAAAATTATAACAGAGATCAGAAAATAGCGCAATATAGGCAAGTATTAAGGTTGTGAAGATGAACGTTACACTTCTGATTTGAGACTTCAGACTAAAACGTAATATTTCAATACTGTGAGCTTTAAAATGTAACATGTAATCTCTTGGGTGTAAAATGTAGTGGGATGGTAAAAAGCGACGGAACTACATAGACCATGATCCTTCGCTTTCTTTGTTGACCCCAATGCAAAGACAATTCTGATTAGTGCTGTCCAAAAAATAATATTCAATCAATACTAATAGCATTAAAACTAGACATTCAATAGTGACAATAGGACAAATATAAACCTTTCATGGATAATATTATATATATCTTGCTCTATTTGAGAACTAGTAAAAGATCACATTATAAAAATCACAGAAACTACTATTCTGTGGTATTGAAATTGATATCGAGCATCAAGATGTTTCAGAATCATTTAGAGTTTGAATTTGATCATTGTGACAATAGATGATTGTTATTTTCTTTGCATACTGTGTGTATTGAGTGTTCACATACCTGCAGGCGCGGTCGGGCGAGTTGAGGATCTCGTAGTAGAAGACGGAGAAGTTGAGGGCGAGTCCGAGGCGAATGGGGTGTGTGGAGGGCAACTCCGTCGTGGCCAAATCTGTGGCGGCTTTATACGCCACCAGGCTGCTCTCTGCCGCCTCCTTCCTGTCGTTACCTGTGGCAAACTCCGCCAAGTACCTGAAGTAATCGCCCTTCCTGAAAACAATTTGATTTGTGTTGTTTATTTGACTGAATAAGTGTGTTTGAAAAAGCAAATCAAACGAACAAAGAGTGAAAGAAAATCAGTTGGCAAGAAGCTCGGGCTGCAGCGGTTAACAGGTAGCATCGTGACAAGTAGACCATTTTACCTTAGTTTAGTTACCAACAACTATTATCACAGACCACAGTCTTTATGAAGAAATGGACTAAGGGAGTGTCATGTCACCCACAGCGTTCGGCTCCAGTCAAATGCAGCTCAACGAGACCAGCAGTTGTAGGGCAAATTTAAAGCAGAGTTCCAGATTAGGAATAGAAATTGACTTATGGATAAAATAGCGAAATAACACCAGGATCATTCAGAGCAGGTTAATACGAACATTTTAAGACCAAAATGGCGAGGCTCACCGCAGCAATGAGGGTGACAGTTTTTCAATGTAAAATCAATTGAAGCCAGAGTCGATGGAGCCGGAAGCGCACCCCTGCTCACTTTCTATTTGAAAGGCAGCGGCTAGCGGGTTTGCTATGTCCATTTATATATACAGTCTATGTTACAGACTCAAAAACACATGCCAAGAGATATTATATAACAAACTAAGACATAAGATCAAAACCATGCACTTTATTTGTAAATATCCTCTATGAAGCCTTCAATCATCAGATTACAACATTTATTCGTTAAAAATGTATTTAAAATAAAAAGATAATTGTTTGACTAGTTTGATTAGTGGCAGCCCTCTTTCAAAGCATCAATATAACCTTTCTATAACTATAAAGGTGCGTATGGTGTACCATTTTAGCACATGGCATACAAAGTATAAAATGAACTAAAGAGAGCACTAAATCAGGAAGTACTGTCCTATGCAGAAGCGTCTGTATAAATATTGAATCAATATTTCAGGTTACTATTCCAGAGGGTCCAGCTCTTGTTACATATTAGCAGTCTGAACAAATACAGGACTAAAGTAATGACCAAATAAATCTTACATTTTGTTGTAGAAAACCTTGGACTCTCCGACTGCCGCTGCTGGGAGTAAGTGGCTCTCCAGAGCGTCCAGAATGTCATTACAGATGTCTTTAAGCTCCTTTTCAACCTGAAGAAAACAAGAAAATATGTACAACAGTCAATAAGCCTGTCACGATAACACATTTTCAAACACGATATATCGCTACAGAGTAATATTGCGTTAAAGGATAATACTGAAACTACTTTATGGCACCGATTAAGATTAAAATAAAGCAGGATAATCCCAGTAAACCCTTTTTAAAGAGACAGTATTGTTAAAAAGGCATGTGCTACAACAAATAAATGGCAGAATGAAGCAATAATTAGAGAAATTACAACTAAAATCTTAAGATATTACAACTAAAATAACAAAAATCCCCCCCTTTACTGCAAAAAAAAAAGTGCAAACGATAAATATTGAGCCCCAAAATAAATTGTTTCAGCTTTCATGTATTGAACGATGAGTCATGTATTTATCATGACAGGCCCAATAGTCAACAAACTGGGACTCAACCCATTTTAACAGAAAAAAAAATAAAAAAAAAAACATTTGAAAGTAGTTGTTATCATGAATGTTGGAAAATACAAAGCTACAAAGTAAAAACACTGAAATCTATCGCACATTGATCATGAAACTCTGAAATATTTAGGTAACAGAGTGTCCTTTGCAGACAAAAACAGAAAACCACATGAAGACAGGATATTAAGCCAACCTCAAATGTTTCACTGTGTAACTTTCGTGGTGGAGGGTTTGCCACTTGCTCGTCTCTATTTAGATAATATTGCTTTGCCTTGAATGCTCCATAGTAAAATAAACCAAATTTTGTAACTTCAGAATTGTAAATCTAACCTCAAATTTCAATGCTTCGGGAATATACAATAGATTTTCCAAGCCGAACGTGAAGGAAATGATTTGAGAAGGACTAAAATTAAACAGGCAAACTCAGCATCATTATTTCTGTCCTTGCAGGTCTTTGAGGACAGTCCAAGTCTCAGAGCAGAAGCTTCAGAAAAGAGGAGACGAGCTGCCAGAATGACTCACACTGTCGGGGCTGGGCGCGATGACAAAAACATGAATCAACTTTTTTCCCCACATAAAGAGCTTGGGTTTTTATTTGATTTTGTCTCATTAGAAATAATAAAAATGGCTTTAAATATTAATCCAGTGTTTCCCTTAGATTTGGTTCAGGCTATGGTTGCACAAATACTCTCTTTCATACAATTTGTGGAGTTTAAATGTTAATTATTACCTGTATTTCATATTTTAGCTGTCTTTTTTAACAGTATAGGGAGATTTTAGTCTAATCCATGTTCTTTTTAGACTATGTGGGAGAATTTTAGACTAAGGGGGGGCACTGTAGTCTTTTCTAGTAATGGAAAATACTGTTAATCTCACATTACATACATTTATTCTGACCTTTAGATTTTAAAAGCTTAATATCAGTTTTGGCAAGTAAACGTTATCTGCTACAACAGCAAGACAAATATCAGATATCAGCTCAAAAAATCCATATCGGACGATCCCTAAAATTGATACTTTGCAGCTGATGTCATCAACATTCCCTGGGAGTGTTGTGCTAACTGTAGGCACTGCTGTGTCAGAAGCTCTAATAGACTTCTAATCTAATCTTTATTTTAACGCAATTTAAGCAGAAAAAACTGACTTGGCTGAACTACAACATGTGAGCCGATTTGTGCACTTAAACAAGTTTCTCTCACATAAAATTACACTCACGAGCTAGTAAGCATTAGCCAACAGCTTTTCTCTTATGTCTGTTGAAACTCAAACTCCTAAACAGGACCATGCACGCTCCTATCGATCACAGGCTCCTGAAAATGTGCCGTTTCAATCCATTGTGTATTTTTTTCAGACTATCTTAAACCGTTTTGGCAGTGTCACCATGGTAACTGCTGAACAAATACATGTAGAACACCCCCAGCGTGATGTCACTGCAAAGTAATACATACTTTTATTCTTTGCCATTTGGACGAAGAAACTTTACTTTTTTTGTGTTCAAGTATGAGTCCTGCTCCAAACCACATGCTTTTACAGACAGTGGGCTGGCTGTAAACTTCTCATTGAAAAAGACCAACGCCAATCAATCTCAGTCACAATTAAGACAGGATTAATTGCACAGTCTTGCACGCATAAATATGTAAGCTTCAATATATGGTCTTTTGCTCTATCATGCCAACAGTCTTTGTTTTAATAGCTGGTCTACATAGTCTGTCTCTCCAAACACCTGTGTATCAAATTACATGCTTCAATGCGGACTTCTGTTGTTTGGTTGCAGGAGCAGTAGCAAACAAACAAACTGTAAACTACATAAATCGTGATCATATTAAGCACACTCAGCATTTTAGTGGAAAAAGTTATATTACAACAATAGCTTTAGCTAGAGGTGGGCTAAAAATGAATCTCCATAGTTTAACAATCTAAAATGTACTAAAAAGAGGACTGTAAATGTATTTGAGGTAGAAATATGATTCAGTAACTGGACTGTAAAATTAACCGTACAAATGTGCAGAAATGTCCCTTTATAGTACCCTTGTTACTCTGTTTTATTTTTATCTTCAATCACCCTTTTTCAGCTTTTCCATAGCCACATTATAAGAGATACACTCAAGTTCACATTCAAATCTCCAAAGCACTGACAGAGTAAAGACAGGATAGTCTTATTCTGCAAAAAAACGGCTAACCCTGTAGTTTAGATCTGTACAAACATGTTCTGAAATGTGATTCTTCTATTAGTTAGTCTGTTCATGTTTCAGTCTTTTTGTTAATTCTTCTGGATACGTTTAAAATGTGAAGTTTGAGCAGAATTCTAATATCATAGCATAAAATGTAAATCAAATCGCAATGCTTGTCAACAAAAATGGCAATTACATATTCTCTTAGGAATGCACTGATCCAGCTTTTTCAGTCCCAATACTAAGGCTATAAGTATCTGCTGATATCTAATATCAACAGATGCCAAGGTTTTGACTGAAAATTGCGCTTTTTCTCTCAAAACAGTTAATTTTTATTACAAAATGTATCTAATTGTGTTATGTGACTTATGTATTTTGCAAGTAACTACTGAGCAGCTTTGTATGAATTAAAGTTCAAACATCATGAGACGTTCCAGGCCTATCAGTCAGTAAAGAGTCCAAGCATGATATCGACTGAACCAATATCATGGAAGTGATATCCATTCTAGCTCATTTTCCCAGATCGTGCAGTCTTATCTTCCACCTCTACCTTTAGTTTTATGACTATGAGTACAGTGAAGTGTGTTGTTTAAGAGTTGAGTTTGTACCTTGTTCCTGTATTCCTTGATCATCGTCATCCTCGCCTCTGTGGCCTTCCCCTCCTCTCTCTGCTCGATGCTGCTGATTATCCTCCATGATGCTCTCCTCGCTCCGATCACATTCTTATAGGCCACAGACAGCAGGTTCCTCTCCTCCACCGTCAGATCCACCTTCATACCAGCCACCTTCTTCATCGACTCCACCATCTCTGCACATGGGCAAGAAACAATGCTCTTCAGTTAGATGGTACTGTTTAAGTGAAAAGGTCCTATATTACACAAAATCGATTCTTTACACGTTATAAGTCATGTAATAATGCTGTTACCTCATCAAAAACATACCTGAAGTTGTGTTTTGTTTCAGTCACACGTTTGACTTATCCTGCCTAACAGGCTGTCCACATCTCTAAAGATGAAAATGCTCTGTTCCACCATGTCATGTCATGTAGTAGTTAAAAGCTACCTTTTACCTTTAGTTTATGTTTAAGTTAATGACTGAACAAAATCAACTATTAACCAGGCAGTTGACATTTTGAATTGTGTGAACATTAATAAAAAATCTTACACAATTTCTTTTCTGTCTTTCTTGACATAAACAAATGGCATAACTAAACACATCTATGTTTTGGGTTGTCACAACTAAGTGACTATTACATCGTTAAAACCAAATATTTATTACCTGGATGAACACACTGACTAACACAAGCCATGTGCAGGGAAAAGAGGTGTAATTTAACCAAAATGGCATAAAATAGTTTGTGAAAATTAAGAAAAACTCTATATTTGGACAACATTTATTTCAATTTTCCTTTTAGAATATTTCCAAGTTGCAGTTCTACCAAGGTTATAATGATATAATAATGGCATACTAACAGCTCAGTTCCATTTATGTTGCTTTCATAGTGGTAAGATAAATTAGGGTCTTCAGTGTCCCACAGGAGAGATTTTTGTCTTGGCAGTAACCCAAGTGCGAAAAGTCAAGAAGATAATTGTACACATTAGAAAGAAGACAAAGAGACACTGTATAAGTTAATAGCTTTACAGTGCTATCACACCTTCACATAAACCACATCAAATTAGGACCAAACACTGACTTAACCTGGAACTAAACCTGAATTAGACCAGGACTAAATCAGGACCAAACCAGAAACAGTATGAACGCACCCTTATTCTACATAGAGCTTTCAAATATCACACATATCCAACTTATTAGCAAGACCTGGGCAATGGATGTAGAATGCAAGCAGAATCAGACACTAGTTATAATGAAAGTAGGGCTGCACAGTATGTAGCAATCAATACCACAATTGGAGCTGGCACAATTGGCAAAAGCTGTAGTTATTTAGATAAAATCCTGGAATTTTTTTTTTTTTATCAGTTTGTATTTCACTCTTCTCTGAAATGTTAATACTGCGGGATAGATTTGCAAATCTAATCAGAATCTCTTTAGTTTTCAGAAAATTAACTGTTGTTGTATTTCTACGAATCATGTGTCCCTAAATCCCTAATTGAAAAGTTAAGGATTAAAGTATAAAAAGTATCAACTACATGACAAAATCCAACAAGCCCGATCCAGTACCCAACCTAGTGAACAGGACCACATTCCTGTAAGGTTACTACTGAGCCAGTAAAACCGTAAATCACCAAGTAACTAAATAAACCCGGTACAAATCCCGTGAATGAGTCATGGCACATTCACATTACGTTACTGGGCAACGTTTGAACAGTGGCAACTGCTAAAAACAGCCTCCTCTCCTCGACCTGTAATGGTATGACAGCCAAAGAGCGACCGGAGCGAACCACCAGCACAGGCAGGAGAGGCCGATCGATCCACGGCCGGGAACACCCCACAGGCCGCCGGGTTACTCCTGCCCCGCAGACTTTACATAGCGCTGCATCGTGTTTATGCTTAGATATGGTGGTTTAAGTCCTCTTCAAACTTTATTTTAATAGATCCATGGCTCAGACCCCCAAAAGTCACGGGGAAGGTTCAGATCGTGGTATAGATCATGTTTAAACCAAAGTAATCCTGGTTTAGTTCTGCTGTAGTCCTACTTTAGACTAGATTTGTATTCGATTCTGTTCAGATCATGTTAAAATAATGGATCTGCTTTAGTTATGATTTAGTCTTCGTTTAATAGTGCAGGCAAGGTTTATAATTTAAAAAAAAAAAACATACTGAGGTAGACCTATTTGGCCTCTGGTGATAACGGCCATGCCCACTGCTAGGCTAGCACAAACCAGGCAATTAGAAGCTAACTAAGGTACCCTACAACACTTAACAGAAATAAACATTGGAAATTGACATCACAATCAAGCGATACAGCTGGAAAACTGTTCACCAAACGTTATATGAATCTGTGTGTGTGATACACTTTGATCAGTCCCTAAATTTAGAGCTAAAGAGCACACGGGAGACAGGACCGGAGGAAAGATCACGCTCCAATAATCCGCCATTTTGTTTTAGCACTTTCGCTAACGCAGCTTACCGTCAGCCGCTTTCTTCAATGACTCTTATTCCCTAGCACTGAACCGCTCTTCTCATATCGTAATACAGCTTTCCCGCTAAGAACTCTGAGTTTTGGCCGAAGGGAAACTGGACAGAAACGGAGGAAAAGGTGAAATATTGGCCGCGGCTCATAGCATGGTTGTGTCAGCATTGAGCTAACGGAGGAAAAATCCCAGCGGTGAATTGGTCTCAATCCGCGACAAAGCTCCTCAAAACGTGATCTTACCGTCGTATCGCTCTGCCTGCTCTGCCAATTTGGCCTGGAAAATGAAGTCTTCCCGGTCCATATTTCTGCTGAGATGGGAAAGGAGTAGAGAACTAGCTAAAGTGAAATTATGTATGAGCAGGGTGAGTGAAAGGTCCGTGGATCGCTGAGTGTGGTTCCGCCCCACCGGCACTGCTCGGGAAAGATGGCGGCCATCCGGGTTCCTCTCCCCGGCTCAGGCGTGAGAGGCATCGGCTCAGTCAACATTCCTACTATTTAACAGCATTTAAACAAGATACAAGGCAGAAATAACACATTCTAGATATGACAACATTATAACAGCAATGCAGCATGTCTAAACTGAGTTATCTAGATTTTGTTGGCATTGCAATATAAAGTAATTCCCACTAATTATTATTAGTGCAGAAATAATAACATTAATCCCACGATTTAACATACCATGAGTCATACTACTACTTTCCTAGGTTTTGCTTTATAATTTGGACTCAAGTAGGCAAAATTGTAATATTTGACTCTTAAACATGTACTATATAAGTTCTGAAATTTGGAATATTCCACAGTGTGGCATTAAATCTATCAGTCTTCATGCAGGTATTGTGACACCACCTGGCCATTTTACAGATATGTGTAGAGGTGATAGTGTTTACAGTAGGAATGCATGTTTTTCCCAAGTTATTTTTAAGCAGTAAAACATCTAGCTCACATTTATTCCATTATAGACACGTTTAATGCCATACTTGGGAACATTTCAGACAAAGCAATCAAGACAAACAGATGATGGACACCCAACAAGAATGGCTGTCTAGTGCATTTTTAGTTTTTTACATATTTAAACCTCAGCAGCAGGCAGGAAAATGCTTTAATAAAATGTACACACTTGTTATTGTACTTGGATTTACTTTATTTACTAGTATTTTAACACCTTACATGCTACAGGAAATAAAAAAAGTAATTCAAATGTCTTGAAAGAATATAGTGTTATAATAAAATGGCACATTTTGAATATTAACACAATTTCCTCTGGCATTTGCCACACCTTTTTCTCAATGAAGGATGACATCATGCAGGGCAACAAAATACTTCCTGGTGATTCCATTGGCAATGCAGTCAGAAGTTTTTTTAAGCACTTGAAATGCAACACAGCTGAATTGAGACAGACAGTAGCAGTAAACCCAAATATTTTATCATAATTCTAAAAGTCTTTCAAGATAATACTTTGAAAAGACAAGGAAAGTAAATTTTGTATCCCAGGATTTTGTAAAAGCATTCGCAGATTACTCAAAAGCTAAAATTGTAAACACTTATTGTCTGAAAGCAGTAAGTGCATCATGATTCATTTTAATTCAAAGCACAGATTGCACGTGCCCATAGGATCACTTCATGATTCTAGGTCTATGGTGCCATCTAGTGGTCTTAAATTGGGCATACAGTATTTCATGCATCAGCAATGTTTATATACTTCCTGGACAATTTCAGTCAATTTAATTCAATTTTGAAATTTAAAAAACTACCCAGAATTTTGCACAAGGTGATGATTGTCAGGAGTAAACAATTAAAAGTAATCAAACATGGTTAAAGTTCAAAATACAATATTGTTTGCCGTCTTGAGGGTTTGTGACAGAACTAGCAAAGCACAAAAATAAGATCTGAAATGAACAAGACTTTAAATAAAAACAGGCAGAGCTTAAGGTAAACAGGAAAAACAAAAAGTCTGATACAAGAAAAAATAATTAAAAAGGTTAAAATGTGGATAGCACAATATTCCCCACAGTCTTAAAGACACTTGGACCATGATGAAGCCACGAATGGAGTAATTTCACAACTGTTAAGCACTATAATGAAAAGACAGCACTATCTAAAGCAGTGGACAGCCTACATTCACTCTGTGCAACTTCACTGGAGTCCATCAGGTGCAGAACTGGGGCCACATAAACAGTATTCTGCAATTTGATCAGTAATAGTAATGTCTTTCTATGTTGTTCACAGCCCCTCGTCATGTAGTAGGTTTTTTTTTTTGTAAGGGGGATTATTATGTGAGTGATTTGATCCATTTTAATCTCACTCCTTCTTAGCGCACATGCAGCAGTAAAAACTGTACACGTTTTTTGCACCCCATCATGAATTAAAACAAAAAAGCTACAAGAATAACAAAACCTTTTAGCATGTATGGATCATCAATACATCGTTTCATAACAATATGTTCATTTTTTCTTACAAAAGACTATTTGGTGATCAGAAGTGATGGGGATGGGAGGGTGAGGCAGGTAAGGCAGGTGGAGCCCATCTATGTATTGTATTGTATGGTATTGTATAGTGTTTTCTCAACAGCTGGAGACTTGTCCACAGTTACGACACTTGAAGAGTTCGCGTTTTGTGCCAGTCGACGTTTGTTTCTTCCATTTTAAAGTTTACGAAAGATAAGGGTCAACTATCAACAGTGGAAAGCTCCTTCATCTGTTCCTTATAGGGTTATATCCAGAGACTGCAGAGTAAAAGATCACTTGGTGCTTCATTGGTGAGTGTGTATTTTGTCATTTGTAGTAGTACAATGCTGCTTTCATGTCCAATAAGAGAACCCTGCATCCTTAATTTTAACGCAAGAAGGCACAATTACATAATTTCTATCTTTTTCATTTTCTTAATTAACAGAAAACTAGTTGGTTAAATAATGCTTCGAAGCCATTCTTTTAGGAAATACCTACATTAGGGCTGCACATCATTTTCACATCTAGGAGCGGTAGCATGAGATAAGACTATAATATTAACTGCTCAACTAATACAAGGACCACATGCATTCTTGCATAATAAGACTAGATATTTTGTTGTGTTGCTTAATTATTTGCAGCTTTTCTCATTTGCCATTTGCCAATTGTGACCATTTATATAGCTGTTTTTTTTTTAATTATACTGCCCTGGTCAGTACTGCAATTTCCAGCAATATCCAGCTACTTAGAATCCAGGTAGTCTGACGGACTGTTAATTCAGCTGGTATTCCTGACCAAATCTGGGAGTACTGCATGTTTTATTATTGGACAAGAACGCAGTAACGACAAACATGGGCACAAATGGACTGCCATCTACTGGTTGGAAGTTGCAGTAGCTCAAGTCTCCAATGAAGGCTCTTCAGGAATAGACGCGATATCCAAGAAACACATATCCAGCAACAAGATTTAGTTCTCCACAAGTTCACTGTTGGTTAAATTTGTATTGTTAGGGTGCATATTATGAAGGAGTTGTGGTTCAAGACACTATTCAGAGCCTTTGCGGTTGTCAGTGATAGATGTACTGTTAAAATGAAGGGGTCAGTGTGATAGGGGGGTTATAGGGAGCAGGGCTAATACTAGTGTCCTGGTTGAGGATGCTCTCAGCTCAGTTCGTCGTCTGGGTTGTGCTGGTCCAGAAGTTTGACGTGTGTGAAGGGAAAGTGGCCTCTCTTGCCTTTGCACTCCCCTTCCCACTGGCCATTCACGTTGATTTTGGTCACCTTCACCATGTCGCCAACCTGTAGAAATATAAAGAGAAAGAATTAGGGCTGTAATTATCATAGATTTTATTTTGTAGTATTCATGTCTGGTACAACGCAGCACCCAGGAACCCATCTCCAGCTCTTGAGCTAGGCTTGGTCAGGACTACCTTAGTTGGAGGATTTTAACCTACCATGCATATTTCCTATGGGGGGAAAACAACCCAAACAAGGGGAGAAACACGCAAACACTTGCTTTTTTTTTTTAACAAGACTAAAAAATGCTGGAATTATTAATAATTGCAAAAAATAACTTATACTTTTATAAAGTTTATACAGAAGCCTAGACCTGCTGCCTTTTACACAATACAATACCACACCAATTACAGACAGTGCCCCATACAGTATACCATATGTCCTGTTGTACATACAGAGAAATGGACAGACTTAAGTGCTTATCGTAATACAAAAGTGGCGATAATCCTAGTTCCCCTTGAACCACTGTGCGGATAATAGATTAGAGTGAACGTGGAGCAGAAAGGAGTGGCACAGGCCCTGAACCTGAACAAACAGATCCAAAGTTCAGGTGGGAAGAACAAGAGCCAACAGAGAGTGACAAAGGTGTAAAAGCCTGAGCAGTGAACAGGAGTGTTTCTACATATTTCTATTGAGAATATAGTGGCTCAGGTGACTTACTAAAAATATATTCAATTCAACCGAGTATAGGGTAGGTAGTGGTCTACTGTATAATTTAACAGTCAACAAAATGACAGCTAAACTCTTACAAATGACTGAAAATATAATAAAAGAGTACAATTTACTACTTGACTATAGAAGAGAATAACATTTACGGATGCCTACTACTACTACTACAATGCACTATTGCAGTTTTTCAAGCAAAAAACTTAAAATACTTTTTGTTATCAATTTATCAGTTTACTGTAAGTATCATCCATGAGTCATCAATATAATCACAAATTTATAACGGTGACAGGCCTAAGATAAAGAATACTGTAAACATATAAAAAAAAAAAAAAAAAAAAAACCTGCCCTCAAACCACTTATTTGAGATGCTCATTTCCCAAACACTAAACACATATCTTTAGATGTAAACTGTCCCAGTCTGTCTTCATGGCCCAGGCTCCAGGGCTTATACTGGGCCTGTCCTGTCATTATGTGTGGATTTAGGGTCGGAGAAACTCAAATCCTCCTATTCACCAGAGAACGCATTATGTGGAGGCACAACAATATATTAAAATACAATCTGCTTTATCTGGACTGCAAAGGGACGCTGCTCGTGAGGTTATTACTTTACAAACTCTCTGGAACAAATAGTTTATGTCAAAATACAGTTGAAGCAATGTATGCACACTTTTATCTAGGGCTGTGCAGTATGGTTTGCAGCAGAGTTCACACTCCAAAGTGTGAACTCTGCTATGATTAAAAGCATGTGATCTTTATGTTCATCAAATTACAAAAAAAATTACACTGCAAGTAATGTTTTTAATAGGGGTGCACTGATCTGATACTGGTATTGGATATCAGTGCCAATACTGAAACATTTCCTAGATAGTATTATACTGGAGTTATACTGGATACTATATTTACTATCAGCTTCCTAATATCGGTTTAATATCTTGGTTGTGCATAATCCAATCTACTTTATTTCTATAGCACATTTTATAAACAAAGACTGTTTCCAAAGTATTGTACATAGAAAAAAAATCTACAATTTAATACAATAAAAACATAATAACAACTGAATAAAAACAAATAACTAAAACAGTGAAAAAGACCCGTAAGAAGCACGCGGAGGGTGGTAAAAAATAAATAAACTTATAAATAAATAAATGGCTTATGTCGATGTAATAACACGATTTACTGGCCATAGTATGACGGGAAAGTCAAATAATGATTGAATTTTTATACAAAATATAACAAATTTGGATCAGTTTTATTCTATTTTAGTTTAAAGGAAATAAAAGCTGTTTTCCATCTTTGCTCTGGTATCGGTTGATATTGGGAATCACATACTTAAAGCGATAGTATCAAAATCGGTATCGGAACTGAAAAAGCTGGATCGGTGCATCCCTATTTTGAAACTGGAATCAGAGAAAATACTGTTTATAGGCCTGTCACAATAAAAAAAAAAAGAAACTTCTGTGCCTTTGACATGACCCTAAAGTACTAGAATTATCCCCAAAAACTATTCTAAATGTAAAATACACTCACTGCAATAAACAGCAGAATGACATACTTTAGTATTTAGTTTGCATCTGTAAAGAGTCACAGAAGTTATTCATTCAACCTTTTACACCTTAAATCTTATCATATAACCAAAAGAAAAACCCACACAAAACGTACGCACGATAAATACTGACTCCAAAAATGTATAGCTCCAGCTAGTGAAGATAAGGTGTGGTGTGTTGCGTGAGGTGGCAGATTATTTCAAGTTTCACAGATGTACATGGAGTTTGCAGAGCTGCAGAACCAGCCTTAAAACAACTATTCTAGGTGCATTATGTAACTTTTTGGCTGGGGGTCTGTCACCTGCTTGTTTCTATGGTTTCTATGTCACTGCTCTGCCTGGAATGTTCCACAGTATGACATTAAACAGCTCTACTTTACATGTATTCAATTACAGGTGGTTTTATAGCTCAAAAATACCTAGAAAAACAGGCATTCTGACTGTGAGTGGGGTCGCCTCTCCACAGATCTGACCTGTAACTCAGTCTGGTTTGGTCTCCATGAAGATAAAAAGGTTTAATGCCATACTGTGGAACATTTCAGACAAAGCAACAACATCTCCCTGGAGAAAAGCATTTGACAGACTCTCCACCAGAAAAGTTACACAATGCACCTTTAAACAAGTACAGATTTTTCTTCAAATCATGTTCCTGCTATAATCATTTATAAATAGCAAAAGAAGTTCATGACAGCACCAACTTCTGCCGATTTTACCAAACTACTCCTTTGTGAATCACACGTACACCAATCTTTCACACAATCTCTGCCTTCTGCACCACTGACACCATATTTTGAGTGGCAAGAGCTCTCAAAAATATTAGGTGTCTATGTGTATCCGACCCCACTGCACTCACAAGACTACACCGGAGTTCAAGCAAAAACAACTATTTATGCAGAAAAAGTACTAGGAAACGATTTATAGATTCAGCTTCACTCACTCACTTCTCCTTTCTGCTACTGTTGCATACAAATACTTAATTAGTATTAACCAATTAATTGACTAAAAGACTAAAGTCCTACAGTCCCTTATAGTAATAGTAATTATAGTAAATACCATGAAAGTAAAACAGCTGGCTAGTATTTTTTTTTTTAATATTAGTATTATTTTGAATTTCCTTTGGGATCAATAAAGTATCCATCTTTCTACCTACCATTAAAGTATCAATAATATAAAATAAAATCAATAATTGTGGTCAAGAAAGTATTAACACTTCCAAATAATCGTAATCAAGTACAAGTAACAAGAATTACATAACTGGATTAAACACAAAATATACTGGACTAAATATAAAATACATCAAATTGAAAAAAGTGCATGTATTTGATGAAATAACTTTTGTTGGTTTGGTAAAGATTTTCCTCAAGTGGCATCAGTTCATATTCACAGTTCTTTCTGGTTCTTTTCTTTCTCACCTGGCAATTCAAATGATCAAAAAAACATGGATTTGCAAATGAAATCCTTAGTTGCAGCTAGGGTTGTCATAAGTATGGAAAATCTGATACTAATCGATTCCAAAAGTAGTGTGAAAACTAGATATTCGTTTGAGCTGGAAGAGATACATAAAAGTCCCATTCACAGGACAGAAATGAACCTTTCCTGAGTAACTTTAGAATGATTTTGAGGTGTATCAGAAAAGTAAATAAGAGCACATAGACTAGTATACGCCCATGGACCACTGTGGAACCTACTGGACCACTGAGGGAGTACACACATATAAGGCCACATGGAAATATAAAAGAAAGTACCATGCCATGATTTAATGTTGAAAATGACCACTCTATTGCCTAAAGAAAGTGGGTTTTTTAAATCGTCATTGTGGTATCGGAATTGGTATCGAGTCTATTCCTTAATATCAAAACTGAGTTTGAAATTTTAAGTCACGAAAACACAAGTTGCAGCACAAAATGTATGTTGCTCAGTGAATGAATACTTGTTAAATGTTATACTCTGTTAAACTGTTGTTGCTACATTTTATTCAGTCTATGAAATACCCATGTTAACGATATAGAGAGGATTGGGAGACCTCCTGCTGCCGAGCCCGTCTGCAGTGAAAAGTGGGCCGACTCTGGCTCTTATGTAACCTTCTGTTTGACACGTACAGGTCAGAGGTCACGGGGGAAGCCTATAGGCGCAAACTGGAAGGTGAGATTTCGACTTTCTCTGAGCGGGGAGCAGACATGGAGCTTATGTAAGAGCAAAAGAGTAAAAAGAGTGAAAATGTATCAACGCGTATGGTGCGAAGTTAAAGGTGCACTATGTAACGTTCTGGTTGGGGGTCCTTCACCTGCTTGCTTCTATGGATACGTCATTGCTCTGCCTGAAATGTTCCACAATATGGCATTAAACAGCTCTACCTTATAATATTTGGTTACAGGTGGTTTTATAGCTCAAAAATACCCAGAAGAACAGGCATTGTGACTGTGAGCGGTGTCGCCTCTCCACAGACCTGAGCTGTAACTTGGTCTGGTCTGGTCTCCATGAAGATAGAAAGGTTTAATGCCATACTGTGAAACATTGCAGACAAAGCAATAACATCTCCATGGGGGAAAGCATTTAACGGACCCTCCATCAGAAAAGTTACACAATGCACCTTTAACTGCATTTTTGTGTGCATGTGTTCCATTTGTGCACAGTACAGTAGACTTAGACATACACTTAGAGACCGGCCTGATACTTATCTGACCACCCCATTACTGAAGCTGTCCGCTGTGTCTTGAGGTTGGCAGATAAAGATCCTCTCCAGGGCAGTGATCGCACACAACAGTCGAGATAACACAGAGGGTAATTATTAACACTGCAGCAGAGTCTGTGCCACAGGTGGGAGTGGTACACACACTCCCCACACAACGCACTGGGCTGTCGGACCTATTTGTACTTGTACATACTGTATACATTGATATAATTATGCCTTATACTGTATTTGACACCAGTCTCTTGCTATTCTATTTATTTCTTATTTTCTGTCTTTGTAATAATAATAATAATAATAATGATAATAATAATAATAATAAACAGCAAGAAAGTACTGTGTCCAAATAATTTCCCTTGTGGATCAATAAAGTTTGTCCAAGTATTGCTCCCAGAATGACAGATCACAGGTAAATGCTATAGACCTCCACGTTACAGCTGTACAATATTTATCGGTTGTACAATTTCTTTGCAATAATGATGAGATTTTTGTTATTTTAGTTGTAATACAGTGAGATTTGAGTTGTTGAATAACTAACTTCTATGGCTAATTAATGGTTCATTCTGCCATTTATTTGCTACAGCTCATGTCTTTTGAATGATACCGTCTATTTAAAGATGGTTTACTGGGTTTGTCCTGCTTTATTTTTATTGGGCTGTCACACCTATAGCTCCCAGATTGAGTGATCACAGGTAAACCCTGTAGACCTCCATGTTACAACTGTACAGGCATGAACAGAGTAGTGCTACACAAACAACAGCATGTCTCAACAGTAGACTAACATAAATACAACCATTTTGAATGTATGACAACTATCATGTCTAAAATGTAATGCAGTGTTGCAAATAATACTACTAAAAAAAAAAAAAAAGCCAAAAACCCTAAATTTGTGTAACTGCAACATTTGAACTTAGAAGGTGCACAGTGCAACTTTTCGTTTGGGGGTCCAAACAGGATCACCTGCTTATTTCTATGGATACGTCATTGCTCTGCCTAAAAAATAGTGTCAAGCTAAAGTAATGCTGCTTGAGGACAATTTGACAGTATTTTAACTGTTTTTCTTTTTAAAAATCCAGTACTAAATTGAACACATTTCTCGTCAGTTATTCTGATCATTCCTCTGAATGTGAGGACACGGCATGACTCAAAGTCTGAGTGTAGATCAGATAACTTCTATTCAAATACATTATTTCAATGAAAAAAAAAATCTAAAAAAAAAAAATACTGATTAAGCCATGAATAGTTCAGTTCTTGGTTAGTTGCACAATATTTTCTCACGTAAAATGATCATGTTTTACTTGCTTTTTCAGTTCCCCTACCAATTCTGATATTAGAGCTTTAAGTATCTGCCAATCTGCGATATCAGTAGCTACCAGTGCAGAGACTGAAAACTGCATTTGTCCTTTATATAACAATAAAATAAGACAGAACAGATCCAAATGTGTTCTGCAGCTGTTATTGATCCCTCAAGTAACTACAGAACAGCTTTGTATGAAAAAAAAAAAAAAAAAAAAAAAAAATCAATGGTCAATCAATGGCAGCGTGGCACATTTACAGTGACGTGCCCACCACAAAGGGACCGGTGAAACTCAGTATCAATTAGATCGATATACTGGCTGGCCAATATATCAGGCCGATATTTGGACTTTTTAACTTATCAGATATCGGCTTTAAGTCTATTTTGTTTTGGTCAATCTGCTGCCTAAAAATACACAAAACTTTATATTAACGCTTTAATATGAAGAGATAGCTGCACAAAATGTGACTACATAGCTCTCTTATAGGGTCGGGGTTAAAAAAAAAAGGGCTGCGGGTGAGTTTGTGGTAAATTGAAATTACAGAATTGAGTGAAAAAATAAAATAAAATCAAAATGACTCCTACATATGAGCCTAAAAATATCGCTAGAATTTATCAGGCATTGGTTGCTCTAGATTCTAAACATCAGTATCCGCCAAGAAAAAAACTTTATCTGTTGATCTCTAGTATCAATGTTCTAAATAAGTTGCTGGCTTCTCCACACGCCTCTGTTACATTATAATCTATTGTGTTGTATTGCTCCATCAGAAGTGCCAGGGGTGGGAGTGGCAGCAGCAGACCTTGACAATGGCCTTTGCCATTTTGTCAGCGCTTTGCTCCGATCAAATACACAATAAACTCCATGTTAGATCATAGGCCTGTCACCATGACACATTAACGATAATGCTGTATATACTTTATGCCACTGACACAATGCAAGAAAATCCCAGTAAACTAATTTTGAAATATGCAGTATCAATAAAAGGCAGCTGCAACAAACAGATTGCAGAGCGAACCAATAATTACAATCTGCCCACTATTGCAAAGAAATTGGACATGCGATAAATATTGAGCCCCAAAAATGACTGTTCCAGCTTTCATATACTGAACACAAAATCAGTAGTGTAATTATCGTGAGAGGCCTATTAGATCAGTGCAGTAACAGTAAGGGATGTAACAATAACCATAATATTGTGATATTGTATCGTCAAAGCTCTCACAATATTATCTTGGGCCAACACAATATATCTTCGCTTAAATTAATAGTTATGGTGCACCAATAGCTGAAAAAACAGAGGGAACGACATAGACCATGATCCTTTGCTCCATTTCAGTGCAGACTACATGAAGAAATAACTGTTCTAAGCACTTTTAAATCTTAGCTCTTTGGATTAAGTCTTGTCAAGGCATTTTATGAGGAAAAAGTAGCGTATTCACAGTTTTGTTCACCTCCACAAAATATCCCAATAAATATCGTACGGTGAGATGCATATCGTGAAAATATCGTACTGAGAGATTTGGATATCGTTACATCCCTAGAAACAGTAGCACAATCAGCAACAACAGAGTGTGGGGCAGAGGAGCTCTTCAGATGTGTCTAGTGTCCATGCTGTGTACATACAAATACACATATATGCACTACGGGTGTGCAAAAATATGGAAATATCGCGATACTGAATTTGGTGATGCAGTATCATTATCGTGGTATTGCTGCTACATAGATATATTGCCAAGAGTAATCTTTGGCATCTTTTAGCATTTTTTGTGTGACTGAATGACAATTTTGCTGCTTATTTAGTGGAAGGAAAGTTGTTCAGATATTTGACATGTTTACTGATAGATGTAGTCCATATTAACTTTGCACAAGTAGCGTTTTAACTAAGAAATACTGTTGCTCAAGTGGATTTGGTTCTAAATAGATGGTGGAGTATCATGTGCAATATATCAAGTATCACATGTATCTCCATATCGTAAGCCGTGTATCGTATTCTGAAATTCCAAGTCCTAACACACACACGCACACACGCACACAGAGCAGCTTCACAGGGACCAAAGGAAACGGTCCCGTTCCAAAACACAAACTATTTCCTTCCCCCAACGACCTGCACTGTGGGAGTCCGCTCTCACTTCCGGACAGTTTAAAAGGCCAACAGCCACTGGACCAGGGAGGAGCTGCTAATGGCACAGTCCAGTACGCGCTACCACTCTTATCTTCAGGGACTTAAATCTTCTTTCATGGAGGAAATTGTTTCTTGAAGTTTTACACTGATTGTAACACAGAGGCGCTGTAAGGAGGAGGATTTTAAAACTGCTTTTCTAATTTCTTTCATATTTTGATGTAGCACTGTGCCAAAAAATGTAAATGAAGTAGCTAAAGAGGAAACTTTACAGTACATCTGAGCTGCAGTTCTTCACTTGTTCAGTAAACTGAGCAGTCCATTGTGTCTTAGTTGACCAAATGATTTGACTAATTATTATTTTATGAAGATTAAAAGGATCTATATGCACAACAGAATGCATGGAGTGAGTTAGCTGGAGATTTTGCATGTCTGGGCAGTTGCTTGTGACGATGCAGTGTGTTAGACTTCTCTGTATAGAGAAATACAATTATTATTGTCCAATCATCCAGCCCTATTTTGATGTATGATGACGTATTTTGATCATCCATGAGCTTTTATTTTCAGTTAAGCTTAATATTTTGCTTAGAATAAAATAAGGTAGAATTAAGCTAATTTCAATGTAATTACGTATCAACTGTGGTATGAATGTGATGTTGACAAGTCTTGCAATAACAGATGAATCTACACACTTCGCACTTAGAATTTAATTGAAACTTTTCTATGTTTGCCTGTATGTCTGTATTCCAGTATACTGGAGTCTGAAAAAAAGCATCTTCTTTTGTATTATTGCTATAATGCATTTCTCACTAACAGCATTTCTAAGGAAGGAACACTTAAGGATGCACTGTGTAACTTTTCTGGTGAAGAGTCCATCAAACACGTTTCTACATGAAGATGTTATTGCTTTGTCTGGGATGTTTCACAGTATGGCATTAAATCTTTCTATCTTAATGGAGACCAAACCAGACCAAGTTATAGGTCAGATCTGTGGAGAGGCAGCCCACAAACAGCATGGCGTTTTTTCTAGGCATTTTCAAGCTATAAAACCACTTGTAATTTAATAAATGTAAGGTAGAGCTGTTTAATATTATATTATGGAACATTCCAGGCAGAGCAATGACATATGCATTAGGGATGTAACGATACAGTTTTCCCATGATTCAATATGTATCTCGATACATGGGTCACAATATCGATTCGATTTCGATACGTTTTAAGACGCAAAAAAAAAAAATCCTATGTATTTTTTTCTGCTAATGAGTATAATATAATAGCACTGATATTAATGAAACAATACATACATTACATTACAGTACAACTACTGTAAAGTTGTAGTTTATATGTGAAGTGTTTTAGTTCATTTGGTTCAACGATTTATAGCTCAGAATTTTATTCAGTGAAAAGAAGAACAGTGATTTCTCAGGCTATTTTATATTTCATAATATAGCCAGTCTTAGTCACTCTTAATATAGACTCCTAGGGGATTTACACTATCAGACTTTTCCTTTTTTGATAATGATTTGATGATGATTTGATGATTTCTTTTCCTCCTGAGTCCTCTCACTGCGTTCACACAGACTCCCCGTGTCCGCATGGTTCTGCCCCCCTCCAGCAGCGACAGACAGTAGCTCCTCCCACACCGCCCTGCTACAGTCTGTGCTCTTAACAGACAGTGTTAGTAAGTTTTTATTTATATAGCGCTTTTCACAGACATATGTCACAAAGACGCTTTACAGATCATTATTCATTCATTCCATACCTGCTGATGGTAAGCTACTACTGTAGCCACAACTGTCCTGGGGCAGACTGATGGAAGCGTGGCTGCCAATCTTGCCAATTGGCCTCTCCGACCACCACCATCACTCACACACACACCACATTCATACTAGGCAATGTGGGTGCCTAGTATGAATGTGCCTAAGGACACAATGATTGGCGTCCCATTGTGGCACCTGATTTTCCCAGCGCCTCTCATCCAAGTACTACCCAGGCCCGGCCCTGCTGACCTTCTGAGATCTGACGGGATCAGGCTTTGACAAGGTATGGCCACTGCGCTCTCCCATCCTCATTCTGGACACTCAAATTATGTTATATTACATCGAAATGTCTCTACAGACTGTTTTCTGAGGAAAACTTCTGAGTCTGAGAAAAAGATCTCGTATATTGTGTCTCTTTTGTACCAAAATAAATGACAACACAGTGCACATGGAGGGACACGTGCATATCAACTGAACATGTGTATCGACTCTTGAGACCAGTATGGAATGATTCGAATATCGCTGCATCCCTAATATCCATAGAAACAAGCAGCCGACCAAAACGTTACACAATGCAAAGAGAAGATTTCATTAAGCTTTAGTATTTACCTCCAGTGCCAGGGCGGTCTTGTCATAAGCGTTGGGGACCCTCTTCTGGATGGCACGGGCGTACACTGGTCCGTTCTGGAGGTTGGGCAGAGGCGTGGGCTGGGCGTACTGACTGGGGTCCCCGAGTAGAGGCGCTCCGGGCTGGGCCGCCGATCCGTCAGAATTCCCCATCAGGCCCACTCCTCCCCCCTGTGGACCCCCTGCTGCTCCGGTCCCCATCATGGAAGTGGGAGAGGCCGGTCGGTACTTTTCTACATACGGGACTGGGATCATACCGGCTCGCCCATCTGAGTTCTGGGCGTTCCACCACTGCTCCTCTGGCTTTTCCAAAACACGCAGGATGTCACCCTTTCGGAATGGCAGGTCCTCTTCGTCGTTCCCGGGAAAGTCGAATAGCGCGCGGACATACTCTTCTTCGAGGCGTGGTGGGGGGCCTCCGGGGCCGACGCTGATAAAAGAGGTGTGTTTGGATTTGTTGATAGGCTCTATTAAAGTAGTGGTGTCCAGGTAGTGGATTTTATAGAATTCTAGTAAAGCGGGAAGAGCTTCAAATTCTTGGTCTCCTATGCGAAAACGTGGATGGCCCAAACCTGTAAAACAAAGGAAAAAATATGTCTTAAAGGTGCACTATAACTTTTTGATTGGGGGTCCATCACCTACTTGTTTCTGTAGATTTGTCACTGCTCTGCCTGGAATCCATTCCACAGTATGGCATTACACAGCTCTATCTTACGTTTATTCAATTACAGGTGGTTTTATAGCTCAAAAATACTAAGTGTGGTAGCCTCTCCACAGATCTAACCTGTAACTTGGTCTGGTTTGAGCTCCATGATAGAAAGGTTTAATACCATACTGTGAAACATTCCAAGTAATCCTTCACCAGAAAAGTAGCTTTGATTTTTAAGAGGTACTAAGATTATGATACACTATAATAATAATAATAATAATAATAATAATAATAATAATAATAATGTAAAAACTAAACGGTACAGACTGCAGACAGTCATTAAACAAATTATTGGCTAGGAACAAACCCTGGTGGTTTCCAAAATGACACATCACAATTCTTTCCCTTCAGGTCAATGTTTGATAAATGAGGAAGGAGGAAATGCATTCATAAAACAAAGATTGCGTCCCAGGCTTTCTCAAACAGATGTGGGTGCAGTATTTTATCCGAACACATCAAAGTTTACACACCGCTGTGATGTACTTCTGGAAGATAGTGAGAGCCAAGAGGGTTCTAAAAAGGTTTACACCGGCGAGGAGCAACATAAAACAAAGGACTAAACTGAAAATAACCATTACAATGTTTTACAAGATAGGTAACTAATACTCTGGATATAACCTGCATTGTTATATTCCGTATATTTATATCAAAGTTTGACCACAATTACTGTAGAAGGAAGGTCAGAAAGCAGCAAAGAGACACATTTTATTGAAACAAGCAGCATTTCAACTTCCACCTACTAAGTTCTGTTGAATGAACGCAACGGTCTTTACTAGGCAATAAGATCAATGGCTCACAAATACGACTATAAACTAAAATCACTTAAGCAGGGCAAGGCAAGGTAAGTTTATTTGTAAAGCACAATTCGTACACAAGTGCTTTACAGAAAAATCTCAATACAAACTAATCAAAGCATAAATAATCATCATAAAATTAAAAAGAGAGACATTAAATGAGAGAGAAGAGTGTGGACATCTAAAACTAATCTTATACTATTGTGAATAAATGAATGAACTATTGCATAAGTGGGGGGCATAGAAACTGCGAGACTAGTGCAGTAAACATTCTAAGTAGAGCCTAGTAACACTTGATGGTGTAAAATTGCTTTCTCCAACACATTTTCAATCCAAAGTGCCCATTCTAAACGTGCACAGTCCCCTCTGCTCCCCCTGGCAGCGTGTCTGGCCTGGTCTCCACACGGGGACAGAGGGGGGACTGGCTCTGTTCTATTGCGCATCTCTTTTGGTGCAAGTCATGCAAGAATGCTCACCCGGCCCTGCATGGACCCGAAAACGAACCCGCACCGTACCCCTTCTTACCTGGTCCGGACTGTCGGTTGTTGCTGATGCTGTTTATAATGTAATGCGACACTTTGGAGTTCTCGGACACGGACAGCACGTAGTCCCCGGGGCTGGTGATCGAGTCCCGGACTAGAAACACGCCGTGCCGCTGACCCTGGAGTAGCGATACCGCCTCCTGCCTGCTCAGCCGACCCCAGTACCAGCTCCCACGGTCCTCCGCATCGAAATTGCCCGCCATGATCGCCGCTCCAGACGCAGAAGCTGCACCGGGCCTTCCCTGCGCTCTCCCTCCCTTTATCCACAAGCTAAGCCTTCAACTCATGCACAAACTTTAGCGCCGAGGAGCACGTTTAGAAAACAGCCGACATCCGTAGCTCGCTTTTCGGGATCCAATCTGCACACCTGGAAGCCCGAGCACCAAATAAAACGGATAATGCTTCACTTTATGCACGGAAAGGGAATCTAGCGCTCTTTTAACGCGTTTTGCAGACAGAAATCCAGCAACAATCCAGCGGCCGATGACAACTAACTTCAAAAACTGAAATGGCGGATACGGGAAAACAAAAAAATAGATCCCATTCACCGGAAATTGCGTAGCAGAAATTCGACCACAGAGATAATCTTTTACGGAGAGATCACCTTTAAATGTAACGCTAAATAGTAAATTATTAGTGTACAGTTGTGAAGAATTATAGAACATATATACTATTAAATATTGAGTACGGTGTCGATTTCTTTACGGTTAAAAGTCACGTAGCTTTAACGTTATTTTTTTATTAAATAATTTTTATTTATAGCGTCATCATATAAAAAAAAATCGCGTCACTTTAGCTAAAATAAAATAAAGAAAACCTGCAACTTTTTAAAAATAGGTTTCTCTTCACAAATGTGTCTTACCAACGAATTCTTACCAACGTGATGACGTAAACTCGGCTAGTCGAAAGTCCTGATTCCATTGGTTCAGAGACGGACACGTGACTCATCCTAACGGTTGTGTGGCCGTTACTTCTTTCACCTGGGAAAAGCTGTGTTTGAAATCTCCTCCAAGACAAGATCTCTGGTGTCTTTCCCAAAAGTGCAAATAAATAAACTACAGTACGCAAACAACAACTCCTACAAAACCTGAGGTCACGGTTAAATATTAGTAACTTCGTGTTTTAAAAGTATAGATTAGCGGGTGGTTGAAAAGACGTTGATAAAGGACTGCGCAAAATGAGTTTCTGTTTCCTGTTAGGCTATATGTGACATTTGGAAAACTTTTCACCACTGAAAAGACTGTCTATGCTTATTAATTTGGTTTAAATTGTTAATTGCTATGACAACAACCCTAATTTCTCACCATTCTGATGCCCGTGAATCCTATGATTAAACTGAAATAGGAATTCTCACTTTGGCCACTAGATGTCAGCAAAGGTCCTCTGACATCTTGTTCATTAATGTATTTGCTGGAAAAAATTCAGGTCTGGATTATTTTTTTTTGCTAAGAAAGTCGTCTGTTGTGTTATACCAATTAGAGGATGGGATTACTTGAGGCCCCTTGCTGGTTTCTTCCCCTCCTGCACGTTTATAATCACTAGGCCTAAATAATCACTGAATAAAATGGATTTGCATATAATAAAGAAATGGAAATGCTTCTATAGGGGTACTTCCACTACACAGTTTTTAGTTCACTGGTCAGTTAGCCTAACATGGCCTAATCCCACTGTTTATATTGGCATCAGGAATAGTGCAGGACAGTACAGAGAATGCATTGATCCACATACTTATGATCTTCAATCACGTGGATGCTAAAAGAGACAAAACAAGCTTCCACGTTTGCAGTCTCAGATCCTTCTATGGTTAAATGTCTGTGTTGTTGCTGTGAGAGAAGAATGAACAGCTTGGATGGACCTGGAGGAATGTTTTCATAATTTTGCCTTTCGCAGCTGTGTCTTTGCCCACTCACTGTTCTCAGTCTTTTTTGGTCATGACCCACATAAACTGTTTGCATTTACGAGTGAAACACAGGATAGGCTGCACGCTCATTTAAAGGCTAATTAAAATATTTGTTGTGTTAGGACATGCATAGGCCTATTAATTATGTAAGACAACAAAAAGCCTTTCTGTTTGAGGTTTAACAAGAGGATAGGCAATAAATCCTACTAATATCGGTATCAATAACAGTAAAAAAATAACCGATACCCGTTTTGGCTGGAGGTGGAAAGTCAACTGCGTGATTCCATGGAGATAGGAAGTTAAAAACTGATTTTGTAACATTCTCCATGAAAATTGATATGTTATATGCTATACTATGGAAGATTATAGTTGAAGGAACAACATTTCCATGGAAACAAGCAAGAGGTGCTCCATCAAATGAAATAAATCAGGTTTGTGGAGATGCAAGCCCGCTCAGAGTTAGGTCGCACATTCTTCCTCTGTTTTTCAGTGCATAATGAATAATCATGTCATAATCTATTTTTTGTTAAAAAGTTACATACTGTGGCTTTAACCTTTGTCTGTAGGCTATTGTTGAGAAGTTTCCCGAGGTCCATATTATATTTAAAGGTGTGTATACCTGTGACCTACATTAATCAATAAAAAGCAAAGACATCATTACTTGTGGTCATAATATATAATACTTTATTGGTCAGTTTTATGGCATACCAACATTGTACATAATTTGTTGCCAGATACAAATCATTCATTAAAAGGATCTTTATGGGCATAAAAATCTCCAGGAGTGAAAACAGATATTAAGAACATTAAACCTCTGAGTCAGACTGTACTTGAGACATTGAATGAGACTTAGACTACACATGCAAAAAATACAAACAATTAAACAAAAATGCAGCTCTCAATGTTGCTTAAATTTGACTAAACAGACAACTGATAAATTTAGTAAGTAATAAGTAAGTAAACGAATATTAAAAGAAGCAGTAGTTTTCAAGTTAACAGCTACCTTTTACCTTTTGCTCAGTAGAAATTAGAAATCCCAGGGCTGAAATTATCCAAATCTAGTGAAGGTGTTTTGGTTTTGATAGATTAATCAGCAAACTCCAAGCAGATATCACGCTGATGTGGAGTTTAAAAACAGTGGAGCACTTCCTGTATTACCACATGACATCACAAAGTGTCTTGTTTGAGAGAAGAACCCTAAATATGCCGGATTTGTGTGGTAAACATATATAAATGAAACAAAACACAAGCATTATTTATTTAAGCTTCCATTTTCCCATTTTGTAGACAGCAACATTGGCACTTTAAAAACATGTCTACAAACTTTTCCTCCAAAACACAATTCTACTCCGAAGATTGAAACCTAGAGATGTGTTTTCTTCTTGTCTCTTTTCAATCACGGCCAGGCGCATTTTAAAACATGCTCTGACATAAGGCGGTTCAAAAGTGCCAAGCTTCCAATTCAGAGTTTCTGTGTTACAATGAATAAATCTCTTATTGCTGTGTCTATTTAATTACATATTGTGTTTCTTTAAAGCTGCACTATGTAACTTTTTGGTTGGGCGTCCGTCACCTTCTTATTTGTATGATTATGTCATTGCTCTGCCTGGAATGTTCCTCAGTATGACTTTAAACAGCTCCACTTTTACATTTATTCAACTATAGGTGGTTTTATTGCTCAAAAATACCTAGAAAAACAGGGATTCTGACTGTGAGCGGGGTCGCCTCTCCACAGATCTGACCTGTAACTTGGTCTGGTTTGGTCTCTGCAAAATTGGAAAGGTTTAATGCCATACTGTGAAACATTCCAAACAAAGAAATAACATCTCCATCTTTTATTAGACTTATTTTATTAGAAGGTCATTGGCAAGAGATCGGCAATTCCAGGGCTGATTCTAGTGGAGGTGTATGGAGTTTAAAAACACAGAGGAGCACTTCCTGTATTACCACCATGTGACATCACAAGCGGAAAAAAAAAACAAAAACAAAAAAACACAACTTCAGGTATGTTTGTGATGAGGAAACAACATTCTAAGCAACAAAGAGAGATCTGCAGATGACACATTACAAAGTTTGGATAAAAACAAAGGTCATAAATCGTACAAGAAGTATATAATATAAAACAAAATAAAAATCACACAAGGCAACACGTGCAACAAAAAGTATAACATAATAAGAATAACAATGCTCTTTACAAGATAATATCAGGGAATGGTGACACTGAGGAACGAGCGTATATTAAAAACGTTAAAGGGAAGTCGTTTCTTTGTCGTTAGCTGCATGTGCAAAGCCACTCAATGGGACAAATCAAGAGCAGTCATTTATCAAACGAGTAGTGCACTGTTTTGCAGGGGTGGATGAAGTACTCAGTTTTGTTACTTAAGTAAAAGTACAGATACAGAGCCAAAAGATTAATCAAGTAAAGATGTAAGTAAAATCCCTCAGTCGTCCAGGTAGAATCCAGAACTGAAGAAGCAAAAAAATGTTTGTCCAGTTGACAAATTGAATTTCTGCTTTGCTACTCAAGTAAAAGTATCACATGAAAAAATCTAGGGTACTTAAGTAAAAGTATTAAAAGTATTAAAGTGTTTAAAAATGCACTTTAAGAGTAAAAAGTACTCTTTAGTTTTAGAAAATTAAAGCATCAAATGTAGTGATTTTGAAAAGAAAAAAGTGATTAAATTGATTTCTTAACATTTCTAGCAGTTTTTGTGTGTTTGGTTTGCTCAAAATTAACGTTAACTCAATGAAATGTGCTAAAAAATAAATCTCAGCCACTTTTGCAGGTCTCAAACCATAAATAAAAGTACTTTTGACTTTTCAGTCCAGATCTAAAATGTCGTGGCGTAGAAAATACAGACACCTGCTCTCAAATGTCGTGAAGTAAAAAGTCAAAAGTATCACTCTCAAATAAAGTACAGATACGTAAAAACTGTATTGTACTTGTACTTTTACTTTTGTACTTTGTGAGCTTCCACCGCTGCTGTTTCGTTTAGGGCACATAAGGAGTAAAAATGTGAAAAGGGCACAAGCTGTTGTCTAAAGCACATTTAAGGGAGTCTGCACAAAATGGCTTTTAAATACAGTAACAATAACAGTAGCAGCAGCTTTATACAGTCAGTTCAGATCTAAAAACTACTATCTATAACAGGAGTCCTCAACTGGTTAAACGTGCACTGTGTAACTTTTCTAATACAGGGTCTGCTACCTGCTTGTCTGAGATGTTTTTGCTTTTCCTAGAATGTTCCACAGTATTGCATTAAACTCATCTATCAAGTTATAGTTACAGGTCAGATATGTGTTGAGGCGACCGTGTTTTGCGATGTATTTCTGAGCAATAAATTAGCTGTAATTGAATAAATGTAAGACAGATAGACCAAACAATAACATCTCCATAGCAACAAGCAGAAAGCAGACTTATCCACCGGAAAAGTTACAGTGAAACTTTAAAGGTTGTATGGAGGGTTTTCGTTGTATGTCAATGAAAGTTCAAAATAGCATTATAGAGATGCTTCAACCTTGTAATTATAATGACCAAGAAAACAAACAAAAAAGAATGAAAATCCATCACGTGTGGACGTGGTGGTGCCAGATAAACATTAGTTAATCAAACTGCCAACGTTTCTAGCATAAATGACTCGCCGGTGCACTGGGATTTCGTGGTTTACGTTTGCCTCTCGCGCATTCCGCAAGATGCAAGACGCCGTTTACTTGACCGACGCAGCGGTGCTTAGCGGCTTTTTCCAACTGTAGCTTCCTCGCAGTTTGCACAAAGTTTGTTGAGATAGCAAACAAGAATCCACTACCAGTTAGCCGCAAAAGAAAATCCGTTTTTGAGATCACTGAAAGGAGAAGAGAAGGGGAAAAGGAGCAAAGCTAAACTAAGGTGATTCTCAGAGATTCCTTCCTGCGATGGCGTGCACTGAAGCTGAGGGTCTAAAGACTGACGCGTTGGTCGCTAAATTACTTCCAGACAGAAAACTTCAACAGCAATTCATTTAGCATTTCTGAACGCGCACCAGCTGTAAACAAACATGATTTCTAGCGTAAGGAGGAGGTGGGAGGAGGAGTTTCTACTTAGGGAGCTTCAATGTTTCACGCATTCGCAACATTTGAAAAAGGACAAACAGTCACTGGATTTCTCGTTCCTTGGAAAATCCTCTATACAACCTTTAAAGAACCATATTTGGCAGTGCATATTGCCATTGTGTCTTGGGCAAGACACTGCACCCACCATGGTGATGTACGTTAGCGGTATGTGAGTGGGCGGATGGTAAAGTGAGTTTGAGTTTGTCAGATAACAGCAGGTTTCTTAAAGGTTTTGAACACAGCTGAACTCAGTGGAAAAATATGAGTCTATTCTAAACTTGAGAGAGGAAGGAGACGTTATTTCATGGCATTTGTACATTAGTGAATTGAAACTCCACTCACACTAAAAGCACTGGTGGCAGCTGTCTGACGAATGCCATTATATATATTGGCTTGGACTCACACAAATCACTACAGGCAGACAGCCCACTTCCTGTCAGCTGACTCCTCTCGGCCAATCAAGTGTCACTTCTATAATCTGTCTAGAGTTTGGGATGGTGTCGTCACAGCTCTGATCATTTTCAGTCAGCCTAATGTTAAACCAACGGAAATCTTAAGATGCTGTAATACTAAACTTTATTCGTTCATTCAAAAATATTCTAATACTTTGCAGCTGATGTCATCAACATTCTCTGCGGGTGTGAAGCTAACTGGAAGCACTACCCTGTCTGAAGCTCAGTTCTACTTTAATCTGAGCTTTATTTGAACAGAGCGCACTTAGATGGAACTACAACAGGGGAGCTGATTTGTACTGTTAAACAAGTTTTTCACGTGTAACAACCAACGTGCGCATTGTGACTCCATGGTAACTGGTGAACATTCCACCAATGTACATGTAGAAGACCCCCAGCGAGACGTCACTGTATAATAATAATGTTTTTAAAGCAGAAACTCAGCAATTTATCAGGTTATGTTTTAATAAGGTTCGATTGCAAGCTCTATACCAATACTTTGTGCAACTTGAACCTTGAGAATCGTCTAATCTAATGCAATATCCATCTCATAATTTCTTTGTTAACTTAAAGTGAACTTTTACAAGGGATGGGTAGAACCAGAACTCTATGGGAATTATGGGATCATTCAAATATTGCTTGATCTCATTCTATCTATATAAAATGTGTATATATATATATATATATATATATATATATATATATATATATATATATCGTTTCATTATCTGCTTATAGATTCATTATCTGCTTATAAAACTGTACATCTTAAAATACAATTAGTTTATTAAAGGCTTGCTAGCAGTGTGGAGGTTAGATGTGAAAGGGCAATGAGCTGTACCGAAACAGACACTAATACAGATAAAAATACAACACTGGTGCAGAATTAAAGAGTTAAAGGTGCACGATGTAACTTTTATTTTGGATGCCTGGAGCTGTGTTTTGTTTCATTCACACGTGTTTGTGTAATTAGGCTATTAGTCTGTCTACATCTCCAAAGCTCAAAATGCTCTGTTCCACTTTGTGATGTCAAGAAGCGGGAGTTTTCATGTTAACAGCTACATTTTACTTTTAGTTCAGTAAAGATTGGCAGTTCCAGGGCTGAAATTATCCAAATGATTCTCGTGAGTTTAAAAACACAGTGGAGCACTTCCTTTATTACCCCATGACATCCCAAGGCGTTTTGTGTTTTCAAGAAGAACTCAACCTAAATCTGCAGAGTTTGTGTGTTAAACATGTGTGAATGAAACAAAACACAACTCCAGGTCTGTTTGTGATGAGGAAACAACATTAGAACACAGATCAGAAAATAGTGTAATATTAATATCTTCACTTCCTCTGGCCACTTTCACAGAATGCACCTGAGCGTTCTTCACTGATTTGCCTGGTCATAATTTCCCAATGCGACCATTTTGCTTTTTCAGTTTAGTCTAGCTGCAGTAAATCAGGTTTGTAATACATTTGCATACAGCTGAGCGAAACACGAGCATCCAAATGATCCTGTGTGAGTCTGTGTGTAGTAAAATAGATCTACATGTTAGACTAGTGGTTGGTATTATCCTATATTTTGCATTTTTAAACAAAACATTACCATTTTAAATACTAGTGGTATGAAAAAAGTGGTTTGTATTGAGCAGATGTGTTTCGGCCATTGAGAGCTGCTATAGGGCACTTGTCAGGACCGCAATTCCTGGGGCCCATAATGCAGTCACTTTTATTAAATTTGTAAGATATAAAAGAAACAACCTATTAAAACTCAAACGAATTAAAGTAAAGACACCCCCATTATTTTTAAATGTAGATTATTTCAGGTTGTGGCGTTCTTTTAATATGTTTAAATGTTCTCCGGTGAAGAATTCATCTTATTAGTGTACTTTTTAACATATTGTCAGTCACATCCAAATGCAACTGTCTTATCTTTAAATATTTATTCATTTTAGCATGACTCAGAGAAAATCCTGGATCTATTAAAATAACTGGATACGGTGTTGCTGCTTGGCCACTCACTGGTTCTTCAGTGAAAAAATCCCTCCTGTCCAGAAAAGCTTTTTCCCAGAGCGAAATGTAATCATAAACTGCTCATGTTTGGCTGACAGGGGCTGACAGGAGCTAATAGGGGTTGACAGGGCACGTACAGTTTTCAAAAAGGTGGGATTTTGTGGCGATCTTTACCTATTTTTAGATCATAAACTTTTTCTTAGCTCAAAATCTTTCAGTTGTCTTAAAAACAGCTTTTGAATTGTTCGCTCCGGCTCCGCTCTAGCTCCTCTCGCTCTGATTGGTCAAAGCGATCACGTGATCTGCGAGACTGTGAGAGAAAAAATGCACTACTGTGTCGCCGGAACTACCTCGCCGGGCTCGGCTAATCTGGAGACACGCGCCACTGAGCTCGGCCTATTGACTTGAACGGGCGGCCATGTTTAGAACCCGGGGCTTGTGAAAAACCCGTAAACAATTGGACAGGAAGTAGTGACGCTAACAGTGTGTTTGCCGGTCGCTATTGCGCACAGAGCCTATTGTGTATCGAAAATGAATAAAGATTTAAAGATAAGACGTTGCAGAGTGAGGTGTGGGTGTGACTGGCATGTTAAAAACTACAAAATTAAAATGAATACTCCACTGAATGCCATTTCTGTGTTTAGAAAGAGAGATGTTTGTCTCAATGCTAACGCTAATGCTAATTTTGAGGCATAATACATATTAAAACAACACCACAAACTGAAGCATTGTACATATTTTACAATTTTAATAAAAGCGACATGCTAGCTGGCGTGCTGCTGTGCACAAAGCCTATTAAACAGAGATTGGAGACCTCAACACTATAAATGATCTATGTGACGGTGACGGAGTAGTCCCGTCAGCCCACGTGAGGGGAGGCCGGCGTTTCACTTACCCGGCCGTTTACCGCTATCCCCGCTATCCTCACATAACCATCGCTACAGTCAGGGGCGCACACTTGATTTGCTGCGTAAACATTCCTCATGCCATAGCCATTGTTTCATCCCCAAATGTTCCTTCATGTCCGCCGCCCCTCAGTGCACGTGTCCGTCGGCCAACTCGAGCGTCGTGGTCTTCCGCATTTTGTTGCGTCACGCAGGGCGCGCATGTGACGTCACCAGGAACGTCAGGTGACTTTTTCGCTTCGTAAATATATAATGTGTATATTTTTCCCTATCTGTGCTTGGAGATTATTATTATTAGAGTACTTTTGTTTGTGGTAATGTTTATGATTTTTCAGTATTAATGGGGGATGTATTTGTTTCTATATGTGGAGAAAAGCAGTTTTTCGTTGTTAATTGATTTGGGGGAGGAGCCTTGTACTTTAAAAAGGGCCTCCCATCTCCCATCAACAAAGGCAGTGTGTGTGTTGGGGGTTAGAGCTGTGTGCACCGCAGGCACCAGCTCTGAAGCTATTTAAAGACTGCAACAGACTAACTCATGACAGTGATGATTATAGATTTTACTTTGTGATAGTTCAAATCAAAGTACCATACAATCAACACAGATGTACTGCCTTCCCCAGTCACATTCTAGAATATGGCTGCTAAACCGGGACTAGAATAAAACAAAACTAGGACTAATTCACAATATAACTGGGTGTTAACCATAGATTGTATATAAATGGACAACAGGAAGTGAGCGTGGGGGCCCTTCCTATCCATCGACTCTGACTCCAATTGACTTTACATTGAAAAACTATCACCCCTCTCTTTGTAAGCCTTGTGATTTTGGTCTTAAAATGTTCATATTAACCCACTCTACATGATCTTGGTGTCTCTAGTTCTCAATTTGTCCCTAAATAAATTCCTGTTCCTAATATGAAACCCGGCTACAAATTCGCTCCTATAACTGCTACCCTCGATGAGCTTCATTTGACGTCACGCTCCCTCAGTCCACTTCTTTACACAGTCTACGGCGCTAACAAATATATAATCAATGCTGGTAGTGGTTAATCTCATTTCATAGTGAGGCCATTTTAAACGCATTAGCAAATGGACCGTCTTGCTCCAGTCCAGTCTTGTTGTCATGGCGAGGACAGGGCACAGACAGCTGTCAATCACCCACCCCCTCATCCCTCCTCTCCCTCTTCTCCTCTCTCCTATCTTCAGCTCTCCTCTTTTCTCTCTCACCCTCTCGGCTCACTTTTCTATGATTTTCCACGAGCGAGTTACTCTTTAAAAATAACACAGCGTGGTGACCTAGTAGCATGCAGCATGGTGGAGCTCGCATGACCTGGATTACAAAGCGAAAAACACATACTAAATATTTTATGCTACAGGCGGCACTTCGCTTTGGGATCTGCGGCAATGGTCACCGGTCGTCTGTACACAAATACGCCACGTTTCTCCCTCTCTATACAACGCGATAGTTGTTTTTATGACTCATTTTCCTCCTCTGCTAAAATACATCTGTTTATTTCTTAAGTATGCGCTCATTTACATAGATCCTTTGGCTTGATTTTGTCCATCTGGCTGTCATTTGGATGCATGTGGGAGGATTTGTTTTTGGCAATGCAGTTAAACATGAGGGCACTGGTTCCACTTTACCAGTACCAGAGCATATTACAGGCACATGTAGTCAACACGGGGGCAAAGACTTGGATTAAAGCTGCACCGTGTAACTTCTCTGGTAGAGGGTCCGAAACCTGCTTGAGTCCATGTAGATGTTCTGTTTTCTCCTGGAATGTTCTACAGTATGGCATTTAATTAACTATCTTCACAGAGACAAGCGGACCACATCACCAGGTTAAGTTACATACAAGTCAGATCTGTGGAGAAGAGGGCCCACTCACGTTATTAATGCATGTTTTTGCCGGTAGTTTTGAGTAATAAAAACACCCGTAAGTGAATAAATACAAGATACAGTTGTTTAATGCCATACTGGGGGAAAGGCAAAAGCAATAGCATCACCATGGAGATGAGCAGATGGCGGACCCTCCATTAGAAAAGTTGCACAGTGTACCTTTAAATTAGCATTACCTGTGCTGTAGTTAAAAGTTAAGAGGGACCATAGGTAGCAATGCCGTGGTTTAGCAGTTACATTTTAACAGTAACTCTTTGATAAAACTGTACCTTTCTGACTAATACTAGTAGTAGTAGTAGTAGTAGTAGTAGTAGTAGTAGTAGTAGTAGTAGTAGTAGTAACATTTACAAACAAATTTTACAAAGATTTACTCCTGCTTGAGTAATTTATTTTACAGTACTCCTTTACTTCCTGAGTAAAAGTTTTGGTTCCTCTTAATAGTGAGTAAGCTTATAGTGGCTAAAGACGTTACTACAATTACTCTTCCCTAAATACTTCTTAGGTAATTTCTTGGACCACTACTTTGTACTTCTACTTGAGTAATATTATTTTAAAGAAACATTACTCTAATACTTCAGTACAGTTTTTGCTTCTTTACCCCATTTTGAAACCATCTGGCGTTTTTGACGTTTCACTACATATGGTCACTCTTGCGTAATTTTGTACACAATTCAGGCATAACAGAGCACCACCTGTCAATCTATTCTTAATCTGAGCGACTGTCCTATGTTAAATTCTGCGAGCTGATTAAGAACTAACCAAATATGCTAGTCTATGTGCTCTTATACTCGCTCTGATACAAGTCAAGACCATTCTAAAGCTATTCAGGAAAGGAGTATCTAGTGTCGATACTAGCATTAATATCAGTTAGTATGTGATTTTTCGATACTTTTGACAACCCGACTTGCTGTCTTATATTATATTTTCCTGGAGTGATAATCCTCTTTGCTTTTTGTGTACCTCCTTCTAACATATTATGCCTGATTTGTGTATTTTTTAAAGGTTGACTCGCCTTAATACCTTGTTTTGTTACACTACCATTGATTTCTGAATTGGCTTTTCAAACTACATATAGTCCCTTTAATCCTTTTATGTATAATTCTTATGTAATCCGGTATTCCCTTTATTTCCCTAGAACAACAGTTGTGATTGGCTGATGTCCTCTGTTCTCCTTCATCGCCCGCTGTGAGAACAGTGAGGGACTATCCGTTGGCTTGTTTAGTTTGGATTTCACCTGTCCTGCCTTTTAAGGACATTTTCCATTTTTACAGGAAATTAATCGGAGCCAGATTGAACACCTACAAACTCTCAGGTCAAATGCTCTGATCGGTCTGTGGTTTCTTCCAAGTCCTCCATCTCCACTCTCATTGGCTCAGCGGCTCCGAGCGAGTGCTGTGATTGGCTGGAGCAGGACATGTGGGAGGAGCGGCTGTGCGTGTCCTCGTCATCCATTTCTGCTTTTTTCGCCTCTTTTCTGGGACTGTCTTGGATTTGTCTCCTTCTTGGGCGTATCACTTTTCTCTGCTCCTCTACTGTCCACATGCTATCATCGTCTTCATCCCTTCCTTGCGTTTCTCTATCAAAATCCAACAGTTCCTCCATCATTTCTTCAATTTCAGTCTCTCCGTCCATTTCGGCGTCAACTTCTGACCGTAATTCACCCATGCTTTCAGTGCGGTTGGTGTCGTCGGTCTCCTCCTCGTCCCCCAAACCGCGCAGTCTCTCCGGGGGGTCGCTGGCCTGGCTCTCCCCAAACTCCAGGATGGTCGGGAGGTTGCCCTGTTTGGGACAGCGCTTCCGGAGGCTCACCAGGAAAGGCTGGGGCAGAGAGAAGATGTCCACGTTGTTGCCCAAATCGATCCATGTCACACTTGGGAAGCTGCTGGGGTCCTGGAGGGGGCAGAGTGAGATGAGTAGTTAAAAAAGTGACCCATGACAGATATTAAAACCAAACTCCAACTAGATTTTGACACTGATGTATCAATACTGAAAAATCATATTAATACGACAGAATTGGACCTCTCCTATATAGTTTTACAATGGTTTGGATCTGTATTGTACCTGTATTGTACCTGTATTGTACCTGTATTGTACCTGTATTGTGTAATGTACACTGGTGTATGAATGAGTGTGTGTGAATGGGCGAGTGGTTCCTTGATGTAAAGCACTTTGAGTACCTTGAAGGTAGAAAAGCCCCATTTAAATGTGACCATTTACCTTTTTTCCATCAATCTTAAACAACTACAGGTTTACTAATGTTATTCATCAAATATTTTGTTTAAATTCTATATAAATGACATATTTATAATTAATCATTTCCATCAGTTTCTGACACAATTGAAAAGGGTGAGATAGAAGAACTGTAATACACTCCTCTCTCAATATAAGGTGATGGTCTAACAAGTGCAGGAAATCACTTCACACCTCACAGTATATCGAGGACAATCACAGTTTTACCTTGAGTGCGTCTGTGAGCTCCTTGAGAATAGCCCGTGTGAGTCTATTTCCGTTCAGAGCCAGAGTCTCCAGTCGGGGCAGAGCGGCCAGGGTAGGGAGGAGCAGCAGAAAAGCCTCGTCCGTGAGCTCCGTGAAGCCCAGCTCCAGACTCACCACAGAGGGGGCGTGGCGCTGCAGGTGGGCACACAGGCGCTCCATGTCCCGGGCACAGAGGGGGATCCCAGACAGGTCCAATGTGCCACTGGAGGGAGGGGCGGAGAGCACGGCCTTCAGGCTAGAGAAAAGAGGGAGGAAGAGGGTAAGAAATGGGCATGGGTAGGGCTGGGAGTTCAGGTTCCTCATGATTCGATATACGATAAATGGCTCACGATGCGATATTATCATGATATAGACTTCGACAAACTTTACTGATTGAATTATTTGGACACAGTCATCAAAACAGTGAATATGTCAAGTGTATTGCCTTCCACTAAATAAGTAGCAAAATTGTAGTGCAGTCCCAAAAAAAACTTGCTGAAAGATACCAAAAATACTCTTGGCGATATATTGATACAGCAATCCAAGATAACAATACTATATCACCAAATTTAGTACCACGGTATAATATATTTTCGGTATTTTGATATTTTTGCACACCCCTTGTCATGAGTCTCAGCTTCCATATTGAGAACTTTTTAGCTTTTGTTTTAAATTATTAATTGTTGTAAACAGTCCGAATTGGTCATCATTGTGAAACCCACGAACAGGCATCTTACCTCAATGTCAATTATCAGATGGTATTATCGTAGTAATGTACAAAAATGTGTAAATGTCTACAGGGTCAAGTTTGTAGAAAAAGTGAATAGACAGTAAAATGCAGAAATATCACTTTATACACTTATTTGAAGGTTATTTTATTTAATATAGTAATATAGTTTACGTTTAACTCAAAAGTTTGTATTTTTCAAATTAATCTGAATGTGAAAATAAGAAGATAAGTGCCATTTGAAAAAGTCAAGAGGCTTGTAGTTACTCTTAGTATAATAATATTTTCAAAAGCCAAATTTATTTTACTGCTATCAAAATATTATTCCACCCCCTCTTGATAAAATCTACTATACATTATTGTCATGCATAATATCTCTAGATGGTGGTAACAAGAAACAAACAAACAAACAAACAAACAAACAAACAAACAAACAAACAAACAAACTTAGAGATATGTGTTTTTGCTATTGAACTCTTCGTTTACAAGACATATTTTTCCCTCCCAGCAGTTAATCTATTACAATTTCTATTACATTACATATAAATCTGTAGTACAATGGTACATTAAATTATATTTATCTCCTTGCCACAGTTTCCAGATGCAAACACTATTCTTAATATTAGTCTAGACCTAATACGTTTCTCAGCTCATCCAAGCTGCTTCTTCAGTTCTGGTCAGACGCTGGTGGACACTGCCTTATATCTGCCTGAAGGGAGGAGCTAACGACACTGAAACTACTCTGAAACTAACACACCTATTTATTTACAGTTTCTGTTTTTTAGCTCGGTCTATTGAACTGCACATTGTATCTAAAATAGCAGAAAAATGGGTAGTGAAACTTCTGACTGCCCATTTAGAAAACACCCAGCCCACATTACACCCACTACAATTTGGTTTTCGAACACATCACTCCACAGACAGTGCCCTGTGTGTGTTAACAGAAAACATTAAGAGTTTGCTTGATAAGTATCCCTGTGTCAGAGCTGTTTTTTTAGACCTGAAGAAAGCTTTCGACTGTGTAAACCATCAGATATTGTTATCCAGGCTAACTCAGTTTAACATCTCTGATCAGGCACTTTTATGGTTCAAATCTTACCTGTCCAACAGGAAACAGTATGTGGTAGTAGATGGTGTTAAATCAGCCTGGCTAGACTCTGACACTGGTGTTCCTCAGGGGTCTGTCCTTGGTCCGGTCTTGTTCTCTCTCTTTATCAATAACCTACCTAATGCATGCCCAAACATCCTCTCGCAAATGTATGCGGATGATGCAGTCATCTACACTCACGGAAAAAACATACAACAAGCTGCTACAGACCTCACAGCTGCGCTATCCTCAGTGCAGGACTGGCTCAGGGACTCGTGTCTTATGCTGAACACAAAAAAAACAGTTTGTATGTATTTCTCAAAACGTCGCATAGAATCAACCAGGTCAAATGTTTTTCTGAATGGAGAGGAGCTTAACCTTGTTACAGAGTTTAAATATCTTGGAGTAGTTCTGGATCCAACATTTTCTTTTAAAAGTCATATAAAAAAAGTAGCACAGGTAGTCAAATTTAATCTCCAAAATTTCCGCCATATTCGAAATAACTTAACACTACAAGCAGCTAAAATGTATTTCTACTCCATGATCATCTCACATATTGATTACTGTCTCACTACATGGTCACTCGCATGCCCCACATCTCTGAAAATCATAGAGAGCCTCTACAAAAAAGCTTTAAAAACATTGGACAAAAAACCATTGTCACATCACCACTGCCATGTTCTATACAAATATAAATTACTGCATTTTCAAAACATGATCAATTTAAAATCAGCATGTTTGATCTATAAAGTTCTGCACTCTCTCGCTCCTCCACCAATAAAAGAATTTATCAAGAGTAAAGAAAACACACAAAGAACCACACGAGCCTCCACCAGAGGAGATATGGTCATACCCCACAGACGTACCACCTTTGGTCAGATGGTCCTGTTTGTCCGAGGTGGGAACCTGTGGAATAGCCTTCCTTTAACTCTGAGGGAGTGCCCAACATATAATTCATTTAAGGCTCAACTGAAAAACTGGCTCTGGGCAAACCAAACTTGCACACATTAGGTGCCAGGCTCCTTATTGATATATTGTGTATCTTTTATGGACCGTTTTAGTATTGTATGATGTATGTGGGTGTGGATAATGAGCTGAGTGAATGTTTATGGAGTTTTGTGCAAAAGTGACTAAGATTGTAAGATTGTATGGTTGGAAAATTGTATTTAAGGCCTGATCATTGTTTAATGTAAATTTTATTGTTGTTGTATTTTTGACCCCTGTGACCCTGACCCGTGGGACTACGGATGGAAATTAGCCGTATGGCTACAATCTGGCGTGTTTACAGTCGTGCTTTTGTCATGTATGTTCATTAACATGCACTGTCCCAATCAAATAAACAAATAAATAAATAAGTGGGAACTGAGTCATGTTAGCAGAATCATTCAGGCCCCTGATGAGTGCGTTCACACCTCTGAGAATACAGGCTATCATTCTTTGTTTTGATTGAGGTCTGAAGGTGGAGTTGTAAATAGGAGAGAGATGATGTCTGAGCCGTCCATTTCTGTTCAAAGATGGATCGTATTCCCTAACAAAAATAGCCTCTTTAACTCCCATCTCAAACCATTTATTTTCTCTGGCTAAGATCTGTACTTCAGTGTCCTCAAAGAAGTGGCCCATGGCTTTGAGATGGAGCTGTACAGCAGACTGCAGTCCACTGTTGCTCTCTCGTCTGTGTTGTTTCATCCTCTTATGAAGTGGCTTTCTTTTCTCCAATTTTCTCCAATGTAACGCTCACTGCGATCCTCTCTACGCTACTCCATTCAGTGTAGCAAAATGTATTTTTGTTAGGAAAGACAATCCATCTTTGAACAAAAATGGGGGGCTCAGACATCATCTGTCTTCTATTTACAACTCCATCCTCAGACCTAAATCAAAAGAAAGAAAACAACAGTGATAGCCTGTATTCTCAGAGGTGTGAACTCACCCATCAGGGGCCTGAATGATTCTGCTAATATGACTCAGGCACAGTCCCCACTTAAGGCAGTGTCCAGCAGCAATCAGAGCAGAAATGAAGACACGTATTCAATCAAAAAACTTTTGTCTAGCACAGTTTTTGGTCTAGTCCTTTGGTTTTTAAACTCTTTCTCATAATAGTGACGAAAAGACAATGATTTAACACGGTGGATATAACAAAGTCGTATTAAAAGCTGCACTGCAACATGTCTACCATCTTTATTCTTGTCTCCTGTTGCCTTTTGCTCTTAAAATCCAATAAAGTTACAGAGCTTGAATCTGAGTCAATGAATGAACAAGACCCCGCTGCTCCCGATCATTAAGAGGCTCTGGTTAGCCTCCAACACTTCCCCTGCAGAGGTGAGCAATCAATGAGTACTACAAAGAAACACACACAAACACACTCTGCTACGTTAACGTGTGTTCACCCCAAATCTGATCATAATCTGATTTATGGAGTGAAAAGGGTAAAAAGTAACTAATGACTCATGTTACTTTAATTGAGTAGATTTTTTTGGGTCATTTTTTATTTCAATTTTTAAACATGCACTTGTAATTGACTAAAATTCTAGCCATGTAATTGTCATTAGTTGCTCCTTTCTAAACCGACAAACTCACATAAGAGTACATCATCTCCTGCTCTGATTGGTCAGAGCTCAGAGAATATGCAGATTTGGTTTAAAACAACTAAATTCAACTCTCAACTATTTAAATGCTATTGTTTCCTCATCACAAACAGACCTGGAGTTGTGTTTTGTTTCATTCACACATACACAAACCCTGCATATTTAGTTCTTTGAGTTATTCTCTTAAACAGAAAACACTCTGTTCCGCTTTGTGATGTCATGTGGTAATACAGGAACTGCTCCATTGTGTTTTTGAACTCCATACACCTTCACTTGAATCATTTTCATCATTTCAGCCTCTACTGAAATAAAGGTAAAAGGTGCTGTTAACTTCAAAATTACATGACAAAATGCTTCATCACAAGACGCGTTAAGGTTGAACAGAGCATTTTGAGCTTTGGAGATGTAGACATGTATGAATGAAACAAAACACAACTCCAGGTATGTTTCTGATAAGGTAACAACATTATAACATGGCTTAAAATATGCAAGATTTGTGTGTTAAACATGCGTGAATGAAACGTTATAGCATAGATCAGAAAACAGCATAACTTTAACTCAGCATCTCCATTTGAAACTATGGGTTGTGATAATGAGACATCACATGGACACAACATATTGCTGCTATTTTAGTCCAGCCATAAGTCTGTCTTGTGTTATGACTCACACAGTCTCCTCAGGACAAACTGTACTGGACCATTTCACCAAAACAAGCCCATTAAATTCAATCTGATGACCACTGTTTGTATCTTTCTTTCCTAATGGCCTCCCATAGATCTTAACTGAAATCACTTCGTCCTATGATTAAAAGTATTTTCAATGTCATTTGTTTTTTCCCTTGTTGCATCTCATGGACATTTTATTGCTTAGTCTGGAATGTTTCACAGTATAGTGTTAAGCATTTTTATCATCATGGAGAAGATCAAACCAGACCAGACCAGGAAGTTACAGGTCAGATCTGTGAAGAGGCGACCCCACTCAGAATACATGTTTTTCAAGGTATTTTTGAGCTATAAAATCACCTGTAAGTGAATAAATGTAAAGTAGAGCTGTTTAATGTCACACTGTGGAACATTCCAGACAGAGCAATGACATTTCCATTAAACAAGTAGGTGACGGACCCTCCACCAGAAAAGTTACACAATGCATCTTTAATTGTTACATAAATCTATATGTACCTATAGTGATTTGAATGTTTGACATTAAATTCCTCACCTTTATTGTAGTGCTGTCACGATACTAAAACAGAATTTTGATACTAAAGAAAAGGCTTTTTTTCACAATCGATACTTTGATACGAGTTTGTGTTTTTGTTTTGACAACCTTACAGTTTTGTGATGGCCAGACAACTGGGTCAGAGCGTATCCAAAACTGCAGTGGAGGTGAAACGGCAACAGGTGATCTACTTGGGAACTGGAGCATGAAGGCTGCTCTGTGGTCCAATCAATAGTTCTAGGGATGCACAGATCCATCTTTTTTCAGTTCAGTTAAGTATCTGCTGATATCAACCGATACCAGAGTGGAGACTGAAAACAGCATAAATGAAAATAAAATAAGACCAAACTAATCCAAATGTGTTAGCTGTTCTAACATTTTGAGAGTTTCTGGTCCATCTACAATAGAAAATGCAGGGTTTAGGATAGATTACAGATTATGGAAGAGAATAAATTGATCCAAAAGCTCAAATTTGTACAAATACTAAAGACAGTTTGTACTTGGAGTAACACCATGGCAACAATACTCAGTTTTGACTCTGCTTGAATGAGTTGTGGTTAAAGAGCGTATTATGTTAAATCAATGTTTCTTTCTACCATGTTATAACGTTCCCTCATCAAAAACGTGTCTGAAGAGGTTTTCTGAATCATTCGTGCATGTTGGAGTCATTTTTTTAATTTTATTTAACCTTTATTTAACCAGGAAAGAGATCAAGACTGAGGTTAAAAGAGGCAGCAGTTAGGAAAAACAAGTGCACATTATTGAAGCAGTCTCTGATGCTTTCACCTTCGATTCAAAAGCATTTAAGGACCAGAGCTCGGTCAGTTTCCAGACTTTCCTCAACGTGTTCCAAGCAAAAGGAGCTGAGTGGACAAAAGGAAGCAACAGCTGATCGTTAGATTGCAAGGAGTATGAGTCAAGACTTCGCTGTCTGATTAAAGTACAAAAATAGGGAGGCAGTCCAAGCATAGCCTTGTAAATAAAAGTATACCTGCCTCCTAGTGGACAGAGAAGGCCATCGCACTCGTGAGCACACGTCAGAGGGATGGGCCATAGCTCTACAGTTTGTAATGAACCACAGTGAAGCGTTAGAAAAGGTTCAGTCTCTCACGGGCACTGTTCAAACCCTCTTTGCAAAACTGGAACTGATGAAACTTTTTAATATGTTGTGCACGGTGATTAGAGCATTTTCAAACCAACAAAAAATAACACGGTGATCTAAATATGTTATGTGTTTGTAATTAACACCCAATAGAAGTGTAATACCCCCTCTTTAAAGGCACAGAATCTACCATGAATCATCTTAAAGGAGCATTGGAGGGTCTGTGAAATGCTTTTATTGTTTTGTCTGGAATGTTTCACAGTATGTTAATTTTCTATCTACATAGAGACCAAACCACACCAAGGTACAGGTCAGATCTGTGGAGATTCAACCCCGCTCACAGTCAGAATGCCTGTTTTTTGGTATGTTTGAGCTATAAAACCACCTGTAATTGCATGAATTAGGGATGCACCGAAATTGAAACCAAATTAAAATTAAACGCTTTGCCGAATACTGAAACCGAATATATCAAATGCAGTAGTTAAGTTTTTCACAATTTTTCTAATATTGCATAAATAGCCTAGAATACATTTTTAAACATGTTTTTAAAAGAAAGTAAATGTTTATTTAATATTCTTTAAATATTCCAGTAGCATTTCACACGCGTCACACGCTGCTATTCGGACTTACTTTTAACTCACTCCACCGAAAACCGAATGTGGCTTTTTTTTTTGCAATATTTGGCCGAATATTTGGTGCATCTCTAGCATAAATATAAAGTAGAGCTGTTTAAGGTCACACTGTGGAACATTCCAGGCAGAACAATGACATCTCCTCAGAAACAAGCAGGCGACGGACTTCCAATCAAAAAGTTACATAGTGTAGCGTTAAAAGAGGAAAAAACCTTGTAACCCCCTTCTCTATGACACGTTGCCATGTCTGTATCTATGGTGTAACTTTCCACCAATAAGGATGCTTGTCATTGTGTAAAGCTTATCTATTTTTAAGTGGTGCAAGACAAAAACCACACTCAGGATTCAGCAGACGACCGTGAAAGCACAGGAGATTTGTTAAGTAGCGCGTTCATGAGAGGAACAGCAGGAGTTAGACTAAAATTTATTTGTCTGAACAACAAAAACAGTTTGCTGCAAATGAGCCGTAAAACCACGAAAACCCTCCCAAAGTGGTCCCAGTGTGAGTCAGACCCCAGAACGGATCATTACATCATTGCTCCAAGACCCGACCCCCTCAGATCACTTCATCAGGTTTATGCTACAGCTACTTCATGCTAGTAGAAATGTGTACTTTCACAATACTTAAAGATGCATTGTGTTACTTTTCTGGTGGAGGGTCCGTCAAATACTTTTCGCCGTGGAGATGTTATTGCTTTGTCTGGAATGTTTCACAGTATGGCATTAAACCTTTCTATCCAGACCAAGTTACAGGTCAGTTCTGTGGAGAGGCGACCCTGCTCACAGTCAAAATGCCTGTTTTTCTAGGCATTTTTGAGGAGTAAAACCATCTATATTTGATGCCCAACCAAAATGTTACAAAGTGCATCTTTAAAGCACACCTACTAGGCAAAATATTATGGACCTGTACATGTAATGTTCCACAGTATGGCTTTAAACATACAGTACATACCTTACATTTAATCAATTATATGTTTTTATTGGTCAAAATATACTGAAAAACATGTACTCCTACTTTATATCTGACCTGTAATGTGGCATTGTAGACCCTCGACCAGAAATGTTACATACTGTTTAAAGTGATCGACAAACTAGATATTCAGTCAACAATCAGAATGAATTGGAAAGGACAAAGCAAGGACATCTTAAAATGAATAAGTCAGCTGTTAAGACTACATAATACTAAAAGAAATGTTTACATCACCTACAAATATAATTTTCTAAAGAGCCCATATTATGCCATTTTCTCATCTATGTTCTAATGTTGTTTCCTCATCACAAACAGACATGGAGTTGTGTTTTGTTTCATTCACACGTACATACACATTCTCTCAAACCGAAAACACTCTGTTCCACCCTGTGATGTCATGTGGTAATACAGGAAGTGCTCCACACACCTTTAGTAGAATCATTTGGATGATTTCAGCCCTGGAATTGCTCATTTCTACTGAACAAAAGGTAAAAGGTAGAATTAACTTAAAAACTACCACTACATGACATCACAAGGTGGAACAGAGCATTTGGATCTTTGGGGATATAGACAGATGAATAATGCAGGGTTACTCAAACATGTGTGAATGAAACAAAACACAACTCCAGTTATGTTTTTGAGGAGGTAACAACATTATAACACGTCTCAAATCTCACAAGAATCCATTTTGTGTAATACAGGAGCTTTAAAGTATAAGAGATTGTCAGAATAAGGGCGGACTGTGCTAATTACTTAACACACGAGATGCCCTACAGCTCTCCATTACTCCAGCCGTATAACCACTGATCTAATAGCCTCCGATTCCCAGCATCCTTCACTCCCCCACCACCCCCACCTCCCCTACACCACACAATCATTACCAGAGTCTAGATACACTGCATAGATCTACTCAAATGTCTTTCCCAGGCTATAGCTGTTTCTGACCTCTGGAGACCCACAATGCAACACTTAGCAATTGCAATAAACATGTAGGCAGACCTCATAACATTCAGATATACTACGGATGTAACAATAATCGAAATATTGTGATATCGTATCGGGAAAAAGTCTCTCAGTAATATCGTGGGCCATCACAATCTCAAGTTGCAACAGCTAAAAGAAACAGAGGGAACTACATAGACCATGATCCTTTGCTCTGTTTCAGTCCAATTTACACGATGAAATAACTGTTATTAAGCACTTTCAAATCTTAACTCTTTGGTTTACGACAGAACCAAAGTTTTGTCAAGGCATTTTTAAAGGAAAAAGTTGTATATTGACAATTTTGCCTCAACAATATCGTGAAAATATCGAACACAGAAATTTGGATATGGTTATATCCCTTGTAATAACTAAACCTTACTGAGCCTTAATGCACTGCGCAACTTTTCTGGTGGAAGTCCGCTACCTGCTTGTCTCCATGGAGATGTTATCGCTCTCTTTGGAATGTTCCATGGTATGACTTTAAACTAGCATTTAGTCATTACAGGTGTTTCTATTGTTCAAAAATACAATAATTCCTTCTGTAAATAGCGGCGACTCTCCACAGATCTGACTTGTGTACTAGGAAGACAAAGGGGTAAAGAGAAGAGGGAGGAGATAAAAAGAGGAAAAGAAGAGAGAAATAGAGAGAAAGAATGTAAGTGAGAGTAGGGGACAGTGACACAGAGAGAGAGAGATAAAGAAGTAAAGAAGAGAGAGTGAGGGGGAGGTCAGTGAGAGAGAGAGAGAGAGAGATAAGAAAAAGAAACAGGATGAGAGAAACATGAGTATGAGTAGTATGAAAGAGGGATAGAGAGAGAGAGAGAGAGAGAGAGAGAGTGAGTGAAGAAGAGGGAGCGAGGGATAACAAGCAAAAGTTAAGAGAGAGTGTAAAGCCGTGTAGATAGATAGAGGAAAATCTGAGAGGGATGGAGAGATAGTGAAAAGTAGAGAAAAAGACAGGAAGAAAGAGAGAAAGTATCAGAGAGAGTGAGGGTGAAGGGTGTAAGAGAAAGAGAGAGCAATAAGAGAAAGAAGAGAAACAAAAACAGAGAGGAGGAGAAAGACAGGAGATTATGAGTGAGAGGGGGGTGGAGAGAGAAAGAGGAAAAGAGACACAGAGGAGATTATGAGAGAAATGAAAAAAGAGGAGCGAGGAAAAGAAAGAGAGCGTGTCTGAGGGAGAGAGTGAGGGTCAGAGGCGTGAGAGAAAGAAGAGACACAAAGAAACAGAGGACGAGAGAGATAGAAGAAAGTATGAGAGCGAGAGGGATGGAGTGAGAAAGAGGAAGAGAAGCTCGTGACAGGACTGGCTTCAGCCCAGAGTCCCACGCTGGAGGGACAGAGGTCACAGTCCTGTTTTCCCTGATGGGACGCAGCGCTGGGACAAACTGAGACTGAGGTTTAAATTACACTGATACATCACCAGTAATATGCCTCTATCTACAGAGCACTTCTCCATTATTCCGCTCTCTATCCCTGAAGATAAGCCCTATACGGATTAAGTTATAGAGTTAGTTGGTTAGATAATAGATAATAGTAAATAGATGTATGTATGTATTTATTTACCAATGAATTACAAGAACATTTAGCTATAAAGTTTGGACTAAATATGGGTCCAGGATTTTCCAAACAACTGCAACATAAGGTGAACTTTTATAGACAACTATGGTTCGAAAATATATTAAAATATATTCAATAAATCAAAAACTGAGAAGTCAAAATTGTGAACTGAAGTACACAGTTATAATTTTTGCACTTTTTATGTAGAATATTTAAAGGTGCATTGTGTCGGCAACCTGCTTTTCTCCATAGAGATCAGAGTAATTGCTTTGTCTGGAATGTTTCACAGTATGGCATTAAACCTTTCTATTTTCATGGAGACCAAACAGGTCAGATCTGTGGAGAGGCGACCCCGCTCACAGTCAGAATGCCTGTTTTTCTAGGTATTTTTGAGCTATAAAACCACCTACAATTGAATAAATGTAAAGTAGAGCTGTTTAATGTCATACTGTGGAACATTCCAGGCAGAGCAATGACATATTCATAGAAACAAGCAAGTGATGGACCCCCAACCAAGCCAAAAAGTTACATAATCCATCTTTAAAACAGTTTATAGCACAAAAACATTCAAGATCAAGGGAAGGTTATAATAACAAGAATGTTCCATGGTATGACTTTAAACATTTCCATCTAGCATTTATTCATTACAAGTGTTTCTATTGCTCAAAAATACAATGATTCCTTCTGTGAATAGAGGCGACTCTCCACAGATCTGACTTGTAATGTAGAGTAGTGCTGTAACCTGCTCGTCTCCCTCGTGATAGATAAATTTAATCTATACCGTAGAACATTCCAGACAAAACAATAACATTTCCATGGAGACGAACAGGTAGCAGATCCTCCACTAGAAATGTTACGCAGTGCAGCTTTCACATTTTCTACAGTAGAGGTAAAGAGCATTTCTGGTGGACGGCTGCTTCTGTAACCAGTATTTTACATGCAAAAGAATACAGATCCACCACTGAAGGAGCAGTCCATGTCAAAGCCCAATGTTTTAGAAATCGTTTTTGCCACCTCTGTCCAGAAAGGCTGAATGAATTATCCACAGTTTATTTACATATTCCAAATCTCATGTCTCATCTCTTGTTTTTGGAAATATGTCTCATCCAACCTGCATATTTAGTGCATATTTAGAACTCAGGTTGCATATTCCAACCTGAGTTCTTCTCTCAGTCAGAAAACACTTGTGATGTCATATGGTAATACTAGAAGCGCTCCACTGTGGTTTTAAACTCCATACACCTTCACTAAAAGCAGTAGTTGACCAATAAAATCTAAAATCATCATGTGTCAAAAGTATAATTAAGTAGTTTTGAATTATATCCTGTTTTCCCTTCACTTCTGTCTGTTTGAAACATGGTTGTAGTGGCTTCTGGTCACTGAGTAAACTGTAACAACCGGAGTTACGAACATCCTCCTAAACTTGTGTTGTTTTGCCTTTCTACGGAGGCCTGGAGGCACATGTTGAGAGCGCGGCTTATACCTCCATGCTTTCTACACCTGCTCTGGCAACCAGAGAGGCCAGCTGGTTGTTTTAGAAGTTTGCGTATGTGTACCGAAGACCACAGCCGGCTCAAACTGCGCTGAATAAACCCGCATCATCATCCATGGGAACCGAAGATGTGCGGCGATTCCACGTGCGTGCGGATGTGCAACAGAGGACGACATCAGCAGCACTAACTTTCAACACAAGTGTCTAAAGATAAATCACTTTTAGTGACGAGTCATTGTTTGTAGTTTTGCATTTGTAATGACTGGATGTTAGTTAGAAATACAGGCCGTCACTGAATCAAACAGTGAGACAGTTTCAGGGCGCGTTTGTGTGAAATGGAGAATCCAGAGGGAGCAGTGAAGTGAGCGACTGTTGCAGTCAGGATTCTGCCTCGTCTGTGTGTTTATGAAGGAGCGATAGTGTCAATGGAATAACAGCACTATTACACATGTGTGGAGGAACATGTGTGTGTTCTGGACCTACTCCACTTCAAGGAAATACATGACGTTTCTTCAGAAAAGACGTGGTTTTGCATCAGTGAAAGACGAGTGTGAGCGCGCTGTTCTAACATGACGTTTGTGACACATCAGGCTGTATTATAAGTGAGCCTGTATTATACTGTAAGTGCACCTGTGTGACCAGTGCACTGTTATTGTTAGTAACTCTTCGTGATCTTCATGAATGCACATGTTGTGTAGTGCATTACACATGTGTAGAGCTGTCATTTAACTCTCATATGCTTTCTAGATGCATAACAATAATAATAATAATAATAATAATAATAATAATAATAATAATAATAATAATAATAATTACATAGACAACAATAGTACTGAAGGCTCCGCTGGATAAATAAGGTGTAGGAATACGACAAATCTGTAAAGAAATAAATACACCACAAATAGCCCTGTTTGTACAAAGAGGGTGTCAAATACAGTCCAATATACAAATATTAATAAACTATGTAGGTGTAGGTCTCTTATTTGACTCTGTATACCGTTTACTGGCTCAGTATATATGCATTTAATATGTCAGTAAAATAAATAAATAAATTAATTAATTAATATATTTGCAATGTAGTATGCTTAAAAGGTGGTGTTATTAATTTGGTATCAGCTAAATATTAAAGTCCAGCCCATGTCTGCTTGTCTACCTATAAAAGTCACCACACACTACTGACAGGACCTTTAAAGACGCTAAATTGTGAAAATGTTTTTGAAGGAAGAAAATATACACATCCCTCTGTGAGTCAGGTTTATATTTAGTGTAAGAGATGAGCTGAGAACCACACAACTATGATGTCTCTTCACATGTTGCTAATACAATATTTATACATTTTAACAGCAAACACATCTCGTCAGTGTCAGGATAATTAACATATGATTCTGGAAGCTCAAGATACATCTGATCTGCACAAAGTGAACCTGAAGTTGATGAACCTGCAATTATCACTGTTGCCGTCACTGTCACCTCACACTGAGAGGCTGACGGCTCCTCCCTGATGAGGAAAATATAGAGCCGGTTTTTAAGATGGAACAAGAGATAAAATAAGAAGCAAAATCTCTGAAGCACTGGGCCAATCGCACAATCATGTCGTATCCTGGACTATAAAACTATCGTAAGGGCCAATCTTACTGAATACAGATGGGTGATCAAAATGCAGATGTATGTTTTATAGTGAGCATTAGGGTCTGGCTCATCATTTTCCACTTTCGCAAACTCCTGAATGGGACCATGAACGCTGCTCACAGGCTCCTGAAAATGTGATGTTTAAATCCATTTTGTACTTTTTGAGTTTCAAGAAGAGAATCTTAAAACCTTTTGGTAGCTATTGCTAATGTGTGCATTGTGTCTCTATGGTAACTGATGGACATGCCGCCGTAAACTTGACATTTGTTCTTTTAGCAAAGCACTTTTGATTTCCTTCTCAAAATAGGGCAACAATCACTGTCTTTAATCCATAGCTTCTATTTTATCACAAAAATAAAACTGTACTCAGATTATATTTTCTATCCATCAATATTTGAATTAAGGAACAACACAATCTCAAGATAGACAGATGATACATACATAGACAGAGAGATGATAGATGGATGGATGGATAGATGATACATACATAGGTAGTGATAGTGGGAGATGGTTGTTGATGCTGAATAAATAAACAATTGTTAAGAAATGACACCAGACCCAGGTGAATAGATGCTTGATTAAAAGTTTCCTCATCAGGATGCTCCACTTTACATGCCAAGCCTCACCTAAAGCTGGGCTGATTTTCAGGCAGATTTTGACATGAATTTTAGCTGTATGACAATTTAAAAATCGGGCCAAATTTGGGCTCCTCCGTGTGTCAGTGTGGTGCAGTGTACGGTGTGCAGTCTACAGGGGGTTACTGCAGTTTTCAGGGGGTTACTGCAGTGTACAGGGGGTTACACTGTACAGTTTACAGTGTACAAAGGGTTACGAGCTGCGATTACCTGCTCACAATGAACACATGACAGCTGATGGTGCGGTCGCAGCAGTCAGACACGTTTGATATTTGCGGTGAGTCATGGGATCAGAGCTGCTGTAGCCGTAAGAACAGCGCGTCCAGGTAAAATCAAGCTGCAGGCGACGTAAACACAGCTCTGGTGTCTGAAGTGAGGAGGAGGTGAACTGGGGCAATGTATTCTGAACAAATCACCGCACACAGGAGAGCCAGAAAAGTGTTGTGAAAAAAGTCTAGACTTTAACAAAGCAGTGCTAAAGTTAACAATGCCAACAGATTGCTAAAGTACTTCTATGATGTTTTGGAGTTAGAGGTACATGTGTGAAAAGATAACGGGGTCACACAGCCCTGCACAGTCCTCCTCTGGCTCCATTGCTCTGTATAGTGTGAGCACTCCTGTCGTGAGCTTCGTATGAGATTCATATGCATAGGGTGAGTTTGGGAATGATTTGAAACATCTTAAAATCATACAGAATCACACAGTGTAAGCCCAGCTTTAGTCAGTCACAAGAGACGACATGCATATACACTATACAGGATCTTTTAAGAAGTTTAAAATGACTGTCTTACTACATCCAACCTCAGCAGCAATGGCATGCTGCGAGAGGCCTTGCTGATGCAGCTCAACAATCCGACCGCGTTCAAAGAGAGAAAGCTTTTTTGCCTTTGCCATCAGGAGGTCGGGACAGTGTGGATACCTGACGGAAAATGAAACTGAATCCACATTTTTGCGAAGATTTGGGCTTTTAAGCTTAAGCTGTGGTCTTAAACTTTTGATCAGCTGATAAACGGTTAATGGTTGTTTGCAATAAATTCCTTACTCAAAATTTTTCTTATCTCACTCCCATTTCTTCTTTTTGCATTTTGAAGCACGACTTAGAACCTTCTTAAGATCCAACAGTGCAAAATGTGAATTCTTGCAATTTTTCAACTGGTCTTAAAATTTTCATCAGAAGTGTAAACCTTTATGCTAATGAGAGTAAAAATGGGTGTGCATATATAGAGTACAGGAGTTCTAAGTACAACAGATATATTTTAAGAATGTAACAGAGGAGAGAGACATGTCCATCATTGGGGTCCTCGTCAGACTCTGGAGTAATTGGAGAGTGCACAGCTCAGTTATGTGTGTTTAAGTTAAACACAAATATAGGTCCACACAGAGGGCTGACTATGACTTTTAACATACCTAGAGAACAACAATTCACCTACAAGAGCATGCTTTCAGTTAGATACATACATAGATACATAGATAGATATCCTCCTGCACCTAATAGGTGTGTTGCACAGTTTATATTAGCAACTGACTTTCCCTGAGCATCTGTCTTTTCACCCTCTCTCTCCCTCTCTCTTCACATCCTTGTCTCAAACAGGGAAGCAACAACCAACACAAAGTCATTCCAGGTGAAGGCTGTTGCCACAAACTGTGAATGCAAACAGCGCAGAAGTCACGACGCAGCTCACAACAAAAGGGTTTTCTTCAGAGGAAATGAGCCGTATATCAATACTACTCCTACTGCTACTATTTCACCACCATCTTCCTGACACAGTTCAGAGCAGGCACCACTTCAGGATGGACACGTGGTATGGCTGGATCGCTCATTATCAAACACTTCCTGCTTCTTAGCCACTGACCAATGGACCCCTCATTCTAAAGTGTGAGATATTACTACAGAGAAATACTGCCATAAATTATAATACTGAAATGACTTTAAATGTGCACTGCGTAACATTTCTGGTGAAGGGTCCGCCACCTCCTTGTCTCCATGCTGTTGTTTTGTCTAGAATGTCCCAGAATGGCATTAAACATATCCACTTTGCACTTTCTCAATAACATGTTTTTTCCTTGACCTAAAAACTCGCATTCTTACTGTGAGTGGGCTCGCCTCTCCACAGATCTGACATGTAACTTCACCCTGTGGTGTCACCTGCTGTTTTCAAAGAGATAAAAAGTGTAATGACATACTGTGGAACTTTCCAGGCAATATCTCCATGGAGAGACGCAGGTGACGGACTCTTCACCCGAAAAGTTACATAGTGCACCTTTAAGCCACTGACATAAAATCAGTTTTTAAATAGACAGTATCATAAAAAGGCCTGAGCAGCAACAAATAAATAGCAAAATTAACCAATAATTAGCCATAGAAGTTATTTATTCAATCAATCCTCTATGGCTTAAGTTTTTCCTTATTACATAAAACTGTCAGAAATCTCACAATTATTGCAAAGAAATTGTACACATGATGACGTACGACTCATGACGTGCTTTGTCTTGTGGTTTAGTATGACATATAGCAGCAAAAATACAATTCTGGTCCATAATTTCAAAAATAAAACATGTGGGTACAATTATAAGAGCAGTGCTGAAGCATTTTGAGAATCCTAATTATTCACCATACTAAGTTTATGAGTGCGTTTCACAACATTCAGAGCACCATCTGGCCATCACGGTAAAGCTAACAACAACTAGCGTGCTAATGGCATACTTCCTGATTCCTGGATAGTAAAACGCATTTTCATTTGATGCAAACACAACACAGCAGTCTTATTTTGAGCTGCTTATACAACATATCTGTACTCAGGCAAGACAAATTTTGCGTCAAAATGGGAAACAATTTGTGTAACATTCCAGGCTGAGCAAAGACATCTCCGTAGAAACAAGCAAGTGACGGACCGCCAACCAAATTGTTACATAGTTTACTTTACAGTTCACCTTTAACATGATACTTAGGTGAAAAAGATGACGTAATTTACAATGTATTTACAATTCAAGCCTCTCTATGTCTTAGGGTCTGGCTGTTATTTCTGCTGCATTTTCCTCTTCTTCTTCTTCAGGCTCATTTATCGCTCAGTAAGCAGAGCCCTGATCTGTGCAAAGCTTTTCAAAGTGAGAAAACACCTCTCCTCCCTCCTCCTGCAGCAGCTCAGAAGTGCACAGATGTGATTCTTTTCAATGGGCCTGTCTCAGTAATCTATGGACCAAGACAGCAACGGTGAAACTTTACAAGGTTATTTTGGGCCCATTTGCTTGGTGCCATAGAGTTTTCTTATATTCTGCTTTTGTGAGGCTTTTTGAGTAAATATGCTAAAGGTGCACTATGTAACTTTTCGGTTGAGGGTCCGTCACCTGCTTGCTTCTATGGATATGTCACTTCTCTGCCTGAAATATTCCACAGTATGACTTTAAACAGCTCTACCTTATATTTATTTAATTACAGGTGGTTTTATAGCTCATAAATACTTAGAAAAACAGACATTCTGACTGTGAGCGGGGTCGCCTCTCCACAGATCTGACCTGTAACTTGGCCTGGTTTGGTCTCCATGAACCCTGAAAACATTGATCCGTCTTGCCGACGTCGGCGTTGCCGACGTATAATCTTAGACGTCGAGCCGACGTCTACACGACGCAACGTCGAACCGACGTTGTTTGAAGTTCGCGATTTTTCGGTATTCCGTCATATCTGACACAGGTTAACGACGTTGGCGCGACCGTCGAGCCGACGTTTGTAATGACAATTCGTTTCAATAGAGCTCCGGGAGATGACGTCACGCTATCCCAGCATGCACCACCGGGCGCCATCTTGGCAGGAATTATTGTAAACAAACTAACTAACTAGCCTACAAAACTTCCAGCTTACAACGATGGTAGACTCATGCTGTGCCCCTGGATGTACAAACCACCGAGGACAAGTTAAAGATAAAGCCTTTTATCGCATTTCCAAAGATCCAGCTCGGAGGGGAAAATGGATTTCTGCGATAAAACGGGCAAGAAGCGTGCTGAAGAAAACCGAGCGTTGGAACCCGTCACCTAATGGATTTCGCTTGTGCAGTGACCATTTCATATCAGGTAATTTCACGTAAACATTATACATTTAATATTATCTTAAATGGTGCTGATAGTTATTGTTTTGGACAATAAATATCACCGACTAAACTGGGTGGATTGTATTTCAGTCGGACGAGCCGAAACGTCCTCAACCTAATTTACCAACCTAGTCTAGTTGGCGATATAAACCTCACTACGGTGGCTAATGTCCAGACCTAAAAACGTATTAGCTAATGGGTTGCATTCATGTGACATCACAACATTTTAAACTGCCTATATCATTGAATAGTGAATATTTTTTCTCAGTGTAATCTTAGTGGTTTCTTTACTTAACGTTACTTATTTTGTGTCCTAGGTAAAAAGAGTGACAACCCGCTTTCACCTGACTACATCCCATCGGTTTTCAAGTATGTGCCGTCACCCGTGAAAAGTGCTAGATTACTCACTGAATATTGACTATCCATTTTCCAACTGGATTTTGTCCCACGTGGTTTATCGGCTTGTATTTGAAATTCACTTTAGATAAATTGTCTAAGATTTGGGTTCGTAATTTTGGTTGTTATTTTGTTAGTAATTCCATCCAGTGCTGGCACACGCACGGTGTATGAATAGTTAGGGTGTGTTTAGTTGATAAAAGTATGAAAATATGCTATGTTTTGGTGCTATGATTTCTCATGATTGTTCAGGTATGTTTTGACATGTTGTTAGTATTTTATTTTTACATTCAGAAGTTGATCTCATTACATTTATTTCCATCTACTTATATAGGTACACAGAAACTTGTACAGTCCCTGACAAAAGTCTTGTCGCTTATCCATTTTGTAGAAACAAAAGCTTATAACCTGACTTTAAATTAATCGATTGGTTTTAGAAATGTCTCATATGAATGCTAAAACCCTCCCAAATTATGCTCAATATACTAAAATAAATTTGCTTCACTGAAGAAAGATTGATCATTTAATGAACACAGAAAGGTCAGATTTTGGCAAGACAAAAGTCTTGTCGCCTACAGAAAATTGAACAAATAATTTACTTCAAATACAAAAATATGTTGCATAACGTCAGTGAATTAAGTAGTGGTGCTGTGAGATCCATATTTAATATCTTGTATGACTTCCATGAGCTTGAAGGACTGCATCCATGCGGTTCGACAATGATTCATACAATTTGTTGATGAAGTCATCAGGAATAGCAAAGAAAGCAGTCTTACATGCCTCCCAGAGTTCATCAAGATTCTTTGGTTTTGCCTTCCATGCTTCCTCTTTCATTCTACCCCAGACATGCTCAATGATGTTCATGTCTGGTGACTGGGCTGGCCAGTCCTGGAGCACCTTGATCTTCTTCGCCTTGAGGAACTTTGATGTAGAGATAGAAGTATGCGATGGAGCACCATCCTGCTGCAAAATTTGACCCCTTTTATGGTTGGGAATGTAAGAGGTAGCTAATACTTCTTGATATTTTAGGCTATTGATATTGCCTTCCACCCTGCAAATGTCTCGCACACCCCCATACTGGATGTAACCCTAGACCATGATTTTTCCACCACCAAACTTAACTGTTTTCTGGGTGCATCTTGGATCCATGCGGGCTCCAGTAGGTCTCCTGCAATATTTGCGGTGGCTGTGATGTAATTCAACTGAGGATTCATCTGAGAAATCCACCTTCTGCCACTTTTCCAGTGTCCATCCTTTTAGCAGGCTGTGGGCCTTGGCAAATGCCACACGGTTTTTTAATTGCCTTTTGTTTAGTGCTGGTTTCTGTGCACTGATTCGACTATGGAGGCCATTTCGAGACAGAATTCTACAAACTGTTCTGGCTGACACAGGGACTTGAGGTGACCAGGCCTGGTGGAGCTCTGCTGCAGTGGAAAAGGGGCTGGCCTTGGATTTTCGAATCAACAAACGGTCCTCCCGAGCAGTTGTCTTGCGGAGTCTGCCGGACCTGGGCTTGTCAAAAACATCTCCAGTCTTTTCAGATCTTTTTCTTATTCTTTGTACATGACGCTGAGACACATTGAAGGTGTCAGCCACCTCAGCAGTGGATCTGGTCTTCAGCCTCTTGATAATTAACGCTTTGGTCTCAGGGTGGATCTTAGGCATGTTGTCAGAGGTCAAGTTGCAGTTGATGTGAAGGTCTGGTGTGCTGGGGTTCTTTTTATACACACCCACTAATTGATTGATCAGTAACTGATCACAGGTGAGGCTGTAATCTAAGATTGGGTGCATCATATGACAAGGCGACAAGACTTTTGTCTTGCCAAAAAACGACCTTTCTGTGTTCATTAAATGATCAATCTTTCTTCAGTGAAGCAAATTTATTTTAGTATATTGAGCATAATTTGGGAGGGTTTTAGCTTTCATATGAGACATTTCTAAAACCAATCGATTAATTTAAAGTCAGGTTATAAGCTTTTGTTTCTACAGAATGGATAAGCGACAAGACTTTTGTCAGGGACTGTAGAGAAAAGCATTTGGCTGCACTAGAAAAGTTACACAATGCACCTTTATTGACTACAGACATTTTTAACACTTATTTTTTGTTTATTAAAATTTTAATACAGCTAACTATATGACCTGTTTAGACGATGGGAAACAAATCAGTGTTATTTTTCCTTTCCTATTATAATATTCTCACCAAGTAATAAAGACAACTGGATTTATTATTTAAAGGGTCCATATTACACTATTTTCTGATCTATGTTATAATGTTACCTACTCAGAAACACACCTGGAGTTGTGTTTTGTTTCATTCACACATGTTTAACACACAAACCCTGGAAATTTAGGCTGAGTTCTTCTCTTAAACTGAAAACTGAAGTGCTCCACTGTGTTTTGAAACTCCACACACCTTCAGTAGAATCATTTGGATCATTTCAGCCCTGGAATTGCGGATCTCTACTTAACAAGAGGTATAAGGTACCACTAAATGACATCACAAGGCGGTGTATTTTGAGTTTGAGAGATGTAGACAGACTAATAATAGTTACTCAAACATGTGGGAATGAAACTGAATTTTGCGTAATATAAGATCTTTAATTTTGTCTTTTATATTTTTGAAAATGGGAGTAAAAATTGTACTATGAAGTCATTTAAATCTTATCTATTAAAATCCCCAGGCACTCTATGCAGCCTAACCAAGTGTCTTTATAAGGTTTTAAAGCATGTCGTGTCTCTGTGTTTTCTCTTGCCAGTATAACTGATAGACTTCAGCAGTGAACATTTTATTTGACTGGTTTGATAATGACAAAGGCCAGGACCTGCTCCTGAGGCGGTCTGCACATAATGATGTGAAGACAAAAAACAATGCATGTACTTTTTAATGCGTCTGGCATCTGTTTACTGCCCCCACTCCACACTTGCCTCTGGGGACCATTTACAAGACGGGTAGTGCCAAGGAGACAGCGGGCACCAGCAGATCCAAGGAAAATGTGTCAAAAACACACTGAACAAAAGGGAGGAATACCATAATTGAACTGATAATAAACTAAACTGGAAATCTCCTATGAATCATGTTCAAAATAAGGATCCAGCTTTTTCAATTCCGATACGATATTGATACTTTGAATTTGACTATCTACCGATACTGACCAATACCAGTGTAGGGACTGAAAATGGCACTTATTTCCTTAAAACACAGTTAAGTTACAACACAAGAAGTCAAATTTTTTACTGCAATTGTTATTTTTCCTTCAAATAACTACAGAGCAGCTTCATATAAATAAAAGTTCAAACATTATGAGATGTTTGAGGTAAATATCAGCCTGTAAATAGTTTTGCTACATTAAATTAAAGGCCCAACCAGGATGCTGAACCGATATCAAGGAACCGATACCTGATCTAGCAAATTTTTCAGTATCGGCTCCAATATTTGATCCCAGCATCGATATCAGTGCATCCCTAGTTCAAAATAAACAGTCAAAGCAAAGCAAAACAGGTATTAGATCAAACCAGCCCTCCATATTCTATTCAGTTACAAACAGAGCAAATCATGTTTAAAGCAAGTAAAAATCAGGTACTAATCGATACTAAAACTAGTATCGAAACTAGATACTCATCATTAGAGCAGGTATCGATACTAAAAAAGTCACATTCACAGGACAGAAACGAACCTTTCCTGAAGGGACCATGCTAATATAAACGAAAGTAGTGTAAGATATACTTTCTACTGGACTTCTGTAGTACTGCAACTTGTTTAATAGAAACAAATATACATTGAAACATTGAATAGAAAGAATTCAATGCTTGACTAAGTTCAGCCTTACACAGTCTATAAACAAAACTCTGGCAAAGCATCTACCGTGAAAAAATACTGACAACCCGTTACTATAGCAACCAAATGACTTCAGTGCTATGCAATGTGAACCCTACACATTCCACCAATACTTAATCTTCTGTCTAAATGCATGTGTCTGTTTGGTTTGCTGAGGTCGGTGCTCCTTTGGGAATAAATACGAGAAACAGAGAAGCAGAGACACTGGGGCTGTTGTGTTTTTATCTGATTTAAAACGTGTCGTCATGTCAGTCCAAGTCCTGTCACTGTATTCAGACCACTGTGCTGCTATGTGCTGTCCTATACTAGCAAAAGGTTACATTTGAATTTCTTTACAATAGTGCTTCAGTCAATGCAAGACGCCTTTTTGTCCCTCTGTGCTTCCTGTCGTCAGTCATGTTCTCACCCTTCCCTCCTCTGTACCTCATACATTAAATATTACGCAAAACTGACTCTTGTGAGCTTTAAGTCACGTTATAATGTTGTTACCTCCTCAAAAACAGACCTCGAGTTGTGTTTTGTTTCACTCACACAGGTTTGAGTAATCTTGCGTTATTAGTCTGTCTGCATCTCCAACGCTCAAAATGCTCTGTTCCACCTTGTGATGTCATGTAGTGGTATTTTTCAAGTTAAAGGTGCACTATGTAACTTTTCGGTTGGGGGTCCATCACCTTCTTGTTTCCATGGATATGTCATTGCTCTGCTTCAAATGTTCCACAGAATACTTGCCTACCAATCTACCTTACATGTATTCAATTATAAATGGTTTTATAGCTCAAAATTACCTAGAAAAACAGGCATTCTGACTGTGAGCACTGATCTCCACTGATCTGACCTGTAACTTGGTCTGGTTTGGTCTCCATGATGATAGAATGGTTTAATGCCATACTGAGAAACATTTCAGACCAAGCAATAATGTCTCCACGGAGAAAAGCAGATGTCGGACCTTCCACTAGAAAAGTTACACAATGCACCTTTAACAGCTATATTATACCTTTTTTCAGTAAAGATGGGGAATTCCAGAGCTGAAATTACCCAGCTGATTCTTTTGAAGGTATGTGGAGTTTAAAAACACAGTGGAACACTTCCTGTATTACCACATGACATCACGAGGTGGAATAGAGTGTTTTTAGTTTGAGAGCCTAAATATGCAGGGTTATACTAAAACACACTTAAGATAATTATATTTAAGATTTTACTAAACATGTTGTAATTGTTTCTCAGATTAGCCATGTTTTTTTATTTCAGGTTTTACTTCCTGTTTGGAAATTGTGACACCACACTAGGGAATTCCATAACTGTTACCTAGCAACCATATTGTACATGCAGAAATTACTTTAAAGGGTCGATACCCAAAGTTTTTCCAATATGTGTCTTGCCACAGTACAAATGTAGTTAAGTCTCTGGTATACTAACTGCACCTAATTATTTTATTTTCCAAGAAGTAGGAAGTGCGTGGTTAGCATGCTAGTTGTCGTTAGTTTGGCAGCAAACTTCACTCCGGCCTCTGAAAGTTGTGAAACACCCTGTGAATGCGTAAGGTAAGCGAGGGATACATATGGACCACTGCTGATTATTTATTATTATTTAAAATGCACTAGTACTGTTTTTGAAGTTTTTAAAAAGTCTAAATTGGGTGCAAAGTCAAAGCCACACTGAATTATCATGGGGAAAGTACATATATTAAATGAATCGGAGTTATCATTTTGGCAGCAGAGGGATTCATTTGATGTAGGGCTCTGAAAAGGTCTGTCACTTCATTCACGCTGATCTCATTCTCTAGCTCTGCAGAGATAAAGGATTCAGTTCAAAGACAGCACCACAGAAGGCAACGTTTCAACACCGCAGGGCACAAGATGACACTTGTTACAGCAGAAAATGTGGAGAAAAAAACATAACAAACAAAAATTTTTTTTTTCGAAATCCTGGAATTGTATTACTGTCTAAAGGGACAGCAAAAAAGCAAAAATGAATGTATATTTCTTACTTACTCCAATGGATAATTTATTTCTTTTGCTTTGTCTGGAATGTTTCACAGTATGGCTTTAAAACCTTTCTATCTTCATGGAGACCAAACCAGACCAAGTTACAGGTCAGATCTGTGGAGAGGCGACCCCGCTCACAGTCAGAATGTTTGTTTTTCTGGGTATTTTTGAACTATAAAACTACCTGTAATTGAATAAATGTAAAGTAGAGCTGTTTAATGTCACACTGTGGAACATTCCAGCCAGAACAATGACATCTCAATAGAAACAAAACGTTACATAGTGCACCTTTAAGCACTGACAAACTATTGATACTTTGCAGTGACACCGTGATGGGGGTGTTCTACATCAGTTTCCATGGTGACACATGAGTAAACACTGGTAAAAAGTCTTAAGAGTGAAAACTCAAGATAAAAAAATTACAAAATGGCAGCCCCACGGCAACTTCTGAGTCTGACCAATAAAAAAAATCTATATTTGATTTTAATTATTTGTAGCTAAAAACATAAAAACACATAGTTGTCAGTCATACACAAAACTATTGAATATTCTTTGGAGTTGTGTTTTGTTTCATTCACACATGTTTAACACACAAACCCTGCAGATTTCGGCTGAGTTCTTCTCTCAAACTGAAAACACTCTGTTGCACTTTGTGATGTCATGTGGTGATACAGGAAGTGCTCCACTGTGTTTTTAAACTCCGTACACCTTCATAAGAATCAGTTTGGATGATTTCAGCCCTGGAATTGCCAATCTCTACTTAACTAAAGGTAAAAGGAGATGTTCACTTGAAAACTACTTCTTCATGACATCACAAGGTGGAACAGAGCGTTTGGAGCTTTGGAGATGTAGACAGACTAATAATAAGGATGACTCAAACATGTGTGAATTAGACAAAACACAACTCCAGATCTGTTTCTGACATTATAACATGGCTTAAAACTCACATTAATCAATTTTGCGTAATATAGGACCTTTAATTTATCAAGGTAAGTACATTTAATTTTCAAAAGCACAAATATAAGTAGAAGTACACTTGAGTTATGTGAAATAATGTAAATGATTTATAGTACCATGAATCCTGACACAATACACCCGCGGTACAGAACTGCTGACACCACACACTGTTCACATATTTCAGATGTGTCCACTCATAACAGCTGACTGCAGTCCCACACACGCTCTGCAGCGCACAAATACAGCACACTATTTATACTGGAAGGTTTCCTGTGTATACTATTCTACTAATTCTGTTATTCTGGTTTGAGTTTAAGCAGTAAATACAATACACATGTTATGTTTAAGCTCTTAAAACATGAAAAACAGAACATTTGAAATGGTTTACAGTGGTCCAAAGTTATTCCCCACTTTCCCTGTGCATTCAGAACATCCTAATTATTCACCACAATGAGTTTATAAGCTTTTAGCAGCTTTTCGAGCCAGAGCACAGTTTTGCCATCATGCTATAGCTAACAATAACCAACATGTTAACAGCACACTTCCTGATTCTCTGACAAAACGCTTTAGAATTAAATGCAGACAGCGCGCAGTGGGCATATTTTGACCTCAAGATCTGAGGCTAGATCATAGACTGTATATACACATGGACATAGCTAACCCGCTAGCTGCTGCGTTCCAAATAGGATGTGAGCACAGGTGCGCTTCCGGCTCCATCGACTCTGGCTTCAATTGATTTTACAAAAATTGTCACCCCTCTTTCTGTAACTGCTGCAGTGAGCCTCGTCATTGTTTTTTAAATCCTGGTGTCTTTATTTAGCAATTTTGTCCAAAAAATAAATTTCTATTCCTAATATGGAACTCGGCTCCAAATTCGCCCCTACAGCTATTAGCCTCGATGAGCTTCATTTGACTGGAACCGTATGCTATGGCTGACGGCACACTCGCTTAGTCCACTTCTTTATACAGACATTTTGCGCAAACACGAGGGGAAAACAATGGCTACAGGGCGTTTAAGTCCTTTACAAAAAACATGTGTCTTTTTTATAGAAAAATCCTGTAGTTTATACCTCTACAAACGTGTTCTGAAATGCATGAGATTCTTGTATTAGTTAATCAGTTCATATTTTTGTTTTGTTTTTTTGTTTCATTTGGGGTTAGTTGAGGATTTACTTTACTTTACTTGTCCTCTCCCTCTCCAAATCCTTCAAGTCTTCAGCAATCACATTCCTGCACTTGTTTCTCTGCCTCCTGCTGGTCAGCAATCACACATCAGATCAGGGGGCTCACACTGAAATTCACCATGGACCATTTCTAGTATTAATGTCACTGGAAGGTTCTTGTGAGCTTTAAGCCATGTTATAATGTTGTTAACTCCTCAAAAACATATCTTTATTAATCTGTCTACATCTCCCAACCTCAAAATACTCTGTTCGACCTTGTGATCTCATTAAGCAGTAGATCGGTATAAATCGGTATATAAATCTTCCCTAATTCTCCTGTGTCAGAATTGAATTTGACCAAATGTTGTCGTGTCCTTCATGAGCTCACATCAGTTTAGACGTTTGTATTTTTAGCTCAGAGACGACCCAGGGCTGGTGCTCCCCGCTGCTGAACAAGGCACTGCCGATACATCTGTGGTCTGCTGCGAGTCGACGAGAGACGGAGAAAAAAGAAGAGACAGAGAGACATAAAGAGAGAGGGAGAGAAGTAAAGAGAGGGAGGGAGAGTGGAGAAGGTGTGAGAGAGAGACTGGGAGGGTGGAGAAAGTGTGTGAGAGAGAGGGAGAGAGGGCGGATAAGGAGTGAGAGAGAAGGAGTGAGAGAGGGAGAGGAAAAGAGAGAGGGAAAGGGAGTGGGGAAAAAGTGACAGAGAGAGAGGGGGAGAGAGTGAAGAGTCTCCACGGAGAGGAGTGCATGGTCAACTGAGAAAATCATGATTTCAGTAAGAAACAAAAAGGCACAACACAATTACTGTAGTTTTTTGCCAAGTGAAGAAGGAAAACTACTACAGTACTACTTTAACTGCTACTTCTACACAGCTGCTATTGGCACTACTACTACTACTATGACTACTACAGCTAAAACTACAGGACTCTTGATATTTCTTGCACATTCTTGGTCCCTCTTAAAAACGACATGGTACATTTCAAGGGGCTTTCCACTAGTACATTTAACTACTACTAGTAAATTTAACTACTACTTGTACTTCAACTATAACTACACCTCCTACTGCAACTACTACAAAGATGTGCAATATCTAATCCAGTCCACACATCATTTTTAGGTTGCACTCGTATTTCAGAATATACATCACTGTTTTTGATAGATCTACTCATAGACTGTATAAAGAGGTGGACTGAGGGAGTGTGACGTCACCCATAGCGTTTGGCTCCAGTCAAATGAAGCTCATCGAGGCTCGCAGTTATAGGAGCGGATTTGGAGCAGAGTGCTATATTAGGAATAGAAATGTATTTAAGGAAATAAATAAATAGCGAAATAAAAACACCAGAATCATGTAGAGCGGGTTAATACGAACATTATAAGACCAAAAGACCAAAGAGTTGCTGGAAGTGCGTCCAGGTTCACTTTCTTTTATGGAATGCGGCGGCCATTTACAATCATTGGAACTACTGCAATGTACAGTTTAGCTTATATTTTTCCCAGTTTGTCACAGTTGTTTCCTCAGATCACTTTTAAAAAATACACAGACCACACATCTAGCCATCACAATTGTAATTTTCTCAATCTTACTAAAATTCCAACTCTTGCCTGTTTGTTGCTTCTTACAGATCAACCTTTCATGACACAATATTAACTTGCTGCTTGGTCCATTCCATTCATCTGTAATAATAATGTGAGCGATTGGTGAATCCACATATTTTTTCATTTCACCTCGCAGTCTAGGACACGGTGCTGCTTTGAAATAGGAGATTGCATTTCTCTGTGGCGCTATCTATTTCAATTACCTTTGGCATAATGAACAGACACTTTTTAACCCGTCTGCCCTTTACATCTCTGCAGACATAGCTTCAAATGACATAAAGGTGCACAAGACTACGCACATCCTATTTAAAGGTCTTATATTACACAAAATTGACTCTTACGAGCTTTAAGTTATGTTTGAATGTCGTTACCTCATCAAAAACAGACCTGGAGTTGTGTTTTCTTTCATTCACACTTGTTTGAGTAAACCTTTATTATTAGTCTGTCTACATCTCCAAAGCTCAAAATCATTTGTTCCACCTTGAGATGTCATGTCGTGGTACTTTTCAAGTTAACAGCTCCTTTTTACCTTTTGTTCAGTAGGGAGTGGCAATTCTAACCCCCAGTGTACACTGACTGCAGGTGCGGTGCGGTTCAGGTTTGGTGAGGTTTTACTGCAGCTTGTGCTCCACTGACTGCGCTCTCTGCTGCTGTGCAGTCGCGGCAGGCTGCAGACAGAGTGTGGAAACTGTGCTCCCGAATCCCGGGGATTCACACTCTGGTCGGGAGTTCACTCAGTAGATTAGCATGTACAAGAAGCTATGTTGGTAAATAACAGCGGCATTTCACACTACGACTACTTTCTCGCGCCACTGGATACCGCTTTATCGTGCTTTTGGATACCGTGGCGAGCAAGTACATTTGCGAAGTACCAGAAGTGTGCAGGGATGTTTTATTCTGAAAATACACCATATCTGTCAGTTCTGTGCGTCTGATTTCCTGTTTTATTCATGTGATTTTGTCAGCTTGACATCAGAGACCACTGCGGTATCCAGCAAAAATAGACTTCTTGCAGATTCTTTCCGCAGGCCCGCACCTCACCTGCACCCGCACGGCACCGAGGTCAGTGTGGCAGGGTGTTACTGATTTGAACGACTTTCTAAGTCTTGTGGGAGCCATGCCTGTCCCGAACTGCACCGCACCTGCAGTCAGTGTACACTGGGCGTAAGGCTAACATTATCCAGATGATTCTATCAAAGGTGTATGAAGTTTAAAAACACAATAGAGCACTTCCTGCATTATCACATGACATCACAAAGTGTTTTCAGTTTGACAGAAGATAGAAGAAGTCAGCCTAAATACGCAGGGTTTGTGTGTTAAACATGTGTGAATGAAACAAAACACAACTCCAGGTCTGTTTATGATGAGAAAACATTATAACAGAGATCAGAAAACAGCCTAATATGGACACTTTAATGTATCAATTATTAGATGTAATTAATTACAGATATAATGTCATGCAGTAGGTCAAAACAGTCTACAGTCAATATAAAAAGAGAGGCTTAGTAGTTAGCTGAATGTTGTGACACTAATAAAGCCATACAAATAGGCCTGTCACGATAGCAAATGAAGCATGTTATTTCGCTATAAAGATTATAAATAATATTCAAACTGCATTAAGCCACTGATTAAGATTAAAATAAAGATAAAATAAGATAATTACAGTAAACCCTTTTCAAATAGACAGTATCATTAAAAGCCATGAGCTGCAACAAATACATAGCAGAATTATACTCACCGGCCACTTTATTAGGGACACCTGTCCAACTGCTCATTAATGCAAATTTCTAATAAGCCAATCACATGGCAGCAACTCAATGCATTTAGGCATGTAGACATGACGATCTGCTGCAGTTCAAACCGAGCATGAGAATGGGGAAGAAAGGTGATTTAAGTGACTTTGAACGTGGCACGATTGTTAGTGCCAGACGGGCTGGTCTGAGTATTTCAGAAACTGTTTATCTACTGGGATTTTCACGCACAACCATCTCTAGGGTTTACAGAGAATGGTCCGAAAAAGAGAAAATATCCAGTGAGCGGCAGTTCTGTGGGCGCAAATGCCTTGTTGTTGCCAGAGGTCAGAGGAGAATGGCCAGACTGGTTCGAGCTGATAGAAAGGCAACAGTAACTTAAATAACCACTCGTTACAATCGAGGTATGCCGAAGAGCATCTCTGAACGCACAACACGTCGAACCTTGAGGCGGATGGGCTACAGCAGCAGAAGACCACACTGGGTGCCACTCCTGTCAGCTAAGAACAGGAAACTGAGGCTACAATTCGCACAGGCTCACCAAAATTGGACAATAGAAGATTGGAAAAACGTTGCCTGGTCTGATGAGTCTCGATTTCAGCTGCGACATTCGGATGGTAGAGTCAGAATTTGGCGTCAACAACGTGTGTTAGAATAATTGTGTATATATTTTATCCCATATTTGCTGTAAGCATTTATATATCTTATCCTATATTTGTTATAATCAAATGTTAGAAACATTGTGTGTTTTGAATAATCTCTTTGTGCTCTTGATATGTGCAGTGCTTAACGTGTGGAAGCAGCTGGTGTGGCATCGGAACAAGATAGGGTCCGAGGTCACACAACTGTGTCAGACATATGTGATAGATGTCTCTTTCCTTACCCCCTTTAGAAGCATATATTATCTTTCTGTCTCTCTCTCTCTGACATCTTAGAAACGTAAATTATCTTACTATCTCTTCCCCCTTCCCCTTAGAAACATTGTAACCAGGGACCATCCTAAATAAAAAGAGGAGGGCGGCTTTGAGTGTCAGAGCGGGTTGGAGATTGTAACTGTACACTCTCTGCCGTTCTCCTCGCGAGTAAAACTTATTAATCTCTTGTCTTTCTTCTTGCATTTTACAATGTTTAGGTGGGTTTGAACCTGACAACGTGAAAGCATGGATCCATCCTGCCTTGTATCAACGGTTCAGCCTGGTGGTGGTGGTGGTGTAATGGTGTGGGGGATATTTTCTTGGCACACTTTGGGCCCATTAGTACACAGCCTACCCGAGTATTGTTGCTGACCATGTCCATCCCTTTATGACTACAGTGTACCCATCTTCTGATGGTTACTTCCAGCAGGATAACGCGCCATGTCATAAAGCGCGAATCATCTCAGACTGGTTTCTTGAACATGATAATGAGTTCACTGTACTCAAATGATCTCCACAGTCACCAGATCTCAATCCAATAGAGCACCTTTGGGATGTGGTGGAACGGGAGATTCACATCATGGATGTGCAGCTGACAAATTTGCAGCAACTGCGTAATGCTATCATCTCAATATGGACCAAACTCTCTGAGGAATGTTTCCAGTACCTTGTTGAATCTACGCCACGAAGGATTAAGGCAGTTCTGAAGGCAAAAGGGGGTCCAACCCAGTACTAGCAAGGTGTACCTAATATAGTGGTCGGTGAGTGTATTCTATACAGCTATCATATATTGAATGATAAATTGATAATATAATAATTATTAATTATTGTGACAGGCCTAGATACAAGAACGATGTAAGGAATAAAAGTGAATTGGTCTTTCAGCTACAGGGCCGTGATTGTGACCACAAGATTACATAATAAATGAAGCAGTCTTTAAAAGTAACACTGCATAATTAAAAGTGGATCCTGTAATTATGACTTCAGTGAGACTTAGTGAAGAGTTTTATTGTATCTTGTAAAAACATTGATTATTTAAACACTCAAATTATCTGGAATTTAAATGGTTTATGTAATGTGAAAATGATCTGTGGAGTTGAATAAGACTCTTACAAATGTATTTTTTCCCCCAGTTTTTTCTTAGTCAAAGTAATTGGTAAGAAAAGTGAATATCCTTTCATTTAAAAAATAGATCGGCTTTCATATAAGTTTCGACAGTTTCCTTTTGATTCTGAGAAATTATTTCTAATATTGCCTGTGCAAAATACAAGACAAAATGTTTATGAATTGTTGTAATTGTATATATACAATTGGAATGTTTAGGTATACAGGTTGTGCAAAGATTTAAAGACATTCAAGGTAACAAGATTTAAATGTAGGAATTGCTGTATATCAGAATATCAAATAAAAAAAATCAAATCATGATCACTATTATGGTACAATCTCCATCTGTGATTCACTCATTTTCTCTTGAATGCAGTTCAATGTCCAAACAAAGACCCTTTTCTCCACCCATTCCTCGTTTTTCAGACATCATGCTCTAAGTGAGAGACAGCTGGATTAACCAATCGCAGTGAAGTGTGAACTTTCAGAAAAAAAGCAGATCACTTCAGTTAAATGGATTTAAAGAACACATTTTCAGGAGCCTGTGATCAATACGAGTCCTGTTTAGGAGTTTGATTTTCAACAAAAAGATGAGAGCGAGAAACTGAAAGCTAGTGACAAATCATCTCGCCTGTTGCAGTTCCAGCTAAGTCAGTTGTTTACGGTCATATTGTGTTATATAAATAAAGCTCAGATTAAAGTCTAATAAAGCCCCAGATAAAGCAGAGCCTCCAGTTAGCGTCACACCCCCAGGCAAAGTATCAGTTGTAACCACGCAGGATTCTCTCTCTTTCTTCCTTTGCTATAACCACGTACCATCCCCTGAGTTAAGAATACAGCTCCATGATAGTACAAGTACACATAAGTCAACTGGATATCACTCATCAATGTGAACTGTCACTTTAAAATCAAACCAAAGCACGTGGAAGGACCCTTGACAATGATTTCCCTGTGAATACGACATTTGCAGTCTGTTTTGTATAATTTTCGGTATACTCGGCGCGGCACGATTCATCTAATCACACAATTGGAGATGCTGTAGCTGCATTCACAGAGAACGAGAAGCAGATGTTGAAGCAGACTTATCACGCAAAATCGTCTTTTAACCATGTTATAGTCGTTTCCACTCGCCGTTTACTCACCCGTAGTTGTACCGAGTGATTCGTGCAAGTCTGAGTAATCTTTAATCGCTTATTTTCAAAACGACATACTGCAGATCAATCCCGGTTTTCCCCGCCACTGGTGCACGCCTACTGCTCGGTACTTTCTTTGTTGTCCAATTTTATTTCCTTAATCGATGATATGCATAGGATTTGAAAGCGTCGCGTAGTCATTCTGATACAAATTTCTTAAAATCCACTACTCGTTAATAGGTGAGGACTCTTTCTGATGACGTTTATGGCGACGTCACCTCTCATTGGGCGCTGGATTTTTCTAACGCAGAAGTCAGCGGAATTGTTTCTTTTATGAAGTCGTTTTAGATGAATATTGTAATTTATGTAACAGATAATACTCCCAACAACTGTGCAACAACTTAATCTTAAGTAACGGATAACATTATGCCCTGTCAATCAGTAGAGTATTTGCACCCTTGTCATTCTTGTCTCTTGTGATTTTATAGTTTATTTTATAGTTAATTACTTATTTTTCTATTACTATTTATTTTGACTTGTACATATACATTTATTTTTATAATTAAGTCTCATTTGACTCCTGTCTCTTGCTCTTTTTGCTACACCATCTATTTTTGTTACTCTTTGTTATTATATTATATTGTGATGTTTGAGCGACTGTGTCCAAGTAATTTCCCTTGTGGATCAATAAAGTTTGTCTAAGTCTAAAGTCTAAAGTCTAATTTAAAACCAGCCAAGATCCACGGGTGTCACACATTATAGCTATATAGCAGAATAGGTTTTCTTTAAGGTAATAATGATGATAATTTGAGAAATAAAATCTAGACCTGCTTCAAAAAATATATTGAAAAAAAACTGAAAAAGTAATTTTATTGAGTGACATTTCTTTTCCTTATTTAAAGTTGCACTATGTAGCTTTTCTAGCAGGGGATCCATGGAGATAAGCAGTTGCATTTACTAAACTACAGCTGTTTTTATTGCAGGAAAGACAGATTGAAGCAGTTCTGAAGCTGTGCACGTGCCCAGATGCATGTGGACACTCTGTAAATGGTCATGGTCACATTTTTACACAACGTTTTTCCACCTTCAAGGCCCAAAGCGCTTTACATCAAGAAACCACTCACCCATTCATGCACACTCATACACCAGTGTACGCAGACGCTGGGGACAGGGTGGGTTAAGTGTATTGCCCAAGAACAAAACATCTGCATTCATCTGTCAGAGCTGTGGATCAGTTTGACCGCTCAACCAATGCTGTTTTATGTTGAGATCGGGATTCAAACCGGCAAACTTCTGATCAGTAGACAAACGCTCTACCAACTGAGCTACTGTCGCCCCTACCAATGGGTTTGTACTAAAACAGACCGAGATTCTTTTTTTTCTCCTTTTGCAGGGTTTTTGGGAGGCTTTTTTGGGTTAAAACTGCCTCTAACTATACAATATACACACACTTCTAGTTACTTGCTTGAACATTGAGTCATATCCAGCCATGTATAATTCATGTATCTTGATGAAAAGTTAAATCCTATCATAACATTTCTAGACACAATATCCCTGTATTTCTATTATGACATTTTCTGCAGACATGTCTCCAGCCCCGGTCTCGAGCAGCGGGCATCTCACTATAATTGACGCGCAGAAACCCACACTGGGCTTATTTGAACTTTGAAGTGCGATGCAAATGAGCTTGTTAGCACCGGGCTCGAGGCATGAACAATGTTGAATAGAACAAATTCTTCATGTCGGTGTGGCTGGCTGCTGAGGGGCTCTGGGCAGGTACAGAGGAGGGAGAGAGCGCACACGGAGATGAAGAGGGACACAGGTTAGATTTGCCACGCTTGAGGCCTGGAGGGAGACCAAAAAGGTGCGCTATGTAACTTATAAGATGGAGGGTCTTATTCCTTTGCCTGGAATGTTCCACAGTAGGACATTCAACATATCTGCCTTGCATTTGTTCAATTACAGGTGTTTTATATCTGAAAAATACCTAATAAAAAACATGAATTCTTACCATGTGCAGGCTTGCCATTGTGATTGCCAAGTTTATTTCCATACTGTGGAAGAATCAAGGCAAAACAGTAATATTTCCATTGAGACAAGCAGGTGGCGGACCCTCCACCAGAAAAGTTACGCAGTGCGTCTTTAAGAAAAACATTTCTGTTGTGATATTGTTGTTGTGTCCGGAGAAGTAAACACAGATGGTGAAGTGGTTTCATTTCAGTGACTCAGCTCCAAAATAAAAAGAGATTCTTAGAACATGATTTGTGACCTCAAAAAGAGCACAGAGCAACAGAAATCACGGTTAGCACTCTCAGCTCACACAGGAAGGTTACAGGTTTGAGTCCCGGGCTACTCTGGCCTATGTGCAGTTTGCATGTTCTCCCTGTGTCTGGGTGAATTTCCTTTGGACACTCCTGTTTCTCCCATCAACCCAAAACAAAATCCTCCAGCGAATGTGAAGGGTGGGTCAAATGCTACAGACAAATTTCACTACAAGGACAATAAAGTGTATCTTAAAGTGCACCTAAACCTTTATTCTGGCTTTTCTGATGATTGATGGATCATGTGATTTGCGGCCTCTGCTGACAACAGAGGGACTACCATACTGTACATTGAAATGACTAATTAGCAATTTTCAACATGAAGACAAAAGATTTTGTGTGAAGTTAACTTAAAGGTCCTGTAATGTTGTTTCCTCGTCACAAACATATGTGGTGTTTTGTTTCATTCACACATGTTTAACATACAAACTCTGTATATTTAGACTGAGTTCTTCTACTGTGTTTTTAAACTCTTGGATCATTTCAGCCCTGCAGCTGCCAATCTCTACTGAACTAAATGCAAAAGTAGTCATTAACTTGAAAACTTCATGACATCACAAGGTGAAACAGAGCATTGTGAGCTTTGAAGACGTAGATAGACCAATAATAAAGGATTACTCAAACATGTGTGAATTAAAGGTGTGTTTTTGATGCAGTAACAACATTAGAACATGGCCAAATGCTCACAAGAGTAAACGTTGCGTAATATGGGACCTTAAAGAACTGTATTACAGCACATTACAGCTGGTGAGTTTGGCGTCATTTGTATTCCATCTGCACTCACCAGGCTTGGGGCTTCCTCTTGAGCAGCCCCTGTCTCCTCCACTGAGAGTGAGGGCTCAGGTGGTAGGTCAGCTGACGACAAACCTTCTCCATGGCTCCCAGAGAATCGCCCTCCTGGAAAACACAAAGAAAGTCTATTTGAATAAAAATATATATTTGAGATAGACGGAAAGGCACTGGGCAGGTGTATCTTTAATATTAATGTTGTACGTTTGTACGCCTGTGTTTTAGAGTGTATGAGTGGGAGATGCATGTGGAAGCTGTTATTGGCCTTGGTCCAGCACGAGACTAAGGATGGAAATTAGCTTTGGCTACAATCCTGCATCTTTTAATACTGTATGCATATTTGTCCCGTTAATAAATACATCCAAAAACAAATACAAATACACAGAGATTTGGGCAAGAGATTACTCACTGAAGCAAGAGATAGACCAATCATCAGCTAACACTGCACTATATTTGCAGATATTTTCACTTTCTTGTGTATCGGCTTTCAGCTTTAGTCATATACTCTATTTATTTACTTGTTTGTTAATTTATTTCATTCATAAAATATAAAAAGACGTAAGGTTATCTGCCCCCTTTTCCCTTCCAGACAATACATTAACACTGATAGTTGCTTAAAAAACTTTTCAATACATTTCATTTCAATCACAAATATGAATCTACTGCAAACAAAGACAACGGGAGGGTGACGTGACCTGTAGCGTTCGGCTCCAGTCAAATGAAGCTCACGAGGCTAGCAGTTATAGGAGCGAATTTGGAGCAGAGTTCAATATTAGGAACAGGAATTTATTTACGGACAAAATAGAGCAATAAAAACACCAGGATCATGTAGAGCGGGTTGATACGACTTTTACTTTTCAATGTAAAGTCAGTTGGAGCTTCTATAACTTATATTACACTGAGATAACAGATTTATATGGAACGCAAGTCCATATGAAGAAATATGAAAGGTTATGAATGACTAACACCCATGCATGTATTACAGTAGACAGTCAGGCTTTGCTCCTGCCACTATTAAATTAAGTTCTGCCTCAAAATGCCATTTCTACTGACAGACAGAGGTCACACTCAAATCAAAGATGCACAGAAAAGCATACAGGTCAATAGGAACTGTGAATTACACATATTGGCGTGAATGAAGAGGGAGACGGTGTTGTTTGGTTACTATGGAGTCAATACATTCAGAAAATGTCAATAATTCTGAGCAAACACCAATACCCAAACGTTCAAACTCCAGTCACAGCTGCAGCAGTAAACAATGAGCAAAAGAAAAGATGGATTCTGGATTATTTCAGTATATCAACTTTAAAACAATGAATGCACCAAGCTAAAATGAAAAACCGTATGAGATAATTTATCAATAAGAATCACTATTATTGAAACAACACAAATTTTCCTTTATTTGTTTGGTCAATATTTCATTTCAATCACAAAACTGACACAGGTAAGGTGAGTGTAGTGTCTTGCCAAAAAAGGACACAGAAGGAAAAGGCTAGAGAGTTGGATTTGAACCAACAACTTCCCATTTAGAAAATAAAAAACAGTGAGGATGGTTTGCAGTTTGCAGCTGAAACATGTCAAGGCAAATACATCTCACTTAGAAGAAGTCTGATTAAATGAAAATAAGAAATTAGCTATCATCCTAAATTCGTCACTTGAAATCCTGGGCAAAGTGACAAACTGTTTATTCCAAGTGTATTTCTCATTTTGTTCATTTGCAAAACAGATATTTGAAATAAATTTTAAAACATTTGTCAGAAAGTGTGTTTTTCTACTTGTTTGCCATCTCCGTGAAGTTTTACTGAAAATATAGCTGAGTAAGTTTGACCTAGGGGGAGATGAAATAATATTTTGATTGCACTAAAACAGATTTGTTTTTTGAAAACACAACTTTACCAAGAGTAAATTGCAAGCCTCTGATACAAACAAATCTACTTATTTTTAATGTAGCTCCCTTAAAGAAGACAAAATATGCATCGTTGTGGATTTGATTCCCATTTAAACGTGATTTTGGTCACCTTGGGAAAATGATTTCACTGTTTCTAACCTAAATTCATTTTCCCAAGGTGACCAAAAGCTTTATTTCAAATGAGGCGTTAGGCGTTAGAGCTCCCTTTGCTGTAAGATATGGGAATGAACAAATGAAGTCCATGTGTGTTTGACCCCAGGACAAATCCAGTGATGCTTTATGAACTTAAACACAGCACAAAAGAAGTTCAGAATTTTACTTGTGACGCAACAATCCCGGCAAAATACAAATGGAGCATTTTTGAGTGCTCAGAGGAGAAGACTTTGGATTACTGGATTAATGAAACAAGTGTGAATAAACAAAATCCCACTCTAGGTATGTGGAGACAACAATAGCGCCCAGAAGCCACACCGTTTGAGTCACTACTTACTGTCCGATTTTATCTCTATGAGGTTTTTGCTGAGTCGTGCTAAAATGAATAAATATTTAAAGTAAAGAGCAAGTTGCAGCTGGATGTCTCTGACAACATGTCAAAAAATACAAAATTAAATGAATTCGCTTCGCTGAGTGCTTAGAAAGGTAAAGATTTGTGTCTCAATGCTAATCCTAATTTTGAGGCATAATAAATACTAAAACAACACCACAAACTGAAGTATTTAACACATACATACAAACAAACAACAAAAGTCTGCACTTTAATTAATTAAAATTTTAATAGGCTGTTTATTTTATATTTTACAATTTTAATAAAAGTTAGCTTTGAGACAGAGTGAGCTAGTGTGCTGCTGTGCACCAAGCCAATATAACATGGTTAAAAGCTAAAAGTGAATTTTATGTCCTTTAAACCCGATAGTTCCTTGAAAACAGCCCTGTCACTCTGCATCTCCTGTTAAGAACAAGAAAAATAAGACAAATTATAATATATACAACGGATTCACAGACCAGTGGAGCAAACAATTACTCACGACACCTCCTATTAACGTCAACTCACTGATATGACAAACCAGCAGACTGTGGGGACCTGAACGTCTCACGGTGCATTGACTGACTATAATCATGGCTTGTTCAAAATCCCGCTCACTCAGTCTAATTTTGTTCCTTTGAGCCACACAGCTGCATTTATGAACTCCGACCCGGTGTTTACACAAGCGCACACGTACCAGAGCCTTACGCCTGATTTAGTCCATAATGCGGTGATTGGCTCTCTTGATGTGGAAATTGCAGCCCAGTGGCACAGCGTGACGTCAAATTGAGATGAATCATAGCTGGATGCAAAATGTACAAAATATACCCCGAGAGATTTTATTGATTATATTTTCATTACGTGGAGGGGGGAAACTGAGCAGGTAGCTATAGATGATTCTAAGCTACAGATATGTTATAAGTATCCTATCTGTACATCAATCAGGCATAGGCCAAAGCTGCATTGTGTAACTTTTCTGGTGGAGGGTCCATCAAATGCTCCATGGAGATGTGATTGCTTTGTCTGGAATGTTTCACAGTATGGCATTAAACCTTTCTATCTTCATGGAGACCAAACCAGACCAAGTTGCAGGTCAGATCTGTGGAGAGGCGACCCCGCTCACAGTCATATTTTTCTAGATATTTTTGAGCTATAAAACCACATGTAATTGAATAAATATAAAGTAGAGCTTTTTAATGTCATACTGTGGAAATTTCCAGGCAGAGCAATGATGTATCCATAGTAACAAGCAGGTTTCACAGTGCACCAAAAAGTTACACAGTGCACCTTTAATAGTGGGGACTACAATGGCCCCCTGATACTAAAAATAAGTTGACCAATAAATTAGTATGATTATTTACATATACTGTACATATATTCATTATACATTTGAAAAAGGGACTGCTTAGAGAGGAAATAGAGGTAATACGTAACAAAATTATCTCAAATATTGAGTGATTCAAAGGATTAATTTTACATAATATTTCACCAAATTGTCAATTTTTTCATTTAAATGTTTATTAAAGTCCAACCCCACTGAAAAAAGTCTGGACATGCTCGTATATGACATATACATTCTGGCTCATTCAAAGTCAACTTTAGTTTAATTTGAACTAAAAGTTGAAGTTAAAGCCATACTTCGGAACATTCTCCATGGATACATTTTATGACATTCTGTGTAATATTACAGCCAAAGGAACAACATTTCTATGGAGACAAGCACATTTCCATGGCCCTCCTGCAGGCCAAATAAGAGTCAGGTTTGTGTGGATGCGAGCCTGCTCAGATTAAGGGATGTTTTTTTCAGTGCAATAAAAACATCCAAAATTAAATATACTTGGTTATAGTATAGGCTGAATTACACTTAACTCATAAATCACTAGTACAAGCAGCTTTTTTATGAAATAATCAGTGGCTTTAAAAACAAATTTGATTTTAGAACATTTGGTAGGCCCAAGTTATGTATTATTTTCCTTCAAAACAACATTAATTATTAGTGTTTTTAAATTAGACACTGAATTGAATTTGTCTGTGTTTGGTAGATACTAATTTTGTTTGAGCAAGGTTCATTAACTTATTCCAATTTTCGTCACCCTAAATCGGATGAGCCTATAATGATGATGAATCAATTAAATCAACATTTAAAGCTGCACTGTGTAACTTTTGTGGTGGAGGGTCCAAATGCTTTTCTTTACGGAGATATTATCGCTTTGCCAAGAATGTTCCACAGTATGGCATCAGACCTGTCTATGTTCAAACCAGACCAAGTTACAGGTCAGTTCTGTGGAGAGGCGACCCCGCTCACAGCCAGAATGCCTGTTTTTCTAGCTATTTTTAAGCCATAAAACCACTTGTAATCAAATAAATATAAGATATGGCTGTTTAATGTCATACTGTGGGACATTACAAGGTGCGCCTTTAAAAGCACAGAAATATTAAAAGTCTAAAACATGCATATTTTCACTTGTTATCTAATACATCCGAACCAACAGGTACGACAATGACGAGACAGCGCATTTCCCAACACCTGTGGTTGACCTGCGACTTTCTGTACCAATTATGATTCCTGATATGATGAATGTTTCTCTACATCACTGCAGAATATAAGCAACAGTAGTGCTTTTTCTGTGCTCTGCTGCCCCCGGTGGCACCTCAGCCCACTCACATAATTAAAAGACAAGCGTTCAGGTGGAGGCTCGGACAGATGGGCTTTTCAACATACATAAATATGCAGATTTGACTAAACAGCGAAAAACCTGAGAGAACCATCAAGGCCAGCCAACCAAAGAAGCAATTTCCAAGCAGACAGAATTTCAAAGTAAAAGATGTAACAGCCACAGGGGAAGACTGACACAAACCATGTTGCCTGCAGCCAAAATGAGTTTGTGAAGTAAGAGTGATAATGATTTTCGTAGTGAAGTTGTGAACGTGTCCTTGTTAATGTCCTTTTTGTAGCAAATGGAGGACGCACTGTTTTTCAATGGGACGAAACAAACAAAGGGAATATATGTGACCTCTTATGCTGAATCTTTATCAGGATAATATTGGCACAGTAGGTTAAGTGTTCACCCACGAACCAAATGGTAAATGATTCAAACTCACTCATTTGTCAATATTGTATTATTACTTCAGCCTTAGAGCCATACCAACTCTAGCTATCAGTAAAAGTTAATGGATTTTCTTTTCATTATTACAGTATATTGATACTTTGAAGCTGATGTCGTCAAAATTCCCTGGGAGTCTGATGCTAACTGTAAGCATGCTCTGTCTGAGGTTTTGTTAGACTTTATTCTGAGCTTTATTTTAACACAATCTGACAATAAAGAAATGAGTTAGCTGGAACTACTGAACTGATTTCCTGTTGAAAATCAAACTCCTAAACAGGACCGTGAACGCTTGTAAAGACAGATTATTTATTTATAAACATGTGTTGCTGTCTGTGCGGTTAACATGAAGTTGCAGCGCTAACTAGTGATGTTAGCGCATTAAAATAGTTTATCGCCGTATGTAAAATAAGTTATGATGCTACATTAACATTAGTGAGTGGGATACGTCTTAATGACCCGTATGTGTTAAATGCAGGTGAGTGCATAAATGACGAGAAGCAATGGCTCAAACTTCAGTAGCCAGACATCCACCATCGACTGTATAAAAAAGTGGACTAAGCGAGTGTGACGTCACCCACAGCGTTCAGTGCCACTCAAATGAAGCTTGCAATGCTAACAAATTTGGAACCAGGCTCTATATTATGAATAGGATTTTTTTGACGGACAAAAGAGCGAAAAAACAAAACAAAACACCAAAATCACGTAAAGCGGGTCAATACGAACTTTTTAAGACAGGAGCAGGTACAGAGAGAGGAGCCACAATATTCTAATGTAAGTCAATGGGAGCCAGGGTCAGAAGGAGCCGGAAGAGCCGCATGCGAACTTCCGATTTGGAACACAGCGGCTAGTGCGTTAGCCATGTCCATTTATATATACAGCCTATGACAACCACTCATACCTGATCAAAAAAGAATATACTACCATTCAATATCAAAAACAGTTCAGTACACAAGAAGTACACTATGAATTAAGGGGAAGGGGTAAATTAAAAAAAAAAAAAAAAAGACCTTGGGTAAAAATGACATTAAGTATGCATAGTGTGTAATTTATTTTGCTGTATGTAAATATTTGTAAAGTTTTGCATAAACAACCGTATAATTTTGAAACTACATAATGAATAGGGGTGCTTTAATATAAGTTTTTTTTCTTCCCACTCCTTTTTGAGAAATGTGCTTTTCTCTTCAACACATATAGAAGATGTATATGATTATTGTTTCTCTCTTGGCACAAACTCGAAATAAATGCAAATCAATCAATCAATCAATCAATCGATACACCTAGCCCCACCCCCCGGGAGAGTCTGAAATCTGCTGAAATCCTACGAGACACTGACCTGATCCCAGACAGTCACAGGACAGCGGCTCTTCCTGCAGGAGACGTGGACAGTAGCACCGAGTTACCTTAATCTGATAATCCCTCTATTGATCACAGAGTTTTCAGACAAAACTTTTTGGGCTGTGTTTGCTGATGTGCGCATTGTGTCTCCATGGTAACTGGTGAACATCCCACCAATACACATACATGTACAACGCCTGTGATGTTACCGCAAAGTATCAGCAGTAATTTGTATGACATGTAAAAGATTTACAGTAGCATTTACCCTTGAACTAGTAAATCTCCATCTGAAATCCATGTATGGTTGTATTAACCAGTCCAAACACTTGCTTGTTTGAAAGCTGATGCTGGTGATGAAGAACTTGACTTTTTGAATTTGCTTTAAAAGGAGAATAAAGAGCCGGCTTTTATTTTAACTGCAGAGCACTTCAGAAAACTGGATTAGAGTGCTCTTAAAGTGGTGTCTTGTTGCGAGAAAAGATGGAATTAGCCTGACTTTTGAGAACAAATTAATGTTGAAAATAATTAATCAAGACAGATTTTTATTTTTTTTTTACATTATAACTTATTATTACTTCATCAAATCTATAGCAAAATTACTCTATAAAAGGAGTAATTGTAACAGTAGAAAACATTTTGCATATTTTTTTCATATTCAAAAGATATACAATTTTGTTTTCAGTTGATTATTGCTATGGTAATGGTCCAAATTTTAATAATTCTGAAACCTGTGGATATGCCAGTTAACTATCAGCTTTGCTTTATCTATTTAGGGAACTGTGACAAAATTGCATTGTGAGATTTTATACAAACTGCCCTTAGTTCAAAGTGTCTTGCCCAAGGACACAGAGTTTAGAACAAGCTTTGTCACTGTGGATCCCTACACTACTGCTCTTTCTGAAGACATACTTGCAGTTGGTTTCTTACTGCGAGAGCGATGTCCTTTTTCCAGACGACTGAACTGAACCCACGTGGGAAGGAAAAAATCAATTAATGCAACTTTAACACGATCCTGTACGGCTTTGCTCATCCATATTCTACGAACCCCAGCTGTTTTCATGATTTCAGAAGGAAAATAAAACACGACTATGTCCTTGTTGCTTTCAAAGTACAAGGTCACTATTTTACCATTGGGTTTTCTTTCAGCCTTGAGTCTTATTTGTGTCCACAGAAGATGCCTGCTGCAGCCCATACGAGTGTCAATAAATCAGAAAAAATGGAATTGTGTTGAAGTGAACAGAGCGGTCGATAACAGCAGCAGTGACCTCTGACTTAAACCTGTGCCCAATTCTCTCTCTCATATTTCAGCTACACCCAAACTGATTTTATGGCATGGCAAATTTGCATTGCTTTATTTTGTAGGGAAATGTAATGACGGCATTTGACCCATCCTTCAAAACTGCTGGGGTAAACTGCGAGGACCCTTCTCTGTCGATACTTTGCAGCTTTTTTCATCAGCATTCCCTGGAGGTGTGATGCTAACTGTAAGCATGCTCTGTCTGAGGCTTGTTTGACTTTAATCTGAGTTTCATTTTGAGTGGATTGGTGCTGACCTTTTGTTGAAAATCAAACACCTAAACAGGACCATAAACGCTCGTATTGATCACAGGCTCTTAAAAATATCTTCTTTAAATCCATTTTGTATTTTCTTCAGTTTTCAGACAATCTTAAAATGCGTTTGTATTTGCTAATGTGTATATTGTGTCTCCATAGTAACTGGCCAACATTCCACTCATGCGCATAGATGTAGAACACCCCCACCGTGATGTCACTGCATAGTATCAATATTTGAGGCTTAGGTTCTTGGTCAGGAGTACTAGAAGAAACCCAAACAATATTAAAAGATAAATAAATAAATAATAAAGTTAAAATGTCAGAAAGGTTTAATCAAATTGAAATAAAGTTGAGAGGAATGTCCAATGCTGACAAAATGCCTATTAAATCTACAATATACTTGATTCTGTGATTTCAAAATGACAAAAATGTTAATACTAAATACAAAAGGCAGCACGTGTTTGGAAGTGTCTGCCAGATGAAAATCAAGATGTCGAGATCAATAGGTTAATCAATACTGATTATTCAGGTTAACCAGGTCACAATGTCACTGGAAGAACTAAAAAAAATACATTCATATACAGGAGAAATGGGCCTTGAGAATAAAAGAAAATTAAGTTGTTTTTTACTGCTGTTTGAGCATGATGTCAATGCCTATGAATAACAACAACAACACTAATTTGATATTATGAATTTCCTAAATGAAAATATGCTAAATAGACACAGCTCTCTAAAAAAACTGAACATGAAACACTCAAATATGATTTGATTTTGTTTGTAACCCATGTTCATTCTTTAGCCGTGTTTCTTGCAGCATTTTGACACTTGTAGCCAACAAAATAACACTTGTCTTAGTCCATTGCCATCAGTTCCATTTCCAATTTTCACTTTGTCCAAACAATTTCATATTTCACATTTTGCACCTTCAGCTGATGTCATCAACATTCCCCGGGGATGTGATGCTAACTGTAAGCATGCTCGTCTGAGGCTTTGTTAGACTTTAATCTGAGTTTCATTTTAACACAATCTGACCAGAAAGAACTGATTTAGCTCGAAGAACAACTGGTGAGTGGATTGGTGGTGTTAAACAAGTCCATCTTCAATAACATTACAGTCATAAGCTATCTAGCATTAGCCAACAGTTTTTCAGTTAGTCACTCTCACCTTTTTGCTGAAAATCAAAACACCTATTTGTGGGTTTCAGATGTCATCACAGCATTCTATATGCCAATGTTAATTAATGCAGATGGGGACAGCTAAAATGAATATTGTTAAAATGTAAAATTATGTTGTAACACAGTGAGTTATTGGGTTTCGTTAATAATTGAAAATACCAGGTTCAACATGTGAATTTATCTTTTGGACATTTCATGGCAAAGTACAGTGTGATCAGTAGTGAAATCTGGCTCCTGCCTCCATCTGGGACGATGGCGTCATCACATTCTAGAATCTGAAAACCACCAATACAGAACCATGAACACCGGTATTGATCACGGGCTCTTAAAAATGTCTTGTTTAAATCCATTTTGCATTTTATTCCTGGGTTTTCGAACTTAAAGACTCTTAAATGTATTTGTATTTGTATGTGTGCATATATATATATATATATATATATATATATATATATATATATATATATATATATATGTTTCGAAGTGTCTGCCAGATGAAAATCAAGATGTCAAGATCCATAGTAACATCCCACTAATACACATATACACACAGTACTATTTCCAATTTTCTCATTGTCCAGACTGTTTCATATTTCACCTCCTTGCACCAGCCCAGCCTCTATATGCTCCTGTAACACTTGTTTTCGTGCTAAATTATTGACAGAACCTTTCTCCTATAGATGGCCATGTCTCCAGAGAGGATCCTCTGACCTCTCCTCGCTCTCTCCATCTATCCTTATTATTTATCTATCTGATACACCACCCCTCCTGGCCATCGCTGATAGAGTCCAAACACAACCATTACTTGGCTCCAATTTGTCAGAGGAGAGGCCCACATGCTCTGGCAAATGACTCCTAAACGCTTCCTCTGTTCGCCAGATGAATTGTGGCGATAATTAAATCTCATTTTTCTTGTGTCAGAGATTGGGAACGTCGGGCACGACTAAAGCAACACAGAGACAAGAGGATGGATGAACTTTATAAACGGAAGAATAAGAAGAACTCAAGTCAAAGTCACTATATTCATATTATTAATAGATATACAGTAGTTATTAGTACTACTACATCTGCTATTGTAATCAAAACACTATCTACTATTACAACTACTACAACAACTACTACTACTACTACTACTACTACTACTATCAAAACACTAACTACAACTACTACAACAACTACTACTACTACTACTACTACTACTACTACTACTACTACAACAACAACTACTACTACTACTACTACTACTACTATCAAAACACTAACTACAACTACTACAACAACAACTACTACTACTACTACTACTACTACTACAACAACTACTACTACTACTACTACTACTACTACTACAACAACAACTACTACTACTACTACTACTACTATCAAAACACTAACTACAACTACTACAACAACAACTACTACTACTACTACTACTACTACTACTACTACAACTACTACTACTACTACTACTACTATCAAAACACTAACTACAACTACTACTACTGCTACTATCAAAATACTACTACTACTACTACTACTACTACTACTACTACTACTACTATCAAAACACTAACTACAACTACAACAACAACTACTACTACTACTACTACTACTACTACTACTACTATCAAAACACTAACTACACTAATTACTACTACTACTACTATCTAAATACTACTACTACTACTACTACTACTACTACTATCAAAATACTAACTACAACTATTACTACTACTACTACTATCAAAACACTACCTACTACTACTACTACTACTACTACTACTACTACTGTTTTTACATGTACAGGTGGTGTGGGTACCATGATAAGTAGTATTGCTGAAGCTCTTGTCTCAGCTCCATGAGTTTCAGAACGATGATACGTTTTAGTATCGATCAGTATCTGATTTTTCGAAAATTTTCACGACCCTAATAGGGAGACAACTAAAGTAACTGGACAATGAACAGAATGTTATTACAGCAATTAAAAAGGATCTGTACATACAAATAGTACTTCAAATACCGGGTTAGATCTTGCTAAGTGTCGTTCCATGTGCTTAGTTGGAAGTGGTCCTTAATCGATGTCCAAAGATGATTCAGATATGTTTCATTTGCAGCTGAGACCCCCTCCACTTGTTTATCAGACATCCTCCCATCTCCATCTGCGCGGTGCATCTCAACCCTGCCCTCCGCGAAAAATACACAAGGCTCGGTCACATCTCCAGAGCCCGCTTTAAACATGAGTCATACAAGAATAAAAAACATGCCCAAAGTGCCCATTTGAATTAAAGGACACATATTTACTTGACTTTGGTGCTTTTAAAGAAGACAAATTACGCAGGGCTATTTACTTGCTCTTCAAAACTGCAGAACTCAGAAGACTTTTCGTGGTGGTATTTCACTGTAAATTACGCGTTTCTCTAGTGGCTACATGTATGAATTTTTGAATAACAGAAAGGGGGTAAGTGAAAATTGAAATTCTCAGAGTCTCAAATGCAATACAAGATTACTCAAAAGTGCATGAATCAACTTAAATGCAACTTTGAGTAAGCTAATGATGAAGGAACACTGTTATATCTTCCCTTGAACACTGTGATAACGTTGACCCCTTGCCTTTCCCTTCATTTGCATTTTGCTTCATCTGTGCTTCTTTCATTAATCCCATTTACATGGCCGTTTCACTCTGATCCCCAGAAATCACTCTATTTAAATTTTCCCCGGATTGTGACGTCAAAGGTAGAAACACGGTGCAACTTTACATTTGTGACCAAACCTATTTTATTTTTGTGGCCAAACTACTGTACTTGGTTGGGAGACCAGTGGGATTTCTAGGTGCCACAGTGGGGTGCCAGCCACTCACATTACCTGGTATGAAAATGGTGAGTGTAGGTGGCTGATCCCGCAGATTGGCAGCCTCACTTCCGTCCGTCTGCCCCAGGGCAATAGTAGTTTATCAACATTGAGTGTGAAGTGAATGAATATTGCACGGAACTGTAAAGCGACTATATAAGCAAAGGGTGTATTTTATTTAGGAATTTATTTATTTATAGATTTTTTTTTTAAATAGATAGAGATTGTATCTATTAATCTAATATTATCAGATCAAGACAGACACGGCTATAGAAGGGAGTCGGTGTTATTTTGGAGATTCCTTATTAAGTTTGGCGTCAGTACAATTATACTTGCAATATGGTAAACTGACTCATCATAAATCAGATGCAGCTTTACCACCTCATTCCTAATCCAAGTCACGCAACCCAGTGTTTTGTTCATTGGAATCACCCTCTTGGCATGTTTCCTCATTTATTCCATGCTGCCAAGTTGTTAATCCCCACACAGAGGCACAGATCCTACACTAGAACCATTTTAAAACCACACGCATGCATTAATGCCATCCTCTGTTCAAAGTGTGGAGGTCTATTCATTATTATGGGCTCCGGTGAACTGAAGCACCCATGTGTCAGACGCAACACCCGAGGGCGCAGCCTGGACCTCTGCTAGTTTAAATGCAAGTTCACGTTTAGACTCGCCACTAACAGGAAGGTCATTTAAAGAGAATAGGGTTTTATTGTCGTCTCTTAGGTTACTGCATGTGTTACATATTTCAATATCAATTCATTTTCATTTTATTCAGCTAACTGCTTTAAAGGGCCTATATTATGCTATTTTCTGAGTACAACAACGTTCAACACACAAACCCTGAATACACTCTGTTCCACCTTTTGATGAGATGTGGTAATACAGGAAGTGCTTTAAACTCCATACACTTTCACTAGAGTCATTTGGAGAATTTCACTCCTGGAATTGCCAATCTGTACTGAACTAAAGGTAAAAGGAGCTGTTAATGTGAAAACTACCACTACATGACATCATAAGGTGGAACAGAGCATTTTGAGCTTGTGAATGAAACAAAACAAAACTTTGTGTATACTTTTAATGAGGTGACCACATTACAACATAACATCACTACTTAAAGCGCACAAGAATCCATTTTGTGTAATATACTGTAGTACTTTTAAAGGTGCACTGTGTAACTTGAGAGTGGAGGGTACGCCACCTGCTTGTCTCCATGGAGATGTTATCGCTTTACCTGGAATGTTACACAGCATTAAACATATCTATCTTCTATTATTTAAGATGTTTTTCTTGCTCAGAAATACATTAAAAACATGTATTTTTACATTGAGTTGGCTCAACTCTCCACAGATCTGACCTATGACTCTCTTGTCTCTACTGGGTCAAGTTACAGGTCAGATATGTGGAAATGCAAGCCCGCACACAGTCTGAATACATGTTTTTGATGGATTTCTGAACAAGAAAAACATGTGTAATAATAAAACAGAAGATAAAAGTTTAATGCCATACTGTGGAACATTCAAGGTAAAGCAGTAACATCTCCATTAGGGATGTTACAATATCCAAATCTCTTGATACGATATTTTCACCATATGCATCTTTTCTATTTAAAGCAATTTTTTATGGAGGCTTACTACTACTGCGAATTTTTTCCTTTTAAAATGCCTTGACAAGACTTTGGTACTTCATGTAGTCTGCACTGAAACGGAGCAAAGGATCATGGTCTATGTAGTTCCCTCTGTTTTTTAGCTATTGCTGCATCATAACTATGAATTTCAGCAAAGTCATTTCAAGTTCAAAGTCAAATTCGATTCGATTGTAATGGCTCACGGTATTATTGTGAGACTTTTGAAAGTACGATATTACGTTATTACGGTATTGTTACATCCGTAATCTCCATGGAGACAAGCAGGTCAGCCCACTCACAGTAAGAATGAGTATTTTAGTTATTTCTGGTAAAACATTAACTGAATTGACATAAGATAGGTTTGAAGAGATAGATTGAAATCCAACACAACCTGCAGTAGCCCTATTGCTTTAGTGCGAGTCTCCATCCTGCTGCTTTATAGATCAGATCTGATACATGCATCCTTTTTAGACTCATATGTAACTGGATTATACTTGATCTGGGAGACCTGTGTTTGTATTGAATGATCTGCAGTAAACGTTCTGTCAGACACTGCCCCATCCATTTTATCTGATTCAGACCTGATGCACTTTTAATGAGCAGTCTGACGGAGGAGACCGGTCTCAGCTCTGATCTATGTTTGGTGGAACAACAGTGATGGATATATTGCTGTGTTATTGACCGCTATGACTTCATTTGAGGGTTCCTGGTGAAGATAAATCACTAACCATACAAGACAGAGGCCATTGCTAAGACATACATGCTCTGTGGAGGAGAAATTATTTTTGCTGCAGATGCGTTTCTGACCAAAAAGGGTCACAGAAGAAAAACGGTGATACTTTGCAGTGAAATCATGCTGGGGGTGTGCTGGGGGGTGCTATGTGTATATGTGTAGGGCATAATGGTCAACCGTTACCATGGTGACACAATGCACACATTAGCAAACAGTGCCAAAAAAAAGGAAAAACAAACAAACATGGATTTAATCAACATATTTTTAGGAGTTTGTGATCAATACGAGCGTTCATGGCCCAACAAAACGTGAGAGTGACTAACTGAAAAACTGTTTGCTAATGCTAGCGAGCTTGGAAGGTCAGAGGCAAGGACGGACTGGCAATCTGTGCGTTCTGGAAAAGTCCAGAACGGCCGTCCGGTCTACCGGCCGTACTAATTGCAGAGGGCGCTAATACGATAATTTGCCCATTTGTCAAACATAAATTGTATAGACTTAAAAGGCGACAAAGAAGAGCAGGTTACTCGTTGGTTTCAACACATGTCAAAAGTGTCGAACAGAAAACGTAAGGAGAAAGGTGGATGGGAAAAGGTTAAAGACAAAAAAGCTAAGTCACTTCAAAATGAAGTGATTTAGGTGTTTTTGTTAATAAACAATCAGAAGTAGTTCATCTTTGTGTGTTTTCTTCAATTATTTCATTATTGATTTATTGAAATTATTCATTATTAATTATTTAAATTATCAAAATGCCCCCATGGTAGGCCTATTTTTAGAGAAAAGGTCCAGGGCTGTTTTTTGGCCCCAGTCCGTCCCTGGGCAGAGGGACTAAAACTTGCTAATAAAAATAAATGAGAGAGTGTGTATATAAATATATATGCATATAAAAATGCAAAGATTAAATATTTACACATTAAATTTACAAATGTACACAGATGTTGACTAGTGAAGTGGAGAAACAGCACGTATTAAACCTCCTATATTATGCAAAATGGACTGTCATAAGCTTTAAGCCATGTTATAATGCCGTTTCCTCATCAAAAACAGACCTGGAGTTACATGTGTGTTTCATTCACACATGTTTGATCCTGGATTATTAGGCTATCCTCATCCCCAAAACTTCCACCTTGTGATGTCATGAAGCTGTAGTTTTCAAGTTAATAGCTGCTTTTACCTTTAGTTCAATAGAGATTGGCAATTCCAGGGCTGAAATTATCCAATTATATGATTCTAGTGGAGTTTAAAAACACAGTGGAGCGCTTCCTGTATTACCACATTGCATCACAAAGTGGAACAGAGTGTTTTCTGCTCTCATTCTGAATGCAGGGTTTATGTGTTAAACATGTGTGAATGTCTGTTTGTGATGAGGAATACCAAAATGGCCACTGCTTGATTGCTTTATATTGTAATAGTCAAAAATTCATATCGTTTAATCTTCTACTGTGCCGCTGAGGATGGAGCAAGCACCTTTACTCATCTTGAAATAGCATAGAAATCAGGTATGTTCTGCTTTATTTTCACAAAGACTAAGTTGAAACAAAAAATACAGAGTTTGCCACTGAAAACAAACATTATTTTTAACATTACAATTTCCTGTTACCTGAAAATATCTTACAGTGAGAGGAGGCAGGTTTCAGCGCTGAACTCAGGAGAGATTAACGGATGAATAAAGAGCAGATTACTGAAAAGCTGCTGAAAAAAAACTGAAATGTGGGGAACACAGAGGTGAAATACAACCACAAAGCTAAGCAAGGTAAAAGTTTATAATATAATACAGAGAAATCACAATTAACCAAATAGTAACAAGAAGAACAGATATGTACAGTGGCCGAGAGGTGCAAACCAAATTTACAAACTGTAAAATACTTTTACAAAATTTGAGACAAATTTACATTTTGGAAACCATTTTTATACATCATTAAACAAAACTGCATTTCAGAAAACATTTTAACAAGTCGCGAAACACTTTTACAAATCCCAAAACAAATTTACAAGCGAAATTTAACCGGAAAGGGAATGTCCCAACTGCGGGGTTTAACCGGAAGTGACGACGAGAAGCGGCCAATACGAGAACTATTAATGGTGTTTATGGTGAAGCCCGATGGACAGCAAGCGAGTGATGTTTTGCCCGTTTTGTGGAGAACATATGAGCCGATTAACGCGATTTTGTTTTTCGTGTGGTCGGTCTTTAGAGTTTTTAAAAGACACAGACCAGACTGACAGACCTGATATGCTGCAGCAGTGTATAAGATATTTTAATGAGGGACACTCGTACGCCGTAATCGTGGACATGATGTCATGTTTACACGGTGTTCACATCAGCTTGAGGTCTCTGAAAAGCAAACTGAATGAAGCCGATTTATATCGCACTCCCTTATAGGGACTCCTCTACAAACTCCATATGAGGGCCATTCGAGGTGCACTGAATTGCGGCCATGATCCCGTTCTCCGTGCCGCAGTCAGTTCTCAGTCTCAGGGGAGTGACCCCAAGGTTTCGCACACATGACAGAAAATAGTGAGCGATCACACTTGGGTCATTATTAGTCGGTCCACATGCAAGCCACATTACTTTACGTGAAAACCCATCGATACAGCCTGAAATAGCTAAACCGAATGGCTTAAGTTTATCATAACCATCCGCGTGCCACATAGTTCGGTCCCATGGAGCGGTACGTTCTTCTGACAAACCTTCTGCGTGCTCTCCTCTCACACCCTCGAGGATTTAACTCCCGAAGCAAATTCATCACATGATCCCTCTTCACTTGCAGATTGTGCTTTTGTTTAAGTACCTGCCACATCATTCGGTAGCCAAACAGCTGTCCAGGTCCACTAAGTTCCAGTCGAATGGCCCTCATTATGGAGTTTGTAGAGGAGTAATCCTTTCTGCGATATAAACGGCTTCATTCAGTTTGCTTTTCAGAGACCTCAAGCTGATGTGAACACCGTGTAAACATGACATCATGTCCACGATTACGGCGTACAAGTGTCCCCCATTAAAATATCTTATACACTGCTGCAGCATATCCGGTCTGTCGGTCTGGTCTGTGCCTTTTAAAAAACTCTAAAGACCGACCACACGAAAAACAAAATCGCGTTAATCGGCTCATATGTTCCCCACAAAACGGGCAAAACATCACTCGCTCGCTGTCCATCGTGCTTCACCATAAACACCATTAATGGTTCTTGTACTGGCCGCTTCTCGTCGTCACTTCCGGTTAAACCCCGCAGTTGGGACATTCCCTTTCCGGTTAAATTTCGCTTGTAAATTTGTTTTGGGATTTGTAAAAGTGTCTCGGAGTTTGTAAAAGTGTTTCGCGACTTGTTAAATTGTTTTCTGAAATGCAAATTTGTTTCAGAACTTGTAATTTTGTTTTATGATATGTAAAAATGGTTTCCAAAATGTAAATTTGTCTTTGTAAAAGTGTTTTACACTTTGTAAATTTGGTTTGCACCTCTCGGCCACCGTAGATATGACTGTAACCAGGTGATTGAACCCACAACCTCATAAACAGACCTGGAGTTGTGTTTTGTTTCATTCACATGTTTAACACAAACTCTACATAGTTAGGCTGAGTTGTTCTCTCAAACTGAAAACACTCTGTTCCACCTTGTGATGTCATGTGGTAATACAGGAAATGCTCCACTGTGTTTTTAAACTCCATACACTTTCATTAGAATCATTTTGATATTTTCAGACCTGGAATTGTTAATCTCCTCTGAACAAAAGATAAAATGTAGCTGTTAAGTTGAACTCCAGGTCTGTTTTGTAACAACATTCTAACATGGCTTAACCTGTTGAGCCCGCAGGCCTTTTGGTCAAATCCTCGGGAAAGGAAAAGTACATATAAATTGAGAGAGTTTTCTCAGCCATGACACACATGGATGATGATGGTGTCTAAGTGAAGCTAAGACTTAGTGCTTCCTGTCTGGTGTTAAATAATGACATTATATAACATTAGCAATAAGTACACTAGACTCAAACACAACCCTTTCAATTCTGCCTGACAAAAAAAATCTAAAATTAAAACTGAAAATTGTCTTTTAAACTTTGGATGTACCTTCTGGGACACCAAGGAATTGTAAAAACAACATGAGATCATCACTTGTGAAAAATTTGGTACAGATAAAAACAAAACGTTTTTAAACTTTTTTTTTTTTTTTTTTTTTTTTTTTTTTAGGAAATAGTCCAGGCGTCCTGTGCCAATCTGGTGCCCATGTGCCACCCATCTGCCAATTGGCATCATCAGATTTTGTCAGAATAAACAATTTATTGAGATAAAAGCAAATTTTGAAACACATGGACAGTAAATAAAACATTTTCAAACAGTCACAATTTGACACATAATAAAGCTGGTTTTGAGTTGTATAAATCAATAAAATAATAATAATAATAATAATAATAATAATAATAATAATAATAATAATAATACAATTATAATATTGTTAATTCTAAAATTTTCATAATTTCCATTTTATGCTGGTAGAGTGACTCTCTCCTTTCTCCTAAAATGTTTTTGCTGGATTGTTTTTGTACATTTACATGGTACATGGCAATAATGCTAATGCTAACACTAGCAAAATGGACGCAAGCAAACAACATATGTGGGCGGGGCCACAGGGGCCGGGAGGGGCCACAGGCTGAAAACAATGTCAGATTACCTTAAACTGTGGTCATCATTATTTATATGGCTGGTTTAGCCAAAACATTGAGTTTTAAGTCTGGAAAAGCAACTTTTAATGGAAAAACAGCAAAGGGGAAACCTTTTTTTAAAATTATAATTACATTTTTGGCTGCACCTTTTGACTTCTAGTTTGGTTATAGTTAGGGATAGAAAAACACTTATGGTATTGATGGATTCAGGTGATTTTGTGCTTTCCATTGATATATAACTTTCAAATGTACAGATGCATTAGAATTATTTTTTGCTATAGCTTAGTCTAAAAAGCATTTGACAATGCAGCTATAGGTTGTGACATTTAGGGACATATTTGCTCTTTAACTGAGCTGTGTTGATTTAATCTGAAAATGACTGATTTGGCTGTTCTGCTGAGTGTCCTCTGATTACAGATGTATATGGCATGTTGGGGTTACTATTATCAGATTTTTGATGGCAGTGGTGGGCGTGGCAGTGGGCGGGATCTGGGCCCATGGGTGGGCCTGTTGGGCTTAAGGGGTTTACAACAGTCAGTTCTGTGTAATATAGGCCCTTTAATGCCATACATTGGAACATTACAGTATTAGCAATTTTAGCAATAGCAATTTTCCTACTTTCATCCAGTCATGGTTTGGCTTACAAGATCACTGATATAATCATTTTAAATAGCTAATTACTATGAAAATTTTTCATCAGACTGAGACTCATGGATAGACCACTTCCTTGTGAGGAACTAGACCTAAAACAACCTGGAGTTTTTTAATGTTAAAGCCTCTTGAGACCAAACCTGAGCTTCTTTGTTGCTAAGGAACAGCCTATAGACCCGTTTCTATGGTTCCCAGAAACCCAAATTAGAGACGAGAAAAGTTAAGTTCACTATAAAAACATCTGATCTGCAGATAGTGAGGGCAGGGCAAAACCTCAAAGAGAAACGATTCAGCTGAGTAGAGCAGCGTTAAAGCGGCTATTAAGATTAAATGTGAAACGAAAATGAAGGTAAGCTTAAAAGTCAGTCATTTGTACAGCTTGACACCAAAAAAACATACGTTTAAATATGAAAATATGTTTCTTTGTGCCTCTGGTTCAACAATGCAATGTATAACTTAGGCTAATACTAGTCCTTTTAAAATGATTTTCTATGAACCTCAAGCCACACTAGGGAACTATACTAATATCAAATTGTTCAATATGATCCTCACAAGTGATATTATACAGTGACATCACGCTGGGGGTGATCTACATGTATCTCTATTGGTGGAACGTTTAGACGGTACCATGCAAACATGGTAGCAAACACAGCCAAAAAAAAGTTTGAAGATTGTCTGAAAACTCAATAGTAGAAAATACAAAATGGATTTAAACAACACATTTTCAGGAGCCTGTGATCAATACGAGCACTCCTGATTTTTAACAAACTAAATGAAAAACTGTAGCTTGTGAGCCCACCTGTTCCAACTCAGTCAGTTCTTTATGATCAGCTTGAGTTCAATTAAAACTCAGATTGAGTCTAATTTGAGTAACAGAGCTTCAGACAGAGCATGCCTACTGTTAGCATCACACCCTTAGGGAATGTCGATAACATCAGTAGCTCAATATCATATGTCATTACTTCAGTGCGTTAACTGTGCCATACTTTGTCGATACATAAACATCTCCATAAAGGCCAACTCTGCTATATTTGAATGGAAAACAGACAGTGTATTTTAATAAAAATCTTATGTTTATTGATAGCATAAAAACATTGACAGAGGAATATTTTATTTTTGTTTTTTTCTGAAGCCTAAAACGTATTTAAATCGCATATATATTGTTGCATCCCTAACCCACAAAGAACAATAAACTGAATTGGTGAAAAATATGTTTAAAAATTCTAATACTCTCTCATTTATCAATCAAGGTATTAGCCCTATCTTTCAGTGGCCCCGTAATTGTGGAGCTTGTTTAATCTCCGTGGTAACTCATTTAGACTGGCCTTGTGTGTACTCTGAGATGAAGACAGCCGCTTCCTCTTTTTAGTGGAGCATCACGAACTCTCCAGTCGCAAAGGTGCGGTCAGAGGAAATGTATCAGACGCGGTATTGAAAATGAGATTCGAAAAATGATCTATGAATCACGAAAAGGAAACCCTGTTCAATTTTCATAGACCGTGTAAAGAAGTGGACTAAGTGAGTCTGACGTAGCGTTCGGCTCCAGTCAAATGAAGCTAACGAGGCTTAAAAAAATGTATTTACGGACAAAACTGCGAAATAAAAACACCAAGATTGTGTAGAGCGGGTTAATACAAACATTTTAAGACCAAAATAACGAGTCTCCCATACAGAGTTACAAAGAGAGGGGTGCCACGTTATGCAGTTGAACCTAATCACAACATTTACAGGCACGTTTTAACATTTTTTCAATTGACCGCCAAAATGAATAGTCCTGGGTAAGACCTGGTTTAGACCTGGTTTAGTGCAGATCATGTGGTGTTCCTAGTTTGCTTTAGTTAGCATCAAAAGTGGTCAAAGAAGGAAGCAATAATGGTGAAAAATGCATTTGTTTTTCATCCTTTTGCATGTATTTTTTTCTCTTTAAATTAATACATTTACATACTTTTTCTGTAATATTTGTTAATAGTGTAAAGATGTTTGTTTCAGCACAGGGGTATGGGGAAAAAATTCATAAATTAAATACATAATGGGAAAAAATAAACATGCTTTAGGCAAGAAACTACTGGTCAAATTTCTAAGGTTAATTCTGATAACACCAGTATATGCCAGAAATGATATAATATAAGATAAACCAATTATTAATACAATAACAGCCAATAAAACTGCGCTGATATTGTTTGCCTGATTTATGTAGTGTTGCTAATGGCTGTAACGATTGAAGGCTTTTAACAGGCAACACTACAGTTACACACAAGGAGTTTTAATTCACGTGTCCATTATGGCTCCTTCCTCTCTGCATTATTCATGTGTCTGTGATATCAGCCTCTAGCTCCATGGCGTAGTGCAAAAATACAAGGACACAGCAGCTCAGTGCAACAGGGTCAAAACATATCACAACTACACCTAAACGCCAAGGTCAATTCGGATTCAGCGATCTTATTTCCAACACCGATACTGATATTTTGTGTCTGTCGATACCCGATATTAACCAGTAAGAGTGTAGGGATGGAAAATGGCACTTATTTTCTTAAACTTATAACTCAAAGATCCAATTGTGTTCTGCTACTGTTATTTATTGTCAAATCACTACTGAACAGATTTGTATGAATTCAAATTCAAACATTATGAGATGTTCTAGGCCAAAATCAGCCTGTAAATAAACTTATTACATCAAATTAAAGGCTCAACCAGGATATCAGCCTAATCGATATCATGGAACCAATACCCGATCAAACAATTTTTTTTCAGTATCAGCGCTGATATTCGATACCAGCATCAGTGCATTTCTCATAAATATAAAGCAGATCCTGTTAATCAGACTAAATTGTCACTGATAAACAATATACTTCTAGTACTGAACTGGAAAGTATTCATAGGTAGGTAACAGTACTTGACAATAGAAAATGTGTGTAAAGTTAACCACCATGGCAATAAAATTTCAAACAAGGATACTCAAATTTCAAACTCAATTTTGATATTAAAGGGAAAAAAAAGCTTCCAGTTACATTTTGAGGACTTTTTCCATTGAAAAAATATACTATATTTAAAATAGTTAATTGCTATGGCAACTGTCATCATTTTTATCACATTAGAATTAAAGGAATGTCAAAATTGGTCCTAACCAACAGACACTTCTGCATCTCCTCCTCCTTCCACTACCAGCATCTAATTTGATTGACATGAACACTGAATCATGCTTTCTGTTTATCCCAGTAGGACATGGTGACATTTGAAGGAGTGTTGGACTGTTTTGTGTTTTGTGTGTTGGAGTGAGAGCGCTCTGTACCGTCTTGGGGCAGTGCACGTATCGGGCCAGGCTGATGATCAGGTCGTGTGTGATGGGGTCCACCAGGTTCCTGAAGCTGGCGTATCGGTACAAAACATCATCCAGAGAAGTCGACTCCATCCCCAGGTCCTACACACAAACACATACAGGTCAAAGGTCAAATCCATTCAAACCAATTCATTGTATGCTTTATATTATTTTAGAGCTCTTTAAACAGACATCATTAATCATATTATTATAAGTATATTATCCATGGGTGTCAGAATGATGAAAAACTAGGACTGTTGCCTTAGCAATTAACAATTTAAAACCAAATATCTTTTGAATGGTGAAAGTCCTCAAATGTGACCATGGATCTATAATAAGAACTGCATAAAACATTTGCCCTCAGTCTCTGCTGAGACCGACTAGTGCAGGGGTGGGTAATTATTTTTTCCATGGGGCCACATGAGAAACAGAAAATATTTTGGAGGGCCAGGCCAAAATGCTTAACTCAATTCTGCATAATATTAATAGTATTTCTTTAGAAAAAGCAGTAAATATCATTGTTTTGACACGCTGGTAAGACTGGGAAGAGTTTATGTTATGACTAAGCAATGAAAAAGTGAAGTTGCCTTACACAAAAACACCTCTAAAATAAAAGCAATGCAGCTTTAGTCCATGCATGAGGTCAAATTATAAAATGTGTTTATTTTGTAATTCCAAATGAGCTTAAATGGGCCGGTCAGAGTCAACCAAGGCTGATATTTTGTTTTGGCCAACCTGCTGCCTAAAGTATACACGATAAATAATGAATAATAAATGGATATTATGGCCTACCTAGAACAGATTAGTCCCATAAACAACAAGGTCAAACTAGAAAGCCAACAAAACTTCTAATCCCATAATATACACCTGAACAATCTGGTGAATGGTCCAACATTTAAACTCTAAGGAAAAACACTGTTGGCCCAAGCTCAGGGGTGCAGTAAAGGCCATAGACTCCCCTGGCACCACACGGCTCACGCTCTGTGGACTTCTGCCAATTGGATTAAGACCAATCCATTAATCTCATACAGTCTAGTCCTGCAGAGTCGCCCAGGAAGGATGGAAGTGGGCAGAGGATCAGGTACAGCTGCACGTCCAAACAGAAGTCTGAATATAGGTACAGGTTGTGTTCATGTCAATTTAAAATCCCTATAGTATAAAACTGAGCTGGAGGACCACACTGGAATTTGCTGTTTAACTGTCAGATTGCAGACTTGTTGCCCTGGTTTATAGTTAATATCTCTATAATTACTGGGCCTAAAACAAAAACTAGCACAAAGTTCTCTATCAGTATAAAACAACAGCACACAATAGCCTCAGAAAGTGGTGCCATTATTCAATCCCAAAGATGTGATTGCTGTTTGTAGTTTTCAAAAACAATCTCCCATAGAGTTACATAGGCCTCTCTACAGATCTGACCTGTAACTTGTCTCCAGAGAGATAGAAAAGTTTAATGCTGTAACATGGAACATTCTGGGGTAGGCTAGTGTACTAGTTTTTACCTTAGTACTATCTCACTGTGAATGAACCAGGACCACAAATTAAGTTAACCTACTAAACTAATAACCTTGCACAGCAACATGGATTCCCGCAATATTTGTGCGTTCACACCCTCAGAAGAATCCATCTTGGCACCCGAATGGATTCTTGACAGGTGGTTGGTGCACCAGTCACGTCGGAATTGTGTGGAAGCCAAAGGTGAAGACAATTTAACGTCAATACATGCATTTGTGGACAGGAAAGATGCTTCTCTTTCATCTGGATTTAACAAAAGTTAGATTTTATTAGCTTGTTCCACTGTTATGACACTTCAACCAATCAGATTCAAATAATCGTCATCGTTCAGCCCAGATACTATGAAGAACTCAACTCACACATATGAATCTGCCGTCAGCCAGGTTACTAAACTAAGACCACTGTTGACATTTCTTATAGTTTTCTGGAAATATGTTTGCCAACAAACTCTGTGTTCATTTTTAGGCTATAATATATGTGTACTAATTCCAATAAAGTTTCAATGATATGACCAAATTTCCCATAGAACCATTATTAGCTATAATGTAATGTCTATTGGAAGCATTAACCCAGTTTATGAGCCAGTTCTCAGTCCCCTCTCCGTCCTCTATCACTGTCCACCACAGGAGAATGACTCATTGTATTTCAGCTCAATTATGCTTTTCATACTCTCCACTGACACGAGGACCACAGATATTTATGGGTCTTTTACTGGTCTAGAAATATCTGTGTCAGTGACTTTCTCTAAATATTCTCCAGAATGCATCATGCTTTGGGACCATTTTAAAAAGAGCAGCCAATTCTGTTCATTAACTTTGATTATGACTGTTATTGCGGATTAGTTTTTTATATAGCAGCAATCATAAATCATTATTCGAGATTTTCGTATTTTTTACTTTGTGCTTTGTAAATGTTGCAATATTAGATCAACGTTTTAGTTTGAAGTTAAAGGTCCAATATTACACAAAATTGACTCTTGTGAGCTTTAAGCCATTTTATAATGTTGTTTCCTCCTCAAAAACAGACCTGGAGTTGTGTTTTGTTTGATTCACGCACCCCTTTATTATCAGTCTGCCACATGTTTTGTGTGTTACACATATGTGAATGAAACAAAATACAACTCCATGTACGTTTGTGATGAGGAGACAGCATTATAACATAACATAGAAGTGTTATTTTTGGCAAAGGTTAGGGTTAAGGTTAGGAAAGTATTTATTATGGTAAAGGTTAGGATGAGTCACCAGGAAAATTGCATTATCTTCAAGGTCACTAGTCCTAACCTCAGTGTAATGTCCCCACAGGGAAAGGAAGCCTGTGTATGCAAATATGGATAATGCACCTTTAATTGATACTAAAACTAGTATCAAAACTAGATACTCATTTCAGTAGGTATTGATACAAAAAAAAGTCACATTCACTGGACAGAAATGAACCTTTCCTGAATAGCTTTAGAATGATCTGGAGCTGCATCAGAACAAGTATAAGAGCACATAGACTAGTATATGCCCATGGGCCACTATGGAACCTACAGGACCACTGAAGGAGTACACATAGGAATAGAAAATAAAATAGTATTATTTAATGTTGAAAATCACATTTTATTGTCTAAATAAAGAATGATTTTTATTATCTTAGTGGTATCAGAATCGGTATGGAGTATCAAGTTTACTCCTTGGTATAGAAAAGCTGGACCAGTGTTCATTTTGACAAAACAATTTAATTTCAGAAATGACCGAAGGGACAAGATCGCGGATACAAGTGTCCGAAATGAGTTTCCTCCGCAGAGTGGCTGGGCGCTCCCTTAGAGATAGGGTGAGGAGCTCAGTCACACGGGAGGAGCTTGGAGTAGAGCCGCTGCTCCTCCACATCGAGAGGAGCCAGCTGAGGTGCCTCGAGCATCTGTCCCGGATGCCTCCTGGACGTGCATCTGGAGGTGTTCTGGGCATGTCCCACCGGGAAGAGGCCCCGGGGAAGACCCAGGACACGCTGGAGGGACTATGTCTCTCAGCTGGCCTGGGAACACCTTGGGGTCCCCCCGGAGAAGCTGGAGGAAGTGTCCGGGGTGAAGGAAGTCTGGGAGGCCTACTTAGACTGCTGTCCCCACAACCTGGCCCCGCATAAGTGGAAGAAAATGGATGGAATTTAATTTCACCTTTTTGTCATTTGACTAAAACTTGTTTTATTCAAGATTTAATTAACAAATAATATATTTAATGATAAAAGATGCTGAGTTTGCTAATAGTCTGGTTTGAGGCTCTGGGATTAAAAAAAAAAATTTCTTGTCTCCACTCATTCCTTTCATTGAGTTACAGTTTTTATTATTTGACTAAAGCAGTTTCAGTAGTTTTATGTAGTAGTTTTACGTTATATAATTTTAGTCACACTTTTACTTATTATGTTTATTTTGCAGTGACATCATGCTGGGGGTGTTCTACATGTATCTCTATCAGCAGAATGTTCAACAGTTACCATGGTGACACAATGCACACATCAGCAAACATAGCCAAAAAAAAAAAAAAAAAAACATTCAGAAAAAAATAAAATGCTTCTAACAGTAGTAGAGTAGTGCTTTTAGAGTTCATATATTTAACATTCTAAAATTTAAGAAAGTACAACATATAGTCTAAACTTGGAAAGACATTCAAAACATGTACAGTTAATGAAAAGAAAGATTGATTCAGTCCTTAACTGATAAAATCCCTGGAGTTTTCTTCCTGTTGCTAAAGACATCTGTTGTTTTCGCCGTTGCCATGGTTTCCCTGTGTATTTCGAATAAAATGCATGGATGTTTGCGCAGCTTTATCATTACATTCATTAACTGTATGTCATTTCAGATTTCACACCTCTGTCTCCCACACGCCACAGATTCAGACTGAACAAAGCCAGGCGAGACTTCACACGGTTCAGTGGGAAAAGCCACAATATGTTCAGCCTATAGATCTAAAATAGGACGGGAATATGTGTGGAATGTAAACAATAATCCATGATATGACTGGGGACAGCTACAGCAGGCGTATCTAAATCTGATACACATTGCCTTTTCTTTTGTAAGATTACTGGATGTGTACACGGCCCCTAAATAATAAACTAAACATATTTTTTACGTTAAAGATGCTCTAAATAACTTTTCTGATGTGAGGGTCTGACACCTGCTCGTCTCCATATAGATTTGCTTTGCCTGGAATGTATGCATCAAGTTTTTATTTTTATTTTTTTAATTACTGCATTCAAAAATACCTCGAAAATACATACATCTCTTATTGTGAGCGGGCTTGCCTCTCCACAGATCTGACCTGTAACTTACATCACTGTCTCCATGAAGATATTCGAATGTCACATGATGGACCACTCCAGGCAAAGCTTCAGCATTTCCACAGAGACAAGCAGGTGCGTACTCTCCATCAGAAAAGTTACGCAGTGCACCTTTAAGTATTTAAACTCTGATATCTGAAGGTACAGGATCAAATTCATGTTTTATAAAATTTTTGTGTTTAGTGTTAGTGTTTTGTAATCCTTGTGTTGATAATCCTAGACATTGAAAAAGACTCTCAGCTGGTTTCCCTTTTATAAATAAAAGTAAAAAAAAAAAAAATTATATATAGAATAATACAGAAGTGGTGTACTGTGTAACTTTTCTGGTGGAGGGTCTGTCAAATACTTTTCTCCATGAAGTTGTTATTACTTTATCTGGAATGTTTCATAATACGGCATTAAACCTTTGATTCTTCATGGAGGACAAACCAGACCAAGTAAGAGGTCAGATCTGTGTGTGTCAAGATATTTTTATGCTATAAAACCACCTGTAATTGAATAAATGTAAGGTAGAGCTGTTTAATGTCACATTGTGGAATATTCCAAGCAGAGCAATGACGTATCCATAGAAACAAGCACCCTAAACGAACCCTCAAGCAAAAAGTGTTGACAGGACATTATTACAAAAGACAGCAGGACTCTCAGCTGGTTCCTCCTGTATAAATACAGGTTAAAAACGGACTTATCCTCTGACACGCGTCTTCTATCTTAAACTCGTGCTATTTTCGGTTTCATTTTGGTCTCGTCTCTTTAAGCCCGGGCAGAGACAGAGGACTGGCCCCCCCACGGACAGGTATGAGTCACGGAGGTCTCCATGTGGTCCTTTGTCTGCAGAGGGAGAGGCAGCGCAATAATGACGGCAGCTTTGAATGAGCCACTTTAATCAGCTGCTGTTTCCATAGAGCGCAGATACAACAGGTGCAGGGCTCACACGGACAAGACAGTCATGGGGAATTATACTGGCTGCAGGATTCATGTATTTCAGCGCCTATAGTAAAATATAATGTGTCGTTCATTCTTCACACTTAGCTATTAGAGCTATATCCAGCTTTTGCCTTTAAGTATCCCAATACCCGATATCTACAAATGCCAGTGTAGGGACTAAAAATAGACTTTATTTTCCTAAAAACAAGAAATATTGTACGACAAAATGTGTTATGTAGCTCTTATTTACCTCTCAAGTAACTACAGAACAACTTTGTGCATTAAAACCTCAAACATTATGACACTTTCTGACCAGTAAACAGTCTCAGTCTTATTAAATCAATTCATAGCCGCAGTCAGAATATATTTTGGAGCCGATACCCGATCCAGTGAATTTTCATGGATCGGCGCCGAAATTCAAGACTAGTATTGGTGTGTCGCTATCGCTTATTTATTCAATCACAGGTGTTCTTAACCGTTGATAAACATGTGTGTGAGTGAGGTCGCCTCTCCACAGAGCTGACCTGGTTGTCCCCGTGGAACTAGAAAAATTGAAACACCAATCCAAGTTTTTCTGTTCTGATATCAATGCTGATACTTTGGCTTTAGATAGCTAGATAGATACTTTATTGATCTCGAAGGAAATTCAAAGTTTGGCAGCAAAGGCAAAGAAACAAGCATAACAACATAGAAAAAGTTCGTAGTCCATCCTCTTGCACAATTTCCACACGAGATTGGGTCTACGAGAATGAGACAAGACAAGATTTTTTCTCATTTGTAATATGTAAATAGTGTTATTAGTTACCAAAGTTGGCTTCAGAATTTGTATTTACTTCATTTTAACATTTTAGTTGTCACTCTAGCACTGCTTTTTGGAACTACGACCCAACCCAATTGGGGAACAGAATCTCACAAGATTATTTTTCTCATGTGTGCACAATCTTGGGGCAATTTTGTCTCGCAAGATCTTGTGGCACGAGATCTTGTCCCATCCCTGTTTTTAAGTATCTACCTATACTTGATAACAACCGATACCAGTGCAGAGACTGAAAATATCATTTATTTCCTTTAACACAAACAATGTGTAACTGTGATTTATCATTTAGTAAGTCACTGCAGAACAGCTTTGAAAAAATACAAGTTTAATGTTATAAGACGTTTAGGGCCAACATTGGCAGTTAGACCAAAATGGGATATCGACTAAACTGATATCCAATCCACCAAAATGTTCAATATCGGTGCATCGATACTTTGGAACATTCCAGTACAAATTGTTTTATAGAAGATTTGAACAAGTAAAAACAAAGCTTGGGAATAGTGAAGCAAAATAATACTGAAAAAAGAGAGGTGATCCGTGAGAGTGGTCCCTGATGAAATCTACAGGACAAGGACTCAATCAAAATGCACGAGCCTCTTCCTCTGAGACTGTACGCACAAAGTACACACATAGTACACACAAAGTACACACAAATACAAACAGGGAAACAGCATGTCCTCTCTGCTCATTATGAAGTGGCCACGTTCATTAGACACACAACAAAGACCTGCTCCAGAGTCTGAGCCCAGCTGAAGATCTGAGGACCAAGTCTAGTCCTGGTCCTGTCAGGGTACAGACCTCAGCAGCCCCTAACCTTTCTGTCTTTGCAGAATATAAAGTTTCAGAAATACTAGACCTGTCAAGATAACAATTTTGAAATCTGATATATTGCTGAGGTAAATATTGACGATAAACGATAATATTGAAACACTTTAGTGCTTATGTAACAGATAATACTCCCTACAACTGTACAACAACTCACCCTAATGTAACAGACAATACTCCCTACAACTGTACAACAACTCACCCTAATGTAACAGACAATACTCCCCACAACTGTACAACAACTCAACTCTGTGTCCAAATAATTTCCTTTGTGGATCAATAAAGTTTGTTTAAATCTAAGTCTAATTCAACCAATCTTATCATATAGCCAAAAAAATTACCCAAAAATTACCAGTAGTTCAAAGAAAATGTACACACGATAAATATTGACCCCGAAACAATATTGTTCCAGGTTTCATATACTGAACGATAAGTCAATAGAGTAATTATGGTGACAGGCCTGTGAAATACAGCATACATTTAATTATGACTCTTATGCTAATTAGTTACCGCAGAGTTGATTAGCCCCTATAGCAAGATTTTTTTCTTTTCTGAAGGAGTACGGGAAAAATTTATGAAAAATGTTTTTTTTTTGGAATCGAGTGGGCAGTTACTGTTGAACTCCATAGAGGGTATAGTCTGGGTTTTGGACCAATCTGTATAGTCCTGGTTTAGTCTTGGTTTTGAAAAGTCCAAGAATAGTCCAAGAATAGTCCAATCCTGATCTAGTCCAGGTCTAGTCCTGGTCCAGTCCTGGTAAATAAGAGTAAATGGCAGCGTTCTCAGATGATCTGTTGGTGACCTTTAGTAAAGATCATGTGTCTGTGATATGGGACTTTTATCATGGATTTCAATTAAGGCTTCAGTGAAAATACATCCAGGTCTAAAGAAAGCTCAGGATCGCTCACGACATATAAAGAAATCATCAGGGTACGCCAATAGCTTTAATTAATTTTAGCTGGATTAATGTATAAGTATTGTATTATTATTCCTACAATATTATCTGCTCCACTTCTCACACTTCCTCTGACAAGTGAAGCTCTATTGGAGGAATGCTTATATATATATGTGGTCTAAGGATGTGAGATTAACCACAACTGAAATGAAACCGCAATTTTAATGGCCGTAATTAGCAAATCGCAAAGGGTGCATTTTTAGTACCAATGTTTTCCTCTACCAACAACAGAAAATCTAGTCATATTCTGTGTAAAAACTGCTAACCCTGTAGTTTAGATCTGTTCAAACATGTTCTGAAATGTGAGAGAGAGAAGCGCTTGCCTGAGTACACAACATAACAAACCTTGCCAGAAGTGAGGATTGCACTACCTACCGAATTGCTAGAGGGGAGCTAAATAAACTATACTGCAAATAACGTTTCATTTCATTTATTTATTTGAATTAGGACAGTCCATATTAATCAGTGTGTCAGCCAGCAGCTTCAGTATAACTAAGCAGGAACTCAATTTCATCCATTGTCCTAAGAACTCAGTAAACAATAATTACACAACATTTAACACTAAAAATATCTAGTCAAAACAACCAGATTTGAATGCGCGACCATGCACGGACAGTCTGCAGGATTGTGTCTCATCAGGAGCTCTTTCTCTCCTTCAGTGTAATGGACTTTATAGATTCCACCTTTTTGAAAACAGAGGAAAGGTTAAATGCAGAGAGCAGCGCCACATGAAAAGACTTGAACCTGAAAGAGTCTGATTAGGCTGGTGATTGAGCTGAACAACAGCGGCTACAGTTACAACACGGCCCAGTGGATCAATGCAGCTCCCTGCTACGATCTGAAGAAATAGTGGAGATAGTGGAGGCGTTGTACCACATTTTTACTGTCTTAAAAACTTGAAAAACTGAACTAGCGCATTTAAACTGTTTGCTGATGTCCAAACTTATTCCTCACTTTTCCTATACATTCCTAGCATCCTAATTATTCCAGCTTCCAGCTCCGTCGTCACCCTTTTCTCTGAAACTGGTGTTTTTATTTCACCATTTTCTCTGCAAATAAATTCCTATTCCTAATATAGAACTCGGCTCCAAATTCGCTCCTATAACTGCCAGCCTAGATGAACTTCATTTGACTGGAGACGTCACAATCCCTTAGTCCACTTCTTTATACAGTCTCTGGTTTATAAGCACGTAAACATAACTTGTGTAGGTCAGATAGTAGTTTTGCCATCATAGTGTTAACAATAACTAGCATGCTAACAGTGCACTAGCGTTACTTCCTTGTTCACGGCCTCTAAAACTACTGTATTTGATGCAGACAGCACACACTGGTCTCATTTTGAGTATTGTGGTGGATGCTTAAGTAATAGTAGTAATAGTGGTTGTGATACTTTGCAGTAACATCACGCTGGGGGTGTTCTACATGTGTCTATGGTGGAATGTTCTATAGTTGCACACTGCAAACAATGAGCAAAACTGTTAAAAATGTTTTAAGATGGTCTGAAAAAGAAAAAAAGACATCTCTTTCTGGCCAGAATGTGTTAAAATACAGCTCAGATTAAAGTCTAACAAAGCCTCAGACAGAGTGTGCCTACAGTTAGCATCGCACCCCCAGGGAATATTGATGGCATCAGCCGCAAAGTATTAGGGAAGAACAGCAGTAGTGGCATAAATATGAAAGTAGGCCACAAACCCCAACAGATTTGAAATTTCAAGTTTTTTCCCCCTCTGCTTAAAGGCAATTATATTATGGTAGAAAAGGCTTCAAAAGTAGTTCTCTAATATTCATGTTTTTGTCATTTATTGTCAGTTGGAAAGTTTTAGTTTGAGGAGCTAGAATTTATACCGTGTTAAGGGACGAATTATAGCCTGAAACTTGCTTTGGTTTTGTTAATTTGCTAAACGAGCTTGCAATGACCAAGGTTTGAGGACAAGAGGTCGCATTTTAATCCCTCATTAGTATTTTATTCATTAACAAAAATGGACTTGTTCACCCTGCTCAAATCAAAGTTCTCAGTGATTCAAATCAGCACCTCACTGTCTTCATATTAGTGGTTTGCAGCTTTAAAATGGAGGTGGACCATGTTCTGGACAAATGAGGAATTACGTCTACATTTAGCATTTTTAAATTTTTCTTTATTTGAGCTATAAAACCACCTGTAACTTAATAAATGTAACATAGAGCTGTTTAATGTCATACTGTGGAACATTCTAAGCAATGCAATGACAAGCAGGTGATGGACCCCCAACCAAAAAGTGCCTTAATTTGAGTACGTCTTCATTTTAGCTTGTGTTAATCACCTTTTTGAGAAGACACTAGAAAAAGCTATTTCTACCAGGAGACAGAATGTAATAATTTGATGTGTGGGTTTTTGTGTTTTGTGTTAGTGAAGTAGAAGCTATTTAGGGCAGCGTTAGGTCAATTTGGTGTGTCCTGAACAAAAACAGACCCTTGAAGTACCCTTGTGTGAGGGGGTACAGTCAGAGCTTGGTCCTGGTTTAAATCTGTTATAGACTGATAAAAAAAAAAAGGTGAGCTTCGATCCTTTGCTCCGTTTCAGTACAGCCGACATGAAGAATTAACTGATTAAACGCTGTTATTAAGGCTTGTTAGGACATTTTAAGGGGAAGGGGTGGCATGTTCACAATTTTGTTAGCCTCCACAAAATATCTCAATAAATACGGTACCGTGAGATGCATACTGTGAAAATATTGTATTGTGAGATTTGGATATTGTTGTTTTATTTATTTACTTTTTTGTTGATATTATGTTTTTTGTTTGTTTGTTTTGTCTAATTTTCTTTTTTGCCGAGATCTCCAGGGGTAAATGTTTGTCTGTTCATAATTGAAAAATATAATAAAAAGAATGACCCCATGCAACTATTAAAGGACTTTTTTCAGACTTTATTGACCCCTTTTTACTTTATCACAGTCACTTTTGACACTACAAGCTTGGTCATGTTCACCGTCTGTAGCTTTTGAGGCTCATCCTTGAGGAGCACCTGTTGTGGACTCTGAACTAAGACACCCTGAAGCTCTCACTTCCTCTGGGTTTTTATAAATACTGATATTTGTTTAAATGAGTAACACGTTTTTATATAACCTAGTTTCAAGTAAAAATAACATTCTACAATTATTCCTTTTATATGAAATGATAATGTCAGACGTCAGTATTGTACATCGAGCAGTTCTGCTACAAGGATGTTTATTGTTGAAGTCCTATTAAATAAAAACGTGAATAAGACGTGCATGGCTGCCTAGTTTATATTCACCAGTATTGCTCATTTCTCTTTTACAATAGAAGGCTTTCTTTGTAAATAATGAAAAAAATTAAATAATAAAAAGTTAATTGTGTTTTGCTTGGACCGACTCTTTCCTTCATAATTGCCTCCATCTGATTCTCTCCATTTTCTGTTCACTGTGTCCTAGAACAACTGTACAGTCGTTAACACAAGCAGCTGATGTTTAATTCATTGGCACTTCATGCACTTAATCTGCATTATTTCTTCCTATTTGGATTCTTGTTGTTAGCAGTGGTTTGAGACTATATCCCCACAACAGAACCTTAAGAGTGAACTCATTAGTGAGCTGCAGGGGACTGTGTTCATTCAATATTTAAAGTGGAACTTCCCTGGTGAGGAGTGCATCATCTGCTTGGTTGGTTTGGAATGCAGCACGGGGCAAAACATTAAAACTGATTCATCGATTTCAAGTTCAAAATGACAAAACTGAAACAATTATACATCTTTTTTGTTGTGACAATTTTCTGTAGTTTGCAGAGAGGGGACAAAAATTTGAAAATCTAATTGAAAATCTAATTTTTTGAGACAATTTTATTTTTAGGGAAAATCGCCCAGCCCTATTGGATTGTATGTTCCACAGTACGGCATTATATCTGTCTTTCATTTATTTATTCAGTTGCATGTGTTTTTATTTACTAAAGTAATATTGTGAAATTGTAATAATTTTCTAGAAACACTGTGGAGTAAATTCTCCTCCTGCTCTAATTGCTGAGCTAGGACAGTCAAATAGGTTTGGTCAATTAAAGGTGCACTGTTTAACTTTTCAGGTGAGGGGTCTGCCACCTGCTTTTCTGTAGGACACATTTTGCCTAGAATGTTCCACAATATGACATTAAACTTCTATAGATTGCATTTATTCAAATATACATATTTTTTGCTGCAAGCAATACCTTACATTCTTACTGCGATCACTTCCCCACAGATCTGACCTCTAACTTGTCTCCATCGAGAGAGATAAGTTTAAATGTGCACTATGTAACTTTTCTGGTGGAGGATCCATCTCCATGGAGATATTCGCCTTTCCACAAATCTGGTCAGATCTGTGGAAAGGCGACCCCGCTCACAGTCAGAATGCCTGTTTTTCTAGGTATTTTTGAGCTGTAAAACCACCTGTAAGTGAATAAATGTAAAGTAGAGCTGTTTAATGTCATACTGTGGAACATTCCAGGCACATACAATGACATATCAATACAAACAAGCAGGTGAAGGACCCCCAAACAAAAAAATTACACAGTGCACCCTCAATGTCAAACTGTGGACAAAAACAAAAACATCTTAACAGCACACCCTGCACCAGAAAGGTTACACAGTGCACCTTTATTATAATAAAAAGAAAGAGCGTAAAAGTTTTTTTTATCAGACAAATTCATCTATCTTCTGAAGCTGGTTAAACAGTATTTCTGTGTTGTGTGTCGATTTTTCAGGGCTCTAATCCTGAGCACAGCAGTGGTAAATCCTCCAAAGGTCAGAAAAGCCTGACCTCCACAGTGTCATTGAATCAGCACTAAGCCAAGAAAATACAAGGGCACACTGTAACTTACACTAAATGGAAAAGGATTAAAGAAGGATGCATAGGAGGCTTAAGTTGTACATTAAACAGGAACAGAAACAGGTAGATACAGAATTGATGCTTGGAATTATAATAAATGTGCTATCAGCACATAAAAAAAAAAAAAACATAGGAAGGAATCTAAAGAGTCTTTACTGTAGGTTTTACAGTGGAAGTGAAAAATATATCACCATCAAATCTAAATCTAAATTGTAAAAATTGCTTTATTTTTTGTTTTTTATTGCCTTTCACAATACCCAATGCGCTTTAGTGACTACTGTAGCCACAGCTGCCTTTTGACAGACTGATGGAAGTGAGGCTGCCAATCTGTGGCATCAGCCCGTTCGACCACCACCAACACTTATGACCACACACCACTTTCAAACTAGGCAACGTGGGTTAAGTGTCTTGCCTAAGGACACAACAACAGTTTTGCCACTGGTGTCCCACTGTGCCTCGTATTCTGGTCTCCCATCCAGGTCCTAACCAGGCCTAACCCTGTTAAGTGTGTGAGATCTGATGAAATCAGGCCTTGACTATTTAGATAATAGAATGTTCTCTTCAAAGAACAAAATATCCTCATATAATGTATCTTTTATAGAAAAATCTTGTTTTCCCTTGTTAGACCTCTGTGTACATGTTCTGAAATGCATGGGATTCTTGTATTAGTTTATCCATCAACCGTTCAGTCTTCTCTCAAATACTACCGTAGTTATTTACTCTAAAAAGAATCCTACTTTTCAAACCTACATTTCAAATCTAATCACAAAGGCAATACTAAGAAATCACATTTGACTTGTTTCCAAAATTGTGCAGCCCTATTTCTAAAAGCTCAAATATATCTGAAAAACTGCACCTGAGGTCAGTATGACAAACTGATGTTTTTATGTTTTATGATGTTTGCAGTTTGTTAAAAAATGGTCAGGCCATCACATCTTACATTGCCTGCATCAATGTTTGTTTTCTCTTCCTTTTGGCTTCCGATTATATACATTTTACTGTGCACTTCTCATAACAATAAATCTGATTTGATGTCCTACAATGATGCTATTATTATTATTATTATTATTATTATTATTATTATTATTATTATTAATAATAATAATAATAATAATAATAATATTAATATTATTATTATTATTATTATTATTATTACTTTGTCAGAAAATTGCAGTTTTCTTCCACACATGCAAGCTGTAAAAAGACATAGTTTCCATTACATTATCTGAAACCATCTGGATTCCTCTGCCAGTACTGGGCAGTAAAAGAAACTCACATCTTTTGGATAAAATGTAAAACAAAACAAGATGTATTTTTCGATCATCTCTTCAATCAAAGGCACTATATACCTGATTTATTTCCCATGTATTTGTGCAAAATTTGTCTTACCCCAGTACAGGTCAAAACATGTGAGCAGCGTGCTGTCTGCATTGAAATATAAAAGGTTTCATTGTCCAATAATCAGGAAGTGTGCATTAGCATACTAGTTGTTATTAGCTTTTCCAGCAAACTCCAGACTCCACCCTGGTTTCTGAGAGTTGTGAAAAGTGCTTATAAATTAATCACAGTGAATAAATATGATCTAATTTTGGAATACTGTAAACCGTTTAAAATGAACAGGAAAAATCAGGTACAGTGTAGTAAATCTAATCAAATAAACGTGTTAAAAACTCCATATTTCCCTTAGCGTAAAGCCGTGACTGTACGGTAATCCCCATCTCCACACGGGGGTGCCCTTCAGACTTAAGATTATTTACTTTGCATGAACGGTTCCTATTGATTCTGGGATTAAAAATTCTGAATGTATGATAAGGGAAAGTGTGCGCTGACAAAACCAGCAGCGGAAATCTCAAGAGTCTGAACAACAAACAATAATAGAGATTTGTGAGTGTGTATACAGAGCCACAGCTGTATCCCTGTGGCTGACTCACAACAGGATAAGCTCTTCACTATAGCAGCGTCATTGTGTACAGTCTGTGGGACAGGAGATTATATGAATAAATGTGGTTTCTGCTTTCACTATAGGAGTACAGCAAAGTGATGTGGTATCGTATAACAGGGAAATATATGCAGACATACATGTGTAGAGTACTATACTATACTGTGCAGGGGGGAGACAGTAGCTCAGTTGGTAGAAAGTCCACTGGTCTGAAGGTTAGCGGTTCGAATCCTACTCTCGACATAAACATCAATGGGAGAGCTGGTCCCGGTGGTCCAGTTCCCACATGCTGTCGTTGTGTCCTTGGGCAAGTCACCACCCTCGCCCACACTGGTGTAAATGTATGTGTGTGTGAAAGGGTGAGTGGTTCCTTGATGGTGGAAAACCGCTGTATAAAAATGTGACCATGACCATTTACCATGTAATAAGTATAAGTATATTGGCGATAAAGTATAAAACTATAGACACTACGCAGTAAATTTGAGTAAAACATGTTTCAGATTCCTATTTCTATGCACTATTTTCACTACTTTTCTCCAGGCTGTCGTATTTATTTAGTTTTACACTGTTAAAGAAAACCTAATGCTTTGGTCTGCTGGCTATAGTCTATGGCACATGTGGACCATTATGTTATCATTTAAATCGCAATATTCATCTAAAATGACTTAATAAAACTTCATCAAAGAGCCGAGCTGTTGTCTGCACCTCCGATGGATAGCCGCAGAGTGTATATACAGGGTTTAATCGGCAAAATTGAAAATATGCAATTAAAGATTGCTCATGCATGTGTGAGTCACTCCAAATACAATTTTGGGTGAGTAAATGTTGAGGGGAAACAACAATAACATGGTTAAAAGCTCTAAAAAGTCAATTTTGCATAAGAGGTTTTCTTTAATTGCCAGGTAACAGTCCAATTTTTTCATCTTTATGAAAGCCAGGGATGGGCTAATGAGGAGGAAGGTGTGTGCGTGCGTAGGTTGGGTCAAGACTGAGTGTGAATCTGAATATAAAACAAAACAAAAACATATTTTTTGATTTACACCCACACATGTCCTGATACCAATACTTTTTGTTCAAATCCACTGTATTAAAGGGCCTACATTATTAATATACACTCACTGGCCACTATATTAGGTACACCTTGCTAGTACCGGGTTGGACCCCCTTTTGCCTTCAGAACTGCCTTAATCCTTCGTGGCGTAGATTCAACAAGGTACTGGAAACATTCCTCAGAGAGTTTGGTCCATATTGAGATGATAGCATCACGCAGTTGCTGCAAATTTGTCGGCTGCACATCCATGATGTGAATCTCCCGTTCCACCACATCCCAAAGGTGCTCTATTGGATTGAGATCTGGTGACTGTGGAGATCATTTGAGCACAGTGAACTCATTATCATGTTCAAGAAACCAGTCTGAGATGATTCGCGCTTTATGACATGGCGCGTTATCCTGCTGGAAGTAGCCATCAGAAGATGGGTTCACTGTGGTCATAAAGGGATGGACATGGTCAGCAACAATACTCGGGTAGGCTGTGGCTGTGTACTAATGGGCCCAAAGTGTGCCAAGAAAATATCCCCCACACCATTACACCACCACCACCAGGCTGAACCGTTGATACAAGGCAGGATGGATCCATGCTTTCACGTTGTTGACGCCAAACCCTACCATCCGAATGTCGCAGCTGAAATCGAGACTCATCAGACCAGGCAACGTTTTTCCAATCTTCTATTGTCCAATTTTGGTGAGCCTGTGTGAATTGTAGCTCAGTTTCCTGTTCTTAGCTGACAGGAGTGGCACCCAGTGTGGTCTTCTGCTGCTGTAGCCCATCCGCCTCAAGGTTCGACGTGTTGTGCGTTCAGAGATGCTCTTCAGCATACCTCGATTGTAACGGGTCATTTGAGTTACTGTTGCCTTTCTATCAGCTCGAACTAGTCTGGCCATTCTCCTCTGACCTCTGGCATCAACAAGGCATTTGGGCCCACAGAACTGCCGCTCACTGGATATTTTCTCTTTTTCGGACCATTCTCTGTAAACCCTAGAGATGGTTGTGCTTGAAAATCCCAGTAGATCAGCAGTTTCTGAAATGCTCAGACCAGTCCATCTGGCACCAACAACCAAGCTACGTTCAAATTCACTTAAATCACCTTTCTTCTCCATTCTCATGCTCGGTTTGAACTGCAGCAGATCGTCATGTCTACATGCCTAAATGCATTGAGTTGCTGCCATGTGATTGGCTGATTAGAAATTTGATATACACCTGTCCAACTGCTTAACGAGCAGGAAGACAAACGTGTGAATGAAACAAAACACAACTCCACAACTAACACGACTTCTCACAAGAGTCAATTTGGCACAATATACTGTAGGCCCTTTAAATATCCAAGTAATTAAACACAACACAGAAGCACCATCCGATTCATTGATAAACCCAGTCAATCTTTTATATATCCGTCCATTCAACTGGTGGCATTTCTCTCTTCCTCTTTCTTCTCCCTCTATTACAAACAGCAGCTGCAGCAGAGACCAAGCCAAGCCCCTAAAGCCCAGAAAGAGGGACAGAAAGGCTGTAAATACCAGCGGCCTCCTGTCTCCACTCTGTAACAGTCTCTGAATACAAGCCAAAAGTCCACAGACAGCCAGAGAGGTGGGCAGTGATCTAAGAGATGTCCATTTTTACTGGCAAAAAAACAAGAACAGAACTAGTGCATTTTCAGCAGTTTGCAGTCGTCCAAAGTAGAGCATGGACGCAATTAGCAAATCACAAAAAATGCAATCCTGTTTTACTCTGCATAAAAACTGCTAACCCTGTAGTTTAGATCTGTATACATATGTTCTGAAATGTGATTCTTGGTCAGTTTGTGTTTCATTCAGTCTTTTCGTTAATTATTCTAGAGGTGTTTAGAATGAACGTTGAAAAGAATCCTATTATGTTGATTTTATTGCGTGTTATAAAGAGCTCTATAAATAAAGACTGACTGATAAAAACATGTTGATTTAACTTTTTTACTTTTGACACCTGCTCAAATGAGTATCTAGTTTCGATACGAGTTTTAATATAGATTAGTATCTGATTTTCGATACTTTTGACAATCCTAGTTGCCTCTATAAGCACTGAAATAGAACAAATATAGAATGAGTATAGAATTTTGCACAGTCATTGGTTCCACAAAAAGCAATGACACACTAGGTAAGCCAAAAGTCAACTTTTTCTAATAGCAGTTGTCTCCTATTGATTTTGCAAGTTTCTAAATGGAGGTTTTGAATAAGACATGTGAATTGATCTGTTTGCCCAAATTGGGAGCTGGCCTTGAGATGGGCGGGGAAGGCGATTTCTGTATTCACTCTTACATTAGAGACATATTTCTTGCTATAATTATCTATAGTTGACAGGCCATATAGAATTCAGCTCATACATTTCTGTCAATATAGTGTAGCTCTGTATCCAGCAAGTCTCAGTAAGATTCGGCATTTTTTTTCCTACACAGTAAAAGATGCCTCACAAAAGGGCTGTAATTAATCCAATTTTAATCAAAAATAGATTCAAATAATACACTTGAGTCATTTTAATCAAGAGGTTTAGAATATAGATTTTCTGCGAGTCTCATTCATGAAATTGACACTGAAAGCACTGTTTTGTTTTGTTTTGTTTTTAAGTTAAATTAGAAACTTATCAATATGGGGGGGATTGTTTTAGTTTTTCTTTTTTTTTTTTTTCATAATAACCTTTACCTCACACTCAAATGCTCATAATTGAAACTGTGTCAAATTTGAGTTTTCATGGTCCACTGCAAATGCAACTACGAGCGCCATGAGAGTCCGTCTATAAGCAAAACCACAGTGATCTCACCACTGTGGAGTCATACAAAAGTATACAATTTTGAATTTGCAAAACATGATTAAATATATGAACTTGTGCTTAATGTTTAAAGTGGTCCATGGCGTGTCCTGTCCTCCTCTTGGACACTTTGTCAATGTGAGATGTGCTGTTGTTTGAAACAGCAGGGGGCGTCAGAGGAGAGTGTGACAGAGCCTCTTCTCACCGAGAGTGGCTCAGAAGAGGAACGCAGTGACCTGTGATTATCAAGGAAATGGCCACAAATACACCTGAGAAGGAGACTTTTTCAAAAATCAAATCTGTCAGCAATCTGAATAATGTACTTTTTAATTCTCTCTGAATCATAGAGACGCAATGCCATGTCTGCCTTGTGTTTTCTACAATGTTTTTTTACAATGTCTTTTATTGCATATCTGTATATTTCTATGTATACTAATTTTGCCTGTTTTTTAAGGTGACTTTTTAACAAATGTCCAAGGACAGCAGATTGGTTGCTTAGTTTTGTACCTATATTGTAAACAACAGAAAACCACATTTCTTGAAAAGGAGTGGGAAGAAGAAAAACTTTAAAAAGTATTAATATGCACTTCTGTTTGTTGATTACTTCCTATTTACTTCCAATTTCCTACCGTCATCTTAAGGTTTTTAATATAACACAGATATTAGGTTCAAGTGAACGCCTCATAATACACACAGAACGCCCCAACGCCTTTTACAATAGAAAAACAGCACTTAGTTTGCCCCATTCACTTTGACTACCAACAGTGTTATCACGGCAGCAAGTATCACAGCTTTTTCCTTAACAAGGTCAAGAGAGAACATTATGCTTTCCCAGGAAGTAATCAGTGCCAATGTCCCATCATGACTGGTTTTATTACAGGGAACAGATTGGTAACGGGGGCTGTGTTATGAATGAAAAAGGCCAATTTCCAATGCAATCACTGAGCATATACTTTGCACAATAGTCATTTTATTGCCATTGTACAGTAGGTTCAGCTATTTTCTGGAATAGTGTTAAAAGTAAATTGTGCCTAGTCTGAAAATGCCTTAAAAAATTGTGTTGTTGTTCAAATATCAAAATGTCTTGATTTCAGTACAAAAGAAAATACTCAATACTGCTTTTGATACCATAATGATAATCAAAAATACTTAAAAATACAATCTATTGTAATATTTAATACAAAATTATAGGAGTTTCCTTAATATTACCACATATTCTCAAATTAGTACACTTTCAATACTAGTTTTAGTATTGATCAATATCTTATATCAATATCAATATTTTATGACCATAGTAGTAGTAGTAGTAATAGTAATAGTAGTAAAGATAGATCAGGCCGATATTTGTACTTTTCAGCATATCAGCCATCGGCTCTAAATCTCCAGTTTTTTTCAGCATCAGCCATGAAAAAACATATTGGTCAATCTCTTAAAAGTAGTCAATAGTATCGTCAATAGTATAGTAATGTACATGGATATAAGGAGGCAGTTTTTTTTTTTTCCTATTTATTTTCATTTTTTGACCGTCCTCAATGTGAAAACAATCTTACCCACCACATCCACATCCACAAAGAAGGTTTTTTTTAGCAGTTTACTGGAATTAGTCTCTTTTATTAGCTGGATAATTATCACATTACAAGACTTTATATGGAGCACAGCAGAAATGAGAATGCACTAACTGCTAACACATAACATATTTAGACCACCGTGTTACCTTTTATTGTTTTCAAAATGCTATAGTTGCCAAAATATACAGTATTAATCCTTTTTGATGGTTCCTTTGCTCCTCGCATTAAGTCACTCCCCCTTCAGAGCGCTATCACAACACAATCAGCGTGCATTCTGCTAATAAAACTACAGCACATCGCATCACGTTTGTCAAGTTGCTGTGTACAGTTTTGTATCAAGTTTTTCTATAGGTTATTTATAGAGAATTGCCGTGTGGGAGCTTGGGTGACGTAGGCTTGTGGGCGGAGCATCGCACTGAATCTCACAGCTAACCGGAAGGGGGTTTTGAATTGGGCCCGGGAGATCTCTAAATTACTCAAACATGCATGGATGACATCTGAAACCTCTTCAGGCATGCAGTGATGAAGGAATAATATTATAACTTGGTATAAAGCTAAAAAATATATATATATTTTGCATAATGCCCCCTCTTTAATTAGATTTCTTTAAAGGTGCTATATTACTTAAAGCTTTTAGCCAAGTTTGAATAGCGTTACCTCCTCAAAAACACACCTGGAGTTGTGTTTTGTTTCATTCACACGTTTGAGTAAACTTTTATCTTTACTCTGTCTACATCTCCAAAGCTCAAAATGCTCTGTTCCACCTTGTGATGTCATGAAGCCGTAGTTTAAGTTAACAGCTTCGTTTACCTTTAATCCATTAGAGATTAGCAATTCCAGGTCTGAAATCATCAAAATGAATCTAGTGGTAAATGAGTGAGTGGAGTTTAAAAACAAAGTGGAGCAGTTCCCTTTTTTTGAGAAGAACTCAGCCTAAATCTGCAGGTTTGTGTGTTAAACATGTGTAAATGAAACAAAACACAACTCCAGGTGTGTTTTTGAAGAGGAAACATTATAACAAATAAATGAGAAAATGGCGTAATATGGGCCCTTTAATCTTCATAAACGCTACATAGAGAGCAGTGCCTTACCTGTCGTAGTGTCTTGAGCATCTCCGTAGCCTCGTCGTGTTTTCCCTGTTTGGCCAACAGCATCATCTCCTGTATCATCCCAATGCGTCTCTGGTACGGAGGAGGAGGGCTGCCACTTCGGTTCAGCCTGTCCCCAGACTTCAGCATCAGAGAGGCCAGTATGTCACTCCCTCGCTCCTTCGTAGGGGTCCTCTTCCAGCTGTGTTGGGGACTGGGCCCTGCTGAATCTTGTCCTTTGGTTTGCTTGGCCCCCATAGCGCCCCCTTACTGTGAGCTGTGATAACGAGACGCACCAACGCAGCAAGCACCGTCTATTACAGATACTTTGGTCATGACAAAGTTGGCAGGTGGTGAATCATCATGATAACTGCTTTGAAAACTGCTAGAAAGAAATATCTGGCGTTAAATACCACAAGGCGAGTCTCTTAACAAAAGGGAGTATGACTACAGCCTTTCCAGTGGATGGTGTGAGAGTTCCACAGCAATGGTGTCCTGAAATAGAGGAAAGAAAGAATAAAAGATTAAAACGATTAAAGGGCCCATGCAAGAGTCAATTTTGTGTAATATTTCACAAGACTGATTACATTCATTATCATTATCTACAATGTACTCCAATAAAACAGACACCCTGTGAGATCATTATAACCAATACAGGTAGAGTAATATTCAGAAAACATCAAATATGCAAATGCGTTTCTGTTTTTGGTGAATTAGTTTCTTATTTCTCCCAAAGAACTTTCAGTAGTCACCCAACTGCCATTATAAATTAAATGTAATTCATGTTGTCAAAAATATTGAAAATCAGATATTAATCAATACAAAAAATAGTATCAAAGTGAGATACACATTTGAGCAAGTGTCGATACTAAAAATAGCCGCTTTCACACAGAAATGAACCTTTCGGGAATGTCTTTAGAATGATCTTGAGCTGTATCAGAACAAGTATAAGAGCACATAGACTAGTATACACCCATGGACCACTATGGAACCTACAGGACCACTGAGGATTACACAGATATAAGACCACATAAGATATAAAACAAAGTACTATGGATTAATATTGAAAATCACATTCTATTGTCTAATAAAGAGTGTTTTGTGAGTGTGAGTCTATTCCTTAGTATTAAAATCGAGTCTGAAAAATATCTGATCTGTGTAACTTCTTCTGCACTAAAAATTGATGTCCATGAAAATATGAATGTATGCACTCATATGAGGATGGATGCTCAGCAGCACATGGACCGAGCACTTTTATAACTTACTACAATGTAGTCCTATATTGCACAAAACCAGCTCTACCTGGAGTTGTGTTTTATTTCATTTGCACGTGTGAGTAGTGCTGCATTATTAGGCGGTCTGCATCTACAAAGCTCAAAATACTAATAATTCCACTTTGTGATGTCATGAAGCGATAGTTTTCAAGTTAGCAGCTCCTTTCAACTTTAGTTCAATGGAAATTCAAGGGCTGAAACGATCCAAATGATTCTAGTGAAGGTGTGTGGAGTTTAAAAGCACAGGGTAGCACTTCCTGTATTACCACATGACATCACAAGGTGGAGCAAAGTGTTTTCTGTTTGAGAAAAGAACTTAGCCTAAATATGTAGGATTTGTGTATTAAAGATGAGTGAATGAAACAAAACACAACTTCGAGTATGTTTGTGATGAGGAAACATTATAACATAGATTAAAAATAACTTAATATGGCCCTTTAACTAGAGCTTTTGTCTGGTTTAACCATAATCCAAAAGATAAGAGGCATGGTTTACATGTAAAAGGCCCTATAGTGGAGAATAAACAGTACACACCAAAGTTGTTTACTCCTGTTTCCATGACGAGGGGCACTTATGTGTCCAGTGACAAAATGGAGGAACACTTTGTTGTGATAGTTGACTCTAATTGAAGGTTGTTGTGGCAACAAACAAGGACAGGCCTTGTTACAAAAACAGGCGGAAAGATTTTTTATCTAAACTAATTACACCAATTGAAACACAAATACTGCGATTAGGGACAATAAAATATAACTATGATTAGTTTATCTATTCAGTAACAAGAACGTGATGATGGTTCTACTCTGGGTCCACTTTTATGATGTTTTTGGGTTGAGTGATTGACATTACATGACATTATATTTTTGACAAAACTGGACTAGACCAGGACTGAACTAGGACTACACCACGACCAAACCAAGTCAACATCAGGACTAAAGTGGGGCTCAAACCAGGACCAAGACAAGTGTGAATCCCCCTGAAGCGTTAAATGAGTTCCCATTTTAGTCAGCGCGAAAAGAGGCACAGCTTAGCCCCCAGTCATTAAAATGGTGTGAAGGCCATGAGTAAAAGTAGAAAATCATAGTTGTATGAGTGATTTTCATGATTTAAATACATTACAGGATGACATTAAAATGGCCCGGAACAAGATTGTGCGTAACATTGCACATGATTATTATATAAATGAAGGAAATTAAAGATTTACTTAATGACTACAAGGAAATGATTCATGATGAACTGTGAAAGTAAGTACACAATGTAACTGTGGTGCAGGGGGTGGGAGTTTATACGGTTTTCTTCTAAATTTGTTATTGTATTATGAATATATAGCAAACCTACTAAGTGAGCTTTTACCATGTACATGTAAAGACTGTATACTTGTAATTAATGTCATAAGCTTAAAATAAAAAGTCAATCAATCAAATGCATTGCTCTTTGGGTAAAAATCGTAAATAATACAATGTTTGAGTAGTTTTAGAATGGCCTTGATCTATAAAAATATATTTAAATCAGCATTGTGGTATTAAAAAAAGGTTAATCAAGCCTATATTTTAGTTTGGCTACTGTAAACTAGTAGGTGTGTTAGTTTCAGAGTAGTTTCAGTGTAGTGAGCTCCTCCCTTCAGGCAGTGTCCACCAGCGTCTGAACAGAACTGAAGAAGCTGTTCACTTTTATCCAGTTGACAGAATTGAATTTTTCTTTTGCTTTTTAGTATTGTGATAACACTAACAGCTGCTGAAAACCATTAACATATTGCTAAAAATATGCCTCTCCTTCAGATAAGGCAAACCTCCAGGCAAAATATGTAATCTCATCTGGAGCAGTTTGCAGCAGAGATACTCTTCCAGGGAGTCCATATGTTACAGATTAGCGCAATTTATTCCAGTAATTTATTTGACTTAATACAGTGACTCTAAAGCAAAGCAACTAAGATAATATTTGACTTTCCACGTACTACCAGATTTAAAAACAGACCCGGAAAGACAGGCCTATACAAGAACTAAACCAGGTCTAAAATGAGACTAACCATGGAAAAGGAGGTCACACACATTAAAGGTCCTACATTACGCCAAATTGACTTTTGTGAGATTTAAGTCATGTTATAATGTTGTTACTTCATCAAAAACAGACCTGGAGTTGTGTTTTGTTTCTTTCACACATGTTTGAGTAATCCTGCATTATTAATCTACATCTCCAAAGCTCAAAATGGTCTGTTTTCAAGTTAATAGCTACATTTTATGTTTCATTTAGTGGAGATTGGCGATTCCAGAGCTGAAATTATCCAAATTATTCTAGTAAAGGTGTATAGAATTTAAAAACACAATGGAGCACTTCCTGTTTTAGCAAATGGCATCACTAGTCCGAACAGGGTGTTTTCCTAAATACAAGATTTGTGTGTTAAATGAAGCAAAACACAACTCCAGGTATGTTTTTGACAAGGAAACAACATTATAACAATATGGTCCCTTTAAAAGAGCTACATTTTGATTCCATACAGACAAAAAATAAAAATAAAAAATCACCTTATGTCCTCATTTGGCCCCATACTTTGCGCACAGCATCCTCTCTTCATTTTTGTTTACTCAGTGATGGGGCAGGTGCACTGTGCAGGCGGAGCTACGGGGTGCACAGGCGCAGGTGGCAAACATGTCCAGCGCGTTTAGAAGTAACCGGGCCCCGTATGGCTACAGATGAAACAGTTGCTGAAATCTCCTGCGATTCGTGGCTCAAGTGGGGAACAGATCCGTGGACAGCGCCCGCAGCATGGTCGTGCACAGCGCAGCCAACTCGGGACAGAGGATGTGATCTTCGGTACAAAATGGCTCACCTATCCCGTAGCCTCCTCCTATCCCGTGTGCAACTTCTGACCGCTTACCTCCCCCAAATCAACCGCATCTTCCGCTTATCCTCTCCCGTTTCATCGCAAACGTCAGTAAATCCGCGGAAGAAGCGATTGAGAGCGATGTGAAGACGGCGTGATGCGTTTGCGGCAGGGCATGGCAATGTTTACGTCTACTGTAGAGAGAAAGGGAGAGAGATAGTCAGGGAGGGAGGACGGCGCAGCTCGCCTCCTTCCAAAGAGCCCCAATCAAGTCACGTATTTCCGCGCTATGCCCCAAAACAATACCGTTCTTCCACGTGGCGTCATGGCGTAGCGGTGGCCGAGCGCAAACGTGCCAAAAACCGCTCCAAAGCCGCGCAGGGAGTGGAGGACAGTGGAGGGGTCTTGTGGTCTTGTGGACTCGCCTGCTGACTGGCACTGATGCTGGCTGCTGATGTTGTGTGAATGAGGAGGAGGAAGATGAGAGGGGAGGGGAGCACGCAGAGGGAAAGTTTAAAGGTGCACTACGTAACTTTTGCCTGGAGGTGTTATGGCTACCTTTGCCTGTCATGTTCCACAGTAATACATTAAACGTGCTATATTAGACCAAACTGGCTCTTTTTACCACGTTGTAATGTTGTTACCTCCTGTGTTTTGTTTTATTCACACGTTTGAATAATGCTGCATTATCGGTCTGTCTGCATCTCCAAAACTCAAAATGCTCTATTCCACCTTGTGATGTCATGTAGTGGTAATTTTCAAGTTAACAGCTACCCTTTACCTTTCGTTCAGGGCTGAAATCATTCAAATGATTCTAGTGAAGATGTGTGGAGTTTAAAAACACGGTGGAGCCATTTCTGTACTACCACATGACATCACAAGGCGGAACAGAGTATTTTCAGTCAGTTTGAGAGAAACAAAACAAAACTCCAGGCTTGTTTTTGATGAGGAAACATTAAAACATAGATCAGAAAATAGCGTAACATGGGCCCTTTAAATATTTTTGCATTGATTATGTTTTTTTGCTCAGAAAAACATAAAAAAACATATTTTGTAAGAAGGGTCGACTCTCCACAGATCAGACCTGTCACTTAACTTGATTGTCTCAATGGAGATTGAGGAGTTCAGTGCCAAACTGTGGAATATTCCTGTCAAAGCAATAATAGCGTATTCTCCATCAGGAAAGTTAAGGTACATGTTTAAACTTTTATCTCCTAAAATATGATGCATTATGGCCACGTGTAATCAGACTCACCGAGCTGCTAAAATTGCCTCAAGAAAACATAAAATAGCACAGAACGTGTTTTATGTCGTCTCAAAATCGAATTATTGCAAATGTTATCCTGACTTTAGACAACACGTGTTTTAGCCAGCCTACCCTGATTTTGCACATTTCTTTACCTTAGTACAGTTAATACAAGCCACAAATATGAACAATTGTTAATCAAATTGAAAAATCAAGTTGCAGCAGAATATAAAATAACTTTCTCTCACCACATCATGCAGCAAAGTAGTAAAATGTGTCAAATACTTAAGTTTATAGCGAATCACGTACTTCTATTACAAAGCCTTTAAGCTAGTCTACATCGACATCTGGTGGCGGCTGCTTGTATTACACGCTGTTGATTCTTAAATTGAATTAATCCGAGTTCATGAATTGTGAAAGAAAAAAAATAAATAAATACAGAAATACATTACAATTTTCAAAAGGAATATTTATTTGATTTGCCTTTAATACATTTCTATTTACAGTATTTAACCTTCAGACGAGGTGTCACAGGAATTCCAAACAGAAATCCTCTCTTCCTTTAAACAAACCAACTTTTTAGGTCTGTGACTTTTGTCAACAGGAACAATTTAGTTCAAATATCAAGAATTAATTTAAATAACAACAATTTTTATTTTATTTTATTTTTTTACAATATGTATTGGCCCATCATTCCTAAATGTATGCAACTGCTGCTTTTAAAATGAATCGTAGCCTTTTATAACGACTTCAGAAGGGCAAAAGTGAGACAAAAGCACAAACTGGAGTGCCTTAGCCCCCAGTAGCAAAAAGCTTAAAAGTCCAAGAGTCCATTGTAAACAGAAAAGATTATAAATAATTAAACATGCACTGTGTTACTTTCTGGTGGATGGTCTGCCAGTTGCTTGTATCCATGGAGACTGTATTACTTTTCCTGGAACGCTCTACAGTAGAGCAGTGAACTTATCTTATTTCCAAGAAGAACACACAAGGCCGAGTTACATGTCAGATCTGAAGAGTTTTTCAACCAGTTTCTTCAGTATAAAAAAAACACCTGCAATTCAATAAATTCCAGGTAGATACATTTAACGCCATACACTGGAACATTCTCCACAAAACAATAATATTCCCATGGAGATCAGCAGTAGCAGACTCGCCAATAAAGTTACACAGTGTCTCTTTAAGTTGTTGCCAAGCCCAAGTGAAGATCACTGAACATTGAATCACAGTAGAGGACGTGCTAAAGATAGCATTGGGAAACTGCCATCTACTAAACATGGAAAAATCACAAGATTACATTTAAAAGTCAAAAATGGCACAGAATGGGATATGTAGCTTTTAAAAGACAGATTACTTGAAGACATTTTAGAATTTTAGTCATCTTGCACAGTCTAGTTGAATTGGGATGTCCCGACCCATTTTGCACTTTGTCCTGTCCTATGTAACTTCTAAGGTGGAGGGTCTGCTACTTGCTTGTCTCCATGGAGATGTTATTTCTTTGCCTGGAATGTTCCACAGTAGGGAATTAAACATATCTTCCTTGCATTTCAGGGGTTTTATAGCTCAAAAGTACCTTAAAAAAACATGAATTCTTACCATGTGCAGGTTTGCTTCTCCATAGATCTGACCATTAACATATCTCCACTGTGAATAATCAAGGCAAAACTGTAATATTTCCACGGAGACAAGCAGGTGGCGGACCCTCCACCGGAAAAGTTACACAGAGTACCTTTAATACCCTAATTTGGAATTTTACAACATACACGTTTTTTTTTCCATTTTCACTTTTTTTAAAAATTGGCTTTTTGCTGCATTTTTTCACAGTTCTGCCTATCTTCCAGACTCCATTCACAATATTATCAATGTTTATCTGACTCCCTCTAGAATCAAGACAAACCAAGTAAAACAAATACTGCCAACAAGGAGACAGATTAGAAGTCCCCAGAAAAAGTTGTGAAGAAATGGCTTTTTGCAGCACTTTTTGTCCACTATGATTCAATGTTCACTTTTACTTTTTGCTGCATTCTTAGCTCTAATCACTGTAGTTATCACAAATGTTGAAAACGGGGCCACGAAATACAGGTCAGTCATAATTTTCTCCAGACAAACAAGATCATTAAGTAAGGACGTCAGCCTTGGGTTATTTTGGTAACAACAATACAAGCTGTAACTCAAAGAGAAATAATTATCTCTAAATGAGCCCAAATCACGGCAAAAGTACTATATTCTCATGACAAACCAATTTTATTTTAACAAGAGTTTTGTGCCAGATTTTCTATTGAAGACTGCGTGTAGTGTGCGTGCTGTATAGCCCTAACACTGTCATTCAACTGTCTTTTTTCCCTTATCAAAAATGATGTAAGTATAGAAGACAGGGGGGTATTTAAACAGCAAAAGGGCAGCATTAGCGAAACCAGGATCCAGACATCGTTATAGGTGTGCTCTTGGGTTTTTGCGGTTAAAACGTGTATCCTGCGGGGGGTGCTTTGTCGTCTTTGTTGCTCTCCAAAGAGAAAGGAGGAATGCGAACGTCAAAGTGGGAGCCATCGGTTCTTTCGATGCGGAACGTTCCCCTAGTGGCAAAAAAGAGACATTAGAGTTAGTCGTTTTCAAAAATAAATACAATAAATTATATCTTTATTGGACTAATATGAGCCAAACATTGAACCAACCAAGATCTGAACAAATTGATAAGACAGAAACCAGTAAAATGACTTAAAGGGACAATATGCATCTTTGTGGGGGAGGATCTGCCACTTGCTTGTCTCCACGGAGAGGCCTGGAACGTTCCCCAGTACGGCATTAAACTATTATCTAGCTCCACAGATCAGATTTGTGGAGAGGCATGCCCACTCACAGTAAGAATGTGTGTTTTTCAGTATATTTATGCGCAATGAAACACTTGCAACTGAATCAATGCATAATATCGTAATGCCATATTGTGGAACATTCCAGGCAGAACAATAACATCTCCATTAGTTCTACACAAGCTCTGGTCCAGGACTATTACGGAGCTGAACCAGGAATCAAGGAGCTACAGAATTGCATATTAACTGAGTGATTTTAAAACACTCTTACCACATGTGACCACTAGGGGCCTGCAAAGAGACGTGACTGCTGTACTGAAAGGCTGGCTGTTCTTTAGACAACACTGGCTCCTGCAGGGAAAAAAAAAATACAGAAATAGACAAAGGTTAAATATGTAAGAAATACACTTTTATTAAATGTATATTACTGTTGTATTATTGGATTTTAAGATCCACTATGTAACTTTTTGGTTGGGGGTCCGTCACCTGCTTGTTTCTGTGGATATGCCATTGCTCTGCCTGGAATGTTCCACAGTATGACATTAAACAGATCAACCTTAGATTTATCTAAGATTTATTAAATTACAGCTCAAAATTATCTATAGCGGGGTCGTCTCTCCACAGATCTGACCTGTAGCTTGGTCTGGTTTGGTCTCCATGAATACCATACTGTGAAACATTCAAGTATTTGACGGGCCCTCCACCAGAAAAGTTACACAATGCACCTTTAATATGGAAGAAGAATACAATTTAAAGCGTTATGGAATCAGTTCGAAAAAATAATAAAGTATCCATTTAGCTTACCCTAACCCTAACCATTCAAAAGATAATATTTTGTATTAAATTGTCATGGCAACAGTCCTCATTTTTCATCATTCTGAAACCCATTCATAGCCAGCATTATAATGGAATGACTTTAGCTCACATTTTATTACGATATTGGTTAGTTACTACAGTATTTGCTCTATTAACATAATCGCATAATAAATTGTATTTTTGTCTGGTTAATGTAGCGCTCACCCGCCCCACGACTCCTCTCCCCCTCACAGTCTCCAGGGTCCCGGACAGACTGAAGATCCTCCAGTGTCTCTCTCGGAGCTGGACCACCTCGCTCCCCATGTTCTCCAGACGGATGCAGTACCGCCACTAAACACACGGTAATGGACTTAAACAAACTTTATTGATCCACAAGGGAAATTATTTGGACACAGCAGCTCACACATCAGAATATACTAGAATAAGAAACAGCAACAATATAAATGCTCATAATACACTGTAAATACGTAGCAAAAATAGCAAGAAACAGGTGTTAAATAAGGCATAATTATATAAATGTAAAAGTAAGACAATATATCTTGGCTATTATATGCAAGAGGTGGGCAAGGAGAACAGTGCAAAGATGAAATCATGACTGAGAGGACATAGGTTATCCGTTACTTAAGACCGAGTTGTTGTACAGTTGTCGGGAGTATTATATGTTACATAAGGGTGAGTTGTTGTACTGTTATAGGGAGTATGGTATGAATGTTGCCCAGTATCTAACAAATAATAACAGACTAAGGGTAACTGCTTGGTTTCATAAGACAAACACATTTGCTGTGGGCATCTACTTAGAAAGCATTTTACTGTTCGATAATCAGCAAGTGCAACTTAGCATGGTAGTTGTCCGAGTGTCCGAGTTGTGAAAATCGCTTATATACCCATTGCAGTGATTAATTAGGATGCCCGGAATGAATAAGGAAAGTGAGGAATAACTTTGGACTATTGCAAACCATTTAAAATGTACTACTTGTGTTTTTTCATGTTTAAAGACAGTAAAATCAAGTACAGCGGCTTTAAGAATGATTTGGATTAAGGTTAAACTCAGTGTGGTCATTATAAAGTTTTGTCAAAAATGTTTTACTTACCCAATAAACATGAGAGTTTTGAGCCTCCTAAAAACAGACAAACAGAATTATCACAAATGCACGTCTAAAATGGTCATATCATAGTGATGTTTGGGGCAGTCTTTTGTTTACCGACCCTCATGCCCATGTAGAAGGGGATGACGGTGACTCTGATGTTTTCGGTGGTCTCTCGGTGCACATCTGACAGCTCCAGCCAGGGGTGGTTCTTCTCCTGCCACGCCTTCAGGGTGTCTCTGGCAATGAACGGGGGCGCTAGGGGCAAACAACATATAAAGATCCCAGCTAAAGATTTGTACACATCAAAATATTGTAATTGGAAGCTTAATTATGATACATTATTAAGAAATATTAACAGTTTAAAAGCCTCAGTAGACTATTGCTATGTTTACATGAGAGCTTTAATTCTGAATAAAAATGAAAACACTTAATTCCTAATGAAAATGATTATTCAGAATTAAACTCAATTCCGAAGTAAGTGGGTGGTTTATTCCGATTTTAAAGCTGAATTAATTTATTCAAACTAATTAATTAGTCCGTCTTCTTCCTCCTTCTCCGACACTCTCCTCCTCCTTAGCTGACAGACGTAAACTGTGATGATAGAATTCTCCAGCTGCTGCTTAATTATCATCAGAACGACTAAGAAAAAAGTTTGAATCATGTTTGTGTCCATGGGGTAACGACAAACCGAGATGACAAAAAAGCCAGTAGCAGCTGAAGTGTGCATTTTTTCCGGTAGATGTAAATGTGTTCGTGTGCCCCCTGTCCAATCAGAACCCTTCCCGACCCCCAGAGAGTGAGCGGAATTAAATAAAGGCGATTTAACGTGATTTCCATGTAAACCTCAATTCGGAATTATTATTTCCATGTAAACTCGAAGGACAATATTTTAATTCAGAACTATTTAATTCAGACCAATTAAATCAGAATTAAAAAACATCATGTAAACGTGGCCTATGTCATGAAATGATGTCCCTTTCATTGGTGCATTTTCAGTAGATTTTTCAAACACAAAACGGCTTTAATTGTTGCGGCTGTGGCTACAACAGCAGTTTACCACCACCGAGTGTGGAGTGAATGAATAATGACACAGTGTAGTGCTTTGAGAGGCTTCCACAAGCCTGTAAAGCGCATTACAAGCGCAAGGCATTATTATTATTATTATTCTAATCATATTTTTGTAATATCCATGTAGACAAGTGTAGAAGGTTACATTTGGATGGGTTGTAGATGAGGAAGCGCTCGAACAGTTCATGGTGAATGGGGATCTGCTCTGTCGAGTGATAGGGGAGGATGTCTTCATGGCTCACATAGTCCAGACCTAAGCAGAAATGGTACAAACATGTTAATCATATGAAGAACAGAAAAAAATTAAAACAGTAGTCGGCCTACACTTGTTTTTTATTAAATATACTGTAGGAGTTATTTGTTAAGGGTAAAAATGACAAACTCACAATTTCAAACTAATAATCAAGATTTAGCCATAGTTTAAATAATTGAGACTCTGCAGTGACATCATCACGTTGGGGGTGTAAGTCGGGTCTTTTTGGTCAGATTGCGTTCAAATAAAACTCAGATTCAAGTCTAACAAAGCCTCAGAAAGAGCAGGGCATCACACCCCCAGGGAACGTACATGACACCGGCTGCAAATATTACAGCCAGAGGGAAGAAGGCAGGATCGGATCATTATTTTTTTCTTGCAAATGTTAGCTCCCAGCCACCAGCAAGTGCCTTCAAACCTGATTTAAATCTGAATTTTGAGCATAAGAAACTGTTTACTTTGTTGATTCATACATCGTTTAAAGTTGTGGTGTGTGAGGACCATTATCACGCATGCAAATTTGCGAAAAACTAAAAAAGATTGTCAACCACTAATGAGAAAAGCGTTTTAAAACGTTTGTTTGTGCAGCAGGGATCAGACCTGGGATGGCGTACAGGGCTCTGCTGTCGTCGTGATTTGCCAAAAATGTCACCGCTTCTGTCTGGGACCTCTGAGACTAGAGATAAAAACAAATCAAAAGTTAGAATTTGTCCTGTTGAAAAGGACTTTGCAGATAACGCATTATTGACACTGGTCGAAAGGGGGTGGTTAAATTTACCAAAAAGAGTAAAAAATTATACTACTAGTTATGATAAGCAGGTCATGTATTAGTTTTTGTTGTCATTATGAAAGCGCACAGGTTTTATACAAAAGGTAAAAGGAGCTGTTAACTTGAAAACTACCACTACATTGACATCACAAAGTAGATCAGAGCATTTTGAGCGTTGGAGATGTAGACTAGTAATTAAAGGATTACTCAAACATGTATGAATGAAACAAAACACAACTCCAAGTGCGTAGCTAAAACTTGAGAATATCCATCTACTGAAGTCACAAATGTACACAGAATCTTTTTCATAAAGCAAAGCTGCTGAATGTGACATACTATGTGTGGGCAGTCTCTGGTGTCGATCAGGACTTGGTAGTAGGTGTGAGTTTTGCCCTTCACCTCTTTCGACCCGTGAGCTCCGGGTGGCTCTGGTTTACTGAGAAAACAGAAAGTAACATGTAAAAATAAACAACAATAGAACATTTTAGCTGTTTTTGTAATCAAGTTTTGTCCAGATGTAGTTATGGGCCAGGGAAGTGTTGTTCAAAAGCATTTGGACAAGAAGGAAAATTATCTGAATAAGTTCTATGGACGGACATAGTTTTATTAGAACAAGACCATATGTTGTTTTAAAGGTGTAACTAGTAACTATTTTGGTTGTGGGTCCGTCATCTGCTTGTTTCTATGGATATGTCACTGCTCTACCTGGAATGTTCCACAGTATGACATTAAACAGCTCTACTTTATATGTATTCAATTACAGGTTATTTTATTGCTCAAAAATACCCAGAAAAACAGGCATTCTGACTGTGAACGGGGCTGCTTTTCCACAGATCTGACCTGTAACTTGGCCTGACTTGGTCTCCGTGGAGATAGAAAGGTTTAATACCATACTGCGAAACATTCCAGACAACCTTTTAGCATTATTGAGAACCATTAATCGGATTAATATGGTTAAAATTGCCAAAAATACACCACCAGAGGAATATTGTTGTCACTCTAACTAGAATCTAACTCGATTTTATGGCTCAGTACTGATTTGGCTAACCACAATAAAAATCATTCTTTTGAAGACATGAGAATGACATTTTTAACTCAAAACTAACACAGTTTTGGGTTCATCATATGCACTATTAGACAATATTGGGTATTACACCTAAAGTGGAAGAATGAGTCTGACTGTGAACACTGTAACTCATGTATCTGAGCTGATGCATTCAAATAGAGGTTGGGGTTTCACCGGTCCAGGTGTGGTGACGGAATGCGACGAGTTTTACTTATTGATTTAATGGAGTGTTTGTATTAATATGCATTAGGGGTTGGACGCGACCATTTTCACGAGACGAGACACAACGAGACGAGATGAGATTTTGACATCATTTGTACTAAACAAGTAGTGCAATCTGTTTCACAATGTTGGCTTCGTATATTTTATGTAATACTTTAGTGATCATTGTAGTACTGCTTCTTGGAACTACAGCTATTCAAACTATATAACTCACCAGCTCTTAACTCTTTTTTGTCCAGGCAAAACGTAAATTCAAAAACTCACGAGATCAAGTTTTCTCATGTGTGCACAATCTTGTGGCAATTTTAATTTACATTGTATTTTATTTATTGATTTTTATTTTATTGGCATGTACGCCATTTATGACACCAACTTGTCCAGGGACTGAACGTGGAAATGAGCAATTTTGCTATAACCTGCACAAACATATTACCTCTTTGGGTAGGTCAATGTTTTTAATGTGCATTGTCCCTGATTAATTAACAAATAAACTAAACTAGATCCACTCAGGGCCAAGATGCCTTAGAGACCCAGGATCCACTATATTTTTGTGATTTTAGAGATTTTTTTGTGATTTTGGTTCACCTGTCGGACATGGGAGGGGTGACGTCGCGGTCGTAGAGTCTGGCGTGCCAAGGGAACAGGACAATGCCCCTGTATCCAAACACACTGTGCAGGAAGAGCTGTGGAAAACACGGACGACTGTCACAAATAATGAGATTACAGTGATAAATGGTTTAACAGTCTGTACAGTAGATTAGATTAGCAGCACCTAACAAGATGTCGGAAATGTGCAGCTAAATATAATGTTGTGTTATTCTTGTTCTCAAAATATTTACAGTGAATTGTATCACTGTTCATGGGAATTTATGTTTAGTTATTTGCAGGTCGAATCAAATTGTGTATTTGTTTTAATTACTTTACCTTAATTTAATACAGTATAACATAAACGGCAAACTGTAAAACGTTGAAGTTTCCCCAAAATATAATTTATTTTCTAAACAATTCTGCCTTAACAAACACATTTTAAATATCAAATATACATACTCAAATCCATCAAATGCTAAAATATCTGTTTAAAAATATACAGAAGTCCATATTTTGGTAAAACTCTGATTTTTTTTTATGTACTTTTCCCATATTTTTTCTGGTTTGTTTAATGTTTATGGAGGGAAAACGAATGAACTGAATCCATGTTGGCTCCAAAAAGAAGCAGCAGTAAATAAAAAATCAGACAAATATATGAGGATATTCAGGTTTGTGACATGTGCGTGGTGTAGGCGGGAGAATGAAGTGTACCTGTCCTGTTTCATATTTTCCGTGTTGTTTCACAGCTTCAAACACTCCAACAGTTTCCAAAATCTTCCCTTCAGGCCTGTTCCTGCCGGAAACCAAAACACAATTACACAAACTGCACATTTTTCATTACTGTTACCAACACACACAAGATACAAACGATGCATTCTTTAAAAAGGTACACTGTGCAACTTTTCACTGAACATATCTATCCGGCATTTAATCAATTACAGGAGTTTTAATGGCTAAAAAATACAATTAAATGGCATATTTCTTTCTGTGAGGAAGCTAGTCTCTCCACAGATTTGACCTGTAACTTCGCCTGATCGCGTTACTTGCTTGTTTCCATAGTGATAACACATATTTAATGCCATACTGTGGAACATTTTCAGACAAAGGCATGCCATCTCTTTAGAAACCAACAGAAAAGTGACATAATGTACCTTTAAAATACACCCACTTGCACATAAAACAAAACAGGGTAGGATACAATAGGCCAATGGAAGTTATTTTACTTTTTTTTATGTAAAATGTTTTTATTTTTGTAGATATCTGTTTGCAACTTCTTTTAAATGTTCTTTAAAATTCATCTGAACTGTGGGAAAAAAAAAAAAAAAAAAAGTTCTTCAGAAAATCACAAATCGATTTTTATTTCAAAAATCGCCCACAGACGTCGATCCCGTCGGGCGTATCCCTCTTTTCGATGACATTTGTAAAGGGCAAAAAGGGCATAAAAACAATATTATGAACAAAGACACAGCAGCCTGCTTGCGTTCGCGCTCCCTCTCCCTCATTTCTCTCAAACCCAATCACAAGTTTGACGAGATTTGACACAACTCCTCGCCTCGTAACACATGGACAAATCGAAATTCCTTAATCTCTCTCTTCACACCGAACGCATACCAAACAACAGCTGGTCACTTGGACAGAATAACACGCACACTTCGGCGCTCACTGCGAGGCTAATCTGCAGAGATGAAAAACTGGGATTAATGAAGAGGAGATATGGCTCTGGGGGATTTAATATTACACTAGAAGATGGCTGCAGTGTATTTTCATATCGCTGCGCAAGAATAAGCAGTAGATAACCTGAATTTATTACAAAAACAGGGCTTAAAAATAAAATCCTGTCACAGCGCAGATATGAGCCCCGAAAGGTTCAATACACAGTGGTACAAAATAAAAGGAAAGCAAAAGAAGACATCAGAATGATACTTGTAAATGCTGATATGGATTAGGTAAACATCAGTGTATTTTTGAGAGATTTGAAGAGACGGTACTAAACGTGTGTATTGTTTTGGAAAATCTTGGTACTAGAGGAACTGGACATGAACAGATACGTTTTCCGCAAGACGAAATGAGACATGAGTTTGGCTCTATGAGAATGAGACGAGATTTTGACATTATTTAGGCTATAATAAATATACTATCCAGTTCAGTTCCCAATTTTAGCTTCACCGTTTTTGATTTACTTTATTTTATATTTCTGCTGTCGTTGTAGCTCTGCCTTTTGGGACTACGCACAAAAAATGTAACTCTCCAGTACTTTTTTCAATCCAAACGTAAATACATGAGGAAAAAATCTCACGAGTTAATTTTTTGTACGTCTCTTTTGTCTCTCCAGACCATTACACAATCATATAAATGCAATTCAATGTAGAATTTGATGTTTGTAGAAAAAATATAATATATAATATAAATAAAATACATTTTAAGGCTAGTATTCAGTATTCTGTAACTAAATACATTTTCCAAGTATTCTTCCAATCACTGCTGATAGCCAAATAATTACTAAAAAAATGACTTAAAAAATGCATGAGTGAAAAATACTATATGATTAGTAAAGTATCAACAGTAAAGTTAAATGGGTCCTTACGACCTCTTTAGCTGAGATATATTTATATTACTACATTTCTTTATTTTATTTTGACTTGTACATTTACATTTAAATAATTATGCCTTTTTGACACCAGTCTCTTGCCATGTTGGCTACTTATGAATTTATTATTACCATTTATATTTTTAGCTTAATCTTTGTTATTATATTATAATGTGATGTGTGTGTGCTGTGTCCAAATAATTTCCCTTGTGGATTAATAAAGTTTGTCCAAGTCTAAGTGCTTGAGAGCAGTCGAATTTATCAAATTTTTTATCAAAATGAGACTAACAAAATGTCTGTTCTGCTTTGGATCTTTCGAGAGGGCTACAGCCAATAAAAGTAAAAGTGCGTGGTTTGCATCATTTCTGCTCAGTGGCAAAGACGTTAGTTCAAAATATGAATAATATTTAAATCAATCTGAATCATTTTTAATAATAAAACATGTCCTTTAACAGGGTAACACTCACCCACTAGATAAAAGGACTTCAATCATGCTAATAATGAGAGATCGACCGATACGGGTTTTTTCATGGCCAATGCCGATGCCAATTGTTTAGAATCCAGAGAAACCAATGGTCGACAACCTCTGCCGATATTTCTGGGCCGATATATTGGAACCATTTTCATTATTTTCCCCAAATTATACAATTTTAATTTACTACAAACTCACCCAAAGCCTTTTTACCCATAAACATTTAAGCTTTCTGTGTTTTTTCAGGCAGTACCAAAACTAAATATCGGCCTGTGCTGGAGATTTAAGGCCGATATCCGATAAATTAAAAGCCCAATATTGGCTAACTGATGTATCAGCCCTTCTCGAATTCTAATAATTATTATAATCCAATTTTATGACTTCTCCTGCCCTCCACAATTATCCAAAACATTGTCACAGTACGTCTAAGATGCAAATGAAGTAAGATAATGAAGTAAACAAAAAAATAACAAATACATGTAAAAAAATATACATATATTTGTTACACTAAATGTTGAAATAGTGGAATCTCTAGACTGAACGGGCATCAGGCCTAAATTTAGAGCAGCAAACACAGACCTCCTCAAACAGATCGATCTGCTCCCATTCCCAGAGGAGCACGAGCAGGTCAGCCCCGCCATGTCAAACTGTGTCCCAAAAAAAAAAAAAAAAGAAAAACAAACACTATTACAACACCGGCGGCTTAGACAAACATAACCCGGGTTTCACAATGCTGCCCTGGATGTCAGATGCCCTCCCTCTGGGCTGTCTCTCTCTTGTCCTTTTGAGTCTGTGTTTAAGCAGGCCGTTTCTTGTCATCACCTCTGTCCATCGGAGCGAGACGAGAGATACGTGACACGGCATTCAGATTTTGGGATGGGCTGGGTTTTTTTTCCAGATTTTTTTTATTTTTTATTTTATTTATTTATATATTTTTTTAATTTAGCAGAAATTTTGTACTGATAATTAGTCTAACATGCCCCAGTGTGTGTGTGTGTCCATGTGTCATTCAAAGTTTGTCCTCAGTACGTCAGATTTAACTTTTGGAACAGACCAAGTAAGAATGGAAATCAAAGAGCAATTGGGGTAAAATACGGCTGTAATGCTAGACAAATACATTTATTATTTTGACAAAAAAATATACTACTATAAAAGGTGCACTGTGCAACTTTTATGTTCTAATGTTGTTTCCTCATCACAAACAGACCTGGAATTGTGTTTTGTTTCATTCACACATGTTTAACACACAAATCTTCTCTCACAAAGTTCTTCTCTCAAACTGAAAACACTCTGTTCCACCTTGTGATGTCATGTGGTAATACAGGAAGTGCTCCACTGTGTTTTTGAATTCCATGCGCCTTCACTTGAATCACTTGGATAATTGAAATTGCAGATTTCTACTGAACTTAAGGTAAAGGTAGCTGTTAATTTAAAAACTGCCGCTTTATGACATCACAAGGTGGAACAGAGCATTTTGAGGTATGGAAATTTAGACAGACTAATAATACAGGGTTACTCAAACATGTGTGAATGAAACAAAACACAACTCCGGGTAGATTTGTGAGGAGTTATAATTTTGCGTAGGATCTTTAAGCCACTCCATGCAGTCCACACACAATATACTTAGAAACTACTTTTTCAAATCAACAGTGAGCACTCAAAATAAGAATAGATTTCCAAAATATCAAAAGTATTATTCCATATATTACTTATCTGTGGTATCTGTACAGTATAGCCAAATGATCCCTGTATGTACTGAAATGTGCATATTTAGTCACACTTAGTCTAATGTAAAATGTAAATAAAGTGTCAAACCAGTGGTGGGACGTGCCTGGCTTTTGCTAAGGATAGCTCCAAGTCTGTAAGCTCACGTCACATGACCGTGAGCGGAGCACGCGAGTGCTTGGTCACGCTTTGAAGAGTCTTCTGACACAGCAGCCAGGAATTTAAGTGTCATGTTTATACAAGAAGACCTCCTATACAACTGCTAGTTTATACAAGAAACATTACATAAAGAACATGCCAATCCCACAACATTAAAGCTCCTATATTACCCAAAATGGACTCTTGTGAGGTTTAAGACATGTTATAATGCTGTTCTCACCTCAAAAACACACCTGGAGCTGTATTTTGTTTCATTCACACATGTTTGAGTAACTCTTTATTAGCTCAAAATGCTCTGTTCCACCTTGTTTTGTCATGAAGCGGTAGTTTTCAAGTTAACAGCTACCTTTGACCTTAAGTTCAGTTGCGATTGGCAATTCCAGAGTCTAAATCATCCAAATGATTCAGGTGAATGTGCATGGAGTTTAAAAACGCAATGGAGCACTTCCTGTGTTACCACATGACATCACAAGGTGGAACAGAGTGTTTTCATTTTAAGAGAAGAACACAACCTAAATATGCAGGGTTTGTGTGTTAATTAAACATATGTGAATGAAACTAAACTAAATTATATAAATATTAGCCCCCCCTTGAACTCTTTGACCTTTTGCCACATTTCAGGCTTCAAACACAACTTACAAAGATATAAAATTGTAATTTTTTGTGAAGAATCAACACCAAGTCGGACACAATCGTGAAGTGGAACAAAATTTATACAGTATTTTAAACTTTTTTTTTTACAAATAAAAAACTGAAAAGTAGGGCATGCGAAATTATTCACCCCCTTTTTTCTCAGTGCAGACAATTTAATATCTTTATGTTTGAAGCCTGAAATGGCACTGTAGATCAGAAAATAACGTAATATGGGCTCTTTATATAATTTAAAAATAGAAAAAAGCCTCATTATTAACAAACTATCTAAGCATCTGTCTAAATGGCTGTGTTTCCTGTTTGTAAGTCCACCCTCAAACCCAGCAGCCTGCACAGATCTCACCCAAACAGGGAGAGGTCAGAGGTCAGTAGGCCAAAGTATCCCATTTCCACTGCAAATACAAACAGTATTTTTTGGCTGTGGTGAATCCTAATTTCTGACTTATGTAGAATTATTTTTAGAATTTATTAGAGACAGTAAACAAACTAGACAGGCTTACGCATTTGTTTGTTCTTAATGTACAAAAAGTCAATTTCTATCACAAATGGGAAATGCTCTATTCACACAGTGGTGGAAGGTAACAAAGTAAATAAAAAATGGGTATCTCTTCTTTACTTAAGTAGATTTTAAACTTACTTCATTACATTTGAGAGCAGGTATCTGTACTTTCTACTCCACTACATTTTTTAACAGGCCTGAAAAGTAAAAGTATTTTTATTATTATTTGAGACCTGCTGAAATGAGGGGTTTATTTTTATTAAGTTCATAATCTGAGTAAGCAAAAATATACAAAAAAAAACAGCTAATTTAGAAAAACATGGTTGATTCAATTGTTTCTGTTGAACAAAATTTGTATCAAAATCACTACATTTTTTTTTCTCCAGTATGTGTACTTTTCATTAAGTAACAAAATTGAGTACTTCTTCCACCAATGATTACACAGCATGGTACATAGTTATAAATAATAAAGCTGCAACAATTAATCGACTAATTACAACTAGTCCACTATAAACAATGTTACCTGGAAAATACAGACTCTAAAACACACAAAATGTCTAAAAAATAATTATCAATTTATGTTTTTCAGTAATAAAACATATTATTTGGAAATTCTTGTATCTAGAAGCATCCAGTCACCACATTTCAACCTTCATCTGGTTGACGATATTTGAAAAGTCTCTATGTACAGCCTCTGTGTAGAAATAACTGTGTGACTAATCAAAAAACCTAATCAGTGACTAGTTAACTACTGAAATTATTCTTAGTTTGTGGTATGACTCCTAAGAGTACTACACAAAAGTTCTCAGTTTAAAGCATACAGATCCAAGATGGCGCCGCGTATGGTCGGCCTGGTGATTTGGTGCCCTTTGTTTTGTCTGTTTTTGTTCGTAAATCGTGTGTCTGCGTGCTCTTACACCCGTGAAGAGCTCCTAAACATCAGAACAACGACTTCTGCTGATCTACTGCCAGTTTTTGTTTTTTTAGTGTACTTTCTCCCCTGCTCTTCTCCCTCTACACCAACTGCTGCACCTCCAGCCACGACTCCGTGAAACTGGTTAAATTTGCGGATGACACCACCCTCATCAGGCTCATCTCGGACGGCGATGAGTCTGCCTACAGGAGGGAGGTGGACCGGCTGGTGTCCTGGTGCAGCAGCAACAACCTGGAGCTCAACGCCCAGAAGACAGTGGAGATGATCGTGGACTTCAGGAAAGTCACAGCCCCCCTGCCTCTCCTCACCCTGACAGACTCCTCCCATCACCACTGTGGACTCCTTCCGCTTCCTGGGCACCTGCATCACCCACGACCTCAAGCGGGAGCCGACCATCAGCTCCCTCATCAAGAAAGCCCAGCAGAGGATGTACTTCCTGCGGCAGCTGAGGAAAGCCAAGCTGCCTGCCCAGATGATGGTGCAGTTTTACACGGCCATCATCGAGTCCATCCTCACCTCCTCCATCACTGTGTGGTACGCTGGGGCCACTGCCAGGGACAGACAGAGACTGCAGCGCATTGTGCGCTCTGCTGAGAAGGTGATCGGCTGTAGCCTTCCATCTCTTCAGGACCTGTACGTCTCCAGGACTCTGGGGCGTGCAGGCCGGATAGCAGCTGACCCCTCTCACCCTGGACATGGACTATTCGAGCCGCTTCCCTCTGGCAGAAGGCTACGGTCCATACGGACCAGAACCTCTCGCCATAAGAACAGTTTCTTCCCCTCTGCCGTTGGACTCATAAACACTTTATGAACACTTATAACACCTGTACTAAGCACACTTTATAACACCTGTACTAAGGACACTTTATAATACCAGTCACTTTAAATAAGTCATGTCACGTCACTTGCTCTTTTGCACTGTCAGTTTGCACTGTTGTTCTGATGCTTCTGTATATACTAGACTATTTTTATTTTTTTTTTATTATATATCTTAATCTTTTAGCATGCTCTTACTTTATTCAAATAGTGATACTTTATTATTATTATTATTATTATTATTATTATTATTATTATTCAGTGTTCTATGTTGCACCTTATCACCAAAGCAAGTTCCTAGTCTGTGAATTGTGTTCACTGACAATGGCAATAAAAGCTTTTCTGATTCTGATTCTGATCTGATGACTTTTCTGGTGGGGGATTTGTCACTTCTTGTCTCCATGGAGATGCTATTGCTGATAGAGAGTAAACCTCTCTATCGTAGGTCAGATCTGTGGAGCGGCAACCCTATTCACAGAGAGAATGTTTGTACTTTTGAATGAATAATGACTAAATTCTGATAGATGTGTTTGATGTCATACCATCGAACATTCCAGGAAAAGCAATAAGATCTCCATGGAAACAAGCAGGTGACGGACCTTCCACCAGAAATGTTGCGCAATGCACCCTGAAGTCCTCAATAACCCCCAGAGCCCCAAGTGGCAACAGTAAACACAGACAGTAACTCCAACTGTAGTGAACTTTCACACACTTTTTATGCAGCTGCACCAACTGTGAACACTGCTCAGAACATATGAACGAAACTTTAGTGTAATTATACAAATGTGCCAAAACTACTAACGATACACTTTTATAGATAATTACCAATACCAAATACATTCATCTTTTAACATGAGGTCTATTCTTATTCAGACATTAATCAGTCAATTTGACGCCTGTCCCAAAAGGTCCACATCACAAACGGAAAGGCATCTGGCACAAACCAATTACTTTCATTGGTTAGAAGACAGAAGAAATCAACTGCATAATAGACTACGTTGTGATTGTAATTTATTCTGTGGGTTTAATGTGGAATTGCAAAGCTTTTGTTAACAACCACTGACCAACCAATATTTTATTCCACAAATATGATCTCTGGATGTGGAAGTCTTTTAGTCCAACGTCTCAGAAATCCTAGTTGGGTTTATTTACCTTTTGAAAGCTCAATAAATCACTGATATTTGCACTTAGAAGTAAAAGGGACGTGCAGTTTCATAAGTTCATATTCCCAGACGTAGACAAATCTAAGTTATTATTACCCAATGCACGCTGGTTTGTCCCAGTGCAGAGGACAAGTGCCATTTACAACAACCGGGCCATAAAAATCAGCTGTAGGGACACGATCAAAACACCACGTCAAAAGATCCATCTGCACCCTGATCTGCACCGTGATTTAGATCGCAAACCTGCACATGAAGTGAGTTTAAGTGTTTTCTAAGCGTGTCTTTAGCCGCTAGAGGAGGACACTGCTCTTACCGCGACGACATGAACCTCCGCTGATGGAGCACCCCGGGGCCCGCTGTCAACCCGCAGGCCCGACACAGAACCCGGGATCTGAAGACATCCCAGCCCCCGCCGCTGTCCGCCGCCGTGAGTAATCTGTGAGAGTGCTTTCTGTTGTATTTACTGACGGTGCTCAGCAAACCTCGGCGCAGTGCACAGGCCGCCATCTTGGACGCTAGGCACGTTTAGCGACACGCACTTTAGCTGCGTGTATCCGCGATGCGTTTACGGGCTGCAGGAAGAGTGGAGATTTTGAGCACCTCATAAATATTACGAACAATTTAAAATTATATAAGCTACATTTGCTGTTTTTTCTATTTATAAGGTTTAAAACAACTTACCTCTGCAGCACAAAGTTTCAAAAATATATTAGGATATTATTGTATGTAAATATTGCTTAAATATGCGCAAAATCCTCTTTTAACGAAATAAATCACTAGAAATTTTCAAAACTACTCTAATATTCTATTTTTCATGACTATAATCAAGTGTTTGCATAGTAATTTCAGGCTTTGATCAATTATATTTTTACACTGCATTTTATATATAGAAACTGAAATATCCGATGATTAATCTGACGCTTGGCACGCACTCACCCCTTCACCTCTACGTCACCTTACGTCACAGTCACAAGGTAAACAATATGGCCGCTTATAATGCGTTTGTGATACAGCGGAAAGAAATGACCCTTTAAATGAATTTAAATAAGACATTCGTACAATAAACTGACGCATATTATATTGTATAAATGTGCTTTGGTGTATTTTGAGAGATCGGTGCATTGAAGGTAATTTTGAGTGAATATAACCATGGCGTCTGCTTTTGTGGTCGGGGTTAAATTCAGAAATAAAGTATCACAATTATTAGAAAATGATTCGGTGCCTGAAGACCTGAGAGAAGAGCTAGAGGAGATTTTGGAAAACGAATCAACGACAAAGCTGTCCTTCAAAACGGCAAGAAAACTGAAGAAGTACCTACAAGACAATGGTAAGAACAGTTGTGCATTACTCATGGTCATGCACATTGTCTCAGAGTGGATTCAGTGGATAATACTGTTTTTATTTTTGTTTTATTTTAGGTCATCCATTTTATCTTCATCAGTTTCTTGAGAACAGCTCCTTGTACCTGCCTGAAGTTGTAAAGCCCCCAAGGGTCAGTTTCTTCTTCTTCTTCTTCTTCTTATTATTATTATTATTATTATTATTATTATTAATAATAATAATAATTTATTTTTAGTAATTATTATTATTATTATTTGCTTTGAGAGCTTTCAAAACATTATCCATGTGTCGCACTTCATTCTTTGGTTCTTTCCAGTTTATAGTTTCCATCCCTAGTGTCACGTCACGATATCCAAGTAGAAAGTAAAATTTTAAACCTTTTTTTTTTTTAATTCTTAACTATAATGATCTTAACTGTGCTTTAGTAGAATGAGCTGCACTGTCATATGCACTTCAAGGCTTTCAGAGTTATTTAGTGATGGTGTCGCTAACTTTGAATGTTATTGTAATATTAAAAATGGATATCGTTTCATTTGGGTAAATGCAAAGTTTAAAAAAAAAATCTCAAGAATATCCAATAAATTTTTTAAATGTATTCTTTTCACAGAACCCGGAGCTGGTGGCACGTTTGGAAAAGATCAAAGCCAAACTCGCGAATGACGAGTACAATCGAATGACCAGAAATGTCAATACGCAGGTACTCTTTGTTTGTTGTATTAAAATGTATTCATTTCTTGTCAAGTCGCCCAACTAAATTGTACATTTCTGTGTCCACAGGAAATTAGTCGCAATGGAGGACTGGCGGAAATTGGACGAGAAGGTTATTGCAAAAAAATTAATACAAACAATGACCATTTCCAAGATATTATGAATGTTGATATCTTTTTGTTTTTTGTGTGTGTAGTGCGCTCGGTGAAAGCAGCTGTAGTGACTGTCTTTAACTTCCTGGTGACGATTGTAGCGACTTTTGCGTGCTCGTACATGGGCAGCCAGTACCTCTTCACTGAAACCACTTCGGTAAGGACAGTTCCACAAACATAACACTGATATTATATTTAGGGAGGCGTCCTGAAGAAAGCAAATGGTAAAAGTCTTATGAAAAAATAACTACACTTTTATTATGTCACTAACAAATTTCATATACATTTTTTTTACTTTCTGTCCAACATAAAAAGTTATAAGTTGATTTTTTTAATCATATGTCCATCAAAATCAAATACTGAAGCTTCTGCAACAATTATTTTTTGTTTTTCCACCACCTGCTTGACTCCATGTAGATGTTATTGTTGTTTCCTGGAGTGTTCTACAGTATGGCATTTCATTTAACTATCTCCATGGAGACAAACAGGCCAGATTGCAGGTCAGATCTGTGGAGAAGAGGTAAAGGCTCATGGTAATAATTCATGTTTTTGTGGTAGTTTTGAGAAATAAAAACATCCATATTTGAATAAATACAAGCTATATTTGTTTCATCCCATACTGTGGAACATTCAAGGCAATGCAGTAACATCACCATAGAGACAAGTTGAAAAGTAGAAAAGTACACAGTGCACCTTTACGAAACATATATTTAATGCAACTTGTAATTATTATTTTATTTCCAGAGAGTGATTGCAGCTGTCATCGCAGCCTCAGTAGTGGGTCTGGCAGAGCTGTACGTCTTGGTCCGAACGATGGAGGGAGAACTGGGGGAGCCATAGCAGGAAACAAGGGCTATTTATACATGGACATTTTCTGTTCTTTTGATTTTGTGAAAAGTCTATGTTTCCCTGAACATGTTTACTTAAAAATAACTTTTGTTTTCATTTCATACTTGCGTTCTGTATTTGGTGCTAAAACCATGTCATGTTGATCTGTATCATTCTATGTTTTGAATAAAATCGTGAGTGCATGCTTTTGTCTTTCAGTTTTTGGTGAAAATGAGAAATGAAGAGACTAGTGCTGTTTCTATAGTTGATTGTTGACCATTTTAGAACTATGTAGTGGTGCTCTTTCACTCCCATATTCATTTACTACTGTATATTATGGCCACCTATATTCAGTAATACACATAACACACACATATATTTGAATGATCCGAATGTACATTTTCTGTTCATTTTTCCCCATACAGTGGCATGAAAAAGTATCTGAACCTTTTGGAATTTCTCACATTTCTGCATAAAATCACCGTCAAATGTGATCTGATCTTTGTCAAAATGACAACAATGCCTGTTTTAACTAAAACCACCCAAACATTTATAGGTTTTCATATTTTTTATAGGATAACATGCAAACAATGACAGAAGGGGGAGGAATAAGTAACTGAACCATCTCATTTAATATCTGGTTGCCCTCCTTTGGCAGTAATAACTTCAACCAGACGCTTCCTGTAGTTGCAGATCAGTCTGGCACATCGATCAGGATCAATCTTGGACCATTCCTCTTTACCAAACTGCTGCAGTTCAGTCAGATTCCTGGGGATGTCTGGCATGAATCGCCGTCTTGAGGTCATGCCACAGCATCTCAATGGGGTTCAAGTCAGGACTTTGACTTGGCCACTCCAGAATGTGTATTTTGTTCTTCTGAAACATTCTGAAGTTGATTTACTTCTGTGTTTTGGATCATTGTCCTGTTGCAGCATCCATCCTCTTTTTAGCTTCAACTGTCTGACAGACGGCCTCAGCTTTTCCTGCAAAACATCCTGATAAACTTTTGAATTCATTTTTCCATTATGATTGCAAGTTGTCCAGGCCCTGAGGCAGCAAAACAGCCCTAAACCATGATGCTCCCTCCACCATGCTTCACGGTGGGGATGAGGTGTTGATGTTGGTGAGCTGTTCCATTTTTCCTCGACACATGATGTTGTGTGTTCCTCCCAAACAATTCAACTTTAGTATCATCAGTCCACAAAATATTTTGCCAGAAGTTCTGTGGAGTGTCCAAGTGCCTTTTTGCAAACATTAAACATGCAGCAGTGTTTTTTTTAGACAGCAGTGGCTTCCTCCGTGGAGTCCTCCCATGAACACCATTCTTGGCCAGTGTTTTACATATAGTCGATGTATGCACAGAGATACTGGACTGTGCCAGTGATTTCTGTAAGTCTTTAGCAGACACTCTATGGTTCTTTTTTACCTCTCTGAGTATTCTGCGCTGAACTCTTGGCGTCATTTTTGGTGGACAGCCAGTCCTTTGGAGAGAAGCAACAGTGCCAAACTCTCTCCATTTGTAGACAGTTTCTCTAACTGTGGATTGATGAACATCCACACTTTTAGAGATGGTTTTGTAACCTTTCCCAGCTTTATATAAATAAACAATTCTTGATCGCAGGTCTTCAGAGAGCTCTTTTGAGCGAGCCATGGTGCACATCAGACAATGCTTCTCATCAAGACACAGTTCTTACCGGGTGTGTGTTTTATAGTGGGCAGAGCTTTAAGCCACTCCTCAGTGATCGGACACACCCCTGACTTCAGTTGTTTGGTAAATATTGGTATTAATTGCTCTCAAAGTCTCCTTAGGCAGAAGGTTCAGTTACTTACTCCTCTCCCTTCTGTCATTGTTTGCATGTTATCCTCATTAAAAATATGAAAACCTATAACTGTTTGGGTGGTTTTAGTTAAAGCAGACACTGTTTTTTCATATGTGTCATTTTGACAAAGATCAGATCACATTTGATGGTGATTTTATGCAGAAATGTGAGAAATTCCAAAAGGTTCAGATACTTTTTCATGCCACAGTAGACTTTTTTCGAAAAACAGATATGAAGAAATCGTGTAGGCTAATCAGCTACGTGGTAACAAATATCCATAACAGGGTTGTTTTACAAGATTTGGCAAACATTTTTAATAACTTGGTGGTTTATAAAGTTTGAGAAACAAATAAAAAATATATAAATATGGGTCTTGTGATCATTAGTTACCACTTAGCTCATTAGCTCTGAGCAAGCTTTCAAACTTTCAATTGCATTTTTTTTTTTTTTTTTTTTTGTTTGTTTGTTTTGGCAAATCTATAGGGAAAATGAATGAGAAATGTAGTTCTGGAACAGGGAGAGGGGGTCACTGTTGAGCTCCATTCCTAAAATGAAGCGCAGAAGAGTAAACTAAACCAAAGGATTATTTTATTATGTTATTAATTACATTTTAGTGTATCACTCTTGAACTATTAAAGACAGAAAGGTCAGTTGTTCGGATAAATAACTAGGCTCAGCTATTTTGTATAACCACTGCTGTAATTCATTATTGTACCGAGGTCATGTGAAGAAAAGGGCTCTGATCACAGCTGTGAGACTCAAAGATTTATGTCAAGACAAATGCAGGATATTCCAATCTATCTAATAGCAAACTAACTTAACAGGACAAGAACTACTGATAGGGATGATGGCATGACTTGTTACCCAGACAACACCCCGGATGGAGTCAGATTGGACTGTGCAACGTGCCAAGAGGCCCGGCTGACCTGTGCACCAACGAAGAGGCGCCAAGTCTAAACCACGGTCGCCTCCCACTGTAGTTTGTGTATAAAACTCACTGTGAGGCGTAAACATTGAGTCTCTGCGTGGGAATGTCGACACACAGACTCCTTGTACAAGTATTGCTCTCAAATATTTGAATAAGTAAATGATCTGGACTTTATTTCTGTTTCAAGTGTGTTCTTTATCTAAGCAGAAACGAATGAACATGAGAGGAAAAGGCTGTTCTCCTCAGCACACTTCCTGCTCGTCTAACGGGAACTCAACTCAATCGTAAATATGTTTTATTTTTCCGAGTCCAAATTGAAATCATCCCCTTCATGTGACGTCAGGGGGGGGATTAAAATATGTAACTACATCTGGAAAACAAAAGTATTTTTCAAAGATCTGAGATTTGACACTGGATTAAAGCTTCACTGGAAGATTATTTTGTATTAGAGATTATTATGATACGCAGAGATCACTGTCCACCGCTGCGTCTCTAATATTTCTGAAGTTAAATCCGACTGTAAGCTGATAGAACCCGGGCTTTGGTTTAATTTTATTTTTTTCCTTCTGTCAGATCTGTTACTTACAGTTTAGGGATATGAAAAGTATATTTGAATCAGAAAATAATTATTCTTGTCATGGTATCTTCTTACTACAAGGATTCAGTTTAATCGAGATGTTTACAAAGATTTTACCCAGAGGTCAAAGTGTTAAAAACAGTACAACAGACTATGGACTGTGAACAAAGGCGTGTATTTTTTGTGAAATTGAATACTGAACAATGTAACAAAGTAAAATAAATGTAAAATAAATGTAAAAAAACAAAAAAAAAAGTAAGAAACAGTCACCAAACCTTGAAACATGCAGTTTGCCCAGTAACATTCAAGGAGGGGTCAAACAAAAATTCCCAAGAAAATCATCAAAATCATTTGGCTGAGGGTCCGTCACCTGCTTGTTTCTATGGATACGTCATTGCTTTGCCTGGAATGTTCCACAGTGTGACATTAAACAGCTCTACTTTACATTTACTCAATTACAGCTGGTTTTAAAGCTCAAAAATACCTTGAAAGACCGACGTTCTGACTGTGAGTGGGGTCGCCTCTCCACAGATCTGATCAGATCTGTAACTTGGTCTGGTTTGATCTCCGTGAAGATAGAAAGGTTTAATGCCATACTGTGAAACATTCCAGACAAAGGAATAACATCTCCATGGAGACAAGCATTTGACGGGCCCTCCACCAGAAAAGTTACACAATGCACCTTTAATTTAACTGCTAGTTGCGTAAATCTGCCTATGTGTATCGTTGCTGTCACTAAAAATAAAGAAGAGGATTTTGCTGGTAAGTTTTATACAACAGTCGTCATAATTTAAAGAAAAATAAGGTATTTCTGTGTCAGTAAACCAGCAAGAGACTATTATGTTAATAAAGAAAAAAATGTAAAGAATATAAGGATTTTATCTGTTTCCACTGCACTATATCATCAAAGCAAAACTGAACAAGCATTGATTCTGACAATATGCAAAAATAAGAATATGACTTTTCTTTAAAGGGCCCGTATTGCTCTATTTTCTGATCTGTTCTAATGTTGTTTCCTCATCATAAACAGACCTGGAGTTGTGTTTTGTTTCAGTCACATATTTAACACACAAACTCTGTAGATTTAGGGTGAGTTCTTCTCTCAAAAAGAAAAGACTCTGTTCCACCTTGTGATGTCATGTCATGTGACGATACAGGAAGTGCTCCATTGTGTTTTTAAATAACATACATCGTCACTAGAATCATTTGGGTAATTTCAGCCCTGGAGTGCCAATCTTGACTGAACAAAAGGTAAAAGGTAGTTGTTAACATTTATGACATCACAAGGTGGAACAGAGCATTTTGAGCTTTGGAGATGTAGACAGACTAATAATAAAGGGTTACTCAAACATGTGTGGATGAAATAAAAAACACAACTCCAGGTCTGTTTTTCATGAGGTAACAACATTCTTGCGTAATATAAGACCTTTACTGGTTTTATTTCTTTATATCTTTAATGTAATTATCTGGATAATTATCAAAACTAGAATAAGGGACTGAGTAACGACCCTTTTCCTTAGTATTAAATTAAGGTGGAAATCTGTATCATTGTGAGAACACTTAACATGATGCTATAAAGTCCAAAGTTCAAGTCCAGTATTTCCTCAAAGTTGCTCAAAACTCCAGGAAGTTTGTGACAATTGCCGCGTTATAAATCAGATCCGAGATGTACCCCATTGACGTCGGGGGTCCCATTTGCGGATGGTGGTTGTACGGGTGAGGTCCTTGGTCCCAAAAAACAGCGTGCGGGTGCGTGGGTACGACTTGGTCCACCCCTGCGCCTCCTCCACCCCCTATCGCTCCATAAGACACCCCATTATGCACCAGATTATGGGGCTTTCTGAAGCTCGGATACTGTCTGTTAGAAGTTGCGGAATGGTGGTTCTGTCTTGGTATGGTTTGAGCGAATGAACTGGGCAAAAACGCCGAAATCGGGGGTCCTGCGCCAGGCCTTTGCTGGCGTTCTTCATCCCAGAATCGGCAGTCGTTCTTGGGGTTGCTCAGAGAGGGTTGGGGCTGATGCTGGTGGTAAGATGGAGGAGAGGATACTGGGTTGTTGTGTACATGTATCCAGTCGGAGTATATCTGGGGTACTTCATCGCAGCTGTGGGTTTGGTCCGGTCTCAGAATGTCGGAGAAGGAGGTAGAGGAGGAGAACGTGGCTGGTACGGGGCAGTTCTCCATAACGGGTCCCCTGCCTCCTCCCTGAAGGGACTTTGTGGATTTATACAAGCGGCCAGTCTTTATACTCCGAGCTCTTCTGTTTTGAAACCACACCTGAAAACCACAAATAAATGATCAACTGTGTGGAATTAAACGAATAAAGATAAGGAACTGGAAGTAAAAAACGTAGCTGCTATGTCAAACTTTATTCGTAAAACTATTTTGCTGTTACATTAAGTAGCTTGTTCGGTATAGGTTTAGGAACTTCTAATCAGTGGCTGCTGGTGATGTAAACTATATATATATTTTTTTAAATAAATACAATAATCACAAAAAAAGACGTTTTGCAGACAGCTACTAATATTAACTAGTAAGATATTATTGTAACAAGAAACGCAGTAGGCTGTAGTAAACTAATAGAGAAATCTGAAATTGTATAAATCTACATAAATGATTCCTTCTTGTCTACTTGAAAACTAATAAGTATTCTATATATCTATTGAATACTTCACCGATTCAACAATATTTTACCGATTCAACAAAATAATGGTGATACAACTGAAACATACATTCCCTATACAGTTGAGTATATTGTCCAGCTCAGGGGTCTCAGATCAGGGGATTTCTGAATTTTACGTATCATGCTGAAAAACTCAAATTGTATTAACGAAATGCCTATTACCAGTGCAGGTGGATCATTTAAATGCCCAACTTTAATAATCTTCTTCTAATAAATGGATACTGTGTTTGGTTTGTGTTTTATAAGCATCAAACTGTGCCCATCTAAGGTTTTCTTGTAGATTGGATTTCTTCTGATTGTTAAAATGAGTAGCTCGTTTTGTAAAGGAAGCTCAATGGAGGAAAAAGGTTGGAGATCGTTGATGCAGCTGTATTTCTATGTAAACGGAGCAGGTTAAAAATGATTCTATTTACTACTAAAGTGTTTGAGATGTTTGTTTTCAGCCGTTCAAATGACAGAAATGACAAAACCAGTGTGAAACATGTGATACAGATTCTATTGTGTGTGAAAAGAGCTTGTTTTGTCCATGTACTGTATACTGTATAATGCACAGGTTACTTCAAAAGGAGCAGATTAAATATTGTAGTATTAAACATGATGAGATTATAAGAGCCTTTCCTGAAAACGTAATGAATGTGGACTGGATTAGGAAGCTACAAGGAGCACATCTGTCTGACTGACAAGAGCTGTGAAACCCGCTTTTGAATCATTTCTGTTCAAATCAAAATCACAATTTAAATGGACGCAATTAGCAAATCGTAAAGGTTGCGCATTTTTAGGTATAATTTCGTTCACAAATAACAAATATCCTGTGTTATTCTGCATAAAAAACAATATTTTCTGTACAAACGTGTTCTGAAATGTGATTCTTGTATTCGTTTGTCAAGTTCACATTTTGGTCTTTTTGTCAATTCTTCTGGATGTGTTTAAAATGTGAACTTTGAATAGAATCCTATTATTAAAAATGAATCACAAATATAATCACAAACACAATCAGAAAAGCTGTAATTTGATATTTTTCCCACATAGTTCAGCCCTAGTCAATGGTGGAACATAACAAAGCAAAAGTAGTACTTAAGTACACATTATGTACCTGTACTTTACTTAAGAAAGTGGATACTTTTTACTTTTACTACACTACATTTGAGAGCAGATATCTGTACTTTCTACTTCACTACATTTTTTAACTGGACTGAAAATTAAAAGTGTTTTTTACAATAGTTTCAGACCTGAGGAAACCCATTTGCAGCAAACAAAAATAGTTAAGCAGCTAAAAATTCAAAATTACTACACTGAAAGCTTTGCTGGATTTCAAAATCTGCGTGAAATACTTTTACTTATTACACTTTAAACTGGTACTTTAATACTTTTACTTTAGTAGATTTTTTTTCATGTGATATGCCTACATTTACTTTACATTTAAGTAACTTTTTGCTCTGGTATCTGTACTTTTTCTTAACAAAACTGAGTACTTCTTCCACCCTTGTCATAAAATAAAGTCTGACCTGTATCTTGCTCTCGGGCAGGTGTGTGTGAGCCGCCAGCCTCTCCCTCAGTGTGATATCGGGGTACGGGGTCACAGCGAAGGCCTGCTCCAGTTCAGACAGCTGGGCTCTGCTGAAGATGGTCCTCTTCCTCTTCCTCTGTCCGTCCAGAAGCACCGCGGGCTCTGGAGAGGCCCCAGGACAGCCCCCCTCCTCCTCCACTGGGACAGGGCCAGAGCAGGGGTGAAGTCAGTGCATGTGAGATGGTGGTGGTGGTTCTTAAAATGGTCATATTTTCACCTAAGATAATATTGCTCTAATAATATGGCTTCCTGAGTACCACAGATGTACACTATATCAGGCCTAAAGCATTAGTATTAAACCCATAGGAGGAAAGTTTTTAAGTTTATCTCTAAATTAAATGAATACTGTACACATACCCCAGTTTGAGAAACACTGTTCTAAAATAATACTTCATAAAAACGTATTATGTCATTTAAAGTGATTTTTGTTTCCAATAATAATACTTTTTACAGAGATCAAAATTGTACCGTTCTCTGTGACTTTTTTGGAGAGGGTCCGCAACCTGCTTGTCCCCATGGCGATGTTAACGCTTTGGTTTAAATTGTCCACAGTATGGCATTAAACTAATCTGTCTTGCGTTTATATTTATTCAACTACATGTGTTATTTATTGCTCAAAAATATGAATTCTGACTGTGAGTGGGATGCCTCTCCACAAACCGAACCTGTAATTCGGCTTGCAAGGCACATCTCCATGGAGACAAGCAGATGATGGACTGAGACAAGATGGACAAGTTACACAGTGCACCTTTAATGTTAATGTTTTTTTTTTTTTTTTGTGTGTGTCAAATTTGCTTAAAGGTGCGTTGTATAAATTTTCTTTTGGAGGGTCCGTCAAACGCTTTTCTCTGTGGAGATCTTATCGCTTTGTCTGGATTGTTTCACAGTACGGCATTAAACCTTTCTATCTTCATGGAGACCAAACCAGACCGAGTTACAGGTCAGATCTGTGGAGAGGCGAGCCTGCTCACAGTCAGAATACCTGTTTTTCTAGGTATTTTTGAGCTGTAAAACCACCTGTAATTGAATAAATGTAAAGTAGAGCTGTTTAATGTCATACTGTGGAACATTCCAGACAGAGCAGTGACATATCCATATAAACAAGCAGGTGACGGACCCCCAACCAAAAAGTTACACAGTGCATCTTAAAAAAAAAAAGAAATACAATAACAATTTAATATATTCATATCTTACGCGCTATTTCTAAATGAACTTCGTACCTTTACATGCTTCTTCTCCATAGATCATCTTGAGGTCCAGCAGGTCCTTGGTCGGGTTTGGTTTGAGTCCAGAGAAGTCCGAGTATGTGAACAGAGCCATCACAGATCTGACAGAAGTAATGAAGAGGAGGATGGGACCTGCTTTATACCTCCCACCCATGAGACGCCCCACCCATGAGCACCCATGAGCACCCAACAGCACTGACCCCGCCCCATACACTACTAATCCAGGTGTTATTTACCATTTTGTATTTGTTTTTCTAATAGAGTATGAAGAATAATGGAAGGAAAAGTAGAACATATGAAAGAAAAGTAGAACATATGTGATATAATACAGTGATGGGTGAAGTACTCAGTTTTGTATGTAGCTACAGGGACAAAAAACCCCAAAACTCAAGTAAAAAAAAATCTACTTGAGTAAAAGCATTAAAGTACCTGTTTCAAAATGTACATAAAGAGTAAAAAGTAAAAGTACTTTGCAAAGATTTTTAGAACAATTAAAGGATGAAATGTAGAGATTTTGGCAAAGAATGTAGCTGATTTTAAGTGATTTTGCTATTTTGTGTTTTTGTGTATTTGGTTTGCTGAAAATTGGGACGTAAACTCAATTTAAATGTGCTAAAAGTCACATTATAAAGTCTTATAATAAGTACTTTTTACTTTTCGGTCCAGATCTAAAAAGTAGTGGAGTAGAAAGTACATATACATGCTCTTAAATGTAATGAAGTAAAAGTAAAAAGTATCCACTGTGAAATGTACTTAAGTAAAGTACAGATACCTAAAAATTGTACTTGAATATTGTACTTAGTTACCTTCCACCACTGATATAATATAAATATAAATAGAAAAAAAACAACACATATATGACCTACATTATGGCTACAAGGTGGTTGAGTATAGCTAATAGAATATTATAGACTTTTCTATATTAGGCTTCTGCTTGTAGCCAAGGAGAATCAGATCTGTGTTGAGGTGAGCCCACTCACAGTAAGAATGCATTTTATTTAGCAATAAAAACACCTGTAGTTGAAGGAATGAAAAATATTGTAGAACATTCCATGTAGGTACCCTCTATCTGAAAAGTGACATAAACCATCTTTAAAATGGCATTGGTGTGTTTATGTACAGTATTTTCCACAAAAAAACAACCTTAAACTTGTTGTTTATTCCAGATGCCCATCCATAACTTATTTTTTATTGATTTATGTTGCGGCTTTGTATTAATCTGCTGTATTTCTCAGTGTAGTAAGTCTATTCAGATCCTCGTTAGACTACTGGCCCCTCCCCTCTCGTCTTTAGTGCTGTTTTGACCCAGAGGGAGAAAGGGCGCGTCTGGGGTCAAAGGTTCAACTCCGGGTTCAGCTCAAAGTGCCGTAAACAAACTTTAATCACATAACAACAGCATATGTTTTATAATCCTGTTGTGAAAACGCTCTGGTCTGGAGTATCAATAACTATACAAATATTATCCTTTGTTTACTTTCTTCTTACACCTAGTACTTTAAAGATGCACTGTGTAACTTTTCTGGTAGAGGGTCCGTCATCTGCTTCTCTCTATGGAGACAACAGGTGACACCACAGGAACAAGTTACATGTCAGATCTGTGGAAAGATGAGCCCACTAACAGAAAGAATGCAAGTTTTTAGGTCAATAAAAACTGAGTAAATGCAAGATGGATACGTTTAATGCCATACCGGGATATTCCAGACAAACAGTAACCACCATCTCCATGGAAACAAGCAGGTGGAGGACCATCTACCAGAAAAATTATACAGTACACCTTTAACCTAAATTATAACCTTAACTTTAATACCCATATCTTAACTTTGAATCATGTCCTGGATCTAATATTGAAGGATTTACTTCAAGTGGATCTGATTTTTGGTTCCCATGAAATGACTGTATACACACCACAACAGCAAAGGTTCTGTTTTATTTTTGTTTTATTTTATTTTTGTGGACTACTTTATCTTTCCCAATGGTCAGTTTTGCTGTGGGATGACTGATCTTCAAATCTTAAGCTAGGATCCTGTCTTAAGTTCCTGAAAAAGCCACCCAGACACACGGAGAACATGCAAACTCATCACAAGATGTCCCACAAAGCCCAGGAACTGATGCAAGACAAAGTAGTGGTAAGTTAACTAGGAGTAATTTTGGGAAAGTACTACTCAAATAAGAGTAACTTAAACTTAACTGTCAACATCTGATTTGTAGATATTTGAAGTTCATGTAATTGGAAGGACAAAACATTAAATAATGCACCAAATCTGGTATTTTCAAAGGATAGAAAGAAAAAAAAATAAAATAAAAATGAGAAAAACTGCATCATATCTGAAGGAGCGCTGTAAGAAAAAAAAAGAAAAAAAGAAAAAGAATAAAAAAGAAAATAATAATAATAATAATAATAATAATAATAATAATAATAATAATAATAATAATAATAATAATAATAATAATACAAAGAAATTAAAAAACACAAATGTTCAAATCATTTCATATTGTCAACATAAAACTTTTGTCACTTGTAGACTCACAGTAGGCAGGGCAGTAGACAGGGGGAGACAAAGGGGTCTGTTATCCCGGGCCCCAGGGTTTAAGGGGCCCACAATTAAACCCTCTTCCTATTCATTTATATTAGAGGGGGCCCATGTAAGGCTTCTTGCCCCACGCCCCTAAATGTCTGTCGACAGGCCTGGTAGGTAGCAACATTTTTACTCAAGTAAGAGTACTGTTACACCTCCAAAATATTACTATAACCACTACTGTTACTTCAATAAAAATATTTCTCAAACAGGAATAAAAGTAAAAGTATGCCGCTAGAGAAGTACTCTGGAAATGTAACTGAGTACTACCACTACCCAGCCCTGGTACTCAGAAAGTGACACGTGTTTGAACATCATTTTATTTATTTAAAAGCTTAACATCACACCATTTTGAATATTTTTACATCAGCATGTTGTAGTACACACACGTAGTCTACCAGTGAAACAATAATAAAACCAAAAGTGACTGTAGATTTACTCAAAGTAGACTCATACACGGTATAAGCCTCACACACACGCAAAAGCTTTCACACACAAAATAAGACACACCCTCGGTCAATAATAATACGTCAGTCTTTATAGGCCTTGCACAGATTTGAGCACTCAAAAACACACAAAAAAATGAATAAAGTTTAATAACGGAGTTCCGGTCTTAACTCAATAAAGGTTAAAAGTCCTATATTACACAAAATTATCATGTTGTTAGCTCCTCAAAAACAGACCTGGAGTTGTGTTGTGTTTCATTCATGTTTGAGTAAACCTTTATTATAAGTGTTCTGTTCCACCTTGTGATGTCATGCAGTGGTAGTGTTCAAATTTAGTAGAGATTGGCAATTCCAGAGGTAAAATGATCCAAATGATTGTAATGAAGGTGTTTAATATCACAGTGGAGCACTTCCTGTATTACCACATGACATCACAAGGTGGAACAGAGTGTTTTCAGTTTGAGTTTGAGAGAAAAACTCAGCCTAAATCTGCAGGATTAGTGCGTTAAACGTGTGTGAATGAAACAAAACACAACTCCAGGTGTGTTTTTGTGTTTGTGATGAGGAAACAACATTAAAACATAAATCAGAAAATAGCGTGACACGGGCTCTTTAAATTAAAAAATAAAATAGAGCCACCATTGACAGTGTATATGTAGATGTACTAATTGCCACAACCCCTTTGTATAGACTTCAGCAATTTACTAACAGATTTGCACGGCTAATAGTACAAAGTCAATATAGCAAACACAGCATATATATATATATATATATATATATATATATATATATATATATATATATATATATATATATATATATATATATATATATATATATATATATATATATATATATATATTGCCTACGTCAGCATAGGGCTGGACGATATGGTGATAAAAATGTAATCTCTTTCTGACGATCTGCTATTGTGAATTTTAATTAATATGTACATGTGACTTTTCTGGTGGATCTTGTCTCCATGGAGATGCTGTTGCGTTCTCTGGAATGTCCCGGTATGGCTTTAAATTAAAATCTTGCATTTACTCTACAGCGTGTGTTTTTATTTACCTAAAATCTTCCATTCTTACTGTGAGTGGGCTCGCCTCTCCACAGACCTGACATGTAACTTGACCCTGTGGCGTCGCCTGCTGTCTCCGTAGAGATAAATAAGCGTAATGCCATACTGTGGAACATCCCAGGCGATTTCTCCATGAACAGAAGCTGGTGACGGACCCTCCACCAGAAAAGTTACACAGTGCGACTTTAAACGCAATAGAAAAATACAAAGAAGTGTATAGACTGATAGAAATAAAAGTAGCAATTGTAATCTGTATCCAAGAAGGTCGTCATGTTATTTTTTGCCATATCTCCCGCCCTTATTTCAACAGTACAAAAATTGTCAGTGCCTGTAAGCGTACTAAGTCACCACCAGGAGGCAGTATTGTCTTTCATGGAGCACCCACACTCCTCTCCCTCCTGCTGTGGCTGCATCATGTGTTTTCGGGTGGAGGAGGGTCACTCAAACTTGCGCAGGTGGTTGTACAGAGACTGGACGTAGGTGAACACACACATGGGGTCAGGTTTACGGCCCATTATCATCATGTCGTCCACTTCGATCAGACGGTCACAACCAGCTTTGGCTCTGAAAGAAAGTACACAAAATATTATTAGTACTTACAATCTTTGAGAACCTAATGTATCTGGTTCATAACAGTGATATATAACGTAGCAATGGCTCTAGGTGTTGTGTCCTTAGGCAAGACACTTCACTCACTTAAGATTCTTTTATATTACTGTTTGATTTTAAAGCCTTCTCTCACTTACTTAGACTTAGACTTAGACAAACTTTATTGATCCACAAGGGAAATTATTTGTACTCATGTTCATTTATTAATATAACTTCATTAAAATGGTTTGAGCAATTTTTCTTTATATTTTTATACTAAATTGTTGATTTGGTCTGGGTTTGAGGGTATATAAAGCACTTTCTTGTTACCTTTCCTGTTGTTTTTTATAGGTCCTATATTACGCAAAATTAACTCTTGTGAGCTCTAAGCCATATTATTATCATTATAATGCTGTTACCTCCTCAAAAACATACCTGGAGTTGTGTTTTGTTTCACTCACGCATGTTTTTTGCTCAGTAGATTGGCATTCCAGGGCTGAAATGATCCAAATAATTCTAGTGAAGGTGTGTGGAGTTAAAACACACAGTGGAGCACTTCCTGTATTACCGCATGACTTCACAACGTGGAACAGTGTGTTTTTTGTTTGAGAGAAAAACTCAGCCTAAATATGCAGTGCTTGTGCGTTAAACAAAATGAAACTGAATGAAACAAAACACAACTCCAGGTGTGTTTGTGATGAGGAAACAACATTATAACAGATCAGAAAGTTGCGTGAACAACAAACATCTTGAAAATATCTACAGCTAAAAACATTGACTCGGTTCCAACAAACATGTTTTGCAGCTTAGGCCCTGACTCTACATATGTAATAAACATATAGATTTGTACAGATATAAGTGCTGTGTGATGTGTGATCTCTTTAAGACCAGTGTACAGAGGATTGAAGCTCTGGACCAAAGGGAATATTACAGTGAATCAAATCAGCTTAATCTGCAGCTGCATTATCACACTTTATGTCCCTATAGGAAGCCCAAGTATTAATCCAGGGTAAGGCTTATACACAGGCTGTGACCTATGACCTATTATTCATTTATTTTGTCTTTTAGGGTCACTGGAGGTTATAGGGGTCTTGGTCTACGATTGGGCTTTAGGTAGTATGGAACGGAGACTATGGCCTGATTTTTTCAATGCATATTTAAACTCAAAACTCTACAGGGATGTAACCGTATCCAAACCTTTTCTGATGCTTTTCTCCATGGAGATGTTGTTGCTTTGTCTGGAATGTTCCACAGTATGGCATTAAACCTTTCTATCTTCATGGAGACCAAACCAGACCAAGTTACAGGCAAAGGTAACTTGACTCACAGTCAGAATCCCTGTTTTTCGAGGTATTTTTGAGCTATAAAACCACCTGTAATGGAATAAATGTAAGGTAAAGCTGTTTAATGTCATACTGTGGAACATTCCAGGCAGAGCAAAGACATCTCCATAGAAACAAGCCGGTGATGGACCCTCAATAATGCACATCTAAAGTGCATACGGTAAGTTTGTATTATTTTCATATTTTTACTTAATTAAGTGGGATGATACTTGTTGTAAATATAAATTAGAAAAGCACTCAGAGAGCAGAGACCTCCGCCAAGCAGCTCAGTTTTCAAAGTGATCCAGAATCCAGGATTTCTTCTGGATCATCACCAAAATTTAATCATCTGTTGGATTTACCATTAGGAACATTTCCTGAAAATTTAATCAAGATCCGTCCATAACTTTTTCAGTTATCTTGCTAACAAACAAACAAACAAACAAACAAACAAACAAACAAACAGACTCAGGCAAAAACATAACCTCCTTGGCGGAGGTAATTATAGTTTTACACCAATTAAAAAGTGATTTGTGAAGAAAAGTTGAAAAATATGTTAAAAATTGCAGGAAGTAGAGTTCTATTTCAGTGATTTTGAAAAAGAATTTAGTTGACTTTAAGTGATTCAGTTGATTTCTTAATTTTTCTAGCTGCTTTCTAGCTGCTAATTTGGGACGTTAACTCAAATATAATGTGCTAAAAAATAGTACTTTTTACTTTTCAGTCCAGGTCTAAAATGTAGTGGAGTAGAAAGTACAGATACACGTTCTCAGATGTACTGAAGTAAAAGTAAAACGTATCCACTGTAAAAGTGACTTCAGCAAAGTACAGATACCTAAATTAGTACTTTTACTTTTGTACTTTGTTACTTTTCACCACTGCTAATAATGAATATGTTTATGCTCATTCTTGACTCACTCTGCAGTCCCAAAGGCCAGTTCAAAGTTGTATTTTCTGTTGGCAGGAGACAGGGCCGTGTAGTCAAACTCTGTGGGGAAGAAGGAGTGGACCAGAGCACAGAAGGCCATCCCATCACTCCAACTGGACGAGAAGTTCTGGATATCAATGTTCTATAAAAACACAGAACAAAACAAAATGCAGTTATGTTTTTGGAAAGAAAGAAAGCAAATTTAAAACCTCTTATTACGCTATTTTCTGATCTGTGTTAAAATGTTGTTTCCTCATCGCAAATATACCTGGAGTTGTGTTTTCATTCTCACATTTTAACCTTGCGTATTGAGGCTGAGTTCTTCTCTCAAACAGAAAACACTCTCTTCCACCTTGTGATGTCATGCGGTAATACAAGAAGTGCTCCACTGTGTTTTTAAACACATTACACCTTCACAAGAATCATTTGGATAATCTCAGCCCTGGAATTTCCAATCTCTGCTGAACTAAAAGTAAAACTGCCGCTCGATGACATCACAAGGTGGAACAGAGCATTTTGAGCTTTGGAGATGTGGGGAGACTAACAATGCTGGATTACCTAAACATGTATGAATGAAACAAAACAACTTGAGGTGTGTTTTTAAGAAGGAAACAACATTGCAACATGGCTAAAAGTTCACAAGAAACAATTTTACGTAACATAAAACCTTTAAGCAAGACAATAGTGAAACCAATTATTATAAATATTTACTGTATTGGCACGTGCTTTTGTTATTGAATTCATATTTTTATGGTTATATGATATGGTTTGATGACAATAGATGATTACAAAGGACACTTCTTCCTGAAATCCAACTCAAAACTATACCTGTTTAAAATGACACTTTAAAAGCTGCACTATGTAACTTTTCTGGTGGGGGGATCATTGTTGCCGTAGCGATGTTATTGCTTTGCCTGGAATGTTCCACAGTATGGCATGACGTAACTTATCTACCTCGCATTTATTTACTTTGGATGCTTTTACTGCTAAAGACTGCCTTGAAAAACATGTATTTTTACAATAAGTGGGGTCGTCTCTCCACAGATCTAACCTGTAACTTGACCTAGTGGTGTCACCTGCTTGTCACCATGCGGAGGTATAACTATAATGCCATTCTGTGTCATTTCCAGGCTGAAACAAAAACATCTCCATGGTGACCAGCAGGTGGCAGACCTTTCAAAAGAAAAGTTACTTAGACACTTATAATGTGGTTTTCGCTAAGTCTTAAGGCCTGTCTCTCTCATAACCATTACAGACAAAACACTGGTGGTTTGTCCTACTTTTGAGGCTTTCTTTGTGTCTAGAGGATTCTTTTAAAATAATGTCATTTCAGGCTATTTCTGCTTCAAATCAAATGGATATCTTCTTCTCCATCTGAATATATTTGAGTGTGTGTGGTGAGCTTGTACTTAATAAAAGTCTGGTCTCTCATTTCTAACCAAAACCACATGTAACAGCTGGCAGAGCGAACACTGGAGGTTAAAGAAGTGCAGCTCCTCCGTCAGTAAAAAAACACTCCATTTTACTGCCAGAGTTAAGTGTAAAATACAATTCAATATGGCACGAGCATTACAGAAGAAGCTGGAGTCATGGGTGGCAGACAGACTAGGTTTACAACGGGAGAGTAATTGTAACTTAACTGGAGAAAATTAAGGCAATAAAACGAGACAGATTTATGTTCATTAAAAAGCTATATTCAAAATGTTGTGACTGAACCAAAAGTAGTTGTTGCTTCATCTAACATCTGCCTCTACTACTACTACTACTACTACTACTACTACTACTACTACTACTATTACAACTAACACCACTACTACTACCACAACTTCTATTACTGCGTCAGTATTATATCTCAAAGCCTTCTGATGATAGGACAACTTTCTTATACCATAACAGTGGAGTAACTACAAGAAATAATAAAAACTTTGACTTTGGCTAAAAGGTCTCCTTAAGTAAACTATTCACCATAGTGTGTAGAATCCCTCAGTCGTCCAGGTAGAATCCATAGCAAAAGGAGAAATTTAATTTGTCAACTGGACATAGTTTATTTGGTTGAATACGTTTCGCAGCTCATCCAAGCTGCTTCCTCAGTTCTGGTCAGATGCTGGCGGACACTGCTTTATATCTGCTTGAAGGGAGGCGCTAATTACAATGAAATTACTCTGAGACAACACATATTTATTTACAGTTTCTGTTGGTCAAGTGAGTCTATTCAATATGGAGTGTTTACAGTTTCTGTTGGTCAAGTGAGTCTATTCAATATGGAGTGGGAGTGGGGGAGTAGTTAGCATATCCATTCAGGGCCATGATGGTGTTTTCACACCTCTGGACCTGACCTGGCTAGTCCCATTGTTTTCCCAGTTTGTTTTGATTTAGGTTTGAGGATATATGTTATATATATGAGTTATAGATGGGAGACAAATGATGTGTGAGACCCCCATTTCTGTTCAAGGAAGGATTCTCTTTCTTGACAAAAATAGCCTCTTTAACTCCCCTCTCAAACCAGTTCTTTTCTCTGGCCAAGATCTGGACCTCGCTGTCCTCAAAGGAGTGGCCTGTGGCTTTTAGGTGGAGATGTACGGCAGATTGCGGCCCACCCTGGTTTTCCCGTCTGTGTTGATACATCCTTTTGTGAAGTGGCTGTTTTGTTTCTCCAATGTAGCGCTCACTGCAGTCTTCACTACACTGAATGGAGTAGACCACATTGCTTTGTTTGTGGCTCGATGTTTTGTCCTTAGGATGGACCAGTTTTTGTCTTAAAGTGTTTGTGGGTTTGAAATAGACTGGGATTTCATGTTGTCTGAAGATCCTCTGTAGTTTTTCGGAAACGCCAGCCAGGTAAGGAATAGTTACACCCCTTCTCCTGGGCTCTGGTTCTCTGTTGTCCTGTTTCTTGGCTCTCTTCGTTTTATTGAAAGCCCATTTAGGATATCCACAAATGGAGAGGGCTTTCTTCTTTCTTCTTTCTCCTTTCCCTCTGCGCTTGTAGGAACCACTTGGGCTCTGTGTTGTAATGTCCGAATGACTCCCAGTTTGTGCTGAAGTGGGTGGTGTGAATCAAAAAGCAGATATTGGTCTGCTTTACTCAAGAATATGTATGTCCTGGTACAGTTTTTTTTTTAATGTTTTTTTTGGGTTTTTTTAATGTTTATTTTATTTTTATGTTTGATTTTGTATTTTATAACTTATTTTTCTATTTTATTTTGACTTGTACATATACATTTATTTATATAATTATGTCTTATTCAACACCTGTCTCTTGCTATCTTTTTTGCTATGCCATTTATTTTTTACTCTTTGTTATTGCGTTAAAGTTTGTCTAAGTCTAAGTCTAAGTTTGTGATATACAAACATTTTTGCACTTTACTTCTGCTGTAGCCACAGCTGCCCTGGGACAGACTGATGGAAGCGAGGCTGCCAATCTGCGCCATCGGCCCCTCCGACCACCACTAACACTCGCTCACACACACCACATTCATACTAGACAATGTGGGTGAAAGTGTACTGCCTAAGGACGCAACATCAGCTTTGACACTGGCGCCCCACTGTGGCACCTGGTATTCCCTGCAGTCTCCCATCCAAGTCCTCACCAGATCCAGCCCTTTGGTTTGGCCACATATACATATATTTCATACTTATACTTACACTTACACACACTTATCGGTGCAGTACCTGGTATCCGATGGTCTTGGAGCGGCACCATTCCAGCAGAATCTGTTTGATGCTGCTAGCGCTGGAGACTCCAAAACTCTGAGAACGTTTCAGTTTGGGCTTTGAATCCACGGCTTTAGGACCCCTGCTACAGAGGAAGGAGAGTTTAATCCTGGGTTTGACCCCATGTAGCAGATCTGTAGAATTTGAATCAGATATCCAGTCCATGTGAAACATTTTGGAGTAATCTCCCAAATAGGTTGCGTTCACATTTAAGAGCCCTTATAGTTTAAAATTAAGCTGGAGGACATTCTATATCGGTATTTGCTGTTTATCATTTATATATCATATGTTTTGGTAGTTCTTTTAAACAGACCATATTACATATTATATTTTCTGATCTGTTCTGATCTTGTTTCCTTGTCTAAAACAGACCTGGTGTTGTGTTTTGTTTCATTCACACATGTTTAACACACAAACCTTGCAGATTTAGGCTGACTTTTCTCAGACTGAAAACCGTGCTCCACTGTGTTTCTGGAATTGCCAACCTCTACTGAACCAAAAGTAAAAGGTAGCTGTTAACTTGAAAACTACTGCATCGTGACATCACAAGGTGGAGCAGGGCATTTCGAGCTTTGGTGATGTAGACAGACTAACAATAAAGAGTTACTCAAACATGTGAATGAAACAAAACACAACTCCAGCAACATTATAACATGGCCACAAGCTCACAAGAGTCAATTTAGCGCAACAATGGACCTTTAAAACTGTTATCTGTCATAGTTATGTAGAGTTATGTCGCCCCCTGCCTTCCATCTGAAGATATGACATCAACAAAATCTAACGTGAGCCCAGTCTGTTGTCATGTACCTGTTATTTGCCTCTGACTCCAGTTTCTCAAAGATGGAGCGCCGAGCCTGAGCGCCGATGTTTCTGGGCAGAGTCTGAGACCGGACCAGCTCCCTCCTCCTCTCTCCCCCTGACCGCTCACTGACCACATCACTGTCTCTGTGAGGGGGGCAAATGCATTTTAAACATAGTGTACATATGCATGTTACACCTTATATCTTTAAATGTTTATACTTCTGTCTTTTGAAATAATGTCTCTTGGTTACCTGTCCTGTTGTGGAAGTCCAGAGTATGTGACACACTTTGGAGGAGCAGAATTGGTCTTTTCTGTAAACCACAAACCTGAATATTACTTTAAATTAGGACTAAAAATGTATATGTATATATATTTAAAGGTGCATTGTGTAACTTTTCTGGTGGAGAGTCCGTCAAATGCTTTTCTTCATGGAGATGTTATTGTTTTGTCTGGAATATTTCACAGTATGGCATTAAACCTTTCTATCACGAAGACCAAACCAGACCAAGTTACAGGTCAGATCTGTGGAGAGGCGACCCCATTCACAGTCAGAATGCCTGTTTTTCTAGGTATTTTTGAGCTATAAAACCATCTGTAATCTAATCTAATAAATGTGAAGTAGAGCTGTTTAATGTCATACTGTGGAACATTCCAGGCAGAGCAATGACATCGCCATAGAAACAAGCAGGTGACGGACCCTCCACCAAAAGTTACACAATGCACAGGAATAAAAGATGGACAGTGCTCTTTAGAGAGGTTTCTTTTGAAGGTGCACTGTGCAACAATTCTAGTGGAGGGTCAGCTACCTTCTTGTCTCCATGGAGATTTTATTGCTTTGCCTGGAATGTTCCATGTTATGAAATAAAAAAAAATCCATGTAGCATTAATTCATTACGGGTGTTTCTAATACAATAAAAAATACAATCATTACTTCTGTGAATAGGGTCGAGATTGGTTTAATCTATACTGTGGAACATTCTAGACAAAGCAAAAACATTTCCATGGAGACAAGCAGGTGGCGTACCCTCCACTAGAAATTTTACACAGTGCAGCTTTAATCTATTCTGTTCATTGTCTGTAGGGTAATCATTTCCCCTATGACAAAAAACAAGGATCTTTGTTTAGATTAAAATTAAACCTTTATTGCAGTTTGGTTAATAAAGATAAAAACATATGCACTGTACACGTTAAGGTAAATACTGCCTCATCCAAATGAATAAATAAATAAATAAAATACTGTGTTTGAATATGTGAACTCACCCTGAAGCCGAGGAGATCCCAGAGTCCGGACTGGAGCTGGGGTCCATGTTTTCACTGTGGGAGCTACAGAAAATACAGAACATTTCAATATTTTCTGGTAGAAGGTCCCACCACCTGCTTGTGTCCATGGAAAGGTTTGTGCTTTTCTGGGAAGGTTCCACAATATGGCATAAAACTTATCTAGCTCTGCGATAACAAGCAGGTGAAGTTACTGGTCAGATCTGTGGAGGGGCGAGCCCACTCTACTCACAGTAAGAATGCATGTTTTCTGAGGCATTTTTGAGCTATAGAAACACCTGTTATTGAATAAACGCAACATAGATAAGTTTAATGCCATACTGTGGAACATTTTAGGCAAAGCAATAAGATCTCCATGGAGTATCAAGTATTTCAGACCTTTAGTGTACAATTTAGTAGTAGTAGTAACAGTACTTACCTGGGGACTCAACTGTCGCAGGTGGCTGATGGTTGCTGTTTGGCGATTGGTTGAGAGGGGGGCTGTCTGACGCAGGAGACCGAGCGCCGCCGGGGCTGATGGGAGATCCCTGAGCTCTCATCTCTGCTGTCTTTGTGGTGGCTGTGATCGGCATGTGAGGCACCCGGACCGCAGGGGGCGCTGTGTGCTGGGGCAGGTCAGAAGAAGGGGACAGCTTTCCGTTCGCTGCCACTGAGGGATCTGGAAAATTAGAAAACTTTCAAAACTTCCAAAAAACAGTTTAGTTGTTACACGCAGCAGGTGCTCTGTGTAACTTTTTTGGTCTCCATGGAAATGTTTTGCTTTGCCTGAAATAGTCCACAGTCGGCATTAAACTTATCTATATTACATTTATCCGATTGCAAATGTTTTTATTCTTGGAAATACTGTACTGATACAGCTAGCTCCACAGATCTGGCCTGCTTGTCTTTATGGAGATAGCTACGTCTAATGCCACTGTGGAACATTCCAGACAAAGCAATGTGCTGTGTATTATTGGACAGACAGCAATCTAGGCTTTATAACCAAAACTAAAACATAAAAACAACCTTTACTGTCAATATATGGGACATTTAAAGGTGCATTATGTAACTTTCTGGTTGGGGGTCCATCACCTGCTTGTTGCCTGGAATGTTCCAGCTTTAATGCCATACTGTGAAAACATCTCCATGAAGAAAAGCATTTGACGGACCCGCCACCAGAAAAGTTACACCTTTAACAATAAGTTGCACCTTTAACAATATTAAATAAAACAAGCAAACCAAATTGTAATAAAAATATAGTACAAATATTGACAAAAGCCGTTACCTGTCGTGTGAGCGTGTCCATTCTCCAGGCTGCCGTTGGTCGGGGCTGGGTCCACGTCAATGGGCTCCTCTCGGTCAATACTCTGCCACACACAAAATAATAAAAGTTTAAAATCTCATGATAATTTAAACATTGGTGTTGGATCTACTGCAAATAAACATCTTATATTTTTAAATCAGCCATCTTGTGAATGCTTTGTCCCTACTGACCCTTTAACTGTGTGTGTGGGGAGTATTTATCACATATGGGGACTAAAATCTGTATACACTATAACATCATGGGGACCTGCTTTCCATATGAGCACGAAAGGCATTATTAAATCAACAGCGTGATTTACAGTTCAGATATGGGTAGTAGAAATAGATTGACGGGTAGTTGTAGTGGACCAAACGAAAAAGGCAATGACAAGGTATATAATTTTTTTTTTAATAAAGTAGAAAAGTAAAAAGTAATTTAACAAAGGCTCAAATTAAGTAAATCATTAACAAAAATCAGGCCCAACTGGGGTAACTAAACTGAACACAAGAGGTGGGGAAATTACATGAAATAATTAACTAAAACTACTAACTTCATTAAAGTAACAAAAAGGCAAATAATTATAATACAGAAAATAATAAGTGATAATAAAGTAACCTAAAACAAACTAACTTAGCAAAACTAAATACTAAATACACTCAAAAAAAAAAAAAAAAAAAAAGTGTAAGTAATAATTCAGACTTATATTAACTAAAATGTGTGCACCCAAAATTAGAAAATATAAGTCTGAATAAAGGAATTCAATTAAACTATGTGCTATAATTAGTAGTGACTATGGTTAAGGTTAGGATCAGTCTACTATAGCTGTACATTTTTTAATTTATAGCCCTAGTATACAAAAAAGTATACAAAAACACGCATCCTGACTCCATCTCCACAGAATGGACTCTTATCTGACCTGGAATAGGACCATGTCTAGGCTTGTCTCCACGGAAACGCTATTCTTTCAGCGATAATGTTCCACAGTATGGCATAAAACTCTATTTCCACGGAGGATGTTTGGAATTTTTATCTTCATATTTCCATGGAATCATTCAGCTGATTTTCCACCCCTACTTTAATCAAAACTATTAATATTCTTGATTACCTCCAGGCAGAGCTCTGTTTTTCCTGATAATTCTTACAGAGCGTCGATAATGAATAAAACTTTCTATTGTGTCTGGACCGTAAAATACAATGTTTTATTTGGATCCAGCTCCAAGTTTTTCTATTTTATCGTGGAAGAAATCCCAGATGTGTCCTGAGTCAATGTTTTGAACCTTTCTCCAAGTTCAGTACATTTTTATATCTTCAGCCAAAACACGGTGAGATCACTGTCAGTTTGTGTAACGTTGGATTTGCCGGTTCCTGAGAAGAGCTTTAGTGACGTGAGTTAAAGTGTGAGGAGATCTTGGCGAATGTCCATTTTTTCAATAAGTCATCAGTGTGATTTCCAAATAGAAACTGGATCAAGATTGTAATCTCATGTCTTGGTATCAATGGTTCCCTGTCTGTATAAGTCATATCTCTGTCATATCTCTTTGCATTCACATAAATCATGATTTTCTCTAATCATTTCCTCTTTTTAAAAATAAAAAAGTGTAAACAAAATCAGGTTTCTAATTGTAATCTATCTGTGGGTCTTATGGTACATTTGCTTCAATTATACAACTACACAAAAGTAAACAGTAGCATTTGAATATAATATTTATACTGAATTTGGTGGGATTGTATTATTTTGAAAAAAAAAAAATAAATTGTGATGTAAGGATGTCTTGATGTCCATTTTTACTATATATTTTTTCCCCTATAAGGTCATGTATTAGGCAGAATTGATTATTGTGAGTTTTTAACCATGTTAGAATATTGTTACCTTCTCAAAAACAGACCTGGAGTTGTTTTTTGTTTCATTCACACATGTTTGAGTAACTCTTTAATATGAGTCTGTCTACATCTCCAAAGCTCAAAATGCTCTGTTCAAGTTAACAGCTCTTTTTACCTTTCGTTAAGTGGAGAATGGCAATTACAGGGCTGAAATTATCTAAATGATTCTAGTGAAAGTGTATGGAGTTTAAAAACACAGTGGAGCACTTCCTGTATTACCACATGACATCAGAAGGTGGAACAGAGTGTTTTCAGTTTGAGAAAAGTGCTCTAAACGTGTGAATGAAACAAAACAAAACTTCAGGTGTGTTTGTGATGAGGAAACGACATTAGAACATTGATCAGAAAATAATGTAATACGGGCCGTTTAAAGCTTAAAACCTCAAAATAACATAAAGCAGAGTGATTAAGTGCGGAATCAAATGTTTTCTTATGACATACACTATATTGCCAAAAGTTTTCGCTCACCTGCCTTGACTCACATATGAATTTAAGTAACATCCCATTCTTAATCCATAGGGTTTAATATGACATCAGTCCACCTTTTGCAGCTATAACAGATTCAACTCTTCTGGGAAGGCTGTCTACAAGGTTTAGGAGTGTGTTTATGGGAATTTTTGACCACTCTTCCAGAAATGCATTTGTGAGGTCACACACTGACCTTGGACGAGAAGGCCTGGCTCTCAGTCTCCGCTCTAATTCATCACAAAGGTGTTCTATCAGGTTGAGGTCAGGACTCTGTGCAGGCCAGTCAAGTTCATCCACACCAAACTCTGTCATCTATGTCTTTATGGACCTTGCGTTGTGCACTGGTCATGTTGGAAGAGGAAGGGGCCATCTCCAAACTATTCCCACAAAGTTGGGAGCATGAAATTGTCCAAAATCTCTTGGTGTGCTGAAGCATTCAGAGTTCCTTTCACTGGAACTAAGGGGCCAAGCCCAGCTCCTGAAAAACAACCCCACACCATAATCCCCCCTCTGCCAAACTTTACACTTGGCACAATGCAGTCAGACAAGTACTGTTCTCCCGGCAACCGCCAAACCCAGACTCGTCCATCAGATTGCCAGATGAAGAAGCATGATTCATCACTCCAGAGATCGTGTCTCCACTCTAGAGTCCAGTGGCGGCGTGCTTTACACCACTGCATCCGACGCTTTGTATTGCACTTGGTGGTGTATGGCTTGGATGCAGCTGCTCGGCCCTGGAAACCCATTCCATGAAGCTCTCTACGCACTGTTCTTGAGCTAATCTGAAGGCCACATGAAGTTTGGAGGTCTGTAGCGAGGTGATTGGAATACCTGATTTCCCTTATTTGGATGGGTGAGTGAATACTTTTGGCAATATAGTTTATGTGTGTACCAACCCTGTACTACTACTTAGCTGTGTATAACTGTCACTTATACTTAGCCATGCTCCCATTACTTCTATGCTACTACAACTACAACTACCCCAAGCCCGACCTTATATGTCACTGAACCGTGAAAGTACTTTGTTTAGAGGCTTATGTAAAAGTATTTGATCGATATTTCCACCTCTGTGCAGCTGGTTGGACTTGAGACTTGGCTTCGTGAGGAGGAGAAGATGGATTATTTCACTGGTGATGCATGCGACCAGGCACTTTGTTTACATAACGTCATAATATTTGGACTCCACACAACTGCATCTGGTCTGATCGTGAAGGCAAATGGAAAATCACTTAATCAAGGAAAAAAAACCCTCTATAATCATCAAAGTGAGCATTACGTGGTTTATTTGGGTTGATTTTAGGCATACCCAGAATGTATCACTTTAAAGGGGCCATATGAGGTAAACTGGTACTGTTTACAAACTCCCAATCCACACTGATCCTGTAAACTGTGAGGAGCATTCTTATGTCACAAGTCATATATTAGATTACATTTTATTAGGGTACTCAGTGTTCCCCCATTAACCCAAACCATGCAGCCCATGACTAATCCACTGGCTAGGTACTCCTGACCCAGATCTGCTCAAATTTCTTCTATACTGTATGGTAAATAACTTTATGTATGTGCAAGCAAGGTGGTTTAGTACTTTGATTGGTACTTTTTACTTACAGGTGCACTGCATAGCATTTCTACTGGAAGGTCTGCCACCTGCTCATCTCCACTGAAATGTTACTGCTTTGTCTAGAATGTTCCACAGTATAGATTAAACCTATGTATCACGAGGGAGACAAGCAGATTACAGCACTACGCAACATTACAGGTCAGCTCTGTGGAAAGTTGCTCCAATTCACAGAAGGAATGATTGTATTTTTGAGCAATAGAAACACCCGTAATGAATAAATGCTAAATAGATATGTTTAAAGTCATACCATGGAACATTCCTGGCAAAGCAATAACATCTCCATGGAGACAAGCAGGTATCGGACCCTCCAGCAGAAAAGTTGTGCAATGCATCTTTAAAGAGGAGAGTCCGCCACCTGCTTATTCTAATTGACTTTGCCTAATGTTGAGAGCTGGACATTAAACATATCTATCTCCATGGAAACAAAAAGGTGCACTGTGTAATTATTCTGGTAGGGGGTGTATCATCGGCTTAACTCTGTTGTTTTATCCTGAAATGTTCTACAGTACGGCTTTTAATGTAACTATCTCCATGGAGACAAGCAAAGATAATGCATGTTTTGCGGTAGTTTTGAGAAATAAAAACATCTGTAATACATATTTGTTTAATGCCATACTGTGGAACATTAGTGACGGACCCTCGGCCAGAAAAGTTACACAGAGCACATTTAACTCCATTTAATGTTAGGAAACAAATGGAAATAAATAGTTTTGTGTTGTGGGACAGTGTCATGGAGAAGTGAGAACAGCTGATTATCTGAAGGGGCTTTGGGAGGGGGCTTCCCAGAGTGCGGGGCCGGCGTGAGGGAACATGATAGTGGGCCCCGGGTCAGTGGTTCCTATAAACTCTGGCAGGACACAGGGACACAGTGCACTTCACACCACATCTGAGAAGATTACCTTATGAAGCATTCAGAGGGGACAGCCAAGAGAACTGCGCTAGTGCCAGGATTTGTTTGTTGTTTTATTTAACTCATGAATAGAGTTATGCACATCTGTTGTTTACCCCCCATGCAACAAAAATAATACACCGAGAGTTGTTGTTTCAATATTTCTACATTTGATATACGCACAAAAGACATCAGATTATGTAGCAAAGAAAAAAAAACTTAAATAACTCTACTCACAACTTCACAACTCTAAGCTAATAATAACTAGCATGCTAACGTGCACTTTCTGATTATCGAACAGTAAACAGTAACACTTTCTGGCCATTTAATGGTGCATTGTGTAACTTTTCTGGCGGAAGGTCCGTCAAATGCTTTACTCTGTGGAGATGTGGAAATGTTTCACAGTATGGCATTAAACCTTTCTATCTTCACGGAGACCAAACCAGACCAAGTTACAGGACAGATCTGTGGAGAGGCGACCCCGCTCAGAGTCAGAATGCCTGCTTTTTTTCTTTTAGGTATTTATTAGCTATAAAACCACCTGTAATTTAATCAATTTAAAGTAGAGCTGTTTAAAGTCATACTGTGGAACATTCTAGTCAGAGCAATGACATATTCATAGAAACAAACAGACGACAGACCCCCAGCCAAAAAGTTACCTTTAAAAAATGTAGTACAAAAACAGAAGAACAGGCTAAACCAGGACACTATAGAGTTCAGCCAACACATGACATCACAAAGTGGAAAGAGTGTTTTCTGTTTGAGGGAAGAACTCAGCCTAAATATGCGTTAAAAACACAACTCCAGGTCTGTTTTTTTGACGAGGAACCAACATTATAACTTAGATCAGAAAGTATCATAATATCGGCCCTTTAACTTCTTATTGCCAGATCTTCTCTTTACGCTAAATCCCTGGGCTGAACTCTATAGTGTCCTGGTTTAGCCTGTTCTTCTGTTTTTGTACTACATTTTTTCCACTTTTTTCTTATCCTTTGTTACATAAGTGCACTGTCTTTGAGTTTTTTCCAGGGATATCCGATAGCAGCCGCATGCTCTGTTCATAAATATGAGCTCAGCGTTCGACAGAGACTAATATTATCACCACATTATCAGCCCGAGTTCAAATATTTAGACTGTGATATGGACAGCGATACAGGCCTGAGCTAACACTATAACACTAGTATACTGTGGACTATAGGCTCATGTCAAATTAAACAAGAAGAGAAGTTATAAGAAGGAAGTACAGTTTATAACATAGTGTAACAAAGACATTAAAATAATCAAACACCATGCATTTCATTAAAGGTCCTATGTTACTCTAAATGGACTCCTGTGAGCTTTAAGTCATGTTATAATGTTGTTTCCACCTCAAAAACAGACCTGGAGTTGTTTTGTTTCATTCACATGTTTGAGTAACACTTTATTATTAGTCTGCATGTATCTCCAAAGCTCCAAATGTTCTGTTCCACCTTGTGATGTCATGAAGCAGTAGTTTTCAAGTTTACAGCTCCTTTTACCTTTAGTTCAGCAGAGATAGGAAATTCCAAAGGCTGAAATTACCCAAATAATTCTAATGAAGGTGTATAGGGCTTAAAAACACAGTGGAGCACTTCCTGTATTACAACATGACATCACAAGGTGGAACAAAGTGTTTTCAGTTTAAGAAAAACTAACTTAGCTTGCTTGCTTCCATGGAGATTGATAGTTTAATGTCATTCTGTGGACCATTCCAGGCAAAGCAATAACATCTCCATGAAGACAAGCAGGTAGCAGACACTCCAACAGAAAAGTTACATAGTGCAGCTTTATATTACCTTTACAATGGCGTTTTTTTGGTTCTCAAATAAAGAAAAAAAAAACTTTACTTTATTTTCTGATTTGTTATAACGTTTCCTTATCACAAACAGAGCTGGAGTTGTGTTTTGTTTCATTCACACGTTTAACACACAAACCCTGCACGTTTAGGCTGAATTCTACTTTCAAACTGAAAACACTCTGTTCCACCTTGTGATGTCATGTGGCAATACAGGAAGTGCTCCACTGTGTTTTTAAACTCTACACACCTTCACTAGAACATCACAAGTTGGAACAGAGTATTTTGAGCTTTGGAGATGTAGACAGACAATTTATAAATTGTTACCCAAACATGTGTGAATGAAACAAAGGTTAATTTAGCGTATTATAGGACCTTTAGCTTCTTTTTGTCCATACATTGACGCATCTTTCTTTGTCATTAGCAGCACATCAGCACATTTACTTTCTAACACAAACCCTCTTCTCTTTCCTGTTTAAGCTGAGCACAGGTCAGGATACAGGAGGTGCTGGTCTCACATGTAAAGTCATTATCAGGACTTCCACAAGGATCAGCTGCTCCTCTTTGGTCACGTTTGCCCTCCCCAGTATCACAGGCGGCTCCTCAGATAAACAGCCAAAAGTAGAACGGTCGTATCTCACGGACACTGACACTGACAGTGACAGTGATAACATGCTTTCAATCAAATGGCTGAACGCTGTGAACTCCATGGTGCAACAATTATTTATATTCTATGGACTACTCCTACTACTATTACTACTGCTACTACTACTACTACTACTATTACTATTACTACTACTACTACTGCTACTACTACTGCTACTACTATTACTATTACTACTACTACTACTACTATTACTACTACTGTTACAACTACTACTACAGGAACACCTGACCCCTCTGCCCTCAGGACGGAGGTACAGGGCGCTCAGGTGCAGGAGGACCCTGACAGAGGCACAGAGCGTTCAGGTGCAGGAGGACCCTGACGGAGGCACAGAGCGTTCAGGTGCAGGAGGACCCTGACGGAGGTGCAGGGCGCTCAGGTGCAGGAGGACCCGCTTTGGCAGAAGCCTGATCCCCTCGACCATCACATTTCTAAACAACAGGCCCTACTGAGTGAACTGTATGTTGATTGTAATGTGTGTGTTTGTTGTGTTGTGTTGTTGTGTCAAACAAGCTCAGTGTGCGTGAAAATGAATTTCCCCCAGGGGACAATACTACTATTACTACTACTATTATTATTACTACTACTACTACTACTACTACTACTACTACTACTACTAATACTAATACTACTATTACAGCTACTACTATTATAGCTACTACTATTACTATTACTGCTACTACTACTACTACTACCTTTACTACTACTACTACTACTACTACTACTACTACTACTACTATTACTACTACTACTACTTCTGCTGCTTCTAAACTGCAACTGACTACCACACGTTGTCATTGATGTAACATTTTAAAGCACATTAGGCGACTTTTCTGAGCTTTTCACCATGTTGTTGTTGTTTCCTCTTCTCATTTCCCTCTCAGAGTTGTTTTTGGAGTCATTGGTGCATGTCTGAGCCAATCTTTAATCACTTATTTTCAACATTTTGCTGATATGCGTGGGATTTGGCAGCGTCGTGTTGTTATTTTGGTACAAATGAAAGTGAATCTGCTGCTCGTTAGTGTGATGTGCAGCTTATCCATCGGAGGTTCCAACACCTTCACAGCTCTTTGTTGTGATGATGTTTACAGTGACGTCAGCTCCCACTGGGCACGGCAGTTTTCTAACACAGAAGTCTGCGTGTTTGTTTCTTTTATTCATTTGTTTTAGATGAATATTGTAATTTAAAATGTATAAATTATAACATAATGATCCACGGGTGTCATGGATTATAACTATTTACTAGCCTTCAGTTGTTTGCTGGTACAGTCTAACCCCAACCACAGAACACTATTGTTGTGCCCTTGGTCAAGACACTTCCCTTGCCTTGTGTTGTATGTGTGAATGTGGAGTGATTGAAAAATTCAGTTTTCACCAGCCCCCTATCCCCACTCACAATGTGCTCATACTTGTCAATCTTAAAAAAGAAAAAAAATGACTTGGCGGTATAAAAAAGTGATTAACAATGGTGTGTAGCGATTTCTCAAAAACAAAATAAAACACAACATAGTAAAGTATCAGAGTAGAAACATGTGTTATATTATGCATTACTGATGGAGTCTCCTGCGTCACATTTAACCATAAAGTGGACTTGAATATCTGTTACCATAGCGACACACACTGTTTGCATAAAGTGCCCGTCTCTGTTCTAACTAAATATCCAAATGTACAAATGCAAATAGCAGGTCCTCCGTGCAAAAAGGTTACAAGGAGGAGTATTGTGGAGCTGTCCGAACAGTCCTTAATCACATGGACTTAATAAAAGGGAGTGAGTGGGAGAGAGGGAGGGTCCAGGCTCAAAGTGTTTGTGTAGTAATAAGAATAACAACAATTTCAAGTGACAGTATGTAACTTTCAGGGGGTGGAAGGTCAACTGGAAATAGAACGATAAACAAGTGGCCCCTACTTCAGAACATTCTCCATATTTGTGGAATATTATAGGAACAACATTTGGAAACAAGAATGGAGAGATCTTCGTCCAGGCTAAAGAAGAGTCAGGTTTGTGGAGATGCAACCCCGCTCACAGTATGAATAAACACATTCATAATTAAAAAAAAAAAAAAAAAGTTTATTTATTTATTTATTTATTTATTTTTAGCAAAATATTACATTCTTGGGCTTTAAACATATTTATTCGTTTAATTGTTATATAAAACTACGTAAGGTTTTGGTTTGTCAAAATGGCAAAAGCTTTACGTTAACAATGCATTGTACATTTGCACTCATTATCCAATGATTTTAGTGATGGTGTATGGAGTTTAAAAACACAGTGGAGCACTTCCTGTGTTACATCATGTGTTTTCTGTCTGAGAGAAGAACTCAACTTAGAACACAACTTAAACATGTGTGAATGAAACAAAACAAAACATAACTCAAGGTCCGTTTGTGATGAGGAAACAACATTAGAAAACAGATCAGAAAATAGCATAATATGGGCCCTTTAAAACACTACTACTACTATTACTACTATACTACTAATACTGCTTAGGCATAAACTCTAAGAAAATATAGAATTTTTCACTGTTGATGTACCATTTATCAGCGGAAGCAGTTTTCGACAGAGAAAAGCAGCTCTGTAATTTCCACAGGTCTGCCCCACACCTGTTCTTATAGCACATTCACAAAACCTACAATTTCTGTGCTAAAAATGCGTGGGTGAGAAACACTTTGGGACAAAAATGGAAAAAATATGCAGCTCCTTTGAAGAGGGGAGATATAAAAGTGTAATTATGGGAAGAACAGACACGATTTCACATGTGTTTTGTCTGTAAACGCTATCTTTAACATAGAAGGTTAATTTATGCTTTTTTGAACGCACGCACAGCTAACTACCTGTTGGACAAATGTTGTGTAGAAAGACGCAAGCCAAAAGATCTGGGTCAGTTTTCACTTGTCGTAAAACACCCGAAAGAAAAAGCGCATTTTAAAGACGCAGTATGTCACTTTTCTGTAACCTGCTTGTCTCCATGGAGATGTATCAGATCCATGTTATACTGTAATGTCGCACAAACCCTGCAGATTTAGGCTGAGTTCTTCTCTCAAACAGAAAACACTCCCACCTTGTGATGTCATGTGGTAATACAGGAAGTACTCCACTGTGTTTTTAAACTCCACACACCTTCACTAAAATAATTCAGATGATTTCAGCCCTGGAATTGCCAATCTCTGCTGAACTAAAGGTAAAAGGAGCTGTTAACATGGAAACTACCACTTCATGACATCACAAGGTGAAACAGCATTTTGAGCTTTGGAGATGTAGACAGACTAATATTAAAAGATTACTCAGACGTGTGTGAATGAAACAAAACACAACTCCAGGCATGTTTTTGATGAAGTTAAAACATTCTAACATAGTTTTAGAGCTCACACAAGTCCATTTTGCGCAATATCAGACCTTTAATGCAAATCTTAGAAAAACATGCATTCTTACTGTGGGAGGATGAGCTTCTCCTCAGATCTGACCTGTAACTTGGCCTGATTGTCTCCGTGAAGATAAACAGAGATGTGTGATGCCATTTTGTGGAACATTCCAGCAAGGCTACTCCAACAGTAAATACAATTGTCTTTTTTAAAAATAAATAAATTAAAATAAAACTAGACCAAGACTAAACCACGACTCAACTAGGACTAAACCAGGACTAAACCAGGAGTATATCAAGATTAAAATAGAACTAGACCAGGACTAAACCAGGACTAGATTAGGACTAAACCAGGACTAGACCAGTACTAAACCAGAGCTAGATCAGGACTAAACCAGGACTAAATCAGGACTAAACCAGGAGTAGATCAGGAAAAAATAAAACTAGATCAGGACTAAACCAGGACTAAACCAGGACTAGGCCAAGACTAGACTAGTACTAGACCAGGACTAAACCAGGACTAAACCAGGACTAGACCAGGACTAGACCAGGACTAGATCAGGACTAAACCAGGACTCGACCAGGACTAAACTAGAATTAAACCAGGAGAATATCAGGACTAAAATAAAACTAGACCAGGACTAAACCAGGACTAGACCAAGACTAGAGTAGTACTAGATCAGGACTAAACCAAGGACTAAAGCAGGACTAAACCAGGACTAAACCAGGACTAAACCAGGAGTATATCACGACTAAAATAGAACTAGACCAGGACTAAACCAGGACTAGACCAAGACTAGACTAGTACTAGACCAGGACTAGACCAGGACTAAGCCAGGATTAAACCAGGAGTATATCAGGACTAAAATAAAACTAGACCGGGACTAAACCAGGACTAAACCAGGACTAGACCAGAACTAAACCAGGACTAGACCAGGACTAAACCAGGAGTAAATCAGGACAAAAATATAACTTTTTTAGTATCGATACCTGCTCAAATGAGTATCTAGATTTGATATATAATAGTAGTAGTAGTAAATAGTTTTAGTATGGATTAGTATCAGATTTTTGATTCTTTTGACATCCCTGAACACTACATCAGCTCTAAACTGTGCTAGAGCCGCCATGACCGTGAATTTCTACCCAATAAATATCTTCTCTACTACAACTGTGAGCAGTCAAAAGTGCAGTGTCTGTATTTTGACACAATAGTGAAGTGAGCTGAGGTGGGCTGTCCTGGAGAAGTGGGTCAGTATAACTATGAGAAAAGCTCATTTTTCATCCTCCTCCACATAGAGAGATCTCACACATGTGGCAACAATAGACCCCCCTGTCCTCCCTGCATTCGTCCAGCTGTTGGGAGTGAGGAGGGAGGGCGAAACATAACAAGAGCTATAGCGAACCATAAGACACAAAAATATTATCTTACGGATCGAGATTTGTATGTTTTTTCTTTAGACAAAAGACTTGGTGACTCAAAATTCACTTCACAGTTGTACTTTGAAGGCTTAAACTTTTACCAAATCTTGTTATATTTTATTACAATAACAAAATCCTGTTAAAGGTACAGTATGTAACATCGTCTGTATGATTCCATGGAAACAGAAAGTTGAAAGCATTCTTCAGAACATTCTCCATGGAGATAGGTACGTTTTATGGCATGTTAGGAACAGCATTTCAGGTCTGTGGAGATGCAAGGACTAGACCAGGACTAGACCAGGACTAAACAAGGACTAAATCAGCACTAAACCAGGAGTAGATCTGGACTAAAAGAAAACTAGACCAGCACTAAACCAGGACTAGACTAGGACTAGACTAGGACTAGACTAGGACTAGACCAGGACTAGACCAGGACTAAACCAGGACTAAACCAGAACTAAACCAGGATTAGACTCGAGCTAAACCAGGAGTAGACCAGGACTAAAACAGGACTAGACCAGGATTACACCAAAACTAGATCAGGACTAAACCAGGAGTAGATCGGCACTAAAATAAAACTAGACCAGGACTAAACCAGGACTAGACCAGAACTAAACCAGGACTAAACTAGGACTAGACTAGGATTAAACCAAAACTAGATCAGGACTAAACCAGGAGTAGATCGGGACTCAACCATAGATCTGGACTAAAAGAAAACTAGACCAGCACCAAACCAGGACTAGACTAAGACTAGACCAGGACTAAACCAGAACTAAAACCAGGACTAAACCAGGACTAGATCTGAACTAAACAAGGAGTAGATCAGGACTAAAATAAAATTAGACCAGCACTAAACCAGGACTAAACTAGAACTAAACCAGGATTAAACCAGGACTAAACCAGACCTAAACCGGGACTGGACCAGGACTAAACCAGAACTAAACCAGGACTAGAAAAAGACCAACCAAGTGCGTGAATGCCACCGCTTTACAGTTAATGATTAATGTGGTAATTGAGTCCAGCTACTGTTCTGAAGTCATTTTGCATTTTGTTGCTGGGACTGAACCGCACGGCGTATCAACACCCCAAACTCTGTCAAAACACCACAGAGCTGCAGCCGGCCACATCAGCACGGGCTGTTTTAGACCGAGCATTTTTACAGATCAAATCGTCAGTAAAAACAACTTCACATGAATGCAGTCTTAAAGACACATCCAAGACTGGACAAGCGCCATAATGCAGAACTTTTTCATTTTCAAGTGGGATACATATTACGGAATTTGTTTCATTCACACATGTTTAACGCACAAACCCTGCAGATTTAGGCTGATTTCTTCTCTCAACCTGAAAACGCTCTGTTCAACCTTGTGATGTGTTTTTAAACTCCATACACCTTCACTAGAATTACTTGGAAGATTTCAGCTCTGGAATTGCCACTGTCTACTGAATACAAGGTAAAATGTAGCTGTTAACTCGAAAATGACCACTTTATGACATCACAAGGTGGAACAGGGCATACTGAGCATAGAAGAAGTAGACAGAATAATAATAAAGTGTTACTCAAACATGTGTGAATGAAACAAAACACAACTCCAGGTATGTTTCTGATGAGGTAACAACATTATAACATGACTTAAAGGTGCACTGTGTAACTTTTCTGGTGGAGGGTCCGCCATGTGCTTGTTTCCATGGAGATATTGTTGCTTGGTCTGGAATGTCCTGGTATGGGCTTAAATGTATCCATATCCCTCAATAACTCAATAACATGTGTTTTAATTGACTTAAAAACATACATTTTTACTGTGAGTGCGCTCGCCTCTCTCAGATGGGCGCTCTACCAGAAAAGTTACACAGTGCACCTTTAAGCACCTTTAAGAGTCAAGTTTACTTAATATAGGACCTTTAAAGATGCTGCCACACTCAAAACTCCAGTCACATTTACTTCCATATGTATTTTTATATATTTTTTGTATTTTTTTGTCATACAAAGTAAAAGTACTCTTACTTGTTTACACTTTTCAGCTCACACCAGCTTGATTCTGTCATTTTTTACAAGGATGCTTTAATCTCGGTGTAAGAAGCAGTTCTATTTGTAACTAATGTGGCTGAAGTGTCTTGCCCATAGACACAACAATATGAATAAAGGAAAAGTATAAACCGCAGACCCTCTGGTTGGTGGGTAAAGCCTCAATTTACTGTGTGAGGTATAATCTAAATATAAGTATACAGTAACAGTAGACTGCAGTCACTTATTCATATACTTCAGGTTGACAAAAGTGAGACACAATACACAAAGATGTGTGACAAAATACTCACTGTTTAGAGAGAGAGGGAGGGAGGGAGAAAAAGAAAGAGACACAGACAGACAGAAAGAGAGAGAGAAACAAAGAGAAACAGAGAGAAAGAAAGAGAAAGAGAAAGAAAGAGAATGAGAGAAAAAGAAAGAGAAAGAGAAAAAAGAGAAACAGGAAAGAGATATATATTGAGAGAAAGAGAGAGAGAGGGAGGGAAGGAGAGGGAGAGAGAAAGAGAGGGACAGAGAGGGAAGGAGAGATTGGAAGATGGGGAGAGAGAGAGAGAGAGAAAGAGAGAGACATACAGAGAGAAAGAGATAGAAAGAAAGAGAGAGAGAGAAAGAGAGAGGGAGAGAAAGAGAGAGACATACAGAGAGAAACAGAGAGAAAGAAAGAGAAAAAAAGAGAATGAGAGAAAAAGAAAGAGAAAGAGAAAAAAGAGAAACAGGAAAGAGATATATATTGAGAGAAAGAGAGAGAGAGGGAGGGAAGGAGTGGGAGAGATAGAGAGAGGGCGAGAGAGGGAAGGAGAGAGAGAAAGAAAGGGAGAGGGAGGAAAGATATATATTAAGAGGTAGAGATAGAAAGAGATAGAGAGAGGGAGAGAGAAAGAGAGGGAGAGAGAGGGAAGGAGAGATTGAAAGATGGGGAGAGAGAGAGAAAGAGAGAGACATACAGAAAGAAAGAGATAGAAAGAAAGAGAGAGAGAGAGAGGGAAAGAGGGGGAGGGAGAGAGGGAGAAAGAAAGAGTGCAGGATAACAGGACTGGTCAGATAGAGTCAGCTGATGCTGTTTATAACTACACCTTAATGAGTCTTAATAAAGCATAAACAAAAACTTATTTACAATGGAATAAAGTTAATTAAGAATAATTCAGGGTCAGTAAATACTTAATTTTATGGGTTAGGAGCTCGTTTTGGTATAATGAATAATACTCTTTGCAGTACTGTGCTGATAGTAAACGTAATCGTATCATCATTGAGTATTGGGGGAATAGTGGAATATCACAGGTCTATTTTTAGAGGTCCTTGTTCCACTGATTGGGAAACACTGAAGCAGATCACTCCACACACAACAGCTGAAGCAGTTAATGCCTTTTTCTCTCTTCCCCCTCTCGCTTTCTTTCTTTCACTCTCTCCCTCTATCTCTCTCTTGTTCTTTCTGTCTCTTTCTGTCCCTCCCTCCCTCTTTCTTCCTCTCTCTCCTTCCTCTCTCATTCTCTCTCTTTCTCACCCCCGTCTCCCTCTCTCCTTCTCTCTCCCTCCCTTCGCTCTCCTTCTCTCGCCCTCCCTCTCTCCCATCATCCCCTCTCTCCCGCTTTTCTTTCTCCTTCTCCCCCCTCCTTTTCTCTCTCTCTCTCTCTCTCCGTCTCCTCTCTCCCTCTTTTTTCTTTCTTTCTCCTTCTCCCCCCTCCTTTTCTCTCTCTCTCTCTCTCTTCATCTCCTCTCTCTCTCTTCGTCTCCTCCTCTCCTCTCCCTCCTTTTTCTTTCTTTCTCCTTCTCTCTCTCCCCCTCTGTCCCCTCCATCCCCTCTCTCCCTGTTTTCTTTCCTTCACCTTCTCTCTCTCTCCCTCCGTCCCCTCTCTCCCCTCTCTCCCTGTTTTCTTTTCTTTCTCCTTCTCCTTCTCTCTCAGATGTGTCTCAGATCAGCAGGTTAAACAGTGTGTTTAGACTGTTCCTGCAGACTGGGCTCGTACACACAAACAGTGACATTTGCATTGACACTGTGGTGACAGAGATTTCAACACTCAAGTATTAACACTTTCACCGGCACATGAGAAAAGGAAGCTGCACATAATGTGATTGAGGCTGATTTCAGTCCGGTACAGCTACAGAACATCTCTTCATAATTAAGTTTGACATAACAACACTGGACATATGGGGTTCTTTGTGTTAAAATATTTCACACCAGGTTCAGTTTTGCTATAACTGAATTTATGAAGTAAAAACTACAGACTTTTGCTTTATCCATGGGGTCAAAACGCTCTTATCATCCAAATTCAGTTATCATTGGTTTCTTCATTGGCCCCTGCATTGTATAAGTAAAATGTATAGGCAATACATGGAGTAATTGGGTATATAGTAAATGATAAAGACATCTTAAAATGCTCCAAAAAGCTGATTAGTAAGTATTAGTAGTAGTATTGTAATCTTTCAAACAATGGCATAAATTGAAGTACTTCTTTGGGTTCATCTGCAGTTCTTTGTCAGTATCACCCAACCTAAGTAGTTATATTTTATAATAATAATAAAATCCTGTTAAAGGCACAGTGTGTGACTTTCTGGAGGGGGCGTATCACCTGTATGATTCCATGGAAACAGAAAGTTAAAACCTTAAATACTTCAGAACTTTCTCCATGGAGAGAGATACGTTTATGCCGTATTGTTGAGTCAAAGGAACTACATTTCAGTGGAAACAATCAGGTCTGTGGAGATGCAAGCCTCTCAGAGTAAGAATGCAAGTTTTTCAATAATAAACACAGACACAAAAATGATGCTTACATTTAGTCTGTTTTTGTCTAAAAAGTTACATACTGTGGCTTTAAATGGACTTTGGGACATAAGTGAATTATGAGTTTGATCTAACCATCCTTAACAACAGACTCTAAAAAGCAACATAATTAAATAACTTTCTCTCTCTCTGTGTCTCTCTCTTTCTGTGTCACTCTGTCTCTCTCTCTCTCTCTCTCTGTTTCTCTCCCTCCCCCTCTTTCTTTTCTTCTCCTCACTCTATCTCTCTTTGTATATATATATTCTGTCTGTCTCTCTCTCCCTCCTTCTCTCTATATATATCTCTCTCTATATATCCGTGTCTGTCTGTCTCTCTCTGCAGCTTTTTTTTAGTACTAAAACATCCAAAATGATGCTTACATTTTGTCTGTTTTTGTCTAAAAAGTTACATAATTTGGGACATAACTGAATTGTGAGTTTGATCTAACCATCCTTAACAACAGACTCTAAAAAGCAAAATAATTAAGGCTGACTAGATCACTTTTACACGTGGATAGTACCTAACAGGTGAGTGGCCTTGACAGGTTACACAGTACAAGTATATTGACTAAAGTATATGTTAAGTGCTTGTGACCCTGAGCGGTGATTGACAGGTAAATGGCTCAGGCCCCGGAGAAGCTTTTATGCAGGTCAGAGTCCTGTGGTGAGCTCGAAAGTCTGCCAACTCAGCAGCGTCACCCAAAACTAAAGCAATTTCACCCAGCACCCAAAGGCGTCCTCTCAAAATACTAAAGCCTAATGAAATTTACTAAGAGAACATTCCAGTGTGTAGACAGAGATGGATGAAATGAAATTCAAGATATTTTTGAGAGTACTTTTTGATCAATATAAGCACGTTTTTTCAAGTAGTACAATGGACTGCTGTATTAAAGGTCCTGTTTTATGCATAATTGATTCTTAAGAGTTTTAAGTCATGTGATAATGTTGTTACCTCGTCAAAAACAGACCTGGAGTTGTGTTTTGTTTGCGTCACCGTTTTGCATTAGTCTGTGTACATCTCCAAAGCTCAAAATGCTCCGTTTCACCTTGTGATGTCATGTAGCGGTAGTTTTCACGTTAACGTTTGCCTTTTACCTTTTGTTTGGTAGAGATTGGAAAGATTCAGGGCTGAAATGATACAAATGTTTCTAGTGAAGGTGTATGAAGTTTAAAAACACAGTGGAGCACTTCCTGTATTGACACGTGTTTTCTGTTTGAGAGAAGAACTCAGGCTAAATATACAGAGTTTGTGTGTTAAACATGGATCATATAAGATAGAGACAGATATAGGCCCTTTAAGACCCTTACATTTAAAGTTAAAAAGGTTCATTTTGTCTTTGTTTTTGATATACAATTGTCCATAGCAAGGTCCAAAATACTCACTTTCGTATTTATTTTACTTGATTTTTACCAGAAATTATAATCAAAACTACCCCAAACACTGAAGGCCACTATAGGATTATGGCAACACAGAAATCCTTCCTAGTTTAGGATATGTACGAATGAGACATTTTATATGAATATGGGTAAAAAACATCTTTTATCTTCTCCTTTCTTCTCATATTTTAGTTTTTATTGCATATTATTGGACACTTCTATGCCCTTGCTTTCTCTTTATCTCGTTGTTTTGGAAGCTTTGTTTAGAAGTTCTTAAAAAATGTCTTGTAAAAGTCAGCATTATCTTATCTTTGATTCCCATCTCAAATACACAGCCCTAAACCACAGACTGCTAATGCTAAAATCACGTCAATTTTTTAATTTCCTTACTCCATTTTTGACCTTTCCGGAAAATGTTCAATTCTAATACCTGGACAATGGCATACTTCTGTTTGAGCAGAGAGAGGAGAGAGGAGAGGGGGGCGGCGGGGCTGAGGTGTCCCAGGACCAGTCACTTATTAACGGGGAGGATGACGGGAACGCTGGCCTTTGTCTGGAAGTCATTAAGAGCCAGGGGGAGGGCAGGGAGTGGCCGCATACCTCTGTTAAACCCCCAGTATGACCACTGCGTACTGGGGCAGCTCTGAGCACAGCCCCCTCTGCCAGACCTGCTCCAACAAATGCAACGTTAAAGTTTAAAGCTTAAGTGTGAAAGAAAAGTGGGGACTTTTCATATTAAAAGGCTATTATAGGATAGTATAGTAACTTAAATAACTTGTCTACACTAACATGGTAGTGGTTTGCCTGAAATGTTCCACAGTATAGCATTAAACGTTTATTTCTGTATTTATTCAATTGCCTGTTTTTCTCAAATGTCTTAAAACATATGCATTCTTATTGGGCTTGTCTTTCCACAGACCTGACCCGTAACTTGGCCTGACCTGCTTCTCTCCGTGATATAAAATTGTAATAGCATCTCCATGGAAACAAGCAGGAAAATACATTTAAAGAGTATTCAGAAAGTACTGTTCAAATGAATTAAATAGACGTACAAAGTAGTCGTCTAAGAAATGACTAAAGTAAGACTAAAAAAGTATTTGGGGAAAGTACCACTCAAGTAAAAGTAATTCTAGGTGTAAATGTTGGATATAAATTAGTGTAACTGGAAGGACAATACATTAAATATGAAAAGAAAAACTCATATGTGAAAGAGTGGTCCATGAAACACACATTTCCAAATTGTCTATTGTAAACATAAAGCTTTTGTCAGTTGTAGACTTACTAGTTAGAGGCGTAACCAAAACTTTTACTATTACATTGTCAAATATATTTATTACTCAAGTAGGAGTAAAATGAAGGTCTCTACAAACCCCTCAGACAGCTTGAAAGTCACGTAACTGACTCATTAAAGGTCCTTTATTATGCAAAACTGACTGTTGTAAGCTTTAAATCATGTTATAAAGTTGTTACCTCCTCAAAAACATACCACTTGAGCACAAAACACAACTCCAGGTACAGTATTTTTGTGATGAGGAAACAACATTATAACATAGATCAGAAAATAGCGTAGTATGGGCGCTTTTAAAACAGCTGAAGGTAAGTAAGTCACGTTTGTCTCCAGTCGTTGCCCTCACCTTGACTTTTTGACTTTGTTTTGAAGTTATGTAACAAATTACGCATGTTTTGCTCAACGCTATAAATTAAGGACAATCTGCACATTAATGAGATGACCCAGTGACCAGCCTTTACCTGAACCTGGACTTCAAAGCCGACTTCAGATACAGACTTAGCAGTTCATAAATTACTATAAGTGCTATGGAAATGTTATCTTTAGAAGGACCTATATTACACAGAATGGATTCTTGTGAGCTTTTAGTTATTATAATGCTGTTATCTCCTCAAAAACAGACCTGGAGTTGTGTTTTGTTTCATTCACACATGTCTGAGTAACTCATTATTAGTCTGTTTACATTTCCAAAGCTCAAAATGCTCTGCTCCACTTTGTGATGTCATGAAGCGTAGTTTTCAAGTTAACAGCTACTTTTTACCTTTATTTCAGAAGAGATTGGCAATTTTGGCAATCCAGGTTTGAAATGATCCAAATGATTCTAGTAGCGGTTTGTGAGGTTTAAAAACACAGTGGAGCACTTCCTGTATTACCACATGACATCACGATGTGGAACAGAGTGATCAAAAAATTGCGTATGAGAGAGAGAGAGAGACGCCAGAGAAGGAGACAGAGCCCAAACAAAATAATTATACTGCCAATCACTCACACGCTCCTACAAGAGGCAGAAGTGTCTTGCACAAGGACACAACAGCAATATGCACTGGATCTGGGATTTAAAAATAAAATAACCTAGAAAACAACAAGTATTATGAAGTGCATATGAGGCTGCACATATAATTTAGCATGGTTAAAGATGCACTATGTAACTTTTTAAATAATAGTCTGATATCTTGTCTCCATGGAGATTTAACTGAGATCTCATTTTGCCTGGAATGTTCCACAGTATTGTATTAAACTGAATTTTCCCCATAGAGACAAGCTGCAGGGTCACCACCAGGTTGGGTTAAAGTTCAGATCTATGGATAGGCGAGCTTGCTCACTGAGAATGCACGTTTTTCAAGCTTTTTGAGCAATAAAAACACCTGTTATGAAATAAATGATTGAAAGGTCAGTTTAATGCCGTACGGCTTAAAACATGCATTCTGAGTGGGCTTGTCTTTCCACAAACCTGACCCGTAACTTGGCCTGACCTGCTTCTCTCTGTGATATAAAAATTTAATAGCATCTCCATGGAAACAAGCAGGAAAGTATGTTTAAAGAGTTTTCAAAAAGTACTGTTCAAACGAAACAGGTAGAAGTACAAAGTAGTAGTGGTCTAAGACTAAAAAGTATTTGGGGAAAGTACCACTCAAGTAAAAGTAACTGTAGGAGTAAATGTTGGACACAAATGAAAGTAAACTGGAAGGACAATACATTAAATAATGAACAAAATGAAAGTGAAAGAAAAACTCATATCTGAAAGGGTGGTCCAAAAACATGAATTTCCGAATTGTGAACAAGCTTTTGACAGTTATAGAAGAGGTTTTTTCATATTTTAAGTACAAAAAATGTTCCATTGGTTGATCATTTTACTTGTCAAGTGAAATGTACTCAAATCACAATAAAACTTTCATAACCCAAGTCATCTTAAAGCTGCATTGTGTAACTTTTCTGGTGGAGGGTCCGTCAAATACTTTTCTTCATGGAGATGTTATTCCTGTGTCTGGAATGACAGTATTCACAGTACGGCATTAAATCTTTCTGTCTACATGGAGACCAAACCAGACCAAGTTACAGGGCAGATCTGTAGAGAGGCAACCTTGTGGGTATTTTTGGGCTATAAAACCACCTGTAATTGAATAAATGTAAGGTAGAGCTGTTTAATGTCAGGCAGAGCAATGACGTATCCATAGAAACAAGCAACAAGCAGAGATTTATTTACTTTATTAAAACCACCCACTTGAAACGTCTCAGTCTTACGCATTGTTTTAACTCCCTTTCAAACCACAAACAATTCAACGTCAACTTCCCCAATGCTTGAATCGAATCTGAAATGATGAATTCGAAGACATTTCACTGGATTTTTTTGCATTGTGTTCGGGCCAGGGTTGGGGTTGTACTTTTAAACAAACAATGAAGGTTCTAAATATAAAAAGTCCATAACAGAAAAGGCAGGTCAGACTCGTAATCCGTCCACTGAATGAGATTTCAATGGGGCGTGCTCACCCACACTGTGCCCTTTTCAGAGCGAGCTGTAATAGGGAAAACCAGCTTTGGCTTAGTGGGATTTGGAGGAGGAAGAGGAGACATTGTTGGCTGCGTTTGCTCGGCTAATCTCGGCTAATTCATACAGCGCTGGACCATTACGACACAGACATCTGCCTACTTACAGACCTCAAAGCTGTTCTTTATGGAAACGCACTCACACAGCTGTGGTTTGTCCATTTTAAACAGTTTCGGTGGTTTTCAAAAGTTGCTCAAAGGCAAAAAAAAAAAAAAAAAGAAGAAAAAAACAAACGTGACGAATCATGTCATCATATAGTCTGCTCCCTTATGTCTCAGACTGGGATAGTGCAGGACTTAGTAAATGCTTTTGGTGATTACTTAAAAATAATTACAGTGTTCGGTTACTAAACTGTATGGAATTCAGTCAAATGCTTTTCTCCATGGAGATGTTACTGCTTTGTCTAGAATGTTTCACAGTATGGTGTTAAACCTTTCTATCTTCATGGAGACCAAACAGGACCACGTTACAGGTCAGATCTGTGGAGAGGCGACCCCGCTCACAGTCAGAATGCCTGTTTTTATAGGTATTTTTGAGCTATAAAACCACCTGTAGTTGAATAAATGTAACTTAGAGCTGTTTAATGTCATACTGTGGAACATTCCAGGCAGAGCAATGACATATCGACAGATCCCCAACCAAAAAGTTACACAGTGCACCTTTAATTATGATGTAATGTAAATTCTGTGGGATCTGCTTCTTGGTTGTAGAGATGTTATTGCTTGGTCTTGAATATTTCATAGTCCATCCATCCATTTCCTTCCACTTATCCGGGGCTGGGTCACAGGGACAGCAGTCTAAGCAGGAACTCCCAGACTTCCTTCACCCCGGACACTTCCTCCAACTCCTCCGGGGGGACCCAGGAGGAGTTGAAGGACCAAGCCAGGTCAGGGGTAGCACTGTTTTTCAAGCTTTTTAGCCAACTGGAAAGACTATAAGACCTCCATAAACAACAAAATATCCTGTCTTATTCTGGATACTGGAACTGCTAACCCTGTAGTTTAGAATTCTGATTCTTGTTTTAGATGTTTTTTTAGATGATTTCAGCTCTGGAATAGCCAGTGTCTACTAAACAAAAGTTAAAACGTAGCTGTTAACTTGAAAACTACTACTTCATGACATTGCAAGGTGGAACAGAGCATTTGGAACTTCATATATCAGCCTTTTTCCTCAGCTCTTCTGGGCGTGTTTAAAATATGAACTTTAAACTGAATCTTTTTTTTAGCTCAAACTTTTCAAAGTAAACCGATGTCTCAACCTCTATGAAAATCTGAAGTATCAGTAAGCCTGTATGTTTTGTTTTTGTTCTTTTGGCTCATCTTTACTCATCGTTCAGAAGTAGACAGTGTTATATTTGGCATCTTAAAGCCCTCTGACAGTTTTGTTACAGTTGTGACTTCATGGTGTGAGCTCACTTGAATGTGCAGGGGCCTGTTCTCCGCTTGTTTCTGTTCCTCCTAATCCTGTAGCACACCTGCCCACAGACACACAGATTCAACGGCTGGAAAACTCACCTGGAGCGTGAGCCAACCGTACTCGCCACCAAGACAAACAAGTGCATTTAAGGGTTTTCACTGTGGTGTGTTTAAAGAAAGGATTAGACCTGGATTATGCGTATAAATGAAGTAATTGCTTTTATTGCTACAAATAGGTACAGTCGGAGCGCCCACTATACTCTACGGCGGTAATCCCAGCATTTAGGAGCCGCTCTATTACTCACTGTGCATCAGCTATAGTATATTTACAGTTAGAGGTAGACTGATATCGGTTGGTCGATATATCAAGACCGATATTTGCACTTTTCTGTATTGGCTATTCGTCTTAAAGATGCGTTGTGTTGTTTAAATTGCCTTTTTTGATTGTGTTTGCTAATGTGTGCATTGTGTCTTCATGGTAACTCCTAAACATTTCATTATTATTATGTCTTTATTATCAAATAAATATCACGCCATTCACAAATACATTTCTTGGTCCAGAAACAACTATAACGACATTCACAAATATAATTCATGACTTGCATATAAATGTAACAACATTCACAAAAGCATTTCTCAACTCAAAAGAAAATGTTACGTGATTCACAAATGTCGGTGCAGTTACATTTATTTGCAAACCGATGAACCTGCGTTTACAAAATACTGTACATATTTGTGACTACCCCTGGATTTATTTGTGGATTTCTGAGACATTCCTGACAGCATTTGATGCAGAAATGTGCATTTTTCTTTTTTTTTTTCTTTTTAATCAACTGAAGTTTGAGCGTATGGTTTATGGTTGACAATGTTGCACACAGTAGGAGTAGTTAAATCCATAGGTTCCAGATCATTTTCAGGTTGACTGGCGAAAATGGCGGGGGAAGGTAGTTCATCAGCTGTAAGCCTAACCTGTTTATCTCGTCGTAATTTAACTTGTTTAAAGTCCTTTATTGGTGACTGAACTTAAAAGGGAAAATTATCATCCACATCCTGTCATTTTGACTAGCAATGCAGACTAGCCAGTTAGCTGGGTTTTCAACTGCTTCATAGTTCTATACATCCATGGCTATTCAAAGTATCAATAGTAAAGCTATACAAGAATGACAATTGAGACTTTATTCAGTAGGCCTACATTTTTAGCCAAATTTTTCAAGAAAACAGGCTTTTTGGTTGTGGGTCCATCACCTGCTGATATGGAAATGTCATTGCTCTGCCTGGAATGTTCCACAGTTTGACATTAAGGAGCTCTACCTTACATTCATCCAATTACAGGTGGTTTTATAGCTGAAAAATACCTAGAAAAACAGGCATTCTGACTGTGAGCAGGGTTGCCTCTCCACAGCTCTGACCTGTAACTTGGTCTGGTTTGCTCTCCATGAAGATAGCCACACAAGAAAAGCTACACAATGCACCTTTAACATAGCTGTATTACGCTTTATTTAAAATATACAAGTACGTCATTACCATCAGCCTCTGGACTATTTTACTGTGTTGCAGGTACAGTAGAGTCCACGTGTACAAACTGGGGTAATGAGGCTGGTTCAGAGTAAAAAATAACTCTGCTGTAGTATTGTTCAGAGCTGTTTGATGTGTGCGTTTGGCTGACACAAGGGGATGCACACTGCCGTAACAAACAATGGGGCTCTGTGAGTTTATACTAGAAAGACGCCACATCACAAAATGACTGAGGCTGCATGCATTTTATAAAATCAGACATTGTTTTATCACAAAAATATGCACTGGAGCCATCTTTCCTATTCATGTGTGTCTAGCTTCCTTTTCCAAGTAACATTTTGAAAAGTTTTCCACCCTCATAAGATGTAATATTTTGTTTTTAATTGTTAATCACTATGGCAACAGTCCGAATCCTAATCCTTATCACTTTAATAAAAGATTTGGACAACTTGTAGACTTGTTTACCCGTCCAGCCAGAACCAGAACCAAACCGTCAAAACCAAAATATGGCGGTTTACATGTAAAAAAGGGGAAAAACTACATAAAGAACTGAGAAACAGTGCAGATATTTACAGATTCAACAATCGAAGGACCAGACTATGACTTATATCAGGTAAAAGAAGTTACCGTATTTTCCGGACTATAAGCCGCTACTTTTTTCTCACACTTTGAACCCTGCGGCTTATACACCGATGCGGCTCATATATGGACGGATTATTCTCTATGAACACAGCGGATGCGCGCGCAGCTTGAGTGCAGAAAGCGCCGCTGTCTGTGCGGTTAACATGGGTTAGGGTCAGTTAGAACACTCGCTAGCGCTGTTGTCAGCACTAAAACAGTTTATCGCTGCGTGATAAAATAAGTTCTGCTGCTAAATGAACATTAGTGAGTGGGATACGTCTTAATGACCCGTATGTGTTAAATGCAGGTGAGGCGTAAATGACGAGACGAAACGTCTCAAACTTCAGTAGCTGGACATTCACTCATACATGATCGATACAACTAACCCCGACCCCCGGAGAGCCTGAAATCCTGTTGAAATCCTACAAGACACTGACATGATCCCAGACAGGCCAGCGGCTCTTTCTGCTCGAGACATGCGCAGTAGAGCGCCAGAGCGACTCTCGCACGTGACGAACTGACTCAATGCAAAAACACGACAAAAGCTTTCAGAGGCAATACAAGCAGATGCTCGGAACTTGAAAACTTCTTGAAGACGTGGACACCTGCGGCTTATAGACAGGTGCGGCCTATATATGTACAAAAATAAAATTCTTTGAAAATTTAGTTGATGCGGCTTATATTCAGGTGCGCTCAATAGTCCGGAAAATACGGTATATATTTTGTTCTGAATGCTTCGAGAATTTTGGAGAGGAGATGTCTTTCTGCATTTAAGAGACACATCATACATATTAGCAGCTGTGGTTGGATCGTCTCAAGTTGATGAAAGATTTTAAAGTACCACCTCAACTCAGTGTCAGAACCTTAATATCAGGCCTGTTTCACATCAAAATGGTTAGTTATTTAAGTTATAACAAGATGTAAGCGGTAAAAAGTACTTCCAAAAATATTATGGGCCAGTTCACCTCATTTGAATAAATACAGGTAGCTACAGGAAGATGAGAGAATACTTTACTTTAAATATATCCTCTGTCAAACCTCAGGTACACTAGCTTTTGCCAATATCTGTTCATTTGCATCCCATTTGCATCCATCCATCTATTTTTAGGACCCAAACAGTGGGCATGTTTGGAGTTTGCAATAATAAACAGCTATCATTTCTTTTCTGTCTTCATTCACTCCGTCAGGTCTGGAAAACCACAGACCAACCTCACCTCCCTGGAGCGCACTCAAGTTACAAGTTACTTACAATTTTGGGAAAAGTTTAAGTATGGCATGACATAACCGCTGAGTCCAAGAGCACTAAAGCACTATTACAGGATTAGCTCTGGTGAAGTGGCATTTTGAGTTTCCATAAACGCAAAGCAGGAGTCTTTTAAGGTCAGGAATTATTGTATTTTTGTTGCGCAGCTTAAGTACCTGGACTCCCATACGCTCTTTTAAGGTCGCACATGAATGGAGGGTTGATTCTAAAAGATTGTATCTATTATATTTGATCTCACTTAAAGGTGTATTATGTAACTTTTCTGTTGGAGGGTCAGTTACATACTTAGATGTTATTGCTTTGCCTGGAATGTTCCGTTGTATGGCATTAAACATATCTGTTCAATAAAAGGTGTTTTAGTTTCTCTAAAAAATCCACTAATCTGACCTGGAGGTGCTATTTTAATGCTACACTGTGTAATATTTCAATAAAGTTTGCATGGAAACAACCCTCAAACACGCAAAAGTTACATAGTGAACTTTTAAAGGCCACATATTTACAATTACGTCCATTTCCAACCAGAGCTGAACTTGGCACAGACTGAAATTGCGCCAACTGGCCACTATCAAATACCCATCTCAATAACACACAAGATGGGCGAAGTGTCTTGCTTAAGGACACAAAACAAATCGAATCACTAAACTGTCACGTTCAGGTGTATTGTATGCTGTCAAATGCCTGTCCAAAAAAGTTATTATTTTAAATTATTTTGACTAGGAATGCACTGATACGATACTGGTATCGGGTATCGATGCTGATATTGAAGTATTTTGATGGATCCAATATCGGTTCCAATATATTGGTTCAGTTGATTTCTCATTTTGATCTTTAGCTGTAATAAGATCATTTACTGGTTGATCTTGCCTGAACACATCATATTATTGAACCTGTTATTCAAAGCTGTTCTGTTGTTCCTTTAAATAATAAATAACAGTTACAAAACACATTTGGGTAATATTTAACCATAGCCAATAGCCATTTGTGTTTAAATAGATAAACACATAAATCATATTTTTAGTCTCTGCGCTGGTATTGGTTGACATCAGGGATCGGCAGATACTTAAAACCAAAGTATCGACATTGGTATTGGAACAGAAAAAGCTGGATCAGTGCATCCCTAATTTTGATTAAAAAATAACGGCTGATATCAATGTTTTCCTTCATGGAGACCAAACGAGACCAAATTACAAGTCAGTTCTGTGGAGAAGCAACCTCAGTGGATAAACGCTCTCCTTTAAATATACAGCCTCATATACATTGCTCCGTTAGCTGGAGTAGGCTAGAGCTACTTGGATTTTTGACAGCACACGAGACTTCACCAGTATTTTCCTGGATGGCATTCCTGAAAACCACATGTTGTCTGGAATTAACCCAGTGGATAATGGTTCCCCCGGGGACACAGCTCCAGTTACACAGGGCTAAAAGACATCATTTTACTGCCTGCTTAGGTCATAGCGCCTCCCCTCCCACCCATCCCCCAGCCCTTCAATCATTTTAATGTGGTGGAGAAACTTGTTTTTATATTCATACGTAGTAACTCGGCTCATTTGTCTCAAGGCAAAAGCAACAGACCACAAACGAAAGGTCAATGAATATATATACCAACATTTAAAATTCATTATTTCTCCACGGAGAAAACAACACATTAACATGTTTTAAGTTTCATATTTGACGTTCTGAGTCTACCCTCCCTTTGCTCTCCGTGCTAAATCACTCCCCCTTCAAAGCGCTAACACAATCGGCGTTCATCCTGCTAATGAAACTATTGCACATCGCATCAGGTTTTTGCATTTTTATGGAGAATTGTCACGTGGGAGCGCGGGTTTGAACAGGGCCCGGGAGAGATCACTAGATTACTCAAACATGCCTGGATGACATCTAAAACCTCTTCAGGCATGTTTTTTTTTAAACGAGGGAACATTATAATGTAAGTCTAAGTTCTAACACCTGGTTTTTTCATCATTCACGTCACACTTAGTTACACATAAATCTGGTTTAGACTTGATCCACAACAGATGGTATTGCAATGTGTAAAAATATCATACTTATACGTCAAAAATATACAGTATGCTAAAGTAAAAATACATAAACAAAGAAGGTAATTGTAGCAGGTGAGGTTTACTCAATTGTAAAAGTATGTAATGTGTTTTTATAGCACTATTATGAAATGGAAAATCTCTGAAGAACTCCATTATTACGTTAAATTCTTAGAGGGTGTGAAATGATATGGGGCTTTAATTATTTGCGTATGCATCGGTTAAAGGTGAACTGCATTACATTTCTAGTGGAGGGTCTCCCACCTGCTGGAATGTAACGAGCAGGTTACAGCGCTACGCAACATTACAGTTCAGATCTGCGGAGAGTCGTTAATATTCCCATAAGGAATTACTGTACTTTTGAGCAATAGAAACACCCGTAATGAATAAATGCTAGATGGATATGTTTAAACATTCCAGAGAAAGCAATAACATCAACTGCACTCCCATACACACAGTTACAGAAGCACCATTGTTGACAGATTTTTGAAAGTCAGTCAATCAGATCCAACCATCTCAGCGCCAGACCCCATTTCTGCATGAACTAAGCTAGACAACATCACATGGTCCAGTAATTTCAGACTGTTTCTTGTTCAAATTCAACAGCTATGACACTCACTGGTGCGTGGTGATGAAGAGATAGCGTTCACGTTCTCGAATTTGATAAGATTATAATTTCAGATGGAGGACAGAGGCTTAGATTCACCATTTTTGAAAGAAATAGAGTGCGACATCACCCACAGCGTTCGTCTCCAGTCAAATGAAGCTCATGGAGGCTTTTCTAAATATAAAGTGATTTTTTTTTTATTTTTAAACAGGACCATAAATGCTCGTATTGATCACAGGCTCCTAAAAATGTACTGTTTAAATTAATTTTGTATTTTTTATTTTTTAATTTTCAGACAATCTAAAAACCTTTTTGGTAGTTATTGTTAATCTGTGCATTGTGTCACCACGGTAACTAATGAATATTTTGCCATAGAAATACATATAAATACATAATATAGGCCTATAGAATGTTGTGATGTCATCTGAAACCCAGCATGTCACTGCAAAATATCAACTGAAAAACAAAATTAGCGCACTCACATTTCTGCTGGACAATGCGAAGGTGGCCCGGCTGGAAAATCTCGTGGTGGATGGACTGCTGCTGGACAGAAGACCAGTGGTGACCATGGAGGACACCCTGGATCCTATGGGTGGGCTCGTCGAGGTGGGAGAGGACAACTTGTGGGTGCTGTCTGACGCTTGAATATGAGCTTGACCTTTCCCGTAAAATATCTCTTTAACTTCTTCATGGCTCTCCTCGTGGATACCGTTTAGCTTGGGGCTGTGATTGTTGATTCGGTTCAGTTTCAGATCCAGGTTCTGCTCGTGCGTCTTGCTCATGAGCAGCTCAACCTGCCGTGTCAAAACCTCCAGCTGGTTCTTGAGTTGCTGGTTCTCTTCCTGGAGTTGGGACACGGCCTTGCTCAGGGGCGTGCTGAGTTGGGACGTCTCCTCAAAACGCCGCTCCATGCCGATCTTGAAGGCGCTGACGTCCACGTGGATCTCCCGGATGGCGTCTCTTAAAGTGTTTTCGTAGCGGGTGAGGGCCGCGCACACGGTTTCGCCCTCGGGGGAGCAGGGGCGTGGGTGGCAGTAATCGCCCACTTCCAACAAAGTCTCCATCGCTGCGGAGGGATTTGGGGCACCTCGGGGGACAGACCAGACAGGGACTTGTGGAGTTCTGAAGGTGGGTGTTTGGACTGGGGTCAGAGGTCAGTCTTCACGTTCACGGCAATTCTGAAAAATCTGAAAATGTAGGACAGTTAAGGTAAGTTTGATCAGTTTATCAAGTTACCAGTACATGAAAAGTGTATTTATACGTTGATGTCAGTACCATTCGCTGAGGGGGTGATGCTAACTGCCTGCACTGCTCTGTCTGAGGCTCTGTTAGACTTTAATCTATTTTAACAGGGCCTATATCAAGCTATTTTCTGGAGTTTTGCTTTGTATCATTCACACAAACTATGCATATTTAAGATGAGTTTTTCTCTCAAACAGAAAACTCTCTGTTCCACTTTGTGATGTCATGTTTTTATACAGAAGACGCTACCCTTGTGTTTTGAAACTCCACACACCTTCACTAGAATCATTTGGATCATTTCAGTCCTGGAATTTTCAATCTCTACTGAACAAAAGGTAAAAGGAGCTGAGCATTTTGAGCTTTGGAGATGTAGACAGACTAATAATAAAGGGTTCCTCAAACATGTGTGAATGAAACAAAAGACAACCTCAGGTATGTTTTGTTTCATGTGCTCACAAGAGTCAATTTTGCGTAATACAGGACCTTTAAAACAAAATGAACTTTTCATCTTCGAAAGGGGAGTTTATAATTAAAAAAAAAAAAAAAAAAAAAGCTTTCTGAGCCATATACAGTATCACTTTAAAGTATTTAGGTGAAATACTAATTACATTTGGTTTTGACCAGTGCAAATGAAGGTATTACTGGTGGAACGTAATGAAGTAAAAGTAATACAGTACTGTACTTACGCTAAGTATCCATTTTTGGTATCTGTACTTAACTTTAGTATATTTTAAAGTAGCACTTTTTACTTTTACTACATTTGAGAACAGGTATCTGTACTTTCGACTCAACTACATTTTGGAACAGGACTGAAATTTATTTTTTTTAACATATTCATAGCTTGAGCAAACAAAATATACAAATAAAAACAGCTAGAAAAAAAGCCTTATAAGACCTCAAAATCTGCACACTTGTACTTTTTACTCTTTAAGTACATTTTTAAATAGATACCTAAGTAGATTTTTCATGTGATACTTTTACTTGAGTATTTCTTTGCTCCAGTATCTGTACTTTTACTTAAGTAATATAACTGAGTACTTCTTCCACCACTGCTAGTTATAGCCAAGCAAAAATGGTTCTAAGACAGTCGATCCCCTCTTATAACTTTAGTCAATACACGTTATAGGCTATTTTTGTCCACAGATGGATGCAAATCATTACATAGATACTGTACTGGTGTGAACTCAAATAATACTGTCCCCGTAGTACTTTGAACTATAATAATCTTTCACGTTAAACTATAAATGAACAAAAGGCTGAGCAAATAATAACAACAATTAATTGAGATTCAGTAATTTCTAAACATCAGTGATCAGCTCGGACCCTTTTAAATGAAGAGGGTAAGAGCCGGTCTTCTGTCAGTAAGACTTTAGTTTAAGGGTCCTTTATCACACAAACTTGACTCTTGTGAGCTTTAAACCATGTTATAATGCCGTTACCTCATTAAAACCAGACCTGGAGTTGTGTTTTGTTTCATTCACATGTTTGAGTAAGTGCTGTGGTAGAGTGTACTGGTGATTTTCAAGTTAAAAGTTTGATGACGAAACAACATTATAACATCAGTGGTGGATGCAGTACTCAATGCTGTCACTTAAGTAAAAGTACTGATACAGAGGCAAAAAGTTACCCAAGTAAAAGTATCACTTGAAAAAACTGACTTAAGTAAAAGTATTTAAGTACCCGTTTAAAAATGTACATGTAAGAATAAAAAGTAAAAGTACTTCATGTAAGTGTTCTTAATTTGTTAAAATGTAGTGTTATTGATTAAAAAATGATTTTGATTTTAGCACTTTCGTATTTTTTCTTATGAAGTTTGTGTATTTATTTTAATGTGCTCAAAGCTGACACTTGATCCCAAAGACATAAGTCAGGATGTTACTGCGAACATGATAAAAATAACCCATAAAATCATATGATACTTTTAATTGCTTTTAAGTCATGTTCAGAGATGTAGTGGATTAGAAAGTACAGATACCTGCTTTCAAATATAGTGAAATAAAAGTACAAAGTAGTCCCTGCAAAATGTAAAAAAATTCTACTTAAATACAGTATTTTACCACTTGTACTTTACCTTTCACCACAGTATAACATATGTCAGAAAATAGCATAATATGAGCTCTTTAAGACAATTTTATGTTTGATAAAAAGTCTGTATTATATCCAGACAAGTAAAATTGAAAGAAATTTGTTAGTAAATAGAATAAAATAGAAAATAAAACTTCTTTACCCCTCTAACTGCCACACACTAAAACCTACAACTACTACTACTACCACTGCAAGCCACACGTGCAGTCTACTACCAAAGAGAGAAACCAAAAACAGTCCAAAAGGGCTTTCCAGGACAAAAAGTGACTCAATTCAACATAAAATCTTTGAATAAATAGACAGTCATTTATAGAAGTTGCCATAGTTTTTTCCTACTTGATCTCCTGTGGTGATTTCAGGTCCCGTTCAGCTGTTCCTCCTCTCTCTCCTTCCTATCTGCGTTTGTGTGTGCTTTACCGGTGCTGGTTTGTTTAACTCTCAAGTCCTTGTCAGACCGAGGAAGGAGGAGACAAGGGAGGAGGAGGCAAGGGAGGAGGAGACAAGGGGGAGAGAAGGAGGAGCCTAGGATGTGATAGTAAACCAAAGGGAGGGGCCTGTTTCACTTTTATGTGGTGATCCTGTGTAAACTTTGGTTTCCCCGTTTCACCTTCGTCAACGTAATATTTTTGTAGATGAAAAACAAAAACTAAACAAAAACTAATGAACGAAGGCTTAAAGGTGCACAGAGACCAAACCAGACCAAGTTACAGGTCAGATCTGTGGAGAGGCGACACTGCTCACAGTCAGAACACCTGTTTTTCTAGGTATTTTTTTTAGCTGTAAAACCACCTGTAATTGAATAAAAGTGAAAAAAGCTGTTTAATGTCATACTGTGTTACATTCCAGGCAGAGCAATGACATCTCCATAGAAACAAGCAGGTGACGGACTCCCAACTGAAAAGTTACACAGTGCAGCTTTAAACTAGCAAGGTTAAGTATGCTATTATTTTCATTGGTTAAAAAGTATACCAAAACAGCTCAGTGCATTCTTTTTCAAATCCAGTGTAATTGTATTTTCAGTTTTATATTTACCATACCAACTTTATTTAGAAAACACTGAAAATATTTGAGAAATTTGAGTCTATATAAGGCAAAGATAGATAGATAGATAGCTAGATAGATAGATAGACTGTGAGAGACATAATCTAAAAAGAAAAATCCAGAAATCACAATGTATGATTTTTTAACTATTTATTTGTATGATACAGCTGCAAATAAGTATTTGAACACCTGTCTAACATGGCCAAGACCAAAGAGCTGTCCAAAGACACCAGAGACAAAACTGTACACCTCCACAAGGCTGGAAAGGGCTACGGGGAAATTGCCAAGCAGCTTGGTGAAAAAAGGTCCACTGTTGGAGCAATCATTAGAAAATGGAAGAAGCTAAACATGACTGTCAATCTCCCTCGGACTGGGGCTCCATGCAAGATCTTACCTCGTGGGGTCTCAGTGATCCTAAGAAAGGTGAGGAATCAGCCCAGAACTACACGGGAGGAGCTGGTCAATGACCTGAAAAGAGCTGGGACCACCGTTTCCAAGGTTACTGTTGGTAATACACTAAGACGTCATGGTTTGAAATCATGCATGGCACAGAAGGTTCCCCTGCTTAAACCAGCACATGTCAAGGCCCGACTTAAGTTTGCCAATGACCATTTGGATGATCCAGAGGAGTCATGGGAGAAAGTCATGTGGTCAGATGAGACCGAAATAGAACTTTTTGGTCATAATTCCACTAACCATGTTTGGAGGAAGAAGAATGATGAGTACCATCCCAAGAACACCATCCCTACTGTGAAGCATGGGGGTGGTAGCATCATGCTTTGGGGGTGTTTTTCTGCACATGGGACAAGGCGACTGCACTGTATAAAGGAGAGGATGACCGGGGCCATGTATTGCGAGATTTTGGGGAACAACCTCCTTCCCTCAGTTAGAGCATTGAAGATGGGTCGAGGCTGGGTCTTCCAACATGACAATGACCCGAAGCACACAGCCAGGATCATCAAGGAGTGGCTCTGTAAGAAGCATATCAAGGTTCTGGCGGTCTCCAGACCTAAACCCAATAGAAAATCTTTGGAGGGAGCTCAAACTCCGTGTTTCTCAGCGACAGCCCAGAAACCTGACTGATCTAGAGAAGATCTGTGTGGAGGAGTGGGCCAAAATCCCTCCTGCAGTGTGTGCAAACCTGGTGAAAAACTACAGGAAACGTTTGACCTCTGTAATTGCAAACAAAGGCTACTGTACCAAATATTAACATTGATTTTCTCAGGTGTTCAAATACTTATTTGCAGTTGTATCATACAAATAAATAGTTAAAAAATCATACATTGTGATTTCTAGCTTTTTTATTTTTTTTCTGATTATGTCTCTCACAGTGGACATGCACCTACGATGAAAATCACTTCTTCATGTATACAGTATTTGGGTAAGATAAAGACGTAAGAGTGACAGCAATCACTGTGGTATTAGAATTGAATAAAGGGATTCCAGAGTTTGTCATAATGTAGTATAAAAAAAACTTCAAATATTACTTCCAATACTACTACTAAGCCAACTTCTACTACTTATACTATATATATATGGTATGCTTACTTATTTCTTAACAATTCATTTCTGTTTTATAACTAATGTTACAGATTAATTTATTTCAAAAGGAACAGTACAATTTCATAAAACACAGGATTAAACAAGAGGAAAAAAGACAGACTTGATCAAGAGGTTATGTTCCACAGTATGGCTTTAATCTTAAATCCTGAAAAATCATGATGACCGAATGACTGCATTATTACAGCAGAGAACAGGGTTGCATCAGACCTGCAGCTCAGCCTGTTGGTGTTACCCGCTTGTTGCCATGGAGATAGACAAGTTTAATACACTGTGGAACATTCCAGGCAAACCAGTCACATCTGTATTCTGTATGAAGGGAAGGTAGCAGACTCCAGAAACTCCAGAAAAGTGGCATGGTGCTTAGTGAGGCAAAATAAAATAAAACTGAAAGACGTAAGTGAATGAATGCACCTTTAAAGGTCACAAAATGTTACACAAAATGGACTCTTGTGAGCTTTAAAGGTGCATTATGTAACTTTTCAGGTGGAGGGTCTGTCAAATGCTTTTCTCCATGGAGATGTTATTGCTTTGTCTGGAATGTTTCACAGTATGGCATTAAACCTTTCTATTTTCACGGAGACCAGACCAGACCAAGTTACACGTCAGATCTGTGAAGCGGCGACCCCGCTCACTGTCAGAATGGCAGTTTCTATTGGTATTTTTGAGCTATAAAACCATCTGTAATTGAATAAATGTAAATTAGAGCTGTTTAATGTCACACTGTGGAACATTCCAGGCAGAGCAATGACTGAATGAATGAATATCCATAGAAACAAGCAGGTACAGTCCCGCAACCAAAAAGTTACACAGTGCACCTTTAAACCATGTTATAATGCTGTTACCTCTTCAAAAAAAGACCTGGAGTTGTGTGTTTCATTCACACATGTTTGAGTAACTCCTCTGTTCCACCTTGTGATGTCATGAAGTGATAATTTTCGAGTTTACAGCTACATTTCACCTTATGTTTAGTAGAGATTGGCAATTCCAGGGCTGAAATTACCCAAATGCTTCTAGTGAGGGGTATGGAGTTAAAAACACAGTGGAGCACTTCCTGTATTACCGCATGACATCACAAGGTGGAACAGAGTGTTTTCTGTTTCCTGTTTGAGAGAAGAATTCAGGTTAAATATGCAGGGTTTGTGTGTTAAACATGTGAATGAAACAAAACACAACTCGAGGTCTGTTTGTGATGAGGAAACAACATTATAATATAGATTAGAAAATAGTGTAATATGGATCCTTTAATACTGAGTCAAACAAAACCACACCACACATGTCCCTCTGTGCAGTATTCTCCAGGACAAGGAAAACTAATTAACCCATTTGAGAGTGCGCATGCTGGGGTGAGACAGACGGAGTGGCTGCAGGACCTCCAGACCTCCAGACCTCCAGACCTCCCCCTCTCATGGGTAACAGGACCCCAAACGGAGCAAACATTCTTGGGCAGATAACGCTCCAACATTCCACCCGCTGATTTCTGTCAACAATGAGAGCACCCGGACTGGACCTTCACTGGAAGTCTTACCCTCCAGTACCTTTACTCCTCCGTCCTCGCTCCCTCTTTCTTCCACTCCTCTTTCTCTCTCTCTTTAGTTGTGTTTGTGGTTTGTGATTATGTTAGTGTATATAGCTAGAGATAGAAATATATTTGTATTTCTATATTTCTGTATTTTATTTTTATTTGTACATATACATTTACATAATTACGCCTTATTTGACCCCAATCTCTTGTTACTTTTCCTACTGAATTCATTATTACCATTTATATTGTTGCTCTTTGTTATTCCACTGCAAATGTCTCTGATCTGGCCAAGATTTTAAAATTTATATCAGGTTAGTCATCTTGTTTTCAGATTTATTATCGACTTACTAGTTCTGAAATGGATTAATTCTAGTGTAGAGGTAGTTTATTTTAAGACAACTTGTCAAGTAAAATTATTTTGCTGCATGGACAGATAATTTCACTATTTTAAGTCATTTTCTGATAGATTTAAGTGTTTATGTCTTAATTTTTGGGATGTGTGAGCTACTGTGTCCAAATAATGTCCCTTGTGGCTCAATAAAGTTTGTCTAAGTAGAAATCGGTTCAAGGTGTTCCTAATAAACATATTCGGAATTGATACTACTGATGTCATCAACATTTCCTGCGGATGTGATGCTAACTGTAGGCTCTGCTCTGTCTGAAGCGCTGTCACTCGAGTTAGACTTTAATCTGAGCTTTGTTTTAATGCAATCTGACCAGAAAAAACGGACAAAAGGTGAGATGATTTGTGCTGTTTGTTAGTCACCTTTTTGATGAAAACCAAACAACTGAACAGGACCGTGAACCCTCGTATAAATCACAAACAACCTCCTGAAAATGTGCTGTGTAAATCCATTTTGTCTTGAGTTTTCGGACCATCTTTAAACTTTTTTGGCCCCCCGCATGACGTCACTGCAAATTATTCATGAACAATTCCGAATACTAAAACATACATTGCTAATCTAATACTAATACAAGGATTACATCTCAAAACATGTTTACAGATAAAATTATGTCACTTGAATGTGATTTGAGAATCGAGTGAATTAATTGTGAAATACCTACACTCTTTCTCTCTCTGTTTCCCCTATCCCCACCCTTTATCTCCCTTTCTCTCTCCCTCCCCCTCTCTCCCTCTCTCTGACTTTTACGACAGTCTGCTGGGGGCTATACAAGACAGTAAAATTCTCAAGAGGTCAAAGGTGACAGGGACTGGCTGTGTCGTCATGTAAACGCTTTCACAGAGCTGTAATTTGGGTTTAAGATATGAGAAACAGGCCCTGCTTGTGTAGCTTTAAAACCACTATTTTCAAAAATGATATAAACAGAAATTTGACTTTTTGGTAACTAAGGCTTCTAGCGATACACGGGTTATTTTGCAAGCAAGAAATTATAGGAATCTACCCAAAATTTAAAACAGTTAGAAAAGAAACGTTAAGTCTTTTTGTCAGTGGAGAATTCCCTGAGAAACTATATCATATTAAACACATTTTGGGCAGTTTTTGCACGATTCTTGCATGCTTGTAATGTTTTCTTAGAAGTAAGCAGGGAAGTAGACGAGGGGGACAAAGGAGTCTGTTTTCCCGGGCCCCAGGGTTTCAGGGGCCAAACATTTGACCCTCTTCCTATTAATTCATATTAGAGGGGGGGCTGTGTAAGGCTTCTTGCCCCGGGCCCCCAAATCTCCGTTGACGCGCCTGTAGGAAAGTACAGCGATCTACTCCTTAAAAGAATCATACTGTGAGCGGAGTCGCCTCCACACAGATACGTAACTGGTGGTGCCACATGCTTGTCTCTACGGAGATAGATAAGTTTAATGCCATACTGTGGAACATTCCAGACATTAACATCTCCTTAAAGACAAACAAAGACCTAAAAGACAAATTGCAATCCCATATTAGGCTATTTTTTTTATCTACTATGTTATAATGTTTTCTCATAAAATAACTGAGTTGTGTTTTGTTTCATTCTTCACCCTGCATATTTAGGCTGTTCTTCTCTCAAACAGAAAACACTGTTCCACCTTGTGATGTCATGTGGTAATACAAGAAGTTCTCCACTGTGTTTTTAACTCCATACGCATTCACTAGAATCATTTGGATGATTTCAGCCCTGGAATTGCCAGTATTTGCTGAACTAAAGGTAAAAGGAGCTGTTCACTTGGAACTTCCCACTACATCAAATCACAAGGTGGAACAGAACATTTTGAGCTTGACTAATGATTTGAGACAGACTAATAAACCAGTGTGAAACAAATTACAACTCCAGGTATGTTTTTGAGGAGGTACCTGCATTCTAACATGGCTTAAAGCTAGCATGAGTGACTTTTGAGTAATATAAGACCTTTAAGGACCAGTAGATAAACAATGTAAAATCCCAGAGCCTCGCGTTCCCCGTGTGCAGTGAGTCAGCAGTTACTGTATGAGATGAGTATGAAATGGAGCCATGTCTGAAGAACGTCACTGCTATTGTGTTCACAGTGAGCACATGTGTTTTCTTTCACTACCCCAGAGCCCGACACACAATGGGTTAAGTGTCTGGAGCGATCACAGAGGAGAGGGATGTAAAACTATAGACAGCTCTCTTTCTCTGTCTCTTTCTCTCTCCCTCTCTTTGCCTCTGTCTCTCCCCCTCTCTCGCTCCTCTCAGTGATCAGAGAGGAGAGCCAACGAGGACATAAAAACTATAAACAGCTCTGTCTCCCTCTCGCTGCTGTCTCTCCTTCTCTTCCTCTCTTTGTCTATCTCTCTTCCTCTCTCCTTGCCCTAGCTCTTCATCTCTCTCTCTCCTCACTCCCCTCTCTGCCCTCTCTCTCCCTCTATTTTCTCTTCCTCTCTCTGCCCTCTCTCCCTCTCTTTATCTCTCTCACCACTATCTCTTCTTCTCTGTTCTCTCTCCTTCTTCCACTCTGTCTCACTATCTACTCTCTCTCTCCTTCTTCCACTCTGTCTCACTATCTACTCTCTCTCTCCTTCTTCCACTCTGTCTCACTATCTACTCTCTCTCCCCCTCTCTCTCTCTGCTTTCTCTTCCCCTCTCTGCCCTTTCTTTCTCTCCTTTCTCTCTCTCTCTCTCTCTTTCTTCTGTTCTCTCTCCTTTCTCTCTTTCTTCTGTTCTCTCTCCTTTCTCTCTCTCTCTCTCTCTCTCTCTCTCTTTCTTCTGTTCTCTCTCCTTTCTCTCTCTCTCTCTCTTTCTTCTGTTCTCTCTCCTTTCTCTCTCTCCCCCTTTCTTCTGTTCTCTCTCCTTTCTCTCTCTCTCTCTCTCTTTCTTCTGTTCTCTCTCCTTTCTCTCTCTCTCTCTCTCTCCCTCCCTTTCTTCTGTTCTCTCTCCTTTCTCTCTCTCTCTCTCTCTTCTGTTCTCTCTCTCTCTCTCTTTCTTCTGTTCTCTCTCTCTCTCTTTCTTCTGTTCTCTCTCTCTCTCTCTCTCCCTCTCTCTCTTTCTGTTCTCTCTCTCTCTCTTTCTGTTCTCTCTCTCTCTCTCTCTGCTCTTTCTCTGCACTCTCCCCCTCGATATCTCTCTCTCCTTACATCCCTGGTCTCTCTATTCTCTCGCTCTCTATTCTCTCTCCATACCTCTCTGCTCTCTCTCTCTCCCTCTGTCTCTGATCTCCCTCTCTCTGTACCTCTGTCTGCCTGCTCCCCGTCTCTGCTTTCTCTGCCCTCACTCTCAGTTGTTCTTTCTTCATCTCTCTCCCTGTATCTGCTCTCTTTCTCTTTGTCTCCCCCTCTCTCTGCTCTCTCTCTTTCTCTTCCTGTACTGTAACCAGGAAGTGTTGATATGACGAGACATTTCCAAACACTACAAACTCAAAAGAACATGAGCTCATAACTGCACAGGGCCAAAACAGCACAGACAAGAAGCCATTTAAAACATCTGAAAAAGTTGACTGGACTTTTGAGCTTAATCCAAATTATTTCACCTGTTTTTTATTATTATTGTTTTAACTTTTACTTTTAGCTTTATGCGTAGGCTGCTATTGCTCTACATGGACACAAGTTCAACTACCAGTATAGGTCTGTTAATACTAGTACCCTTTATTATTAGAAGCCACAAAATGAAGCACGTTAGAAAAGGCTCAAATGAACAAAATTAACACAATGAATTAATTTATTGATTAAAATGTAATTGTGATTATGGTTTTTGTATCATCAGTCACAAAAAATGCTGTGCTTGCTTGGAGCGAAACCACTCTAATCTACAGTTTACATGAAAATAGTAAATTATGTTAATCTCTATGATAATCTATTGATACTTTGCATCTGAGGTCATGCTATGCTAACAGGAGGCTCTGCTCTGTCTGAAAGTCTGTTACTCAAACTTCTGCCCAGAAAGAATTGACTTTGCTGAACTACAACAGGTGAACAGTTTTTCAGATAGCCTCTTTCACCTTTTTTGTTGAAAATCAAACCTCAACAGGACCATGGACGCTCATACTGATCACAGGCTCCTGAAAATGTGTTTGAATCCATTTTGTCATAGACATACATGCCAAACACCCCCAGCATGATGTCACTGTAAAGTTTGTTTAAAATAAAGCAATTTCAATGACCCAAATAATCCCAAAGTCCTATTCAATTCCACACAAAACCACCTTCTTATTTTAGTGTTAACGATTTCCTTGAAGTCACTGTCACGTCATCAGCAGCTCGTTTGTTGAAATAAAACCAATGACATAAGTGACATTTTTCAAAAGTCAAAACATGTTTTTAATCCACAGACTTTTCTTGTGGTCTCTTTGTCGGATCACACTTGGAACTTTCACCAAGTCATTGAAAGGGCAGCACAAATAAGACTCAACACTTCATCAGCCAATATGAACACAACATGATTCATTCAAATGTGTGCACTGACCCACAAGCAACGCACAAAGATCAAGAAAATATGTAAAAGCTAAACCAATAGAGTTTTCAATAGAGTTTTAGCTTTTACATAAATAGGGTTTTAAGCCTCACTTTATTCAGTCAGGATTTTTACACAAAGTTAGTGATTTGAAAAGTTTTTATACCAAATGGCCGTCCCATAATTTGGTTAGACAGTGTACGAAGTGTCTTGCATAGGGACACATAAACAGTAAGTGACGGGTGAGGTTTGAACAGGTGACCCCCTGGTTGGCGGGGGGATGCTTTGCCGATAAACCATCTGATAATTGGATTGATAATTAGACCGTAAAGGGTGCAGTAGTTCATTTTAGGGACCTTGATTAAAGCTGCACTATGTAACTTTTCTGGAGGGTCCCACATTTGTCTGCTAGAAGATGATATTGCTTTGCTTGAAATGTTCCACATGGCATTTAACTGATCCATTTCCATAAAAACAACCAAGTGACATTATATTCTCAGTTCCTTATGTTGTTTTGCATTGTGAATAAAACACATCCAAGGGCATGACGTAAACCTGCGCCATGAGTCGCTGTACAGCTGTCTGCCGGTGCTAAACTTAAGGAGCATCAATGCTGACCGATGTTCAAATATAACTAAAAAAAACAATGCACATGCAAATGAACCAGAGCACACAGCTGGCCCTCACATGGACTGACACGTGCTAAAGTTTCACTTTTGTTTTTTTCGTATACCCAAAGACATCGCCGCGGAGCACATGCTCTTGTTTTGATAAATATCTTTACTCTTTTACTACGCAGTTACCTGGACAGAGGTGGAGGATTATAGATAACTTGTTTGGCTGCATCTTTACGCACACGTGCTCCATATTGGATATATACAACACATATGGGACCGAGCAGGATGTTGGTTAATGTTATCAGTTTGGCTTTTTCTTCAGCTCTTCTGTTTTGCCAATAAGTGAGCATCTGTGCTGTTGTTAAATAACAGTTAGAAGGTTCACACTATTCACATGTTTCCATGTCCTAGTGCTACAACCTGCACAATGCATCTCTCCTGTTAGAGGTTAATATAGATTGTGCACTGTCCCCATCTCATAAATAAACTAAATAAATGTTTAAAAATGGCGTGCTGCTGTTGGTTATCCAATGACTGCGAGGGGGTGTGACTAATACTGCCCCCTGCGAGCCGGTCTCATGTTCCAGCCGTTCCAGACCTCTTTGGAAGGTAGTACCTCCAGCTTTGGACCCCTAAATGAGGGCGGGACAGATTGCTGTACGCAGTGGAAACACTCAGGCTCCGCACTGTTCCGTCCCATACTGGCCCTATGGAAACGAGGCTTAAGACCCCAATTAACTGATTAAACAACAAAAGGTTCCTCTAGAGACCAGATCTATGGAGAGGCAACCCCACAACACCAGAAACCAGACTCCAAGAACCCAGACCCACTCTCATGCTTTGAGGTGCTTTATGGTTAAGGGTTCATCATCTGTGTAACGGACAGCGGAGGAACCCAAGAGCCGACACAGGTCAATGGGGAATCTGTAGGTATTTATTACAGAAAAAAACTTCCAGGAATATTACAGGTCAGAGCAGGACGGAGCAGGACACTGGAGCAGGTTGACGAGGAGACTGGAGTGGATCAGAGCTGGAGACTGGAGCAGGTGACTGGAGCACGGAGGCAGATGGACAGAGAGGTAAGTAATGCAAATTACTAGTGATGTTACGAGATGTGCCGAGGCTTCGAAGCGTGTGTCGTGTAATGAAGGGGGTGTTTCCGCGAAGCTGGTATCGAGGCTTGCTTCATTTGGGGGAGGAGCCAAAAATTATGACGTTCGAAGCCTCGCTGCCCGGCTGTACCACGTGACTGCTTCGGGAAGTGGTTCAGATTTTGCCGCGAGCTATTACAGCTATATAGACCCCTATGGCTTCATTCAAAATGTGGGTGTTTGAAGGAGAGTTGCAGTCAGGTGAGAGTTTGGATAGAGTTTGGAGAGTTTGGTTACTAGAGTTTTGATAGCGTGTATATAGTTTGGAGGTAGTTTGGAGATATTTTGGAGAGAGTTTGGAGAGTTTCGGGAGAGAGATTTAGGAAAGTGAGGAGAGTAGGATAGGTGATAGGATGGAGCCAGCGAGGAAGAGGAGGTTTTCCCCTGTGTGGGAACACTTTGATTTGATATCTCCTAACAAGGTAAGCTAAATCTAACATCATTACAGACCCATTAGCTTTGCTTACCAAGAACTATTTTTCACGGTTTCTTATTTTATTCAAAGGTGAGGTGTTTATTGTATTCAAAGGAGTTGGGGTACAATAACAACACCTCATCCATGCTAAGGCATTACCGTGCCTTGCATGAGAATAAGGAGGAAACTAGACCTTCATCTAGCCAAGGTAAGTCATAACAATTTAACAAATACACTATCACAATTTTTCCATGTTTACTTTTGTTTATTGTGCAGATAAAGACAAGTAACACTGTATTTATTGTCTTTTAACCAGCCACCAGAAAACAGGAGCTGGATGAAGCCCTTGTCTCCATGATAGTGAAGGACACACAGCCCTTCAGTATTGTGGAAGATGTTGGATTCAGAGCATTTGTGTCCAAACTGGATCCCAATTATGTTCTCCCTACATGGCAGGTATGTACGAGTACTTAACTGTATGTCTTACAATTCAGACAAATTCAGCATTATATATTTTTTCTTTTAGGCTCTGAAGGCCATGGTGGAGGCCAAGTATGAGTCAGCAAAGGAGAAGGCTAAGGCTAAAGTTGAAAAGGTGGCTACTGTTAGCCTTACTTCTGATATGTGGACATCCATCAACATGGATGCCTACTTGGCTGTAACATGCCATTTTGTAGGTGAGAAAACCGGGCTCAGCTCAGTGCTGTTGGGAGTGCAGGCACTCACAATCACACACGGCTGAAAATATAGCATGTGTGAAAGCCTCCCTGATGGAGGAATCGGGAATCATCAATAAGGTGACATGTATGGTCACTGATGGCGCTCCCAATATGGTTGCATGTGTGAGAGAGCTGAAGCTTCGGCACCATATTTGCATTGCGCACACACTAAATCTCATAGTGAAGAAGGCACTTGACCAGAACCCTGTGCTCTGTGGCATCCGGGCCAAAGCAAGGAAGCTGGTTGGCTTCTTTAGAAGCAGCACCACCGCTAAGGTATGGCCATTCCCTTTATTCCAGTTTATAATAACACTAACAGTTTGTTTGTGTTCCTGCTGCAGTGATTTAATGGCCTACTCATCTGTATCTTTAGGAGAAGCTTACACAAGTGCAGCTACATCTGGGGATGGCAAAAATGAAGCTAATGCAAGAAGTGGAGACCAGGTGGAACAGCACTTATTTGATGCTGCAACATTTGGTGGAGCTAAGGGAGCCAGTCGGAGCAGCTTTAGCTGGGCTACAACATGACATCCCCATGATCACTCCAGATGAGTTCAGCATTGTTGGAGGGTGCCTTTCTTTGCTGTCTCCCTTTTATGATGCCACTGTAGAGCTGTCGGCGGAGGAAAATGTGTCTGTCTCCAAAGTTGTCCCCCTAATGAAAATGCTGGAGCAAAACCTTCAGGAGGAAATGGCAAAGCCGGTGTTCCGGTTCTCCGTGGGATCATGTCAAGATGTGATTTGTTTACGCTGGTGTTTACATTTTTGCGTCACCCTCAGGCTGAATCAGGCATATGCACGCCAAAATGTTTTATCACTTGTGTCTGACGTACCGTTTCATTTGCAGATTCGACAAGAACAATGCCGACTCCAGTCAAACTTGTATCTGGTATGACTGCAATTAATACGTTGGCTGCAGAATAAAGTAAATGAAGGCTTACGATTGCACATACGCCTATAAGTTGTGTGGTGTCCTTTAATGACTACGATAAACAGGTTATAAAAATATGAGTAAGAGGGTGCGTGGGCCTCAAACTCATGTCACCCGTTAAGAAAATAACACGTCCAGGGCTCTAACCACTACCCTACATCTACAGATCCAAGATTCGCTCAGCACCTATATCTATCATGCGCGTTACCGTCATATTGGAGGCATGTTAACTTGTGAAAGTCAGTTTTAACACTGGACAAGTTAGCGCTGTTTTTAAAAGCGCGATTCCGTCCTTTACAATGTGCCTCGTGCGCGCACTACTGCGCTGAAGTATAAAGTCTGCAGAAGGTTGCATGACGGTGTTTTAAAAGGCTACAACGCAAACTTCGCTTCCATGTCTTGATGTGACACCTGGCAGGGCATGTTATCTTGTGACACCCACATTGGACAATTTACCACTGTTACTAAAAGCCTCATTGTGCTGTGTCCTTTTGAGGGCGTCGCGTGCCTGGCCAAAATTGCTGATGATCAATTAGAGGGGCTATAATGATCTGAGATCATGTGTAATAATGTGAAACGAACGCAAAGTCATAAAAGTGTTAGACACAGCGACACGTCCTGGTCACTCAGTGCACTGCCACTTATGCTCAGACGTCATTGCCATGTTATCTTGTGACATTACAATATAGTCACCCACTCGTGTGCAGTTACTCGGCACTTTTTCGAGCGCCGCAGGCAGCGTAATGTGCGCGTGCATGACATCGTGAAAAGTCAACTATGAGGTGGCAATAAGTTCATATGGCAGAGTGAACATAAGAGCACTTGGCTTCTAACGGTATTGTGTTGATGTGACGAGTCACCCTGTGTCACTATACTCCAAATTGGCCCAAACTCCTATTGGGTTGGTGTCAACTACGGCTACTGTCAAAATCACGATTAGGAAAACTTGTATATAAAAACACCTTTCTGAGAAAATTATATATATATATATATATATATATATATATATATATATATATATATATATATATATATATATATATATATATATATATAGCCTGTAGGCTCCAAATAAAATAATAAACCCTAGAATATGCTACAAATAACCTAATAAATAAAGGTACACCTAACCTTAACATTTAAAGTAAAATAACTATCATTCAGCAGATAATTTTAAGGTTATGTGTTGTGGAAGCAGTACAGGAGTGCATTTTGTCATCCATGTGCCTACAAGAGAAGGCTCAGGGTGCAAGGTGAAAGCCAACAAGGGAGGCGGCATTGGAATTGAACCCCCTATATAAGGAACACAGAGCCACATGGCACCCTCTTCACTCACACAATGAGAAATGGACCCTAAAAAGGTAAGAGTGATCGTGGAGTATCTCCAGTCTGGGCAGTATGGACAGCACATGAAGGCTAAAGAAAGGTGACAATTAAGAAGGAGATGTGCCAATTTTGCCCTGAGAGGTTAGTGACAGGACACCTGCATACATATCTTAAATGTAACATTTGGAACTGAATTATATTTTGGCCCTTAAGATGGCCAATTATGCTACCTTTCTCAAAAAAAGAAGAAAGGAGCACACTGGGCCAAGGTGGTGAAAACTCCTGAAGAGGCCAACCAGGTCTTCCACTGTCTCCATGCCAGTGAGCATGGAGGACACAGTGGAATGGAGAAAACCACTGATGCCATCTCCCAACGTTATTTCTGGCCTGGCATGGAGCGGGACATTAGGAAATGGGTGAGTGGTAGGCCTTGCTAGTGATTAATATACTTTATATGCTCTTATCATTATGCTGCATCAAATATATTTTGCTTTAGGTTTCAGAGTGTCCTGAATGCCAGGCTAGGACTAACAGGCTCAAACTTAAGGCTGCCTATATTCCAATAGAGGTAACAAAGCACTGAATCCCTTCCCAAAAGTGCATCACTCCTGCTTTGTGCATTTGTGTTTGTGTGGCATCTTTAATTTTGCATTAATTTCTTACACGGGTTACAGAGCCCCTGGAACTGGTTGGAATGGACCTGATTGGTAAACTCTGTCCAACACAAAATGGAAATCAGTACCTATGTGTACTGGTGGACTATCTAACTAAATGGACTGAAGCCTATCCATTGAAGACCAAGGGTGCGGCAGAGGTCACCAATTGTGTGTGGCAGTTTTTTTGTCGCTTTGGGGCACCAAAGCGAATTTTAACAGATCAAGGGCGAGAATTTGTGAATGAGGTAGACATTTAAATGCAAAGCCTGTGATCACATGTCCGAAAATGTATTAACAGTCTTTAATGTTCACTGCAGCTAAACTACAATATATGCGAGCGCTTGGGAATTGATCGGAGTCTCTGTGCGCCGTACCACCCCCAAACCAGTGGGTTGGTGGAAAAGATGAATGGCACCATTCAAAGGTGAGACACAAATAAAAATGGTGCACCATGTATATAATTCCACATCACTATGTATTGTAAGGCTATAATTTATACGTCCTTTATATTATCAGAACATTGACAAAACTTATTGGGGACAAGCCGCACACATGGGACCTGCATCTCCCAGGTGCCCTTTTCTCATTGAGAACAAAAAAGCAGCTGACTACCCAGTTCTCACCATATTGTATGATGTTTGGGAGGGAGGCACGGTACCCTGTGCAGGCTCCAGAGGAGTATGAGGTACATTTTGTAAACTGTTTAACACACTGTAACACTTTGACACCTTCTAATGACCTTATTTCTGTATACAGATCTGTGATGACCTAATAAATAAAATCATTAATAACGATGGGCCACCTGAATGCTTAAAGATTCTTAAGCAGACAAGGGAAATGGCATTAACTAATATTGCCAGGTCACAAGATAAAGTGAGGACAAAGAGGCAACTAACCGGGGAGGAGGAGGATTTTAAAGTTGGGGACAAAGTTCTACGCCGGAATGTGAGGGAGGAGCAGAGGAAGGGTGTGAAGATGTCATCTTCAATGCTGGGCCCTTTCATAATTGCCAAAATGGAGGGTAAATGTGCCCATCTAATTTCACAGAAGGGGAAGGCGTCTATTAAAGTAAATATTGACCACCTCAAGCACTTTAAAGAGCCTTCAGCCCGTATCCCACATAAATGGCCCAAAATCCTACCCACCACTCCACCAGCAGAGTCCCCAATTAGCCAAAAAACACTGTCTGCACTGAGCCCAGAGAGTCAAGCCACCACTTTATCAGCCTTAAGTCCACAAATCCATTATATCAGGTCACCTGGGCAGCCCCCCTTGGACCTCAGCACAGCCTCCTCTCCTAGGCAGCCCCCCTTGGACCTCAGCACAGCCTCCTCTCCTGAGCAGCCCCCCTTGGACCTCAGCACAGTCTCGGCTAGTGAAGGATGTAGACTGGAAAGAGGCAAGTGTGGGACCTAATGTGAAGGTTATGTACAAAGTTTTGTTAATGTGCAAAGTTCTTTTTGTCTACACAATAGTGGTGCATAAAATCTGGGAAGGCTCCCTACCAACACTGATGTGGGCCAAGATTGGGAATTATAAACTGTATGGCCACAATTTTTCCCAGCATCTTGCACCTGGGATGTGCCTTGAAGCTGATGTAAGGATACAATTATTTGAATTTCCACACTCTACATGCAAATGTCCAAAATGTTCTTTGTGGTTTGTAGGTCATCAATGCCTACCTCAGAATTCTTGTTCGTGAGGTAGAGGGACAAAAAGTTTGCCTCATTGATTCTTTTAAAATGACTGATATTTGGAAAAACAAGTTCAGTGGTCTCCGCAAAGTAGGTTGAAATGTGTGAATATAAAAATGTAATGTTACATATCACATCATATTTTTATTATATTATTTTTGTACATCTTAAGCCAGAAGAGTATGACATCTTAATAGGAGCGATTTGCATCAATAGCCACTGGACCTTGGCTGTAAGTACTCCCAAATCTGCCATGCCAAACTGTCTCTTTTGCTCACAGATCATTTGTGGTGAACTTTTAGGCCATTTTTCCACGTCTCAAAAAGACAATTTATGTAGACCCCTTTGGAGCTGATGAAAATGCGCTCAAGAAAAGTGAGGGGATCAGCAGGTTGTAATGTGACAATATTCTTTACATTGTAGGCTACTAGGGTACTGTCTTATTAAATTGACTTTTTTTTTTTTTTTAATTATTATTTTTTTTTTTTTAAACCAGAGCTTTCATGAGGGCGAAGGGTATGAACGTTCCCGCTGGGGTAGCCACACTGTACCTCATCCACATCAACTGGATGGGGTTTCTTGTGGAGTAATTATATGTAAAGTATGTCTGTACATTTTCTCTAACTAAATAGAGCATAAACATTCAACAAATTGCTTGCTTTTGTGCTTGTCTTTGTAGTTGGCAGATGTCATTCTCAAGGGCCAGACCTTTGATATGGCCTTTACGTTCTGCCAGAGCACCATAAATAATTTACGAATGCAAATAGCCAAGCGACTCATCGCGGAAACGGGTAGGCTATTGCTTGCGGGATATAATTTATTAAAGTATGTAAAGGAACTGCATTCACTTATGTGTGTCTTTGTCTTTTTTTTAGATGTGGTGTCAAAGGTGTGTCGTATGTGTGGATTTCGTGACACGCACATAAGTTGGGTGAGCGCGCTTTCCCGGGAGCCCTGGCATTAACAGATGACTGTCTATACCATAGTGATTTTCCATCCAGCCTAAATGTTTTTTCCTTACAGATTCGCTGCAGCGATTGCCAGAGCTGGTACCACCAAGCCTGTGTTGGGAACCCTGAAACGAAACGCAGATATGACTGCCCAGCCTGCACCCTTTGAATTTTTTTTTTTTTTAAACTGTAGCCTACAGGCATGTATTTGTGCGTTTGTATTACTATCATTTGCAAATAATTTTTTTTTCTCTCAGAAAGGTGTTTTTATATACAAGTTTTCCTAATCGTGATTTTGACAGTAGCCGTAGTTGACACCAACCCAATAGGAGTTTGGGCCAATTTGGAGTATAGTGACACAGGGTGACTCGTCACATCAACACAATACCGTTAGAAGCCAAGTGCTCTTATGTTCACTCTGCCATATGAACTTATTGCCACCTCATAGTTGACTTTTCACGATGTCATGCACGCGCACATTACGCTGCCTGCGGCGCTCGAAAAAGTGCCGAGTAACTGCACACGAGTGGGTGACTATATTGTAATGTCACAAGATAACATGGCAATGACGTCTGAGCATAAGTGGCAGTGCACTGAGTGACCAGGACGTGTCGCTGTGTCTAACACTTTTATGACTTTGCGTTCGTTTCACATTATTACACATGATCTCAGATCATTATAGCCCCTCTAATTGATCATCAGCAATTTTGGCCAGGCACGCGACGCCCTCAAAAGGACACAGCACAATGAGGCTTTTAGTAACAGTGGTAAATTGTCCAATGTGGGTGTCACAAGATAACATGCCCTGCCAGGTGTCACATCAAGACATGGAAGCGAAGTTTGCGTTGTAGCCTTTTAAAACACCGTCATGCAACCTTCTGCAGACTTTATACTTCAGCGCAGTAGTGCGCGCACGAGGCACATTGTAAAGGACGGAATCACGCTTTTAAAAACAGCGCTAACTTGTCCAGTGTTAAAACTGACTTTCACAAGTTAACATGCCTCCAATATGACGGTAACGCGCATGATAGATATAGGTGCTGAGCGAATCTTGGATCTGTAGATGTAGGGTAGTGGTTAGAGCCCTGGACGTGTTATTTTCTTCACGGGTGACGTGAGTTCGAGGCCCACGCACCCTCTTACTCATATTTTTATAACCTGTTTATCGTAGTCATTAAAGGACACCACACAACTTATAGGCGTATGTGCAATCGTAAGCCTTCATTTACTTTATTCTGCAGCCAACGTATTAATTGCAGTCATACCAGATACAAGTTTGACTGGAGTCGGCATTGTTCTTGTCGAATCTGCAAATGAAACGGTACGCCAGACACAAGTGATAAAACATTTTGGCGTGCATATGCCTGATTCAGCCTGAGGGTGGCGCAAAAATGTAAACACCAGCGTAAACAAATCACATCTTGACATGATCCCACGGAGAACCGGAACACCGGCACCTGCAGTGGCATTGGAAATAGGAGACCAGCTCATCAGGCAACTACGAGAAAAACTTTATACTTTGCAGTCAATGAGCATGTGTCCCTTGCCACACTCCTGGATCCCCGATTTAAAGTAATTGGATTTTTTAGTCAATTAAAAGCCACCGAAGCTATAAAGCGACTGACATCAGAGTGTGCTACCATTATAAGAGTACAACAAAGCAGAGAGGAAATCTCCCAAGCTTCTACTTCTCATGATGTCACTGGAGGTAATGTATTATTTTACATTTTGATATCAGTTACTCCTGTGAGAACACTTACGAACATGATCTGTGGTTTCCTCTTAGGTAGCAAACAGTGGCATCGTTTGGACACCAGTGTCATGGAGGCGAGGAGGTGTCAAAATGTCACTGCAGATGCCACTGTGGAGGTCCAGAGGTACCTTTCTGAGCCAAATATCGGAAGAGTAGAAAATCCTCTGGAGTACTGGGAGAGGCAGAAACAGCTCTACACAAATTTATATTAACTTGCACTCGCGTTTTTATGCACACCGGCATCTTCTGTGCCTTGTGAACGGATCTTCTCCAAGGCTGGAGAGGTTGTATCAAAAAAAAGAAATCGTTTAAAACCAAAACTGTTGAGAAACTCTTGTTTCTGAATAAAAATGAATAAAATTTCCCCTGTCCTCTACATCATTGTCCAAGTTACACAAGCATAATCTGTGCCCTTTTCCTAGTTCCACAAGCACTTTCATTGTCCTCTGCCTGATTACGCCCTTGCCATTTTCAGAAAAACAGCTTAACCTGCCATGTTATATTACCATTTTGGGAAAATTCACACACACAGAATACATACAGAATTTATTATACATATGTGATAATATATGTACAGAAATTATTTGGTCATACATTTTTTGTAATTCATAGTAATTCCCAACAGACATAACTGACACAAAAATTCAATGCATCACACATTATGTGGTTCAGATACAGCTGCCTGTGATTATACACTTGGCCAGTAGGTGGTTTCGTGCGCACATGAAGCTTCGAGAAATGAACCCTTTCTCGAACCAGTTGGCTCAAGTGGTTCAATGCCTCATGAGGCTTCATCTCACCATCACTACAAATTACAGGTAGGTATATCACAAGTAGCTGGACCGTAGTACTGACTGAAAGACTATTACGATCTGGCAGTGCTGAGCTGGTGAGAGTGCTTTTAAATCCTGCTGATTACAGAGTGGGCCCAGCTGAGTTCGGCTCCAGCACACCTGTCTCCACTCCTGAAACACAAAAGAAGGACGGGGGGGGGATGGCAGGGAGTGGCAGATGAAGTCAGAGGAGCTTGAGGGGCTGTGACAATCTGCTTGATTCTCTGGAGATGTCACTGCTCTGCCTGGAATGTTCCACAGTGTGACATTAAACAGCTCTACTTTACATTTATTCAATTACAGGTGGTTTTATAGCTCAAAAAAACCTAGAAAAAACAGACATTCTGACTGTGAGTGGGGTTGACTCTCCACAGATCTGAAAAGTAACTTGGTCTGGTCTCCATGAAGAAAGAAATGTTTAATACAATATTGCGAAACATTTCAGACAAAGCAATAACACCTCCATGAAGAAAAGCATTTGATGGACCCTCCACCAGAAAAGTTACACAATGTCCCTTTAAAGTGTACCTCAATATTACGAATACTACGTTGAAACAAACTCTCTTTCATCTTTTCAATCTTTTTCATATTGAACTCTCTCTTCTTGTCGCTACCTGTTGTTTGCACCGTTCAGTCTTGGTTTGGTTCAGTATTTGATAAAACTGCGTATGACGTTGATGAATGGTGATTATGAAAAGACTTGTTTATAATTATGGTGTTAATTATAGGTGTTATATGAACCAGATCCAACTGTAAAGAGACTGTGGGGCCAAACCACAGCCCTCTGCGGTCCCTTTAATTCAGCTTGATTATACTGTTACCCCTGTGTGTTGGGGAGGGGTACCGGCCTGGCCCCTTCACATCCACAAAAACTGTTCCCACACACAAGCCTGGCTCCGATACAGACTGTAAACATAAAAATTTGCTTTGAGTGATGCTAAATTAAAAATGAAGTATATTTGTGGGTCTGGAATGCTAAAACTAAGCAACAATTTTGGCAAGCTTCAGAAACATACACCGTAACAAGATCAGAATTGTATATTTTACGAAAGATGTTTTTGTAGGCACCAATTGTGTTAATCTAAAACAGCATTGCACTTTCTTCCACCTTTAAACCGGCATTCATGTGAAACCGATTCAAACATACACAGATGAAAACTGAACACAACAAATAGTGTTCGACTCCAGACAAATGAAGCTCACAGAGGCTAGCAGTCATAGCAACGAATTTGGAGTCAGTTCATTCTTAGGAATAGGAATTTATTTACAGACAAAACTGCAAAATAAAAACACCAGGATCATGTAGAGCGGGTTAATACGAACATTTTAAACCAGACAGAAATAACGAGGCTCACTGCAGTAGTTACAGAGAAAGGGGTGACGTTTTTTTCAATGTAAAGTTAATTGGAGACTGAAACGCGCCCATGAATGCTTCTTATGTGGAACGCAGCGGCAGGTCAATGGTTTTTGATGAAGAATCATTCTAACACGATTAAAGCCTCATATGGGTAATTTAGCATACTATGGAACCTTGAACGTGCACTAGAATGTTCTGCAGTACTATATTAAACGTATATCTATCTAATCAAACATATAATACCACCAGGCCAAGTTACTGGTCAGATCTCTGGAGAGGAGTAAGAATGCATGTAACTCTGAGCAATAAAAACACCATTATTAATACATGCCAGATAAATAAAGTCATGTCGTGGAACTTTCCAAGCAAAGCAGTAAAAATGGAAACAGTGCACCTTTCTCAGACAGTCACAAGCCAATGGACATGGCTTCAAACAGTATTTTCAGCTTCTATTCACATACCCTTTGTATGTGAATAGAAGCTGAAAATACTGTTTGATTGCTTCCTTTAGAACTGAGACTTTGCAGGGTTTTTTTTCTGCTCTGTGTTGAGACAAAGCTCAAATTAAAGTCTTAACTTGCGTAACAATCTGACCATAAAGAACTGATTTAGCTGGAGCTACTAGGTGAGGTGATTTGTGCTCTTTAAACGACTCCCTCTCAAATAACATTACAGTCAGAAGCCAGCTGCACTGGCACTTTTTCAGTTACTTTCACTTTTTGCTGAAAATCACACTCCTAAACAGGACCATGCACACTTGTAATTATCACAGGCTCCTGAAAATGCATTTTGGATTTTTTCTTGGCTTTTCAGACAATCTTAAAGCTGTTTCATAGTGTTTGCTACTGTGTGCATTGTGTCTCCATGGTAACTACAGAAACATTCCACCATAGAAATACCTGTAGAACACCCCCAGTGTAATGTCACTGCAAGTATCAATAAGATCACATATTCTCTTACACAATATGGTGCAAAATGTGATAACTATTCCCTTAAGACCATAAAAATCCAATGAGATTACAATGTGCCCAAACACAGAAGGCAGACACACTATGTTGCAAAGATAATTTGAGAGGAATTTGCAGAGGAATTATCAGTTAAAGCGAGTTGGCATGGCAACATGTAACCAAACAAAAGGCTGTACAGAAGAACAGACCAGCATCCATAAAAAGACTAAATGGACGTCAGACAACGTAAAAACTAAGTAAAGTAAATATATATTAAAGGTTCTGTGCAAAATTTACCCTTTTGAGCTTTTCCCCTTATTATAATGTTGTTACCTCATCAAAATCATACCCGGAGTTGTGTTTTATTTCATTCCCACATGTTTGAGTAATTCTTTATTTTTAGTCTGTCTACATCTCCAAAGCTCAAAATGCTCTGTTTCACCTTCTGATGTCATGTGGTAGTTTTCAAGTTAACAGCTACCGTTCACCTTTTGTTCATTAAAGAATAGCAATTCCTTTGGCTGAAATTATCCAAATGAAGGTGTATGCCGTTTAAAAACACAGTGGAGCACTTCTTGCATTACCACATGACATCACAAGGTGGAACAGGCTGTTTTCTGCATTTGTGAGAAGAACTCAGCCTAAATGTGCAGGGTTTGTGTGTTAAACATGTGAAACAAAACACAACTCCAGGTGTGTTTGTGATGAGGAAACAAAATTACAACATAAGATCAGAAAATGGAGTAATATGGGCCCTTTAAATGTAATATTTATGCAGTGAGGTACTCTTGAAAAGCACTGATGTGAAAAATGGCTGTTCTTGTATTGTGGCTCTCTTGCCCAGTTATAGTAAAGATTGTTGAAATAAGTTTACAACTATGGATTACTTATGCTAAGCTAGGCATGTTTATTGCGTAAGTATGGACAATAATGCACAAGGAAAAACATACATATATTTTTGGTGTTGCATAAATAATGTGCAATGTTTTTTTATGTTTAGTGTATTTTCTGCTAATACAAAGTGACCTCCTGCTGTGGCATTGGTCCAGCTGTTTGCCTTGGGTCCTGTTTGTGCACGTTCAGCTCCGTGTGTGAACAGGCATCAGCAGCATGTCCGTTAACGTCAACATCAGCGAGGCTAGCATCGCGTCCGAATCATGACATCAACGATTCCATGGAAACACAGGAGCCCAAACATCGCCACGGGGACGGAGCCAAACCATGACATCACTCACATTTGAGGGCGATGTAATGCTGTGCACATGGGTTCAGGAGGGGAGCACAGCAGATATGAAAGAAATGCATTGTTTTGCTCCTGATGAGGATAAATTACACTGTTCAGGAGGGAAATTAAGTACTTTCTAGAGGTGATGGTTAAAAACAGAAAGTACTGGAAAAAGATGGGAGAGTGACGAGAGTGTAATGTAAAGAAAAAGCTGACCAGTCCAAATTTTAACGTATAGTTTAGTGGTTAAAAATATGAATGCGCACAAACAAATACACACATTTGTATCTTGGATTATTTTGTTGATTTCGTTATATCTACTAATAATAACGCACAGGATTTATTTAACACCTTTCAATGCACTCAAATGTTGCAACTACAGTAGCCACAGCTGCCCTGGGACAGACTGATGGAAGCGAGGCTGCCAGTCTGCGCCATCGGCCCCTCCACCAACAGTCACTCGCCCACACACCACATCGGTAAATGGTAAAACAGCCACATTTATTTATGACGCTTTTCCACCTTCAAACCACTTTACATGACGTAACCACTCACCCACACACATTCATACACCAGTGTACACAGACACTGGGAGAGAGGTGGGTTAAGCGTCTTGCCCAAGGACACAACGGCAGCATTCATCTGTGGGAGCTGGAATCGCACCGTCACAGAGTGGGATTAGCACCGCCAACCTTCAGATCAGTGGACAAACATTCCACCAACTAAGCAACTGTCGCCGCAAACATGCATACACACATTCATACTAAGCATTGTGAGTCAAGTGTCTTGCCTAAGGACAAAACGACTAGAGACACTGCACTACGGCACCTCATATTCCCAGCAGTTTAACCAGGCCCGGACTTACCAAACTTCTGACAGAAAACAGATATGGCTACTTACTTGTTACTTCTTGCTACTACTCAAAAGAAAATCTATTTAAGTAGCTCCCTTATTACTTAAGCAGCTATATGAGCTTTGTTGTGATCTATAATGTCATCATAGTGTGGGGAGTGTTTTGACAACTGGAGAAACAAAGCAAATCTGCAGAGTTACTCAAACTGAGTGAAATAGTCATAGTCTGGACTGTTAAAAAAGTCAGATCATCACACACACTGGGCCAGTGGATTGCAAAGTATCACTTAGAAAGAAAAGATGTGTTTTTTTGTTTTGTTTTCTTGAGCGAATTACTGCCCTTGTGTCCTTGGGCCCTGCACCTTGCCTGTGTTAGTATAAATGTGTGTGAATGCCATGGCGATCTCAGACAGTAGCGAGTCACTGTGGGGTGAGTCAGGACGTGTTCTTCTCCAGGACAGCAGCAGGATCACAGATATGTCCTCTGAGATACTGAGGCTCTGGAAGTGGACAGGCCACTAACGTCAACATGCAGAGGACACGGGGGACCGCTGAGAGGAGGAAGCGGCTGGGGAGAGGGAAGTTCAACCTGATAAGGACAATGGACTTTTAGGGTTTTAAGTCAATACAAGCACAAATACAACAAAAAGGTCACAGAGTTCAGTCTTAAGGTCAAGGCCAAAATATGTCTCTACAACGTCTTTTGAATTTTGGCGTAATTTAAAGAGGAGGTATTATGCAAAATCGATTTTTTAAAAACTTGCTATCATATAATAATGTTCTCCCTTGCCTGAGGAGGTTTTAGATGTCATCCATGAATGTATTCGAACCCTCCTTCTGATTAGCAGTAATAACCTATACAACAATTCTCCATAAATATACAAAAACATGATACAAAACTGTACAACTTGACAAACTTGATGCGATGTGCGGTAGTTTCGTTAGGAGGATGCATGCCGATTATGTTGTGACAGCGCTCTGAAGGCGGAGTGACTTAGTTTAGAGAGCAAAGACAGGCATGACTCAGAGCATCAAAACTGAAAGTGAAACTAATAAACACATCTTAATACGGTGTTTTCGGCAAATTTAGCATTTTCAAAACAATAAAGGGTAACGCGGTGACAAAAGCTGTTCTGTTGTTTGCCTGGAATGTTCCACAGCACGAAGTTAAACACTGCGTTCACGGAGACAAACAGGTGATGTCATAGGATAAGTTGCAGGTCAGATCTGTGCAGCGGCGAGCCCTCAAACAGTAAGAATGCATGTTTTTTTAGTTGTTTTTTCAATGTTAAAAACACATGTCACTGAATAAAGGAAAGATTGATAAGTTCCTGGCAAAGTGCTCATCACCAGAAAAGATCGGTTACATCATAATATTTGAGTGGAGAGAAAAAACATCGGCGTCTTAACCACGTGCACTACGGCCAAGCCACAGCTGACAGTTATGTTTCTTACAGTGTGAGAAAATGACATCTTTTTTTCCTCACTGATAACGGCAAAGACCCAGGTCTGATGTCATTCAGCAGTGCTCAGCCAAAACACACCGAACTCGTATCCATCTATTGTTCTCTCTCTGTCCCCCTCCTCTCTCTCTCTCTCTTTCTCTCTCTGTGATCTCTTCCTCTCCCTCTCTCAGCCCCCCTTTCACTCTTTCGCTTCCTCTCTCTCTCCCCACTCCCTCTTGTCTCTTCCTCCCCTGTCTCTGCCCTCTTTCACTCTCTCTCTCATCACTTCCTCCCCCTCTCTGCCCTGTTTTCGCTCTTTCACTTTCTGTCGCTCTCTCTCTTTCTTTCTCTCTCATCTCTTCCTCTCTCTCTCTCTCTCTGCCCCCTGCTCTCTCTCATCTTTCCTCCTCTCTCTGCCCCCTTTCACTCTCTCTCACTCTCTTTCATCTCTTCCTCCCCCTACCTCTGCCCCCATTTCACTCTCTCACTTTTCTCTCTCTCCCCCCTCTCTCATCTTTTCCTCCTCTCTTTCTGCCCCCTTTCACTCTCTCACTCTCATCTCTTTCTCCCCCTCCTGCTCCCTTTTCACTCTCTCATTTTCTCTCTCTGTCTCTCTCTCTCATCTCTTCCTCTCTCTCCCTGCCCCACATTCTCTCTCATCTTTTCCTCTCTCTCTCTCTGCTCCCCTTTCACCCTCACTCTCATGTTCTCTCCCCTTTTCTCCCTCTGTCTCTCTCCCTCGTCCCCCTCTCTCTCATCTCTTCCTCCCCCTCGCTCTGCCCTGTTTTCGCTCTCTCATTTTCTGTCTCTCTCGCTCTCTCATCTCTTCCTCTCTCTCTCCGTCCCCTGCTCTCTCTCATCTTTTCCTCCTTACTCTCTGCCCCCTTTCACCCTTTCACTCTCACTCTAATCTCTTCCTCCCCTTCCCACTGCCCCCTTTTCACTCTCTCACTTTCTATGTCTCATCTCTTCCTCTCTCTCGTGCTGCCCCCTCTCTCTGCCCCCCCTTCACTCTCACTCTCTCTCTCTCTCTCTCTCATCTCTTCCTCCCCCTCCCTCCTTTTCACTCTCTCACATTCTCTCTCTGTCTCTCTCCATCTCATCTCTTCATCTCCTCTCTCTGCCCCCTTTCACTCTCTCCCCTTTGTCTCTCTCCTTCTACCCCATCTCTCTCTCACCCCCCCCGCTCCCCTTTCTCTCTCTTTCTTCCTCTCTCTTGCACTCCCCTTTCTCTCTCTCTGCGTCCTGTCTCTCCCCCTCTCTCTCAGACCGTTTGTAGACTCTTCTCTTCATTTGGCAGTGCACACTTCCTCATTGCGTCATGTTCTCCCTGTCCAGGCCCCTCTCCAAACACGCACACATTACTACATAAACTTGTGTAATCCGTTCATGTTGTGGTTTCACAGAAGAACGCTGCACTTTAGTGCGTCATTACAGGGATTTGAGAAAGACATGAAAGTTCAAGATGAACTTAAAAGTTTTCTTACTAAACCGTAGAACAATATTTTTTGCCAGATGTCCTTCTTAAAGCTGCATTATGTAACTTTTCAAATATGGGAATAGCTAATTACTACCTTGCCAGGCCAAGTTATAGGTCAGATCTGTGGAGAGGCAACCCCGTTCAGAGCATGTTTTTCCAAGGTATTTTTTTAGTTATCAATAAAAACACCTGTAGATGAGTCTGTGTTTTGCAGTTTTCAAATGCTCAAAAAATATAAATATAATGGCATGCAAAATGTGTACAATTTCTGGTATATTTAAGTGTATATTTTATCATTTCATATATGCCCCTTGAAAAAGACTTTGATTTAAAAAAAACAACAACATTTTTTGGACATATATTACATTTAAAATAACTTATGTAATTGAAAATGATGAAAATCACAAACTGAGATTTACAAATAAAGAGCAGGCCATTTTTTTATTTATTTCTTTTTTTTTTTCCTTTCACGATTTGCCCTAATACGGTATCAACTCTGGTACCACTTTTTTCTCATAAAGAGAGAAAAACACTTCAAAACTGGATGAAACTTAAGCATATTAGCACTTTCCCCCTTTAAATTTAAGTTCTTATGTAAAAATATATTTTTTATGTCAAAACAAACTTTTTCTGATCCATTTCACTCTAATAGCGTTTCGCCGCATTACATCTGCTGTGTTACTGAATGACTGTTCAACTGAAATACAAAAAAATAGCTTTTTTACTTTAATATAGTAGCAAATATAGTTAGTTGAAATAATAGAAATAAAATTGTAAAAGAAATGCAGATACTTTTGAGTTAAATGCTTAATGTTATCATTAAGCACAGGTCTGTTTCCATTTCACCGAATGACACACTTTGTGTTACCGAAGGTCAGGACATTTTTCATACATTTTCATTCTAAACTGAGATATACTTTATCCATCAAAGAGAAACAAAAGCATCAGTTTTGACTGCTCATACCAAGTATTGTAGTATTTAAAAATGATAACAGTAAAAACTAAGAGGGCAAATCTGAAACTTGTTTCCACTTTAGAGTCCTGCAGGGTCCTCAGAGTGACGTCATCACATGATACATGAGGAAAGATCTAGGGTATTGTTCAAAATGGCCCTTTAACTTTGTTTTACCGAATAACATTGATGAAGTAGGCTTTTGGGGACAACTTTATTTAAGACATTAAATGTTGTTCTTTTGTGTTAATTTTGAAAATACTTATATGTTTATGGCAAGGCTTGTAAAATTATGCCACAGAGAAAAGATTATGATGTCTTTTTTTTTTTTTAATTTGTGCAATCAAAATGGGTATCACTGATACTATGTGTGACCCCATCACTGAATGACATTTTGAAAATTTAAACCTGTAATATTCTTTTAAATTGGGTTTCTTCTTCCAAATGTGTATTGGTACAACTAAGTGATATGAAAAAAAAAATACATTTGAGCAATTTAAAACTTCATATATATTTAACTAGAAAAGTTGTGTCTTCTGGACACAAAAATGCCTACGTCACGTCACTAATAACATGATGACACATCACACCAAAATGTTGCACAAGCTATTTAATGTAGAGAGCTCTATTGGCACGTGAGCTCCTCTAGAGCAGGGATCTGCTCAAGTCCTGGAAGGGCCTCGAGTCCTGGGAAGGTCTCGAGGCCAGGGATCTGCTCGAGTCCTGGAAGGGTCTCGAGTCCAGGGATCTGCTCGAGTCCTGGGAGGATCTCTAGTCCAGGTGTCTGACTTGTTTAACAGCACAAATCAGATCAGCTGTTGTAGTTCATTCCAAGTCAGAGCAGTGCCTACTGTTAGCATTATCGCCCCCAGAGAAAGTTGATGACTTCTGCTGCAAGGTATTCTTTCCAGGCCCTCAAAGTTCCCTGACAGTTTGTGCAATTTCTATGTTGAAAATGACATAATTGTTTTTAAGTTCAATAACGCTGAGCAGGTGAGGTGAAAATGAAGTAATGGTCCAGTCGTTCTTCAGTGCAGCTCTTTGGACATGTTTTGGTTTTGCCTGGTCACTCTCTGGTCAGTCTCCGGTCACGCTGGTCACTTTGTGTTCTCACTGACCTGTCTGTCTGCACTTACATAACACACATTATAAAAACAGTGACTCATTCCGCACCTAAGCCATTCTGTCATCTGCAGCCACTGACACTGCTCTGGTGTTTTTGGTATGTTGTCATGATATTAACATTTCAAACTCGATACAAAGGAATATTCTCAATACCAATTCCAATACCACGATGATAATTAACAACACTTTATTTAGACAGTTGAATTTGATTGTTAACATGCTGAAATAAATGCATATGGGAAGCTGTCAGTCAACATGGTTTAAACACATATTTTGGGCCAGTTTTAAAAGTTTTGTTTTGTATGAGGTTGTACCCTTTTCAAGCATTATTAGAAAACACAAGGTCTAAGGTAATTGCTTCATAAGTTGTTGCTATCACTAGTGCGATACTAATCAAATATATAGACTAGTATAACTCTGATGATTAAAGGTTCTATTTTACGCTAAATGGATTCTCGTGAGCTTTAAGCCTTGTTACAACGGTGTTACTTCCTCAAAAACATACCTGGAGTTGTGTTTTGTTTCATTCACACATCAGTTTATTATGTGGCCTATTCACACTTACGTTACAAAACCGGAAGACGTTTGGAAACATGCGGATGACGACTTCCGGACTTCCTATTGGTGTTAGTAATTCTGACAAAATCTGGGAAAACTGAGAAAATAGCCCAGGTTTTCTTCATCTAGATGTCATTGTATTCTTTCTTTTTACCTTTTCTAAATTGCCTATTAACTTGTGTATTACAGTTTGTCTAATTATGTGTGTGGAAACAACATTCTAACATACTGTAGATCAGAAAGTAGCGTCATATGAACCCTTTAATTATGATCAAGAATAAGCTTTAATAACTTTGCCTTTTACTGCAGTTTAGACTGACCACAGCTGGTAGTTGCATAACCCCCAGAACCCCCCACTGCAGTCCCCTCTGTCCAGTAAACACTTCTTGCCCCAAGTTGCTGGAATATAAAAAGAATGAAGTGGCATTTCCTTGAACTAAAACGAATAGTTCCCCAAAGGCAGATCCACGCACCTAACCCAGTCATGTATTCACTCGCTCTTATATCTTCCTCTCCCTCTCCCCGTCCCCTCATCTCCTCTTTCTCTCTCTCTCTTCTTCCTCTCTGTCTCCCTCTACCCTCCATTCTCTCTCCCCTTTTCCCTCTGTCTTTCCCTCTCCTTCTCTTTCACTTCACGGCAGTTCATTCGCCACCCCAGGATCAGTTTATTCTTAAAGGTGCACTTTTTAACTTTTCTGGTGGAGGCTATTGGAACTCTGCAGCTGATGTCATCAACCTTCCCTTGGGGGTGTGATGCTAACTGTAGACACTGCATTGTCTGAAGCTCTGTTACTCGAGTTAGACTTTAATTTGAGCTTTGTTTTCACACAATCTGACCAAAAAGAACTGACTTAGCTGGAACTGCAACAGGTGAGAGGATTTGTGCTGTTAAACAAGTCCCTCTCTTTTTTTGTAGTGTTTGCTCATTTGTGCACTGTGTCACCATGGCAACTGATGAACATTCCACCATAAACATACATATAGAAACCCCCACAGCGTGACGTCACTACAAAGTATCAGTAGGCAATGCCAGCTACTTGTCGCCATGGAAATGTTATCAGTTTGTCTAAAATGTATATGTTCTATCATACATTTACTTAAGTACAGGTGTTTTATTGCTATGCTTGCTTGCTCGCCTTTCCACAGGTCTGACCTGTAACTAGTAGAGACGTATAATGCCATATTGTGTGACATTCTAGGGAAAACAATATCATCATAGTGTATCTTTAAAAGTGCACTGTGTAGCTTTTCTAGTGGAAGTCTTATTGTGATGTCATTGCTTTGCCTGTGATGTTCCACAGTATGGCATTAAACAAATATATCTTATTTTTAGTCCTTTAGATGTTTTTTATTTCTCAAAACTACCACAAAAACATGCATTCTTACTGTGAGCTTATCCACTTCTCCACAGCTCTGACCTGTACTTGGCCTAGTGGTGTGGCCTTCTTGTTTCCATGGAGATAGTTAAATGAAATGCCATACTGTAGATCATTCCAAGAAAACAAAAATAATCTCTAAGGAATCAAGAAGGTGGTGGACCCTTTATCAGAAAAGTTACATGTGCATCTTTCAATACATCATTTTTGGCATAGGAAAAGTCTGTTTTTAGTCAAAGAGATGTTTACATTGCTCCATAGAGTCCGTCATTTGGTTCTATAGATTTAGAGGGATTTAAAGCTTTAAGTCCAGGATAAACCCTCCAGTCTTGGACACTGCTGGTCCCTGATTTATTACCTGCACTAAGATGTTACATAAGAGAGACTGTCTAACGGGAAAGAGTGGACCAACCAACGGTTATGTAACTCACTCCCGTAATATACAGTGCACCGGTGTGGTCATTAGGTGTGGTTTATGCTCCATGTTCGAAACTGTTCAATTTAAGATGGAGGAGAGCTGTTACGACATGATGGGACGAAAACATGTCCAGAAGATGTTTAAAATGGAAAGTTTGTCAATTGTTTTAAATAGTTTTAGATCTGTTCTGATACGTGTACCACTGGTAGTACACAAGTTCCCTCAGGTAGTATATGGAATACCTTTGTACTTCTAGTGTTTGTTTTAGTTAAAGCCAATAATCATCATCGTATACATTTTTGTCCTTTGTTGGATTAGTTATTGCTTACTATAGTAATCATGTAGTCATATTATAGACCTGATTTAGCCCTCTTAGGCCTGGTATAGTCCTGTTTAAAATAATGTTGGAAATTTTCAGCATTTTGAGGACTATTTCCCATGCTTGTAAACTGTTATTCGCTATGACAATGGTTCCAGTGTCTCATAATTCTGATACCTACGGATAAGGTCAACATTTACAAACCCTGATGTCCACGCAAGGTTTGTAAATGCACAAGCGCTCAAAAATAATTCTATCACTCATTGCACTGACCCGTCTTTGTTGCTAATGAGCCCAAACCCCCTACGTCCCTCTCCTTCCCCCTCCTCAGACAGGACAGTGAGGAGTCAGAGTCTGTCCCGGGGCAGCACAGATGAGCTCATTCATAAAGAGGTTTTATCGTTCCCCAGAGAAAACCAGGCCGTGAATCAGGAGAGGTCCGATCCCCCATCCCACCACATACTGTAATTCAAAACAAAATATTATGTCTTTTGAATGTTCCAAAGTGCTCAAAAAGGCGCCTATAAACAGGAAACTGAAACCAATGAAAACTGTACACAGGTGTTTTCCTAAATGACGTGTCGAAATATTTAACCTGAACCTGAAAATGACCTTTAGCTGTGTGACTTAAAGTGAGTTAAGGAAGGAAGTTATGTTTTTGTATTTTGCTGTAGCTGAAGTGTCACAGTTTAGATATTTTCTAATGATTAAATTTGGTCCAGGTTAAAAGAAAAGAAAGGGTGCAGGAAAAAAAAGCTCTGTATCTGATTTTTACAGTCTTTTCTGTAACTTCAAATGCTTTTCTCCATGGAGATGTTATTGCTTTGTCTGGAATGTGTCACAGTATGATATTAAACCTTTTTATCTTCATGAAGACCAAACCAGATCACGTTACAGGTCAGATCTGTGGAGAGGCGACCCCGCTCACAGTCAGAATGCCTGTTTCTCTAGACATTTTTGAGCTCTAAAACCACCTGTAATTGAATAAACGTAAGGTAGAGCTGTTTAATGTCATACTGTGGAACATTCCAGGCGGATCAATGACGTATCCATAGAAACAAGCAGGTGACGAACCCCCAAAGTCTTTCCTCATGTTCCTTATACATTCTTAGCATCCTAATTATTCACAGCAATGAGTTTGAACATGCGTTTCTCAATTTTCAGAGGGCAGAGCGAAGTTTTGCCGTTAAGGTTAAGCTAGCAACAACTAGCATGCTAACAACACACCTTCTGACTAGCTGAGGATAAAAGAAAATGCTTTATAAACGGACCCAGCACACACTGGTCTCATTGTTACCCTAAGAGCTGCTTTTACAATATGGAACAAAACAAATCGTAGGCCTGTATATGTCACAGTAAAAGAAAATACTTTTTTGGATACTGTTTGCAGTGTTGTTTATTGTGTATAGTTCTATTTAAGTGACAAGAGAATACTTTGCATTTCCACATAAACCGTGAGCTAGTGAAATCATTGCTCAAACAGAGAGATCCACCTCCTTGTAAAAAAACCCCACAGACTTGAGCAGTGGAGTGTCTGTGGTTAAATTATAGTGCTTAAACGTGTGGAGGGAGAAACAAAAGCATTTATTCCAAAAGCAAGTGCATGTGTGGACATAAAAGTGAATCCTCTATAAATCTGTGAAATGTAAACAACAACTAAGTCAGAGCAAAGGAATTTACCTCTGCACAAAATCACAAGCCCAAAACATGCCTCTTAGTAGTAAAATACTGCGGTAACGTTTTAGTTTAAAGGGCCCATTTTACGCAATTTTCTGGTCGTATAAATGTCGTTTCCTCATCATAAACACACCTGGAGTTGTGTTTTGTTTCATTCACATGTTTAACACACAAACCCTGCAGATTTAGGGTGAGTTCTTCTCTCAAACAGAAAATACTCTGTTCCACCTTGTGATGTCATGTGGTAATACAGGAAGTGCTTGTCTTGTCCAGTTTGTCTTGTTCTGTTTTGTCCTGCCTGTTTTTGTGTGTCTTGTCTGTTACACATGTCCTGTCTGTTTTGTCTGTTTTGTCTTTTTATGGATTACCTGTTTGTCCTGTTTTTATTTTGTTATATTTTGCTTTATTTTTTCTCCATGTGGTTTAATCTTTGGTTCTAATTTTTTGTTGATTATCGTTATTGTTTTTATTTGTGTTTATTGTTATGTTGATGTTCTGTATGGTTGACTAAGATTGTTGTACAGAAAACTATGAATAATATATATATATATATATATTAAAAAAAAAAAAATACAGGATGTGCTCCACTGTGTTTTTAAACTCCACACACCTTCACCAGAATCTTTACTGAACAAAAAGGTAAAAGGAGCTGTTAAGTTGAAAACTACCACTACATGACATCACAAGGAACAGAGCATTTTGAGCTTTGGAGATGTAGACAGACTAATAATAAAAATCTGTTATTGAATAAATGCATAATCTATATATATTTTTAAAAATACAACACTGTGGAACATTCCAGGGAAAGTGGTAATGTTACACAGTACACTTTAAATGTGACATAATTAGCCCGATAAAAGATACTTTAGGTTTATAGTTTCAGAGCATCTTGGTGTCATCACAATACTAAAGATTTTGAAGGAATAGACTTGATTACACAAAATTTTCCAATATGATGATGATAGTAAAAACAGTACTTTATTTTCTATTCCCATGTGTCCTTATATGTGTGTACTCCTCAGTGGTCCTGTAGGTTCCACAGTGGTCCATGGGTGTATACTAGTCTATGTGCTCTTATACTTGTTCTGATACAGCTCAAAATCATTCTAAAATTACTCAGGAAAGGTTCATTTCTGTCCTGTGAATGTGACTTTTTTAGTAACGATACCTGCTCAAATAAGAATCTAGTTTTGGTACTAATTTTAATATCGATTAGTATCTGATTTTCGATACAGTTGAACTAAAATGGCTTAAAACTTCTCTCAAAATATGGTCACTTTAAATAGCCAAACTTCATCTAATCTGATAAAAAGCGCTGATTGAAGACAGCTGGAGTATAACCTTAGACTAACAAGTCCTCCGTTGCATTTAGCCTTGAAACCCAACTACACAAATCCTTGGTCCAGTCTCTGAGGGGCTCCTATCTATTACATTAGAGCCATTTAGTTTCTATGTAAACAAAAACAGTAAAGTTAAAAATACAGCCTCATTTATCAACACGGGGCTGAGCAGTCCTTGTGCTTCTTCACATTAATGAAACTGCTTTTTGAAGACAGTGGACCACTATACAAACAACTGATCAACCAACTTCCCCAGAACATAATTACGAAACATTTGGTAACGCCTGGTGTAAAGTGAATAGACGACAGCTTGTGTTTTATGGGCTAAATGAGATGTTGGTTTGAAGCTCGTATAAATCATGTTTCACTCTTATGCAATAGTCTGAACACTGTTGGCAAATGGGAGTTTGTTCACAGCCAGAAGGGGAAAAGCTGTCTCGGAAAATTAAGTTATCCTTCTGTACATTTTTCTCTTTTTATAGTTTTTATGTTTTATGTAAGGTTTATTCATGTGGTATATTTGAATATGTAAAGAAGTCAAAGGTGCTTTTCTTCATGGAGATGTTATTTCTGTGTCTGGAATGTTTCACAGTATGGCATTAAACCTATCTTCATGGAGACCAAACCAGACCAAGTTACAGGTCAGATCTGTAGAGAGGCGACCCCGCTCACAGCCAGAATGCCTGTTTTTCTAGGTATTTTTGAGCTTTAAAAACATCTGTAATTGAACAAATGAAAGTAAAAGGTAAAGCTGTTTAATGTCATACTGTGGAACATTCCTGGCAGAGCAATGACATATCCATAGAAACAAACAGGTGATGGACCCCCAACCTGAAAGTTACTACTACTATTGATACTTTGCAGTGACATCGTGCTGGAGGTGTTCTACATGCATCTCTAATGAAGGAATGTTTAGGAGTTACCATGGTGACACAATGCACAAATTAGCAAACGCAGCCAAAAAAGTGCTACAGTGGTCAGAAAACTCAACAAATGGATTTAAAGAGCACATTTTCAGGAGCCTGTGGTCAATACGAGCGTTCATGGTCGTGTTTAGGAGTTTGATTTTCAACAAAAACGTGAGAGAGACTTATTCAGCAGTACAAATCAGCTCACCTGTTGTAGTTCCAGTTACGATAGTTCTTTCTGCTCAGATTGTGTTAAATTATAGCACAGATTAAAGTGTAACAAAGCCAAAGCAGAGCAGTGCAGTGTCAGGCGTGAATGAATTAAAAAACACTTTGAGAGGTTTGTCAAGATCGTAAAGTGTAATATCGATCACGTCATTTTGTTTTATTAGTAATGATGGTTGTAACAGTTTCACAATTAGTCACTACACTACAGTACGTGACTACTCCAATACTTTTTGAGGTTTTGAGTCATTTTCACCTCACAGAAAAGTTGGTGTGAATGAGTCAAGGTCTGTCGGGGAAAAGTGCAGACGATAATTTTTTAAAAACAAACTTTGTGTTGAGTCAGCTGGTGTTATTGTAAATCTGTCACTGTGCATGAGAGTCATAAGTCACACATACTTACTGCTGATTAGTTTGAAAAGGTGCACTGCCGAACTTTTCTAGAGGAGGGTACACCATAGTCGTGCTTTGCCTGGAATGTTTCACAGTATGCCATTTATTTCATTAAGATTTTGATCTATATAAAGACAATTTTACATGAACATGAGCAGTCTGATCTAAAAATTCTGAACTTTGGATGACGGGAGTTTCAGAGATGAGACAGAAGGTAATCAGAGCTCAGAGTGACGAGAAATGAGCAAGTTTGTGGAAATTTGTACTTTGTCCCTCCCGTAGACTGTATGTATAAATGGACATAGCTAACGCACTAGCTGGCGTGTTCCAAATAGGATGGAGGGGCTTCCAATTCCTTCTGATTCTGACTCTAACTGACTCTAAATTGTCACCCCTCTCTCTGTAACTGCTGCTGTGAGCCTCGTTATTTTGGTAGTAAAATGTTTGTATTAACCTGTTCTACATGATCCTGGTGTTTTTATTTCACTATTTTGTCAGTTAAAACAAACCTATTCTTAATTTGGAGCTTGACTCCAATAACTGCTAGCCTTATGAGCTTCATTTGACTGGAGCCGAACGCTATGGGTGACGTCACATTCGCTCAGTCCACTTCTTTATACAGTTTATGGTTCCTACGTACTTTTAGTAAGAAATCTATGTAAACTTTATAAATGTGACCCTTGGCCTGTAACTTTGTCTAATCTTATCACCTACTCTTCTCCATGGTGATCAATAGTTTTAATGCCATACTGTGGAGCATTCCCAGCAAAGTAAAAATATGCAATAATGCCAAGCAGAGCGCATGCCTCCACCAGAAAAGTTACACAAAAAAACAAATTTAAATGTGCCACTAATTTGACACTGACAGTTTCCAGATCCTCTTGTTATATGAGAAGGTGAAGTTCCAGTCTCAGACTGGTACCAGAGACCTCCTGTGGTCTGGTTTCATTGCACTTCGACATTTATACTCCTAATATAGTGAATAACACATTGTGTATCCTAGCAACCACTGGCCAAAGACCAGACGTAGCACTGGTCCTATCACTCAGTATTGTATGTAAATTTTGCTGTATTTCAATATGTTCTCACGAGATCTCCGCGTCACAAGATCACGTGGGCTGACTAAACCAATCACTGTTGCGCTCTCGGTGACGTCACACCCTGGTCTAATGTACACTCAAATTATTATTTGACAAATTAAATAAGAAAACATCTTTATTTTGGTGGACAAATGATAAAAGTATCAGGGGAAAATAAATTCTTGCTTGTAAATTACCGTTTAGATAGAATACTCCCTAGTGTGATGTCACCAAAGTGTTTGAACTCTCTACTTCTTGTAATTTTTTACTAAAATTAATTTGCTATAATTAGTTTGATGTAACAGGTGTTTTCCTACACAGCAGCCTGTAGCAAACCTGTACTGGAGATCCAGATGTTCTGCTCCACAGCTCCAGTTCAACCCCAACACTGGGTTGGCACCAGCGTTGACCCGCCAGTCCCTCCCCGAACAGGATGCCAATTCTGACCTTGCCAAAGTGACATCAAAACAACCAAGACCTGTGAAAACTGCAAGGCACAGATCTGCAATGACCACACCATTTCAGTCTGCCCTGAATACCACTAAATGCACTAGAAAATGTTATTATTCTTAAATAATAGTCATTGTCAGTGATTTGGAAATTCATTTTTTTTTTACCACTATGAAGAGAATTTTATACAAGATTGTTGTATTTGAATACATGTTAAAATTCTAGCATATATTTTTTAAAAATCCCACTTGTTAGTTCACTGAATAGTGTAGATTCAGTACAGTGAAGGCAGTTAATTGTTATAGGACATTTTGAGTTAGTTTTCTTAAAAAAAAAAACAAAAAAAAACAAACAAACGCGCATTTAGTCTAAAAATTAGACTAAAGAAAGAATCCACATTATTTGTAAAATAACACTATTTTGTTTTTCTCTAGTCTTCTGGCTTTGAAAAACACTCTTGAAATACTCAATTCATTTAAAGCACACAAATAAACACAACAATAAGCAATGAAATGGATATGCATTCTTTATTTTTGGAGTAAATTAATGCATTTTAACACATTTTAAAGGAAACCTTTTTTTTCTCTTTCAAAATGGTTCTAAATGCACATTGTTGTCAAATAATGGGCCTCATAAAAAAATGAACGCCCTCCTTAGTCTGGAGAACCTTGAGCGCGGACTTGGGCTGGTCGTGGAAGGCTGTCATTGCGTTATGTGAACAAATATATGCAATTTAACACATTGCAATGAAAACATTATTTCCATCACAATGTGTGTCAAATTGGTCCTAAATTGGTCCTAAAGTGAACGCCCTCCTCAGGACCATGACAGGTACCATGTCCTGGGGTGCGTCAGGTGGCATGCCCTGGACCATATCAGGTGCTTTGTCCTGGAGCAATTTAAAGTGAACGCCCTCCTCAGTCTGGAGAACTGTGAGAGCGGACTTGGGCTGGTTGTGGAAGGCTCTCATGGTGTTATGTAGACAAATATGTGCAATTTAACACATTTTAATGGAAACGTTCTTTCCATCATGTGCTTGTAAATGCACATAGTTGTCAAATTGGGTTTACTGAAAAGTGAACGCCCTCCTGACTCTGGAGAAGAATCGTGAGAGGGCGGACTTGGGGCGGTTGTGGAAGGCTGTCAGAGCATTATTGAGATGGGTCACAGCGGCTGCTTCGAAAGGTCTTTTATCTAGTGCACTAAAATCCCTCATGAGGGCGTCAGCGGAGCCATACTCCTTTTTGAGATTTTTGGCTGCTTTTTTGCCCTTTTTTTTCAAATCTTCAAAGGTGACATCACTATCTCCAGGGAGTATGAGGTGCTCTTTAATCTGTCGATGCAGCCTGACAGCCATTTGGCAATTCGTGTCATTTGTGTCTTTTGTGTCAAGAAATGAATGAAAGGGAGCAGAAAAAACATGTGCTACTTGTTGCAAGAAGTGTCATAAGTCAGAGGAAGTGCACAGAGAAACTGAGGAGACAGGCCAGATCATAAACCCAGGGAGCAGAGACCGGGTGAATGTGGTGTTGAAGGTGTGGAGGTGGGTCAGGTGGTCAGAGGAAACTGTGTAGAAGGACAGAGAGCCAGTCGGACAATCCACAAACACTGCTACTGTAACCCAGGTGACAAATCCTGTAAAGCCATATGCCTTTCTCTATTCGCATTTTTGCCTTGTACTAGTAGCATAGTAGTAGTGGTAGTGGTAGTGGTAGTACTAGTAGTAGTAGTAGTATTTTCAGTTTCACTCTATTGACAATCAAAATAAAAGTGACAAAGTTGTAGTACAATAAAGGTACATTTGTGTTCTTCACTCTCCAGGTGGGCTCTTGATGTAAACACGGCTAATATCTTATCTGTTGTGTTTCCATAGTGACTGTTTCTCCTCCTCATTGGTTCATCATGACACACTCTTTCCTCGATAAAGATCTTTAAACCACACACACCACATCTGGAACCAGTCCAGACCCACTACTGTTTATCTCCAGAGTCAACGCACCAGAGGCCATGACACTGCTGCTCATCAAACCTAACTAGACTAAACCTACAACTGTGGACTGTGGAGGAGGACTGCAGAATCAAACAGCGGATATTTAAAGGTGCACTGCGTAACTTTTCGGTTGGGGGTCTGTCACTTGCTTTTTTCTATGGAGATGTTATTGCTCTCCCTGGCATGTTCCACGGTACATTAAACACTTCTACCTTACATTTATTCAATTACAGGTGGTTTTATAGCTCAAAAATGAAGGTTTAATGCCATACTGTGAAACAAGACAAAGCAGTAACATCTCCATGGAGAAAAGCAGAAAAAAAAAACAAACAGAAAAATTATACAATGCACATACAATGGTGGTTGGGTTTTTATGCTGTTTTGGGTCATTCATGTCTTAGAGGCCGATCTTAAAGCTTATATTTTATGTAGAATTGACTCTTGTGAGATTTAAGCCACGTTACAATGTTGTTGCCTTCCCAAAAACGTACCTGGAGTTGTGTTTTGTTTGAGTAATCCTTTATTATTAGTCTGTCCACTTTGTGATGTCATGAAGCGGTAGTTTTCAAGTTAACAGCTGCATTTTACCTTTTGTTCAGCTGAGACTGGAAACTCCAGAGCTGAAATTACACAGCACCTGACGCAAACGTTGCTAATAATACACAAAATGCTTTATAATTTAATATAGAATTTAGCCTATCATAGAAAAAAAAAAACAACATAACGTAGAACTGACGATAATGATAGCGGTAGTAGACTCTAAACTCTGCAAATAACAAATAGAACCATACACTTAGCAACCATGTGTTTTCATAATGGGAGTACTAAAAAACAAGGGTTGATTGTATTACATCATAAAGGCTTTATTTAGCCATAATTTAATTCATAGTGTACTTCAGTATTTAAACTTATTACAGACAAAAGATCAGCCTTGAAACAATAAGCACATTTTTCACAAACATTCAGAATAAGTCCAGTGCAGTTGTAGTTGTAGTTATATATGAGCTGTGGAGATGCGATTTACAGAGTTCATATTCTGCTATTTTCTGATCTGTGTTATAATGTAGTTTCCTCATCAAAAACACACATGGAGTTGTGTTTTGCTTCATTCACACATGTTTAACGCACTGCACATTTAGGCTGAGTTCTTCTCCTCAAACAGAAAACACTCTGTTCCGCTTTGTGACGTCATGTGGTAATACAGGAAGTGCTCCACTGTGTTTTTAAACAATTCACTAGAATCATTTGGATCATTTCGTCTCTAATAATAATGCAGGATTATTTACTGTGTGAATGAACACCTATCATAAGGGTATGTACTATTTGTTCACATTTTGTACATACACTATTTACAATTTCAGCAAATCAAAGTGTTCAAAATAAATGAACGCTAACTAATTAAAATCTGTGAGATGTTACACAGCATGACTTTTGTTTATTTACAGTTTTTTGTTGGCGCTAAAAAAGTCTTTGATATAGTTTTAATGTCATACTGTGGAACATTCCAGGCAAAGCAATGGCGCAGGTGCAGAGGTGCAGTGGCGTAATGTTCCATCGCGCAGTGTTACATTTCTCCTCAACCCGGTCCCCAAACCTACATTCTCTACACAGATCTCACCAGTAAATTGGCCCGGTGTCGCCGCCGGAATTCTCCAGGGAGATTAATGCCCTACTGTGGAACATTCCAGTCCATCTTCATGGAAACAAGCAGTTGGCGGACCCTGCTGAGAAGTTACGCAGTACATCTTTAACTTCTGGGGCTGCAAAATCTATTGTAATTAAATGAAACTTGTCAAAGAAATCACAATTATATTTTTAGGCTAGATGAGTGAAGTGTCTTGCCCAAGGACACAACAGTATGTATGCATGTTTGACAATGTCGTGGCACGCTCTTAATGAGACGAGATGGTGTTTTGTGGGATGTCCTTCCAGATCTGTGTGGGGACATCACTGAGCTCCTGGCTGCGTCTGATGGACCCAAACGTAATGTCCCAGAGGTGATTTATCGGGTTTAAGTCAGGCGATCGTGAGGGACATTCAGGTGCTGTCCAGCTCTCCTAGAGTAACTGCCTTTTTCTGAACTCTCCTCCATGTTCTGGAGATTGTGTTGAGCGACAACACTGTGATGTTACACACTTAAATGTTACTTATATAAACAAGGTGGAGTAAAAACAGGTTCTGTTCTACAATAATGCCATTTAGATCTGCATTAGGTAAAAAAGAATTTGAATATTTATTAGTCTTTGAAAACAGCTAAACTTTAGTTGAATTTAAATTCAAAACACATTGTAACAGTAAAATATAATCTCTCTGTCATTTCATGTGAACTCAACCAAGAACGCTGCACTTATGGCACAAAAAATGCTGGAAGGAACAAAACAGATGAACAGGTGTAATCGGGCAAAGAATGAATGAACAGAGGGTGTTACATTTCTCCTCACCCTGGTCCCCAATTTCCACCGTCCTGAACTGAACTGCGCACCCCCCAGTTTGCCCCAGCGCCAAACTAGCACCAGGACCTGCCACTGAGCAGGTGGTGGACCCTTCATCAGAAAAGCTACATAATGCAGTGTTAACAGGAAGTGCAAAACCTTGAAAACAAACAAACAAACAAAAGAAACATATCCAAACACACACACACTGGTTGAAGAAACTGCTTTGTAAACTTTTGTCTTTTCCTGAACGCAAACCTCCGATCCTGCTGTTAGAAATATAATCAACGTCTTCTCGCTAAAAACAAAAATAAATAATGTTAAATTTGAAGTAAATATACACATTATATCTTTATCACAGAGTCCACTGTTCACCTCTGAGTACATATCGTAGCACCAGGAACATTACAACCAATAGAGTGAGGACATTGAAGTAAAGTATCCATAGACCTGGCTCTGAAAAGAAAAGAATTACAAAGTCATACATTATACAACAGTATTGTGTAGATGTTTTAAATGTTTACAGAATAATGATAAATACATATTTGTTCTAACTTAAAACATAACGTCCCTGTAAAATAAAGCCAGAGTATTCGCTTTTTAGTGTCTGCTGCCCCTTTGTGGTTATTTGAGTTAGTGCAGAAAAAAGGCACTATTTTGCGAATTGTTATTCGCAAAATATATATAGAAGATAATAGTAGTTATAATGGACACATGGATGCGACTTTATGATTTTAAGTAAGCAGAACTCAATTTCTGTCACTAATGCCATAGCAATTAACAATTCCAAGCTAAATATTCTATCTTTTGAATGGTCAGCTGCCCTCAAATGGGACCATATAACAGAAAGATGAAGAAAGAGGGATTTCCAAGTAAGGAATTGACAAACTGAGGAGTTGAGTTAGCAGCTGCCAAATGCTTGAACGTCTGTACCTGTAACGTGGATGGTGAATGTTTTGGTGATGGGGGCTGGCAGGGCGCGGTGAGACACATTGCAGGTGAACTTCCTCCCTGAGTCCCAGCGTTTTGGCTTCAGATAGAAGGCGGCGAACAGGCGGTATGTGCCGTCAGGGTTATTAGAGTGACTGGAGAGCTGGGAGTTGTCCAGCCGCGGGCCCACGTCCGTACTGCCTTTATGGGACCACTTTATGTCCACGTCCAGGGGGTAGTACCCCTCTGCCCTGCACTCCACTCTCATGTCACTATCTTCAGATAAAGTCAGTGTGGGACCCACGTTCAAGGAAACTTGGGGAGGCTCTGTAAGAAAAGTACTGAAAACATTATTGTGCTGCACTACACAAGGTGTACTGTGTAATTTTCCTGGCAGGGGGTCTGGGACCTGCTTGTATCCAAAATGTTATTGACCAAAATGTTTCACAGGACAGGACAGTTTAGTCCAGGTTTAGTCCTGGTCTAGTCTAGGTATAATTCTGGATATAGTCAGTTTATCCTAATATGAATGTGACATGTGTAACCAGTTTGCCCTGGTTTATTGGTTTATAGAGTCTATTTTAGACACTGAGCAACATTCAAACATGCAACAAGTGTATCATAGTCACCTTCTATTTCCAGTTCCACAGTGACACTTCCCAGCAGAGGATGCACATGCACAGAACAATAGTATTTGCCTTCACTGCCCACTTTAGTGAGAGGAGTGGTGTAGGTGGCGCCCCCTGCAGCCAGTTTGTTTAACTCCACCCCTGAGCCTTGGGTCTGGCCTGATGGGCTCTCGTGGCTGAACAGAGGGACGTTGTGTTTTTTCCACTCCACAGTCACGCTAGGATTTTTATGGTCAATGTAGAACTGGCAGTGTAGTTTGGGCTGGGAATTTAATGAGGATATCACCACTGGGGTCTGGGTCTGTATCATCATCACCACTAAAGAGGAAAAGACAAAAACAAAACATATATTAGATCTGGTTTAGCCCTGTCTTTACTTAATTCCACGGTTGTTGATTTTTTCACAGCAAAACAGCTCCCTCAACTCTCAAAATAACCACCATGCTTGCCCTCAGCTGCCGTAAAAAAAAAGAAAAGAAAAAAATGACGATGATGTAATGTAATTTAAAGATGATTATTGTAATTATTGAACTATACACTCCATTTTGCAAAATAGAACAATACCTCTCTAAAATAGTGACAGTAAAAAGAAATATAATATTTCAGTGTTCTAGAAAAAAGTTCAATGTTACACCATAGACTGTATAAAGCTTCTGGACAATCAGACATGTGAACATAACTAATCTGTATGTGTTTTAACATCACATAGCAAATCTCTGTCTTGTGTGATTGTGATTTGTGTCTATTGTCTTTAATCTGTGTGCTGTGTGCACTTTTAGCATGTTCTAATATGTCTACACTTAATATTCACTGATCTTAATGTCTTTTGTTATGTGTGATGGACTGAATGTTATTGTCCTGTTTTTGTCTCGCCATCAACCTGCCAGTGGAACTACGGATTAAAATGAGCCTGGACAGCTCACTCTGGCACATTTACACACTGCACTAACACATGTTCATTAATGTGCACTGTCCTTTAATACATAAACATAAACATGAACATAGTGTTCAGCTCCAGTCAAATGACGCTCATGAGGCTGGTAGTTATAGCAGCGAATTTGGAGCCGAGTTCTATATTAAAAACAGGAATTTATTTATGGACAAAACGGTAAAATAAAAACACCAGGATCACGTGGAGCAGGTTAATACGAACATTTTAAGACCAAAATGACGAGGCTCTCAGCAGCAGTTACAGAGAGAGGGGGGCAGTTTTTCAGTGTAAAATCAACTGGAGTCGGAAGTGCGCACTTGGAACACGGCAGTCAGAGATTTAGCTATGTCCACTTAAATATACAGTCTGTGTGTTAGACCAATCCAGTACATTATATCTGTTAGAAAGAATAAAATGTGTATTTAGTGCTTTTTCCTGGGCGATGGCTCATTTGTACCTCATATTAGAGCATACAGCCGTCCCATGTTTGTCATATCAAATATGAGTTTCACCTGATGTAATGAGGATCTCTTTGTCCTGTATGACCGGCCAGCTCTTGTAGTCGTGCTGTCCGGTGGGGGGTTGGTCAGTGGACTGTCTGATGAAGCTGGTGGTTTGAAACTTGGAGTGAGAGATGTTGACTCTGAACCAGCGGTTGTGTGGGTGCTCCCCTTTGACAGGCCAGCGAATGTGGGACCCGTCTGTGCTGTAACGGTGCAGCTCACAGGATAACTGCTCCACCTCTGCACCCGCCAGCAGCTGACGCAAATTCAACTTTGACGCTATTTATAATGACAAAAAATAAATACAAATTAAAACAAAACTTTGTAGGACTTTTTTTAAGGTGCATTCTGTAACTTTTTGGTTGGGGGTCCATCACATGCTTCCTTAGACTTAGACTTAGACAAACTTTCTTGATCCACAAGGGAAATTATTTGGATTTCCTTGTACATAGACATTTGTATAATTATGCCTTATTTGACACCAGTCTCTTGCTATTAAGGCTACTTATCTAGAATGTATTATTACCATGTATTTATTTGTTATTATATTATATTGTGATGTGTGATCTACTGTGTCCAAATAATTTCCCTTGTGGATCAATAAAGTTTGTCTAAGTCTAAGTCTAAGATCCAAACTCACGTGTGATGAGAAAGGTGATGACATTGGGGTCTTCTGGAGTGTCTCCTTTCAGTCCGAACTGCAGGCCGGCCTGTCTGTCTATGTATTTTGTATCAGAGTAGCCTTTAGTGTCCTTTGAAACTTCTTCATCAGCGAATCTACAGCGCAGCCAGGAAATCTGACCTGCACTCAGGATAGCTGTAAGGATTAAGTTAGCATCAGCTTTTACTGTTCACTATCAGATTTGACACCTAGTCATGTTATGTGGTAATACAGAAAGTTTTGAGTTACAGTATTATAACATGACTTAAAGGTCCTATATTACGCAAAATTGACTTGTGAGCTTCAAGTCGTGTTATAATGTTGTTACGTCATCAAAAACAGACCTGGAGTTGTGTTTTGTTTCATTCACATGTTTGAGTTACTCTTTATTATTAGTCTGTCTACATCTCCAAAGCTCAAAATGCTCTGTTCCACCTTGTGATGTCATGAATGTGATGTGGTGTGATGAAGCTGTAGTTTTCAACAGCTCCTTTTACCTTTAGCTCAGTAGATTGGCAATTCCAGAGCTGAAATCAACCAAATAATTCTAGTTAAGGTGTATGGAGTTTAAAAACACAGTGGAGCACTTCCTGTATTAGCACATGACATCACAAGGTGGGACTTAGTGTTTTCTGTTTGAGACTGGAATATGTAGAAGGCTAAATCTGCAGGGTTTGTGTGTTAAACGTGTGTGAAACAAAACACAACTTCAGGTGTGTTTGTGATGAGGAAACAACATTAGAACATTGGAAGAAAAAAAATGCGTAATATGGAACTCTTAAAGCTTAAAGTTGTGCGTAATTCGTAGTGGTAGTTGATTTCGAAAGTGTTGTTACTAGCGATACAGGTACTTTGAATATACGCACAGGCTGTTTGGTTGAGACTGTTCCAAACCACTAAATTACACACAAATATAACTCACCTCTAAAAACAAAAACGTATATAAAGACTTTTAAACACAAGCCCATTCTTCTTCATCCGTAAAACAGCTCACGTTCCCTCGACGCGTTCAAAAAGTGTTGCTTTCGTTTTCGCTTTGAACAAAGTCGCACCTCCATACTGTAGTACCAACATTATCCACGCGCTGGCGCAAATACGTCTGCTATGTAAATAAAATCAGTTATTGGTGTTATTTTTGTGCAGGAGAAGGTAAAAGTAACTTACATTTCCACTGGTGAATTTCCAAACAAAGAATAAATAAATGCATCATTAAATAGGCCCAGTTAACATGTTTTCCTATTTTAAAATTCATGCAAAAATATGCTTCACACTATATATATATATATATATATATATATTTTTTTTTTTTTTTTTTTTTTCTGAGTTTGCAATAGTTTAATAGGATAGACTGGAATATTTTGTATTTAGAACAATGCAAAACGCTGGTTGGCTGTGTTATAATGTTGTTTCCTCATCACAAACACCTGGAGCTGTGTTTTGTTTCATTCACACATGTTTAACGCACATATCCTGCGTATTTAGGCTTATTTAGTCATTCTGTCAAACTGCTCTTAACTTGAAAACTACTGCTTCATGACATCACAAGGTGTAACAGAGCATTTTGAGCTTTGGAGATGCAGACGGACTAATAAACCAGGATTACTCGAACATGAATGAAACAAAACACAACTCCAGGTCTGTTTTTGAGGAGGTAACAACATTCTAACACGACTAAAAGCTCACAAGAGTCAGTGTTTTGTAATATAAGACCTTTAAAGAGTCATTGATTGCTGATCCAGAGAGGTTTTATTCACTTTAATGAACTTTAAATCATCATTAATATATACATGTCTTTGGAAAGTGTTCATAAGTCACTATACCATGACTACACCTGGCCTCTTTAATGCAATTAAAGCTGGACTATGTAACTTTTCTGGTGGAGGGTTCAACAGGCTTACGATGATATTGCTTTGCCTAGAATGATCCGCAGTACGGCATTAAACTTAACACCGTGGAGACAAGCAGACGACAGCACCGTCTGATCTGTAAGAATGCATGTTTGTCAGTGTGTTTTTAAGTCTTCACTGAATAAATGCAAGATCGAGAAGATAAACGGCATCCTGAATTGAAACTTTCTTAGCAAAGCAATCAAATCTCCATGGAGACAAGCGGATGGCATACCCTCAGACAGAGAAGTTACATAGCGCATCTTTAAATGTATCAAGTGATATTTTTTTTGTTAGTTTTTTTCTTCTTCCTTGACCTCAACACGTGTTTTTAAACGTGCAGCTCGTGCTCTGGTCCTGGGAGTCTTACCACCTGCTGCTTCTACAACTGAAGTGCAAATACATTTATCTATTTCCACGTAATGTTGCTAATAAAGGACAACATGCTTTAGAATTGAATATACAATTTAGCCTGTTTTCAAACGAAAATCAAATAACGAATGAAGTGCAAAGTTTGAAGAATTGAATAATAGTCTGTTTATGTGAATTTGAGCACATTTAAAGGTAAGAGCAGGTGAAAGTGGAGGGGACGTGGGGTGGGGTATATAAGGGGTGAGTGCTGTGGTCAGCGACAGGTGCAGAGCAGTTGAGGGGGACATTTAGTGCTTATTTTACTTGATTTATTTATTATCAGACATAATCATTATTATTTCAAAGCAATGAAAACACATTACGACACTGTTTTAGGGAAAGGAGCGGTGTTTCTGTTCAAAATGGGGATGCCGGTCGGTCTGTGCACTCTTCTCTCACTCCTCTCGCTCCTCTGCTGTGTCTGTGCAGATGTCGTGGAGCGGTTTGAGGTCAGTATCACCAGTTTGGCTTCTTGATTTGACCCTATATTTTATGCACTGATTATGAGATCACTAAGGACTAAGGAGTTCTACTTTGAAAGCATGTATACATCAGTTTATAATGACAACATTAGATAAGAAAATGTAACTTCTGCAATAGTGCAACTGTCAATCATTGTCAGTGGTTTAATTGTACAGGCTGATATATGACTAAATCATAACATACAGGAAGACATTTGCTGCATAGAAGGGTAAAAACTCTGTAAATGACTTTAAAAGCTATTTCTATTTGGCATTGTTCTTCTTTTAAACTTTTTAACATGACATAACTTAAGGGCAGCGACTCATGACCTGACTGGAGGTTCAGGAAGAGGACTCGGACTCATGGACTAAGAACAGACTTGTACCATATCCTTTAAAAATCCTTTAAAATTATGTTTAATGATGGTTTAATGGTAAATTCAAAGTTAGCTTAAAGCTGTAAAAGGACCCACTGAAAACCAAAGTCAGTAATAATAAGAAAGCTCTTCTTAAAAGTGCAGGACTTGGTTTTGGATGGTAATGACTTGTAGTCGGACTCAAACCTTACATTAAATCAGATTTATTCTGTTAAATTGACTTTTCAGAGCTTTTAACCATGTTATAGTTGTTTCCCCTTCTCACTGACCCTCTTGAAGACGTATTTGGAGTGATCTTTAATTGCTTATTTTCAAGACCATTTTACTGTTTTCATCATTACCGGTACATGCCCACTGCTCTGTTCTTAGTTCTTCAATTTTCTTTTCTTAGGCAGTGATACACATAGGATACAGCAGCGTAGACACTCACTAGTGTGACGTGCAGTTATCCATCAAAGTTGCTGGCTCTTTGTTGTGATGTCGTTTACAGCGACTTCAGCTCCCTTTGGGCACCACAGTTTATGAACACAGAAGTCAGCGGACTTGTTTATTCTGTAGTTATTTTAGATGAACATAAAGATCCATGAATGTCAGACTCAAGGACAATATGTGTTTTTTAATGATTCAGACTTGACTTGGACTCAGAAATGGAATCGGACCTGAAAAAATGTAACTTAACTTACAACTCTAAAGACCGCACCAAATTACAATAATGATATTTTCTCTGTACTTGGTCACTGTGTTGAGGATGCCCCCGGGTGCCTGGAGTTCTTCTACAGAGAGAAGGTGCCTGATTGGGGAGCTTCTACGCCTAACGCTGCACGAATCTGCCAGCGATTTGTCAACAGGTTTGTCAACAAGAGTACATGATACAGCTGTTCATTTCACATTTATCACCAGTTATTCACTTCTTTACGCATTAGATTAAGTAATAATAATCATTTCTTTAGGTACCACTTTGCCACTCTGTACGACACCCAGCGCCGGATTGCTGTTTACTCTGCCTATTACTTCCAACCAAGTAACGGAGGAGGCAGAGAGAAGAGGTGGTTTGTGGAGCCCCAGGTTGGCAAATTTACTTATACACAATTCTACTTATATTAATACAGTATTACAACTGATGAGAAGTAGGTTGAGGTTCTACCCACCTTTGTGATACCCACTGATATTACATGGTACAGTATTAAACATGGATAGGTGGCACTGGTTGTTTCAGCTGGTGGACAGTAGTTGGCAGGCTGAGATGAAGGACGGGTACTGGCTGGGGAAGGACCACCCCGGGGTGTATCTGGGAGAGAATCAGGCTCTGAACGAGGACTACACCCACTCCGGGTTTGACAGAGGGCACCTCAACCCCAACGGACACCACCCAGGTAAATATACAGGTTATACAGGGGCACGGTCAGCAGAGGGCAGCAGAGCATTCATGGGTTTCAGCTTCCCAGTTAGAAGCAATACTGTATTTAAAGGGCTCACAATCAAGATATATTATTTTGTTGCAAATCATTAATCACTATGGCAACAGTTGTCATTTTTCCTCATTCTGAAAGCAATGTATTGATAACACTTAAAGCATCTGGGGCCAACTGCAGCCCAGGGACCATGTGACGAGTGTGATTTGTCATTAATAAACATGTAGCTAATTATACATGGTGAACTTACCAAGTGCACCTTAATTAGCCTTAGTAAATCTCTAAAGTGTGAATGGATGTATTGGGGCGGGGGGAGGCAGAGGAGTTGTGAGTGAGTTTTAAATTATGTTCTTTTTTTTTTTTTTTTTTGTTATTTATACTTAGAAAAACGCAATTTAATCTTGCCTGTACTACAATTGTATGTACAGCAAAATGATAATAAAGATTGATTTGATAAAACAGAAAGAAAGACTTATAAACCATATTCATTAACTAGTTAGTTAATTAATAGTGAAAAACGTGTTTATTTGGACTTCTTAATAAACAATTTACTCATTAGTAATTAAGTCTTTCTTTATGCTTTATAAGGTGTGCCCCAAACTGATTTGTTTTGAATTTTCTAATGCAGGTGTAGCCTATTGCAGAGTAAATTCTTGGCTGAATGATAAAACACAGGCTAATTAAGTCATTGGTGGTTTTCAGTTTCTAGAATGTGATGATGTTGTACTTCCAGATGGAGCAAGAAACAGTTTTTCCTATTGATTACACTGTACTTTGCCATAAAAAATGAATTATTGGAAAGGTAAAATACTAAATATGGATCCTAATCATTTTTATTATTGACTAGACCCAAGATCGAGCTGTATTACAACAGAAATCTGCAGCTGAACAATATTCATTTTAGCTGCCCCCATCAGTATTAAATTATATTGGTCTATAGAATGCTGTGATGTCATCTGAAACCCACCGATAGGAAACAGGAAAGGATGGCATAAAATCCACATTATCATATTTAAGTTCCCATAGCCTGTAACTTTTATATTTTCAACCATTTTCTTACAGTCCCCAGCCGTAACGCCACTTTCACTCTGACCAACGTCATCCCCCAAAACCCCAAACTGAACCAGAACTCGTGGAGGATCTATGAGTCCCAGCTGACCGACCTGTTCCTGGACACATGCTCCAAGGCTTATGTCCTGGTTGGCGCCGTCCCGTCCGCGGATAACTGGATCATCCAAAACAACGTGAAGCGCGTCAACATCCCGGACCGCATCTGGAACGCGTGGTGCTGCGTGGACAACAACGGACGGCCCGTACAGAGCGGCGCGGGGGCGGCCAATAACACGGAGGAGAACTTTGTCCAAAAGATGTCACTGGATGAAATGGGAGAGTACCTGCAGCAGTTCTCCAATCAGCCAGTGGGGGAGCTGTTTTATAACAACTGCAGGCCATAGGAGAGACCAAAAGAGAAGCCAATTTTAAATGAATTTTAGACTTAAATTTGTATTTGTAGATAGTGTACCTAGGCCTGTCATGATAAACATATTTGTAAATACAATGTATTGCGATAAACAATAATATTGGTCAAATAACAACAGTATTATTCTGGAAGTTGCCATGGGCATATGGATCCATGGGGCATCGCCATCACATTTTTTATAATTCTATGTGCCATCATCATTCAGGTTGTTTTATGTTGTATGAGGTTGCCGATCTTTACAGCAAATAAGTTCAAAACGGACGATTAAACCGATTAAGCCCCCCACAGAATCGGTGCAGTGTGACTTGTTGATGCACATCAAAATTTAACATTTTACACAAATGAACCGGCTTTGTGTCACATTTAAGATGCAAAACGTTTCCCAAATTCTCCATTGACATGAATGGGATTCCTGTTTAACCGGATGTGCCGCCACAAAAGCATTTTCGGAGCGGTTTAGGAGACAAAAGTGGGCGGGGTGGAATAAAGTGTGTACACTAGGGTGACCAGACGTCTCTATTTACCCGGGACAGTCCCCATTTTGAGCCCTGTGTCCCCTGTTCCAACAGATTTATCCAAAACCATTGATTTGTCCCAGTTTTATACAAGAAATGCTCCAGGTGTCCCTATTTCTGACCAATTTGAAACCTGCCAACAGTAAAGAAAGTCATACATTGCCATCCATTGTCATCTGTTTAAGTAAAATACAGACAAGCTGCTTAAAAATGACCAAAACACAAAGAAAATGTGACTATACTGACTCACATGTTAGTCATGAATGGTCTCTGCATAACAATTTTTCTTTATTACGCACTTGTTAAACCATTTTATTATTACCAACCACCAAAAAAACGGGTATGTCCCAGTTTTTAATTTCTAAATTCTGGTCACCCTAGTGTACACACTGTCATTTACTGAGCAATAAGTCGATCTAATACTTACGGTGACAGGCCTAAGTCCACCAGTGATGTAGATATGTAGTGATAGTAACTGATATAGTAATTTATTAATAAAAACACGTGCCAAGAGTGTTACTTTTTAAATAATAAATACTGTAAAAACCTTGATATCGAAGACTCCTTGAATCTGAATCCAGGTATTCATAAATTTCAGCTTATTATATGGTGCCATTTTGAGGATGGCTAGCCATCAAAAAAATATCATATTTAATTGTGAATTGTTAATTACTATGGCAACGGTCCTACCTTTTCATCATCCTGGACTCATGGATTACAGGCAAGTTTTTAAAATTATTACAAAGTGGTAAGTATTATTCCTCAAGAAAGTGTAAAAAACTCCCAGATTAGAGTAGAGGAGCATGAGGCACAATCCTACGCTGTTGTTGTGCACTTGGGCAAGGAACTTTTGAGTCTGTCATACATTAGTGGTAACATTAAACGACACTCTCAGTCCATCGCAGCACAGTGGTAGTGGGTGGGTCTGGTGCTACACCTCCTGGCAGCGGGTACAATTCTCCTGTTGTCACCTCCTACAAGCATCCAAAGACATGGGCCTAGGTGACAGAGACATGTATGTGAAGATAAATTAGTGGATCGAAGTCGCCCCGAGTGAATGTATGTGGGTGAGTGATAGATGTGACTTACTAGGCATTGTCCTTGGTGCACTTGAACCCCATTATAGTTACTCTGATGCCCTCCCCAACCAAGAATGTAATGATGTGGCCTAAATCTCCATTGACTATGAGTGAGGACCACACTTGACATAAAATATTATGGACACTTGGTGTAATTTTCAATTTATTTTAAAGCTACTATATTATATTCTGTGTTTATTGTAAGAATGTTGATGACAAAAAATGACAGTTCAGTCCCCTAACCAAGCAACTTTTGATTGGTACAGCAACCTTTTTTTTTTTTTTTTCCCCCCAACAGATAACAGCTGCTTTAAATAAAGGTGCACTATGTAACTTTTCTTATTAGGGGCACTGTTTGTCTCCATATACCATTGCTCTGCCTGGTTTTAGAGCATTCTGGGTGTTTTTAGTGCTCAAAAATACCTATATATATATATATATATATATATATATATATATATATATATATATATATATATATATATATATATATATATATATATATATATTGTACAGAGAGCAGAGTCGCCACTCCACAGTGTGCTTGTCTTCAAGGATTTACAGTAGTAGATACGTTTAATGCCATACTGTCCAACATCTTTAGTAAAAAGCAAACCCTCCACTAGAAAATTTACATAGTTGCCCCTTCAAATTATATCTGAAAAACAAAATAGACCATTTTTATAACACTTCTTATCATGTCTTATCATCCTTCATGTCAAATTTGTTAGACTTCAAACCCAACACCAGTTTTACAAAGTTTTGAAGTATCACTTGTACTGGGTCATGGGGTGGTCGGTCCAGGCTGGCAATCTGGACAGTTTCTGCTCAGTGTCGCCCTCTATTGGCCAACCCCAGGCCTTGAAAAATCCGGTGAGATCCATCCCCACGGTCTCAGAGAAGGTCACACAGTACAGGTTCATCTTGCCTTTGTTGTCATTGGGCACATTGGTTATTGTGTGGTAGGCAGCGAATACCTTTTTAATGGAGTCCCAGCCAAACCTCTCCACGAGCTGGAAAAAGAGAAATGCAAAGATTAAGTGCATTATTATTTTGTTATTCTAAGTTACAAGAAATTAAATCAGTAGGTAAAATATTAGTGGTAGATTTATAAAGGTCAAGGACAGGACAGGACAGAGCATATGCTGGTGGCAGTGAAAACGGGGATTGATCTGCAATATGGCGTTTTGAAAATAAGTGATTAAACATTACTCAAACATGGACGAATCACTCTAAATACAACTACGGGTGAGTAAATGGTGAATGCTATACTTGCTAACAGTCTTAAGGCAAAAGATTCAGTTAAGGGAATTATATTTATTCTTCTGTAAAATGATAAGCAAACCTGGACATAAGTCTCCAAAGCCACAAAAGTGTTCCACTGCGCCAGGTTTCGACCACTTTTCACATACTCCTTTATCCGATTGCGACGGTTCTCCATCGTCATGGCTGGCTCACACTGTCAGAGACCAGAGGAATACTTATGTTCAAATATCCACTCAAATGTGTATCTGTTTGCCTATACATCGTTTGATTGATGAATTATCTGTTTCATTGTATGTTAAAAGGCCTCTGTTGTCATTCAGAGACGGTTATATTGGGTTCTAAATCATTTTCTACTATGTCATTTTTTGGTTGGGGGTCCGTCACCTGCTTGTTTCTATGGAGATGTCATTACTCTGCCTGGAATGTTCCACAGTGTGACATTAAACAGCTCAACTTTACATTTATTCAATTACAGGTGGTGTTATAGCTCAAAAATACCTAGAAAAACAGGCTTTTTGACTGTGATGATGTTGCCTCTCCACAGATCTGACCTGTAACTTGATCTGGCTTGGTGTCCATGAAGATAGAAAGGTTTAATGCCATACTGTGAAACATTCCAGACAAAGCAATAAACATCTCCACGAAGAAAAGCATTTGACAGAACCTCCACCAGAAAAGTTACACAATGCACCTTTAAGGCTTTAGTTACAGAAAGTTTTCCAGTTAGTTACAGTAAATCATAGATATTCAAATTCAGTTAAAATTCTACAAAGGCAGATTTTTATAAAAACTTGGGAGTATTTTGGAAGGAAAGAGGTCAGTTGGTGGAGTGACTCATTCCTAGTTCACAGAAGGAAGGGCGATGCTGTTTCTCATTTAAGATTAACATTTCTCTGAACGTTGCCATACTAATTACTAATTACTTAACTCACCCATATGCCTATGCCTATATTATCTATATAAAACTAAATTCAACATCTCCTCTGCCATCAAAAAAGAAAGAAAAATAAATAAAAAAAACATTTAAAAGGGTCCATATTATACTATTTTTTGAGCACACATGTGAACACACAAATCCTGCATATTTAGGTTGAGTTTTTCTCTCAAACAGAAAACACTGTTCCACCTTGATGTCATGTGGTAGTACAGAAAGTGCTCCACTGTGTTTTTAAAGTCCACTTCTTTATACAGTCTATGGTTGAGGCTCTTCTTTGTTATAAATACAGACTTATGATACAAACATGAAATACCTGTTCTCTTGGGAATCCTAGCACAGTCTCGTGCACATACAGAGACCACAGGTTGCATGTGCACTCGGTCGTGTGATGAGGGAATTCCCAGCATGCTCTCTGCTGGTTGTGGCCCAGTTCGTGGATGAAGCCCCAAATAGGTTTGGTTTTTATATGTTCAGCACTGACAAGAGTTTCAGCTGGTTTCTTGAAAGCCATGATGGGGTAGCCCGCATGCATCCAGCCTGAAAGAAAAACATACAGAATACAATTTGATAAGAAGTTTGGACACAGTATAAGTATTCATATAAGTTAAATTATAACTTTGTTTGTCATTCATAGCAGGTATTGGTTCTATTTTGATTCATTTACTGGTTGAGACTGAGAGATTGATATTAGTTAGTATTAGTATTAGTAATTGTATTGTAGTGTGTCCTATCAGAAAATAATATACATCTAAAAAAAAACCAAACAAACTAAAAAACACTACCATGTGAGATCTGCACTTCACAGACAAATCTCTCCTTCCTTTTAAACTTGGGTGGAATAGCAGCCAGGTCTGCAATGGCCCTCATGATCCTGTCCCAGAGAGCCGCCAACTCATCAGGACGCTCCAGGCCCCGCACCACCTCTGAGGGCACAGTCAGGATGATGTTCTCAAACTCCAGCTCTGCCCAGGGAGAGGGCGCCGTACGGAGGAGCTGCCAGTCCGACAGAGACGTCACTCCTGGGGGACAAAAAGGTCCTTAAAGTGCTCTTCATTACAATGTAGTTTACATGATTATTTTTAAGATTTTACTTGCCAAGGTTTTCCTGTTTAAATAATTATAATACTTTATAGTTTTAATAACTGGTTGGACATGGGCAGCTGATATGACACAGTATATATACACATATATACAGTACATAGTATATATACACTACCACTCACTCTATCGTTCAGTGTTTTTTTCTTCTATTATTGTTTCTTACTATTTTCTATATTTCTGATACATATGGAAGACATCAAATATATTAAGCAAGATATATGGAATTATTTACTAAAGAAAAATGTTAAATTAATAAACTAGAAAAGCACTCAGAGAGCGCAGACCTCCGCCAAGCAGCTAACGATATTTTCAAAGTGATCCAGAATCCAGGATTTCTTCTGGATCATCACCAAAATTTAATCATCTATTGAATTTACCATTAGGAACATTTCCTGAAAATTTCATCAAGATCCGTCCATAACTTTTTGAGTTATCTTGCTAACTAACAAACAAACAAACAAACAAACAAACAAATAAACAAACAAACAGACAGACGCAGGCGAAAACATAACCTCCTTGGCGGAGGTAATAAGTATTTTTGACAAAATAAGGGGGGCTAGTTTGAGGATTTGGTTATAAAATGTTAAAAAGATACATAGTATTAGTTATTTAATTCCATACATCTTACTTCATATATTTGATGTCTTCTGTATGTAAATAAAATGCAAAAAGTAGAAAAAGCATTGAGAGAGAGGGTGAGTCCAAACTTTTGACTGGCAGTGTACAATAGTTATTTCCATAACTATAGCAACCATACTGTAAACAAAGGCCAGCACTCGCCTTATGTAAAGTTTAGTCAATAGTTATTAACTGAATTTCATTTGAAAAATATCAAGATTCAGCATATTTTTATTTTTATTTTTAATTGTAATTGAAAAATCGTTTTGTGCTCTCTATCTGGGAGCACAAACAGCCTTTGCAAAGTCTCATCAGTGTTGATCATAAGTACATAAGATGTCGTGACAGAGAATGATTTTCAGTATTGACACAGACAGACTATTTGAATATTTCAAACAAAGTACTTTATGTAATTTTTCTGGTGGAAGGTTCACCATGGAGATGATATTGCTTTAACTAAAATGTTTCACAGTAGGTCTCAGTACTGTCTCCTACGATGGCAATGATCCAAGTTACATGTCAGGTCTGTGCAGAGGTGAACCTGCTCACTCTATTTTCAGCTGTAAAAAAACTGCAATTGTATAAATATAAGTTAGACAAGCTTGATGACTAACTATAGAACATTCTAGACAAAGCAATAACATTTAACATATCACTAGAAGGTGGCAGAAAAGTTACATACTACACCTTTAAGTTTGCTACAGTTTAGTATTGTTGTTTATGAATCTACAACCTTGTCCAAGTTGTTTTCTTATTCTTATTTTTGATTCTGATTTAGATTCATTTAAATGGTACAATGTGATACTGGTGTGAACAACTATACTACTATAGGACCACAGAAATATAACCATGATTCCACTCACTCACCTGATTTGTAATATGGAACAGGTACGGCCATTTGAACTACGACCTCCGCTCCTTGCACCTGAGTTTTAGGCGGAGCCACCAGGTAAATGAGCCCGCCCCAAAGGTTGTGCACCTGCATCATTTCTGAAGTGACTGGGAACTTGTCACAGACACACGGAGCCCTCTTCAACTCTGCGGCGTTAACGAGACTGTCCGTTTGGCATCCAATCTGCACCTGCAAATGTGTGACAAATAGTTGTTCATAACTAATGTAACCAGTACGATTACGTGATAACTATATGTTGGTCAGTATACTGTACATTCCAGCCCTTGTCGACGATGCTTGCTGGTATGGAGATGTAGGTTTTCATCCCAGGAGACAGATATAGGCCAGTGCTCACCCACTCCACTCCATCTGATAGAAATGTTACCCAAAACAGATTTGATTCAGTACAGAAAAACAAAAACGTGGCTGTTTGCTGCAGGTGTTCCAATCAGTGAGAACAGGTAGAGGGCGCTCTTGGAAAAAGGACCAAAACTTTGGACACAACAAAATCCAGGCGCTCCAAAAAAGTAAAAGTTGCTCGAGGAAAAGGCCTTTATTTATATGACCAAAGCCAACATGTTTCGACCATGACAGGTCTTCAAACAAATAAAAGGCTGTTAACTACACTTTTCCTCGTGCGACTTCTACTTTTTTGGAGTGCCTGGATTTGGTTGTGTCCAAAGATTTGATTCAGTATTGTAATGAGTAGGAACAGCAATTTGAATTTTCACTAAAAGTTCATTTGATGCCTTCAAAACGTGCTGACAAACCTCTTATAGCTCATTGCAACCTTTTAGTGTAATACAGTGTTTGTATTATGAGAGTTTACTTCAGCTTGAGTAATACAATTTTCATTTCTATTTAGTAAAATGTCAATTTGTGAGGTGGGTTAGTGGGTTGAGCTTTAGCCCACTGACTGGAGAGTTGGCAGTCAGCGGCCTCCTTATCTTCACGGTTATGTTTTTGCTTTGCCTGGAATGTTCCGCAATATGGCATGAAACTTTATCTCCATGGAAACAGGTTATCAGGCCGAGTGAAGTGCTCACAGTATGAATGCATGTTCTTCAAAATATTTCTCAGCAATAAAGCCACATGTAATTGAAAATATCCCAGACAGATCAGTTTAATATCACCATGGAGACAAGTAGGGGTAACCCAAAAAGTTACACAATGGACCTATATTACACAAAATGGACTCTTGTGAGCTTTAAGACATGTTAGAATGTTGTTACCTCCTTAAAAACACACCCAGAGTTGTGTTTTATTTTATTTATACATGTTTGAGTAATGTTTTATTTTTAGTCCGGCTACATCTCCAAAGCTCCAAATGCTCTGCTCCACCTCGTGATGTCATGAAGCGGTAGTTTTCAAGTTAACAGCTCCTTTAACCTTTTGTTCTGTAGAGTTTGACAAGTCAAGGGCTGTGATTGTCCAAGTGATCCTAGTAAATGTATATGGAGTTTAAAAACACAGTGGAGCACTTCATAAGGTGGAATGTTTTCTGTTTGAGAGAAGAACTCAGTCTAAATCTGCAGGGTTTGTGTGTTAAACTTGTGTGAATGAAATAAAACACAACTCCAGATGTGTTTGTGATGAGGAAACAACATTATAACGTAGATCAGAAAATAGCATAATATAAGTCCTTTACCTGTCTGCATCCATATCATAATAAAATCATAATTGTGTATCCTTGTACCTGCTGTGTCTACGTTTACGTTGATCCTGTAGTTGTAAACGACCGGTAGCAGGGGGTTTTCTCTGATGAGGTACGGCAGGAGTTCTTCTTTGTTTGGGCAGACCTTATACACCTCTGTCCCAACATGCAACAGAAACTTGTCTCTGGGAGTTTTCACAGGGCAGCTCTCACACGCCTACAATAAAAACAATATTAAAACGAGGTGGTGCAGGTTATATATAATGAGAGAAAATGTGGCTAATTATCGTTTGTAGTGCAAATCGCAGAGAGGACACTGTATTCACTGTGAGATAGGTTGTCACTTAGTCACGCTCAGAATTAGCTCAGAAATGTAAGTAGCCACACCTGGTAATCTAAATAAATATGGTGCATAGTCAAACAGAAGCAATATAAAGTGTACAGAGGAGTAGTGTCTTGCCCAGTGACACAACAACTATAAGAATTTGTTAGTGGGATTCAAACCTCCAACAACAGCTCTACTTACGCAGCGGAGATCTTATGGGTTGTTAGAATCAGAGACTTTCCTTCGAAAACAATTTTACTTTAATTTTCAGTTGGGAATCTTTAATGGTGAACTTGGAAAACACCACTTTGTGATGTCATGTGGTAATACAGGAAGCGCTCCACTGTGTTTTTAAACTCCATACACCTTCACTAGAATCATTTGGATAATGTCAGTGCCGGAAATGCCAGTCTTTACTCAACAACAGGTAAAAGGAGCTGTTAACTTGAGAACTACCACTACATGAAATCACAAGGTGGAACAGAGCATTTCAAGCTTCCGAGATATATATGATGTTTATGTATATAGTCTGTATGTATATAGTCTAATAATAAACGTTACATGTGTAATTGAAACAAAACACAACTCCAGGTCTGTTTTTGAGGAGGGAACAACATTATAACACGGCTTAAACGCTCACAAGAGTCCATTTTGTGTAATACAGGACCTTTAAACGTACCTGTGGCATTCCAGATTTCGTTATCAACTCCATGAAGGTGCTGAGGATCTGCTTGTAGTTGTTGTTGCTTGAGTCCAGTTGCAGGTAGGTGGTGCAGTCTTGGCTCAGTTTGTTCAGCCACTCTTCTTCGTGTTTAGCCAGCTCCTCTCCTTTAGTCACATGACCAGCGAATTTATGCAGGACGTGTCTGAAGTGGTACGTGTCTTTAATGGCCTGGCTGGGAACTGGAGGCTTATAGGCCCCGTCTGTAATGTATTTCTCCAGCAGAGTCATGCCCATTTGGTTCAAGATCTTGTTTCCTAAAGGAGTACAATGGAACATATTACAACATATATTACAAAAGCAAGTGCAAAATTAATTAGGAATGTCACAATATATTTTAGTGTGTTCATTATTAATTGATTTGACGATTATTATGGATCAAAATGTGTCTTGCCCCATTACAGTATAGTATAAGTAGCTGTTGAGGTCAAAAGTCTGGCATGTACTCGCTGCATCTAATTAGAAAGAGTTATGAGGAAACAGCTTTATAACATAGATCAGAAAATTGCGTAATATACTGTAGGTCCTTTAAAACTAGTATAGCAATTATGTAATCCTAGTTTAGACCTGGTTTAGATCTGGTTCAGACCTGGTCAAGGCCTGGTTCAGACCTGATTCAGGCCTGGTTCAGACCTGATTCAGACCTGGTTCAGACCTGATTCAGACCTGGTTCAGACCTGATTCAGACCTGGTTCAGATCTGGTTCAGACCTGGTTCAGACCTGGTTCAGACCTGGTTCAGACCTCGTTCAGACCTCGTTCAGACCTCGTTCAGACCTGGATTAGACCTGATTCAGACCTGATTCAGACCTGATTCAGACCTGGTTCAGACCTGATTCAGACCTGGTTCAGACCTGGTTCAGACCTGGTTCAGACCTGGTTCAGACCTCATTCAGACCTGGTTTAGACTTGGTTCAGACCTGGTTCAGACCTGGTTTAGATCTGGTTTAGATCTGGTGGCATTTGGTGTGAAATGTTTATGAACCACTGTTTCAAAAGATCACCAGTTTTGAATAAATACTTTCACAATGAATAAGTAATGCTAATATAATGTGACATAAAAAGCCTGATAAAAAGAAACTATTACTATATCTTTACTTTTCTGGTGGAGGGTCCATCTTAACATCTTCATGTGTGTCATTTATCCCTTGTGCTCAGGTGGATATTTTGGCGTTTCTTGTTAATATATCTAAAGTATGCACATTAGGCTAAACCTTCCTCTAGGTCCCCATCTCCTAAAACATCTGGAGAAGGTCTACTGCTTCAGGTTGATTTAGAAAGTACCATTATTTAATGTTGAAAATCCTATTCTATTGGATTAGGTTTTCAGGTTGATTTAGTAAGATTGATTTAGTAACAATGGAAACAAGTCTATAATTGCAAGTTGTTGTTTTTATTGTGGTGTGGAGAATGTTAACACAGGCCCAGTATGTCTGGTTTGTCTGCAGTCTTGAACTAACCCCATTAATCTCCACGCAAAAACACTCCTCCTTTTATCTCCCTACATGTGTTTTGTTTTTTTCCAGTTCTTTATGCCAGTAACCAGACAAAGCCGTACTGATAGAGAAGAAGTTCCAACACTGTACATACCTGCAAACTCAGTCATATAATTTTTGTCTTTGTGGGTTTGGGCCCAGTGCCATGCGTGTCCTCCCAGCAGCAGGCCTCCTCCCTCAGCCACAAACTCGTGGATCTGCTGTACCTCGTCTTCATTGTAGGCCGTGCACACATACACGCTCAGGTCCTTACGAAACCTGGTCTTCTCACAGTTAAGGCCAAATTTCTTGAAGACGTCGTAGGCCTGGTGCAGCTCGGGCACTACTCCAATGACACCCTGCCTGCCCTCGTCCAGCCAGTGCAGGGCATTGGTGAAGAAGGGGGCAAGAGTCTGTCCAAAAAACAATAAAAAGGGAATATGGTTTAATGTAAATAGGAGAATTTTAGCAAGGAATATAGAAATAAAACATGTATTTAATGAGACAAATCAACAAGAATCTATTCCTGGGTTTCAGAGTGATAAGAAATTAGGACGGTTGCCATAACGATAAACAATTTAAGATTTAAGAGTGTGAAGAATTATTATCTTGATAAAAAATAAATAAAAATGAATACTATATAATGTCTAGGGATGCACCGATCCAGCTTTTTCTGTTCCGATATGTCGATACTTTAGCTTTAAGTATCTGCTAAATCTTTATCTATAGCCGATATCAACCGATATTAGAGCAGAAAGAAGATATTATTTATTTCCTTTAAACACAAGTTTAATATTATGAAAAGTTTTTGGATGGACAAAGACTTAAAGGTGCACTGTGTACATTTTCTGCTGGAGGGTACGCCACCTGCTTGTCTCCATGGAGATATTACTTGATTATTCTATAGTATGGAAATACACTTGGTAATCACAACAGAATGCTAAGAATTCATGTTTCTGAGCTATTTTTGAATTTTGCAGTTGAACAAATGCAAGGGAGACATGTTTAATGCCCTACTGTGGATCATTCCAGGCAAAGAAATTACATCTCCATGGAGACAAGCAAGGAGCAGACCCTCTACCTGAGAAGTTACATAGTGCACCTTTAATTCAACAACAAATGTGATTAATTGTACAGCCCTAATTATAATTTTGTACTTCTCTACCTCTCTTTTCATCAGTCCTTCGTGTGTGATCACCACCACTCTCCCCTGTCCGTAGTAGGCGCCAGCCAGAAAAGCTCGTCCGTCTGGGGTGGTCCCGATGGGGAAGGCCAGAGATCCATGGATGAGAATCTCAGATGCCACCACGCCATTCATCAGGTCAAACTCTGAGATGCCCTGGAGCAAGAAGTCCAGGTCGTCCTCAAAATCCCTCCCAATTCTAAAGCATACAAAGCAAAATATATGGAATGTAATATTTATTTTTCTTACATTTCATGAAATATATTTGTTGCCAGCTTAAATTTGAAGAAGACAATGGAGAACAACACCTGAAAGTAGATAGTAAAGATTTCAGACTTTGGACTTTATTATTGGAATTTGTTTAATATTCAATATTTATGTTTCTAAATGTGCACAATGCAAGTCTGCCACATGCTTCTCCATTGCAATGTTGCAATATATGACATCAATCTAAGATAAGCCGAGTTACTGTTGAGATCAGTGGAGAGGCAAGCGCTCTCAGCAAGATTGCATGTTTTTTTTATTTAGTTTAAAAACTAGTTTAGTTACATTTATTTTAATGCCATACTGTGGAACATAACAGGAAAAGCAATAGCCTCTCATGGAGACTTGCAGGTGGCAAACCCTCCACTAGAAAAGTTACACTGTCTGCAAATGTATGTCTACCTATTTAGCTGACTAGGGCCATTTTTGTAGTAAATTTCAATGTATCTTAAGCACATTTAGTCATTGTTCCCCATACACACAGACACACACACAGACACACACAAAACAATGAAATCCTAAGAACTTACACAACAGACATCCAGGAGGCAGGGATTTTGGGATAGACTGGGATGATCTCTGCGTGTGCATTGTGTTTGGAGAAGTAGACTCCAGCCACTCCGGACACTTTATTCCCCGGAAACTGCAGCAGCGTGTTGTCTCTGGGGTGTTGCGATGCCCATGACCAGCTCTGCCCTCCGATCAGCACCCCTCCTCCACATTTCATAAACTCTATAATCTCTTTGGCTTTCCCCTCTACGTTGTACGCATCAGTTACATACACCCCAACGCCCTGATCGCTGCTAAAATCATTCATGACTCTAAACTGGAATCTAGAATGAAGCTTTTCTGCAACGTGTTTGGCATACACATGAACACCAACAGACTGCGATTTCCCCTGGTTCAACCAGTTTATAGCATTGCAGACCAAAGCCGGTAGCACATCCAAAAAACCTTCGTGCCCTAGAACAACAATGCGACCTGAACCGTACATAGAAGCTGCTAGAAGTACTTGACCGTGACTGTTCATCGCCAACGGAAATGCATGGTCTCCAGTTAAAACCAGGTCACACGGGACACTGGAACCACGCAGATCCAGCTGTTTTATTCCTCTCATTAAGGAGACATAGGCCTTTTCCAGATCGGACTGTGAGTGTGAGGACGGCATAGTGACAGAATGACAGAGTGTACTACAAGCAGCTAAACTGGAGGGTTACAGAGGTGGGAGCGTCACTGCAGGCTGTGAAAAGACCAGAAATATACCATTTTACAAGAACATTATTAAAAGTGTAAAGACAATACAGCAATAATAGTAGTAGGCCTAGTTGTTGTAGTAGTTATGGCTCTAGTCAGACCTGTTGACAAAAATTTGGGGGCCCGCAGCAAGAAGCCTCACATGGGCCCCCCTCTAATATAAATGAATAGGAAGAGGGTCCAATTCTGGGCCCCTAAAACCCTGGGGCCCGGGACAACAGAACCCTTTGTCCCCTCCATCTACTGCCCTGGCTGTAGTAGTAGTAGTAGTAGTAGTAGTAGTAGTAGTAGTAGTAGTAGTAGTAGTAGTAGTAGTAGTAGTAGTAGTAGTAGTAGAAGCTTTAATAGTAGTAGTAGTAGTAGTAGTTGAAGCTTTAGTAGTAGTTGTTATAACAGAAGTAACAGAAAAAGTAGCAGCAGTAGTAGCAGTAGTAGCAGTATTATACATTTTAGCAATTCCATTTACTTACTTCCACTTGAGTAAAATATGTATTGTATATATTATATGCATATGCATAAATATGCATTGATTTTATTTTGCAGTAAAAATACTTTCCCCACCCACACTGCAAAAGATTAAACCTCGGTTAAAATGAGGTGAATTTAGATTATGAAGCTTTGAGTTGAGATTATAAATTAGATTGTATTGCTTGCATGGTGGTGTATTTAATTGGTTTAAAGGCGATTTCCACTCAAAATGAGAAAATCTATTGGTGTAAAATACGGGGAATATAAAGTATTGAAATAAGCCTGAAACACCACTAAACAACTAAAGAAAACAATACTAAAATTAAGAAGAATATTCTGCTTTTGAGTAATTACAAATAATCTAGAAATATTTTTTGCAATGTAGTTTGGGCACAGGAGCATCTGCAATCACAATGTGGATATAAAAGGGAAAAAGGAGAAATTTAATTTGTCAACTCTAAGCTGCTTCTTCACATCAGAACTGAAGAAGCAGTTTGGATGAGCTGCGAAACGTATTCGACCAAATAAACTTTGTCCAGTTGACAAATTAAATTTCTCCTTTTGCCATGGATCCTACCTGGACGACTGAGGGATTCTACACACATCTATATAAAAGGGAATCATTAATTTGAAGTCATATACGTACCTGGAGTTGCTATAGGGACAACCTCACATGGCAGCAATGATTTTAGACCAGGAACCAGTGCCCTATAATAATAATTAAAAAGGAGGAGTTATTTGTTTAGACACACCCTATCAAGCACCGGTGGTTTTACAGCACTGCACCTGGCATTTGTTCAAATGGATTCTCCAGTTCTCAAAACCAGGTTACACCCAGATGCCTGTAAACAAACCGGTCTAGCAACTTCACCCATTATTTTATAGTTGTACTTGGTTTAGTGGAATAGTACCTGATATTAAGTGGCAATGTGTGGAAAAAAGGTTAGAAGAAAAATACAAAACTACAGGAAGTAGCCATCCACCTTCTTCTGCTTATCCAGGGCCGGATCACGAGGGGAGCGGTCTAAGCAGGGACTCCAGCTCCTCTGGGGGACCCCAGGGTGTTCCCAGGCCAGCTTAGAGACATATTCCCTCCAGGGAGGCGTCCCAGAGGAGTCCTGAAGAGATGCCCGAGCCTCAGCTGCTCCTCTACTCTGAGCTTCTCACGTGTGACTGAGCTCCTCACCCTATCTCTAAAGGAGCTGCCGGCCACCCTGCACCATCCACCATCTTATCCTTCAGTCAGTACTCAAAGCTCATGACCATAGGTGAGGACAGGAACGTATACAGGAAGTTCAAATGTAATACCTCTAGAGAAAGAGAGAGATACTTCACTGATCCCGAGGGAAATTCAAGTTTGGCTGCATCAAACTCTCTTTATGTCACCAACACGGAAGACTCCATCCAAAATGCAGAGACTATTTAAGCAAAAACATTTTTTTCTGACAGTTTAAACTTTCATTTAACAAAATAAATGTAATCTATTTTGTAATGACAAGTTTTGGCCTTTGTTAACATTATGGTTGCCAATAGGTTACAGTTATGGAATTACCTCTGCAATTACCTCTAAAAATAGGCAAAATGTTATGTTTTACTAGTGCTATTACTATAACCGGTCTATAATTGTTACTGTTACTGTCTCAGTGAAAGTGGTTGTGTAAAATGTGTTGCTTTACCTAAAACACTGCTTCTGTTAAAATTATTTATTTTAGTCATTTTAATAACTAATGAGCATGTGATAAAGGCACTTGGGAATTGAATAAAATAGTACATTACTTGATGATTGTAGTTATAGGGTTAACGTAAGCATGAACAAAGACTCCATAATATTCATAGTAAACAATTACTATATTTAGTCATTTTAGCATATGACTCGGCTTATTAGCTACTAATTATTACCTTAAATCAACTCCCAACCCCTTAATTAAAGGTCCTACATTACGCATAAGTGACTCTTATGAGCTTTAAGCCATGTTACAATGTTGTTACCCAATTAAAAACACACCCAGAGTTGTGTTTTGTTGCATTCACACGTTTGAGTAACCCTTTATTATTAGTCTGTCTACATCTCAAAAGCTCAAAATGCTCTGTCCCACTTTGTGATGTCATGTAGTGGTACATGACATCACCTTTTACCTTTAGTTCAGCTGAGATTGGCAATTACAGAGCCGAAATTATTCACATGATTTTAGTGAAGGGTCTAGTTAAGTGCTTTATGTTTAAGAAAAGAACTCAGCCTAAATATGCAGGATTTGTGTGTTAAACATGTGTAAATGAAACAAAACACAACTCCAGGTCTGTTTTTGACGAGTAAACAACATTAAAACAGATCAGAAAACTGCAAAATATGGGCCCTTTAAGTAGTTCTGAGGAAGGTGTCATAATAAAGGTGAATGTTTTGATCATTTACAGTTAAATGTCTATAGACTCAAAATTACTATGCAATTCAGTTATATTTGGCCATGGGGTGGTCGGTCCAGGCTGGCAGGTTGGAGACTCTTGTCTCTGTGGCGCCCTCTATTGGCCAACCCCAGGCCTTGAAAAACCCGGTGAGATCCAGCCCCACGGTCTCAGAGAAGGTCACACAGTACAGGTTCATCTTGCATTTGTTGTCCTTGGGGAACCCGCTCATGTTGTGGTAAGCAGCAAACACCAACTTCAAGGCATCCCAGCCAAATTTGTCCTGAAGCTGCATATGGGAAAGAAAGTATAAAAGATAAGGTAGTACTTTATAAAAACTACACATAGGCCTGTCACGATAATTACTATATTGACTTATCGTTCTGTATATGAAAGCTGGAACTATATGTTTTTGGAGTCAGTATTTATTGTGTGTACATTTAGTTTGCACTACTGAGAATTTTTGGGTTATTTTTTGGCTATATGGTCAGATTTAATCAGTAAAAGGTTAAATTACTACTTTTTTTTTTTACAATATTGTACATTTACTATAGTTTTGTGGTTTAAATCTGTTCTTGGTCAATATTTTCTTCAGCAATATATTGAATTTCAAAATCATGATAGGCCTAAATACACGGTTTACGGTGTAAAAGACTTACTTCAAAATCATTAGTGAGCCTGAATCATTCCTAATAAATATTTGTTAATTATGAAAAAAAAAGTATTTAAAAGTGTAGTTATTATTAAAGGGCCCATATCATGCTTTTTATGATCTATGTTATAATGTTGTTTCCTCATCACAAACACACCTGGAGTTGTGTTTTGTTTCATTCACACATGTTTAACACACAAATCCTGCATATTTGAGTTCTTCTCTCAAACAGAAAACACTCTGTTCCACCTTGTGATGTCATGTGGTAATACAGGAAGTGCTCCAATGTGTTTATAAACTTCATACACCTTCACTAGAATCAACTGGATCATTACAGCTGTGGAATTGCTGATCTCTACTGAACTAAAGGTAAAAGGTAACTGTTAACTTGAAAACGACAACTTAACCCTTACATACTAGTCGGGTCAAATTTGACCCGTTTTGACATTCAGCAGTTGTAAAAATGACCCTAAGCATCATTTTTTTATCCTGTAATTTGATGACTTTTCCTGAATTTTGCCAAAATACACAAAAATAAAAATATTTTAAAATGTTATACTTTTGTACAGGTGCTACAAATTTTTGGACACTGAGGCTGGTTCGGGTCAGTTTTGACCTGTATCTATTGAGATGGATTTTAGATCTATCAGTGCAGGTCAAATGAAGAAAAATATTGAAATTGTGAAACTGTACAGGCCATGTTTGTGTGTATTTTTATGGGTCAGTGGTGACAGAGTTCAAGAGTTCACTGTTTTGAGATTTCCCCCATGCCCCAGGTTCCCAGAGAGAGAGACACCTTTGAAGGGGCATGGGAGAAACTCAAAGTGAGCGATCATCCTGTATATGGTGCACATAAGGAACAGAAGTCATCCAGAGGTCAGATTGTGCACTGAAACAGACACAAGATCTGCACCTGCAAAATAATAACACATTTGAATCAATCTGGGTTGGGAGGGTGATGGTGGGAGGGGAGCGGGTGGGATATAAAGGTGCCTGAGCCGCCATTTTGGTGACTGACATCATGGCAGCAAGAATTACTGTGCAACAGGCCCTTGATCTGATCTTCCAAGATGAGGAGAATGAGAGCAAACCTGCTGCGAATGTGGGAAACACATATGCAAATCCCACACATGCAAAGTTTCCACTGCTCTGAATGCACTGACTAGTTTGAAATAAGCATAATGGTTGCAGTGGATACATTCAATTCAATTCAATTCTCTTTATTGTCACATGTGCATATACATACAAAATATATAGCACAGATGAAATTGCTGTCCTCTCCCACCTCAGTGCAAACATTGCAAACATTTAAATGTGCCAAACCAAACCAAACTAAAATGTGCAAACAACAAAAAACAAAAAAAAGTGCAAACAAAGTAAAACATTCAAGTTACATTCAAGTAAAACGGAATGTAAAGACATACTGGACTAGACAAAACCACAGTAGACAGAACAAAAATTGTGCAGACATTCAGGTAAACATTCAAATAGGGCGGAATCTCAGACATACTAGACTAGACAGAAACCACAAATAGACAAAACAGAAATTACAGATGAAAGTGAGGTAGTGCTGAAATATATGAGGTAGACAGTTATTGATTGTCCATATGAGTGGAAAGTGAGGTAGTGCTTCATAGTCCAGTGTTTTTTAGTGGGTGACAGGGGGCTGAGGGGGGGCAGAGGGGAGAAGTGAGGGTAGGGCAGGGAGAGAGTTGAGTCTCCTGACCGCCTGGTGGAAGAAACTGTCCCTGAGCCTGCTGGTTCTGGCCTGGAGGCTCCGCAGTCTTCTCCCTAATGGCAGTGGGCTGAAGAGGCTGTGAGATGGGTGGGTTGGGTCACCTGCAATCCTGGTGGCTTTGCGGGTGAGGCGGGAGTGATAAATGTCCAGTAGAGAAGGGAGAGGGACACCGATGATCCTCTCAGCTGCTCTGACGATGCGCTGCAGGGTCTTTTTGCAGGACACGGTGCAAGAACCGTACCACACCGTGATGCAGCTGGATAGGATACTCTCGATGGTGCCTCTGTAGAATGTCCGAAGGATGGGGGCCGGGGCTCTTGCTCTTTTCAGTTTGCGGAGGAAGTAGAGGCGTTGTTGGGCTCTTTTGGCCAGTGATGCAGAGTTGCTGCTCCAGGAGAGGTCCTCAGAGATGTGCACTCCCAGGAACTTGGTGCTGCTCACTTGCTCCACTGCAGCACCGTTGATGGTGAGTGGAGCATGCTGGATGTGCGCTCTCCTGAAGTCCACAACAATCTCCTTCGTCTTCTCCACATTCAGGTGGAGATTGTTGTCCTTGCACCACGTGGCCAGACTGTTTACTTCACCCCTGTAGCTCATCTCATCGTTGTTGTGGATGTGACCGAGCACAGTTGTGTCGTCTGCAAACTTGATGAAAAGGTTGGAGCTGGATGTTGGGGTGCAGTCCTGAGTCAGAAGGGTGAAGAGGAGGGGACTCAGCACACATCCCTGGGGGGCCCCTGTGTTAATCACGACTGGTAAATATGGTTATATTATAAATTCCAACAGTTCCAAAATATTCATGTCATTTTCAAATGCAATAAAATATATATAAATCATAATGGCTTTAATGTTTTTATGTATTATGTAAAACACATGATACTGTTTTTTTTTTTCTCCAAAAACGAGTGCTGTAAAGCTTAAAAAATATGCTCTTCCTGCTCTCTGAAACATTATATTTATATATTACATATTTTTATTAATGTGGGATAGTCTATTTAGACATTCTAAATAGTTATGTAGTTCAAAATTTGGTATAGACACTTACTATGAGGGAATTCTTGGTCCGGGTTAAATTTGACCCAAATCATACTAGGCTTAAGAAATGAACAGTTTGTAAAAGTTAATGACATCACAAGGTGGAACAGAGCATTATGAACTAATAATAAAGGATTACTCAAACATGTGTGGATGAAACAAAACACAACTCCAGGTATGTTTATGAGGAGGTAACAACATTCTGGCAAGAGTCAGTGTTTGCCTAATGTAAGACCTTTCAGTGTAACTAATAGTATTGCTATTGTGATCTGCAACTATCAGTCAGGGGGGCCAACAGCAACACGGCTCTTTGTTGTGATGACGTTTACAGTGATTTTAGATGAATATTACGATTTAAAGTGTACAAATTATAACATAATGATCCACGGGTGTCATAGCAGACACAAGCACAATAGGTCTTCTTTAAGACAGAGCTGCAGAAAGTCAAATTAGTAACTTCTTTGACTCTGAAACAACACTAGATATACTGGCATAAGGCGGTTTCAGTATCTTTCTGTTGCAATATATCACACTTCAAAATGTATTTTTGTGACAGGCTTATGGGTACATGTTATTGTTGAGAATATAAAATAGATTACAGATAAATAACAATAATGCCATTTACTCCATTTGAAATCAGCAGCACTAAAACGTTTTTTCTTTTTTTATTAGGCTAATATGGTGAAGACTACATAAAAAAAGCAGTGTTTTAAAGACTCTACCTCCCTCATGTGGTGTTGTTTTGCATTTGGAACATAAGTATGAGAAAATGAGCAGGTAGCTTAAAATTGGATATAATAATTACTCGTACAATACGTTGCCAGCACATTCATTTTAAACATTTTAAAGTGCCTATGGTTAGATGACTAATTTCACTAAAACACAGTTAAGCTCATTATATTTAAGATTTTATTTAAAAAAAAAAAAAAAAAAAAAGAAATGACAACCTTTTTTTCCCCCAATTTGGCCATTTCTAAAATTTTACTTCGTGGTTGGAAATTATGAATCACATTAAGGAATTCCATAACATGTAATACACTGGAGCAAATCTCCTCTAATGTACACAGAAATTATTTAACAAATAAAAATACAAATAAGAAAACACCTTTATTTTGTTGAAACAATGTTTAAAATGTTGGAGAATAAAATTGTTTCTAGAATGTAAATTGTGCTGAATTTTGGATAGAAAATGTGTGATAGAAATGTGATGTCATCAATATGGGGACTCTCTAAAACAAACCTCTCTACTCTCTAATTTTGTCAATTAATCTCACCAAATTAAGTCAGAATTGGAGAATTATCAGAACCTGTCCTACGCACTTTAACGCTGTATTTTTAAGATGCAAGTGTTTATAGTAATTATTATTGTTTGCTTTATAACTTAATCCAAAAATAATCTATACCTAAATAACTGTTCTTCCTATATGCACCTTAAATAAATGGCTCTACTGACTCTGTGTTCATCATTGAGTGCCACAAATACATACAAAACCATACCTGCATGTATGTCTCCAAGGCAACCCACACGCTCCACTCATTCAGCTTCCTTCCATTCTTAGCATAATTCTCAGCACGTTGATTTCGTCTATCCAAACGCATCTGCTCGTGAGCCTGCATAGCGAGACATTACATTAACCGAACAATTTCAGTTTTTTTGCATATATTTGTGTAATCCCTCTGCAAAGAACATTAAAGATTCTACTGTACCTTTTCTCTAGGGATGTTTAACACAGTCTCGTGCACATACACAGACCACAGGTTGCACGTGGCCTCAGTGGTGTGAGATGGAAACTCCCAGCATCCTCTCTGCTGGTTGTGTCCCAGTTCATGTATTGCACCCCACAGGCCGGTAGTCGTCATATGTTTAACACTGACCAACCCTGCAGCGGAGCTCTTGTTTGCCATTACGGGGTAACCTGCGTGCATCCAGCCTGGAAAAGGATTTATGTTTTAAAGTGAACAGCAAAGACCATGTGGTGAACAGCCTGACCCCTACAACACCTCATGTTGCATATACAAACAATAGTCCCTGTGGTTTAGAGTAAGGTTCATTTAAAGCTTGTATCTTTTCTGGTGTAAGCTCTGCCACCTGCTTGTCTCAATGGAAATACTTTTGCTTAGCATTATTTATTTGTTCCATAGCATAGCATTGAACTTATTTACCAACATGTGAAGAAAGAATGGATGTTGTTCAAGGAATTTTCTTTGCAATAAAAACACCTCTTTACTGAATAATTGCAAGATAGATGGGGTTAATGCCATACTGTGGACTATTCTGGGCAATTTCATGAGGAAAAAAGCAGTTTTCTGGACCAGAAAAGTTACATAGTGCAAATAAATAACACCTGTAGACCCAAGATATTAGTCAAGAGTTACCCTGCAGGATCAAGCCAGAGTGTGCAGTATTATTACCATGTGAGATCTGCACATCACAGAGAAATCGCTCCTTCCTTTTAAACTTGGGTGGGATAGCAGCCAGGTCCGCCACAGCCCTCATGATCCTGTCCCAGAGAGCAGCCAACTCATCAGGACGCTCCAGGCCCCGCACCACCACTGAGGGCACAGTCAGGACGATGTTCTCAAACTCCAGCTCTGCCCAGGGAGACGGCGCCGTACGGAGGAGCTGCCAGTCCGACAGAGACGTCACTCCTGGGGGACAAAAAGAAGGTCCTTAAAGTGCTCTTCATTACAATGTAGTTTACATGATTATTTTTAAGATTTTACTTGCCAAGGTTTTCCTGTTTAAATAATTATAATACTTTATAGTTTTAATAACTGGTTGGACATGGGCAGCTGATATGACACAGTATATATACACATATATACAGTACATAGTATATATACACTACCACTCACTCTATCGTTCAGTGTTTTTTTCTTCTATTATTGTTTCTTACTATATTCTATATTTCTGATACATATGGAAGACATCAAATATATTAAGCAAGATATATGGAATTATTTACTAAAGAAAAATGTTAAATTAATAAACTAGAAAAGCACTCAGAGAGCGCAGACCTCCGCCAAGCAGCTAACGACATTTTCAAAGTGATCCAGAATCCAGGATTTCTTCTGGATCATCATCAAAATTTAATCATCTGTTGGATTTACCATTAGGAACATTTCCTGAAAATTTCATCAAGATCCGTCCATAACTTTTTGAGTTATCTTGCTAACTAACAAACAAACAAACAAACAAACAAACAAACAGACAAACAGACAAACTCAGGTTAAACATAACCTCCTTGGCGGAGGTAATAAGTATTTTTGACAAAATAAGGGGGGCTAGTTTGAGGATTTGGTTATAAAATATTAAAAAAGATACATAGTATTAGTTATTTAATTCCATACATCTTACTTCATATATTTGATGTCTTCTGTATGTAAATAAAATGCAAAAAGTAGAAAAAGCATTGAGAGAGAGGGTGAGTCCAAACTTTTGACTGGCAGTGTACAATAGTTATTTCCATAACTATAGCAACCATACTGTAAACAAAGGCCAGCACTCGCCTTATGTAAAGTTTAGTCAATAGTTATTAACTGAACTTCATCTGAAAAATATCAAGATTCAGCATTTTTTTATTTTTATTTTTAATTGTAATTGAAAAATCGTTTTGTGCTCTCTATCTGGGAGCACAAACAGCCTTTGCAAAGTCTCATCAGTGTTGATCATAAGTACATAAGATGTCGTGACAGAGAATGATTTTCAGTATTGACACAGACTATTTGAATATTTCTTGTACAAACAAAGTATTGTTTGATCTGACTGAGTACCACTACTGCACGTGACACGACTGTCAATTTAAACTGTATAATTTAGGTACTGTTTGTGACTGTGAGGATTGGATATGAACACAGAATTATGCATATATAATTTATTTATACAACTTTTTTTAAAGTAATTTATGTAATTTTTCTGGTGGAAGGTTCACCATGGAGATGATATTGCTTTAACTAAAATGTTTCACAGTAGGTCTCAGTACTGTCTCCTACGATGGCAATGAGCCAAGTTACATGTCAGGTCTGTGCAGAGGTGAACCTGCTCACTCTATTTTCAGCTGTAAAAAAACTGCAATTGTATAAATATAAGTTAGACAAACTTGATGACTAACTATAGAACATTCTAGACAAAGCAATAACATTTAACATATCACTAGAAGGTGGCAGAAAAGTTACATACTACACCTTTAAGTTTGCTACAGTTTAGTATTGTTGTTTATGAATCTACAACCTTGTCCAAGTTGTTTTCTTATTCTTATTTTTGATTCTGATTTAGGTTCATTTAAATGGTACAATGTGATACCGGTGTGAACAACTATACTACTATAGGACCACAGAAATATAACCATGATTCCACTCACTCACCTGATTTGTAATATGGAACAGGTACGGCCATTTGAACTACGACCTCCGCTCCTTGCACCTGAGTTTTAGGCGGAGCCACCAGGTAAATGAGCCCGCCCCAAAGGTTGTGCACCTGCATCATTTCTGAAGTGACTGGGAACTTGTCACAGACACACGGAGCCCTCTTCAACTCTGCGGCGTTAACGAGACTGTCCGTTTGGCATCCAATCTGCACCTGCAAATGTGTGACAAATAGTTGTTCATAACTAATGTAACCAGTACGATTACGTGATAACTATATGTTGGTCAGTATACTGTACATTCCAGCCCCTGTCGACGATGCTTGCTGGTATGGAGATGTAGGTTTTCATCCCAGGAGACAGATATAGGCCAGTGCTCACCCACTCCACTCCATCTGATAGAAATGTTACCCAAAACAGATTTGATTCAGTACAGAAAAACAAAAACGTGGCTGTTTACTACAGGTGTTCCAATCAGTGAGAACAGGTAGAGGGCGCTCTTGGAAAAAGGACCAAAACTTTGGACACAACAAAATCCAGGCGCTCCAAAAAAGTAAAAGTTGCTCGAGGAAAAGGCCTTTATTTATATGACCAAAGCCAACATGTTTCGACCATGACAGGTCTTCAAACAAATAAAAGGCTGTTAACTACACTTTTCCTCGTGCGACTTCTACTTTTTTGGAGTGCCTGGATTTGGTTGTGTCCAAAGATTTGATTCAGTATTGTAATGAGTAGGAACAGCAATTTGAATTTTCACTAAAAGTTCATTTGATGCCTTCAAAACGTGCTGACAAACCTCTTATAGCTCATTGCAACCTTTTAGTGTAATATAGTGTTTGTATTATGAGAGTTTACTTCAGCTTGAGTAATACAATTTTCATTTCTATTTAGTAAAATGTCAATTTGTGAGGTGGGTTAGTGGGTTGAGCTTTAGCCCACTGACTGGAGAGTTGGCAGTCAGCGGCCTCCTTATCTTCACGGTTATGTTTTTGCTTTGCCTGGAATGTTCCGCAATATGGCATGAAACTTTATCTCCATGGAAACAGGTTATCAGGCCAAGTGAAGTGCTCGCAGTATGAATGCATGTTCTTCAAAATATTTCTCAGCAATAAAGCCACATGTAATTGAAAATATCCCAGACAGATCAGTTTAATATCACTATGGAGACAAGTAGGGGTAACCCAAAAAGTTACACAATGGACCTATATTACACAAAATGGACTCTTGTGAGCTTTAAGACATGTTAGAATGTTGTTATCTCCTTAAAAACACACCCAGAGTTGTGTTTTATTTTATTTATACATGTTTGAGTAATGTTTTATTTTTTAGTCCGGCTACATCTCCAAAGCTCCAAATGCTCTGCTCCACCTCGTGATGTCATGAAGCGGTAGTTTTCAAGTTAACAGCTCCTTTAACCTTTTGTTCTGTAGAGTTTGACAATTCAAGGGCTGTGATTGTCCAAGTGATCCTAGTAAATGTATATGGAGTTTAAAAACACAGTGGAGCACTTCATAAGGTGGAATGTTTTCTGTTTGAGAGAAGAACTCAGTCTAAATCTGCAGGGTTTGTGTGTTAAACTTGTGTGAATGAAATAAAACACAACTCCAGATGTGTTTGTGATGAGGAAACAACATTATAACGTAGATCAGAAAATAGCATAATATAAGTCCTTTACCTGTCTGCATCCATATCATAATAAAATCATAATTGTGTATCCTTGTACCTGCTGTGTCTACGTTTACGTTGATCCTGTAGTTGTAAACGACCGGTAGCAGGGGGTTTTCTCTGATGAGGTACGGCAGGAGTTCTTCTTTGTTTGGGCAGACCTTATACACCTCTGTCCCAACATGCAACAGAAACTTGTCTCTGGGAGTTTTCACAGGGCAGCTCTCACACGCCTACAATAAAAACAATATTAAAACGAGGTGGTGCAGGTTATATATAATGAGAGAAAATGTGGCTAATTATCGTTTGTAGTGCAAATCGCAGAGAGGACACTGTATTCACTGTGAGATAGGTTGTCACTTAGTCACGCTCAGAATTAGCTCAGAAATGTAAGTAGCCACACCTGGTAATCTAAATAAATATGGTGCATAGTCAAACAGAAGCAATATAAAGTGTACAGAGGAGTAGTGTCTTGCCCAGTGACACAACAACTATATGAATTTGTTAGTGGGATTCAAACCTCCAACAACAGCTCTACTTACGCAGCGGAGATCTTATGGGTTGTTAGAATCAGAGACTTTCCTTCGAAAACAATTTTACTTTAATTTTCAGTTGGGAATCTTTAATGGTGAACTTGGAAAACACCACTTTGTGATGTCATGTGGTAATACAGGAAGCGCTCCACTGTGTTTTTAAACTCCATACACCTTCACTAGAATCATTTGGATAATGTCAGTGCCGGAAATGCCAGTCTTTACTCAACAACAGGTAAAAGGAGCTGTTAACTTGAGAACTACCACTACATGAAATCACAAGGTGGAACAGAGCATTTCAAGCTTCCGAGATATATATGATGTTTATGTATATAGTCTGTATGTATATAGTCTAATAATAAACGTTACATGTGTAATTGAAACAAAACACAACTCCAGGTCTGTTTTTGAGGAGGGAACAACATTATAACACGGCTTAAACGCTCACAAGAGTCCATTTTGTGTAATACAGGACCTTTAAACGTACCTGTGGCATTCCAGATTTCGTTATCAACTCCGTGAAGGTGCTGAGGATCTGCTTGTAGTTGTTGTTGCTTGAGTCCAGTCGCAGGTAGGTGGTGCAGTCTTGGCTCAGTTTGTTCAGCCACTCTTCTTCGTGTTTAGCCAGCTCCTCTCCTTTAGTCACATGACCAGCGAATTTATGCAGGACGTGTCTGAAGTGGTACGTGTCTTTAATGGCCTGGCTGGGAACTGGAGGCTTATAGGCCCCGTCTGTAATGTACTTCTCCAGCAGAGTCATGCCCATTTGGTTCAAGATCTTGTTTCCTAAAGGAGTACAATGGAACATATTACAACATATATTACAAAAGCAAGTGCAAAATTAATTAGGAATGTCACAATATATTTTAGTGTGTTCATTATTAATTGATTTGACGATTATTATGGATCAAAATGTGTCTTGCCCCATTACAGTATAGTATAAGTAGCTGTTGAGGTCAAAAGTCTGGCATGTACTCGCTGCATCTAATTAGAAAGAGTTATGAGGAAACAGCTTTATAACATAGATCAGAAAATTGCGTAATATACTGTAGGTCCTTTAAAACTAGTATAGCAATTATGTAATCCTAGTTTAGACCTGGTTTAGATCTGGTTCAGACCTGGTCAAGGCCTGGTTCAGACCTGATTCAGGCCTGGTTCAGACCTGATTCAGACCTGGTTCAGACCTGATTCAGACCTGGTTCAGACCTGATTCAGACCTGGTTCAGACCTGATTCAGACCTGGTTCAGATCTGGTTCAGACCTGGTTCAGACCTGGTTCAGACCTGGTTCAGACCTCGTTCAGACCTCGTTCAGACCTCGTTCAGACCTGGATTAGACCTGATTCAGACCTGATTCAGACCTGATTCAGACCTGATTCAGACCTGGTTCAGACCTGATTCAGACCTGGTTCAGACCTGGTTCAGACCTGGTTCAGACCTGGTTCAGACCTCATTCAGACCTGGTTTAGACTTGGTTCAGACCTGGTTCAGACCTGGTTTAGATCTGGTTTAGATCTGGTGGCATTTGGTGTGAAATGTTTATGAACCACTGTTTCAAAAGATCACCAGTTTTGAATAAATACTTTCACAATGAATAAGTAATGCTAATATAATGTGACATAAAAAGCCTGATAAAAAGAAACTATTACTATATCTTTACTTTTCTGGTGGAGGGTCCATCTTAACATCTTCATGTGTGTCATTTATCCCTTGTGCTCAGGTGGATATTTTGGCGTTTCTTGTTAATATATCTAAAGTATGCACATTAGGCTAAACCTTCCTCTAGGTCCCCATCTCCTAAAACATCTGGAGAAGGTCTACTGCTTCAGGTTGATTTAGAAAGTACCATTATTTAATGTTGAAAATCCTATTCTATTGGATTAGGTTTTCAGGTTGATTTAGTAAGATTGATTTAGTAACAATGGAAACAAGTCTATAATTGCAAGTTGTTGTTTTTATTGTGGTGTGGAGAATGTTAACACAGGCCCAGTATGTCTGGTTTGTCTGCAGTCTTGAACTAACCCCATTAATCTCCACGCAAAAACACTCCTCCTTTTATCTCCCTACATGTGTTTTGTTTTTTTCCAGTTCTTTATGCCAGTAACCAGACAAAGCCGTACTGATAGAGAAGAAGTTCCAACACTGTACACACCTGCAAACTCAGTCATATAATTTTTGTCTTTGTGGGTTTGGGCCCAGTGCCATGCGTGTCCTCCCAGCAGCAGGCCTCCTCCCTCAGCCACAAACTCGTGGATCTGCTGTACCTCGTCTTCATTGTAGGCCGTGCACACATACACGCTCAGGTCCTTACGAAACCTGGTCTTCTCACAGTTAAGGCCAAATTTCTTGAAGACGTCGTAGGCCTGGTGCAGCTCGGGCACTACTCCAATGACACCCTGCCTGCCCTCGTCCAGCCAGTGCAGGGCATTGGTGAAGAAGGGGGCAAGAGTCTGTCCAAAAAACAATAAAAATGGAATATGGTTTAATTTAAATAGGAGAATTTTAGCAAGGAATATAGAAATAAAACATGTATTTAATGAGACAAATCAACAAGAATCTATTCCTGGGTTTCAGAGTGATAAGAAATTAGGACGGTTGCCATAACGATGAACAATTTAAGATTTAAGAGTGTGAAGAATTATTATCTTGATAAAAAATAAATAAAAATTAATACTATATAATGTCTAGGGATGCACCGATCCAGCTTTTTCTGTTCCGATATGTCGATACTTTAGCTTTAAGTATCTGCTAAATCTTTATCTATAGCCGATATCAACCGATATTAGAGCAGAAAGAAGATATTATTTATTTCCTTTAAACACAAGTTTAATATTATGAAAAGTTTTTGGATGGACAAAGACTTAAAGGTGCACTGTGTACATTTTCTGCTGGAGGGTACGCCACCTGCTTGTCTCCATGGAGATATTACTTGATTATTCTACAGTATGGAAATACACTTGGTAATCACAACAGAATGCTAAGAATTCATGTTTCTGAGCTATTTTTGAATTTTGCAGTTGAACAAATGCAAGGGAGACATGTTTAATGCCCTACTGTGGATCATTCCAGGCAAAGAAATGACATCTCCATGGAGACAAGCAAGGAGCAGACCCTCTACCTGAGAAGTTACATAGTGCACCTTTAATTCAACAACAAATGTGATTAATTGTACAGCCCTAATTATAATTTTGTACTTCTCTACCTCTCTTTTCATCAGTCCTTCGTGTGTGATCACCACCACTCTCCCCTGTCCGTAGTAGGCTCCAGCCAGAAAAGCTCGTCCGTCTGGGGTGGTCCCGATGGGGAAGGCCAGAGATCCATGGATGAGAATCTCAGATGCCACCACGCCATTCATCAGGTCAAACTCTGAGATGCCCTGGAGCAAGAAGTCCAGGTCGTCCTCAAAATCCCTCCCAATTCTAAAGCATACAAAGCAAAATATATGGAATGTAATATTTATTTTTCTTACATTTCATGAAATATATTTGTTGCCAGCTTAAATTTGAAGAAGACAATGGAGAACAACACCTGAAAGTAGATAGTATAGATTTCAGACTTTGGACTTTATTATTGGAATTTGTTTAATATTCAATATTTATGTTTCTAAATGTGCACAATGCAAGTCTGCCACATGCTTCTCCATTGCAATGTTGCAATATATGACATCAATCTAAGATAAGCCGAGTTACTGTTGAGATCAGTGGAGAGGCAAGCGCTCTCAGCAAGATTGCATGTTTTTTTTTATTTAGTTTAAAAACTAGTTTAGTTACATTTATTTTAATGCCATACTGTGGAACATAACAGGAAAAGCAATAGCCTCTCATGGAGACTTGCAGGTGGCAAACCCTCCACTAGAAAAGTTACACTGTCTGCAAATGTATGTCTACCTATTTAGCTGACTAGGGACACACAAAACAATGAAATCCTAAGAACTTACACAACAGACATCCAGGAGGCAGGGATTTTGGGATAGACCGGGATGATCTCTGCGTGTGCATTGTGTTTGGAGAAGTAGACTCCAGCCACTCCGGACACTTTATTCCCCGGAAACTGCAGCAGCGTGTTGTCTCTGGGGTGTTGCGATGCCCATGACCAGCTCTGCCCTCCGATCAGCACCCCTCCTCCACATTTCATAAACTCTATAATCTCTTTGGCTTTCCCCTCTACGTTGTACGCATCAGTTACATACACCCCAATGCCCTGATCACTGCTAAAATCATTCATGACTCTAAACTGGAATCTAGAATGAAGCTTTTCTGCAACGTGTTTGGCATACACATGAACACCAACAGACTGCGATTTCCCCTGGTTCAGCCAGTTTATAGCGTTGCAAACCAAAGCCGGTAGCACATCCAAAAAACCTTCGTGCCCTAGAACAACAATGCGACCTGAACCGTACATAGAAGCTGCTAGAAGTACTTGACCGTGACTGTTCATCGCCAACGGAAAAGCATGGTCTCCAGTTAAAACCAGGTCACACGGGACACTGGAACCACGCAGATCCAGCTGTTTTATTCCTCTCATTAAGGAGACATAGGCCTTTTCCAGATCGGACTGTGAGTGTGAGGACGGCATAGTGACAGAATGACAGCGTGTACTACAAGCAGCTAAACTGGAGGGTTACAGAGGTGGGAGCGTCACTGCAGGCTGTGAAAAGACCAGAAATATACCATTTTACAAGAACATTATTAAAAGTGTAAAGACAATACAGCAATAATAGTAGTAGGCCTAGTTGTTGTAGTAGTTGTGGCTCTAGTCAGACCTGTTGACAAAAATTTGGGGGCCCGCAGCAAGAAGCCTCACATGGGCCCCCCTCTAATATAAATGAATAGGAAGAGGGTCCAATTCTGGGCCCCTAAAACCCTGGGGCCCGGGACAACAGAACCCTTTGTCCCCTCCATCTACTGCCCTGGCTGTAGTAGTAGTAGTAGTAGTAGTAGTAGTAGTAGTAGTAGTAGTAGTAGTAGTAGTAGTAGTAGTAGTTGAAGCTTTAATAGTAGTAGTAGTAGTAGTAGTAGTAGTTGAAGCTTTAGTAGTAGTTGTTATAACAGAAGTAACAGAAAAAGTAGCAGCAGTAGTAGCAGTAGTAGCAGTATTATACATTTTAGCAATTCCATTTACTTACTTCCACTTGAGTAAAATATGTATTGTATATATTATATGCATATGCATAAATATGCATTGATTTTATTTTGCAGTAAAAATACTTTCCCCACCCACACTGCAAAAGATTAAACCTCGGTTAAAATGAGGTGAATTTAGATTATGAAGCTTTGAGTTGAGATTATAAATTAGATTGTATTGCTTGCATGGTGGTGTATTTAATTGGTTTAAAGGCGATTTCCACTCAAAATGAGAAAATCTATTGGTGTAAAATACGGGGAATATAAAGTATTGAAATAAGCCTGAAACACCACTAAACAACTAAAGAAAACAATACTAAAATTAAGAAGAATATTCTGCTTTTGAGTAATTACAAATAATCTAGAAATATTTTTTGCAATGTAGTTTGGGCACAGTAGCGTCTGCAATCACAATGTGGATATAAAAGGGAAAAAGGAGAAATTCAATTTGTCAACTCTAAGCTGCTTCTTCACATCAGAACTGAAGAAGCAGTTTGGATGAGCTGCGAAACGTATTCGACCAAATAAACTTTGTCCAGTTGACAAATTAAATTTCTCCTTTTGCCATGGATCCTACCTGGACGACTGAGGGATTCTACACACATCTATATAAAAGGGAATCATTAATTTGAAGTCATATACGTACCTGGAGTTGCTATAGGGACAACCTCACATGGCAGCAATGATTTTAGACCAGGAACCAGTGCCCTATAATAATAATTAAAAAGGAGGAGTTATTTGTTTAGACACACCCTATCAAGCACCGGTGGTTTTACAGCACTGCACCTGGCATTTGTTCAAATGGATTCTCCAGTTCTCAAAACCAGGTTACACCCAGATGCCTGTAAACAAACCGGTCTAGCAACTTCACCCATTATTTTATAGTTGTACTTGGTTTAGTGGAATAGTACCTGATATTAAGTGGCAATGTGTGGAAAAAAGGTTAGAAGAAAAATACAAAAATACAGGAAGTAGCCATCCACCTTCTTCTGCTTATCCAGGGCCGGATCACGAGGGGAGCGGTCTAAGCAGGGACTCCAGCTCCTCTGGGGGACCCCAGGGTGTTCCCAGGCCAGCTTAGAGACATATTCCCTCCAGGGAGGCGTCCCAGAGGAGTCCTGAAGAGATGCCCGAGCCTCAGCTGCTCCTCTACTCTGAGCTTCTCACGTGTGACTGAGCTCCTCACCCTATCTCTAAAGGAGCTGCCGGCCACCCTGCACCATCCACCATCTTATCCTTCAGTCAGTACTCAAAGCTCATGACCATAGGTGAGGACAGGAACGTATACAGGAAGTTCAAATGTAATACCTCTAGAGAAAGAGAGAGATACTTCACTGATCCCGAGGGAAATTCAAGTTTGGCTGCATCAAACTCTCTTTATGTCACCAACACGGAAGACTCCATCCAAAATGCAGAGACTATTGAAGCAAAAACATTTTTTTCTGACAGTTTAAACTTTCATTTAACAAAATAAATGTAATCTATTTTGTAATGACAAGTTTTGGCCTTTGTTAACATTATGGTTGCCGATAGGTTACAGTTATGGAATTACCTCTGCAATTACCTCTAAAAATAGGCAAAATGTTATGTTTTACTAGTGCTATTACTATAACCGGTCTATAATTGAGATTTACTCTGTTCATATGCTGTACTGTTACTTTTATTGTACATAATAGTTTTTTGTTTTTTTTTTGGTATTTTATATTTTATATTTTGTATTTTATATTTTTGCTCCACCGGAACAAAATTAGAGTCTATCTTTAAGTCTATTTCTAAATTATTATTTTTTTAGCCATTATCTATTATCTTGTTTTATTGCATGTTCCATTTTCCTGCTGTTCTTGAACTGTGTGTTGCAACACTGGAATTTCCCCACTGTGGGACTAATAAAGGCATATCTTATCTTATCTTAATTGTTACTGTTACTGTCTCGGTGAAAGTGGTTGTGTAAAATGTGTTGCTTTACCTAAAACACTGCTTCTGTTAAAATGATTTATTTTAGTCATTTTAATAACTAATGAGCATGTGATAAAGGCACTTGGGAATTGAATAAAATAGTACATTACTTGATGATTGTAGTTATAGGGTTAACGTAAGCATGAACAAAGACTCCATAATATTCATAGTAAACAATTACTATATTTAGTCATTTTAGCATATGACTCGGCTTATTAGCTACTAATTATTACCTTAAATCAACTCCCAACCCCTTAATTAAAGGTCCTACATTACGCATAAGTGACTCTTATGAGCTTTAAGCCATGTTACAATGTTGTTACCCAATTAAAAACACACCCAGAGTTGTGTTTTGTTGCATTCACACGTTTGAGTAACCCTTTATTATTAGTCTGTCTACATCTCAAAAGCTCAAAATGCTCTGTCCCACTTTGTGATGTCATGTAGTGGTACATGACATCACCTTTTACCTTTAGTTCAGCTGAGATTGGCAATTACAGAGCCGAAATTATTCACATGATTTCAGTGAAGGGTCTAGTTAAGTGCTTTATGTTTAAGAAAAGAACTCAGCCTAAATATGCAGGATTTGTGTGTTAAACATGTGTAAATGAAACAAAACACAACTCCAGGTCTGTTTTTGACGAGTAAACAACATTAAAACAGATCAGAAAACAGCTAAATATGGGCCCTTTAAGTAGTTCTGAGGAAGGTGTCATAATAAAGGTGAATGTTTTGATCATTTACAGTTAAATGTCTATAGACTCAAAATTACTATGCAATTCAGTTATATTTGGCCATGGGGTGGTCGGTCCAGGCTGGCAGGTTGGAGACTCTTGTCTCTGTGGCGCCCTCTATTGGCCAACCCCAGGCCTTGAAAAACCCGGTGAGATCCATCCCCACGGTCTCAGAGAAGGTCACACAGTACAGGTTCATCTTGCCTTTGTTGTCCTTGGGGAACCCGCTCATGTTGTGGTAAGCAGCAAACACCAACTTCAAGGCATCCCAGCCAAATTTGTCCTGAAGCTGCATATGGGAAAGAAAGTATAAAAGATAAGGTAGTACTTTATAAAAACTACACATAGGCCTGTCACGATAATTACTATATTGACTTATCGTTCTGTATATGAAAGCTGGAACTATAGGTTTTTGGAGTCAGTATTTATTGTGTGTACATTTAGTTTGCACTACTGAGAATTTTTGGGTTATTTTTTGGCTATATGGTCAGATTTAATCAGTAAAAGGTTAAATTACTACATTTTTTTTACAATATTGTACATTTACTATAGTTTTGTGGTTTAAATCTGTTCTCGGTCAATATTTTCTTCAGCAATATATTGAATTTCAAAATCATGATAGGCCTAAATACACGGTTTACAGTGTAAAAGACTTACTTCAAAATCATTACTGAGCCTGAATCATTCCTAATAAATATTTGTTAATTATGAAAAAAAAATACTTAAAAGTGTAGTTATTATTAAAGGGCCCATATCATGCTTTTTATGATCTATGTTATAATGTTGTTTCCTCATCACAAACACACCTGGAGTTGTGTTTTGTTTCATTCACACATGTTTAACACACAAATCCTGCATATTTGAGTTCTTCTCTCAAACAGAAAACACTCTGTTCCACCTTGTGATGTCATGTGGTAATACAGGAAGTGCTCCAATGTGTTTATAAACTTCATACACCTTCACTAGAATCAACTGGATCATTACAGCTGTGGAATTGCTGATCTCTACTGAACTAAAGGTAAAAGGTAACTGTTAACTTGAAAACGACAACTTAACCCTTACATACTAGTCGGGTCAAATTTGACCCGTTTTGACATTCAGCAGTTGTAAAAATACCCTAAGCATCATTTTTTTATCCTGAAATTTGATGACTTTTCCTAAATTTTGCCAAAATACACAAAAATAAAAATATTTTAAAATGTTATACTTTTGTACAGGTGCTACAAATTTTTGGACACTGAGGCTGGTTCGGGTCAGTTTTGACCTGTATCTATTGAGATGGATTTTAGATCTATCAGTGCAGGTCAAATGAAGAAAAATATTGAAATTGTGAAACTGTACAGGCCATGTTTGTGTGTATTTTTATGGGTCAGTGGTGACAGAGTTCAAGAGTTCACTGTTTTGAGATTTCCCCCATGCCCCAGGTTCCCAGAGAGAGAGACACCTTTGAAGGGGCATGGGAGAAACTCAAAGTGAGTGATCATCCTGTATATGGTGCACATAAGGAACAGACGTCATCCAGAGGTCAGATTGTGCACTGAAACAGACACAAGATCTGCACCTGCAAAATAATAACACATTTGAATCAATCTGGGTTGGGAGGGTGATGGTGGGAGGGGAGCGGGTGGGATATAAAGGTGCCTGAGCCGCCATTTTGGTGACTGACATCATGGCAGCAAGAATTACTGTGCAACAGGCCCTTGATCTGATCTTCCAAGATGAGGAGAATGAGAGCAAACCTGCTGCGAATGTGGGAAACACATATGCAAATCCCACACATGCAAAGTTTCCACTGCTCTGAATGCACTGACTAGTTTGAAATAAGCATAATGGTTGCAGTGGATACATTCAATTCAATTCAATTCTCTTTATTGTCACATGTGCATATACATACAAAATATATAGCACAGATGAAATTGCTGTCCTCTCCCACCTCAGTGCAAACATTGCAAACATTTAAATGTGCCAAACCAAACCAAACTAAAATGTGCAAACAACAAAAAACAAAAAAAAGTGCAAACAAAGTAAAATATTCAAGTGACATTCAAGTAAAACGGAATGTAAAGACATAATGGACTAGACAAAACCACAGTAGACAGAACAAAAATTGTGCAGAGATTCAGGTAAACATTCAAATAGGGCGGAATCTCAGACATACTACAGTCCCTGACAAAAGTCTTGTCGCTTATCCATTTTGTAGAAACAAAAGCTTATAACCTGACTTTAAATTAATCGATTGGTTTTAGAAATGTCTCATATGAAAGCTAAAACCCTCCCAAATTATGCTCAATATACTAAAATAAATTTGCTTCACTGAAGAAAGATTGATCATTTAATGAACACAGAAAGGTCAGATTTTGGCAAGACAAAAGTCTTGTCGCCTTGTCATATGATGCACCCAATCCTAGATTACAGCCTCACCTGTGATCAGTTACTGATCAATCAATTAGTGGGTGTGTATAAAAAGAACCCCAGCACACCAGACCTTCACATCAACTGCAACTTGACATCTGACAACATGCCTAAGATCCACCCTGAGACCAAAGCGTTAATTATCAAGAGGCTGAAGACCAGATCCACTGCTGAGGTGGCTGACACCTTCAATGTGTCTCAGCGTCAAGTACAAAGAATAAGAAAAAGATCTGAAAAGACTGGAGATGTTTTTGACAAGCCCAGGTCCGGCAGACCCCGCAAGACAACTGCTCGGGAGGACCATTTGTTGATTCGAAAATCCAAGGCCAGCCCCTTTTCCACTGCAGCAGAGCTCCACCAGGCCTGGTCACCTCAAGTCCCTGTGTCAACCAGAACAGTTTGTAGAATTCTGTCTCGAAATGGCCTCCATGGTCGAATCAGTGCACAGAAACCAGCACTAAACAAAAGGCAATTAAAAAACCGTGTGGCATTTGCCAAGGCCCACAGCCTGCTAAAAGGATGGACACTGGAAAAGTGGCAGAAGGTGGATTTCTCAGATGAATCCTCGGTTGAATTACATCACAGCCACCGCAAATATTGCAGGAGACCTACTGGAGCCCGCATGGATCCAAGATTCACCCAGAAAACAGTTAAGTTTGGTGGCGGAAAAATCATGGTCTGGGGTTACATCCAGTATGGGGGTGTGCGAGACATTTGCAGGGTGGAAGGCAATATCAATAGCCTAAAATATCAAGAAGTATTAGCTACCTCTTACATTCCCAACCATAAAAGGGGTCAAATTTTGCAGCAGGATGGTGCTCCATCGCATTCTTCTATCTCTACATCAAAGTTCCTCAAGGCAAAGAAGATCAAGGTGCTCCAGGACTGGCCAGCCCAGTCACCAGACATGAACATCATTGAGCATGTCTGGGGTAGAATGAAAGAGGAAGCATAGAAGGCAAAACCAAAGAATCTTGATGAACTCTGGGAGGCATGTAAGACTGCTTTCTTTGCTATTCCTGATGACTTCATCAACTAATTGTATGAATCATTGTCGAACCGCATGGATGCAGTCCTTCAAGCTCATGGAAGTCATACAAGATATTAAATATGGATCTCACAGCACCACTACTTAATTCACTGACGTTATGCAACATATTTTTGTATTTGAAGTAAATTATTTGTTCAATTTTCTGTAGGCGACAAGACTTTTGTCTTGCCAAAATCTGACCTTTCTGTGTTCATTAAATGATCAATCTTTCTTCAGTGAAGCAAATTTATTTTAGTATATTGAGCATAATTTGGGAGGGTTTTAGCTTTCATATGAGACATTTCTAAAACCAATCGATTAATTTAAAGTCAGGTTATAAGCTTTTGTTTCTACAAAATGGATAAGCGACAAGACTTTTGTCAGGGACTGTAGACTAGACAGAAACCACAAATAGACAAAACAGAAATTACAGATGAAAGTGAGGTAGTGCTGAAATATATGAGGTAGACAGTTATTGATTGTCCATATGAGTGGAAAGTGAGGTAGTGCTTCATAGTCCAGTGTTTTTTAGTGGGTGATAGGGGGCTGAGGGGAGAAGTGGGGGTAGGGCAGGGAGAGAGTTGAGTCTCCTGACCGCCTGGTGGAAGAAACTGTCCCTGAGCCTGCTGGTTCTGGCCTGGAGGCTCCGCAGTCTTCTCCCTGATGGCAGCGGGCTGAAGAGGCTGTGAGATGGGTGGGTTGGGTCACCTGTAATCCTGGTGGCTTTGCGGGTGAGGCGGGAGTGATAAATGTCCAGTAGAGAAGGGAGAGGGACACCGATGATCCTCTCAGCTGCTCTGATGATGCGCTGCAGAGTCTTTTTGCAGGACACGGTGCAAGAACCGTACCACACCGTGATGCAGCTGGATAGGATACTCTCGATGGTGCCTCTGTAGAATGTCCGAAGGATGGGGGCCGGGGCTCTTGCTCTTTTCAGTTTGCGGAGGAAGTAGAGGCGTTGTTGGGCTCTTTTGGCCAGTGATGCAGAGTTGCTGCTCCAGGAGAGGTCCTCAGAGATGTGCACTCCCAGGAACTTGGTGCTGCTCACTCACTCCACTGCAGCACCGTTGATGGTGAGTGGAGCATGCTGGATGTGCGCTCTCCTGAAGTCCACAACAATCTCCTTCGTCTTCTCCACGTTCAGGTGGAGATTGTTGTCCTTGCACCACGTGGCCAGACTGTTTACTTCACTCCTGCAGCTCGTCTCATCGTTGTTGTGGATGTGACCGAGCACAGTTGTGTCGTCCTCAAACTTGATGAAAAGGTTGGAGCTGGATGTTGGGGTGCAGTCCTGAGTCAGAAGGGTGAAGAGGAGGGGACTCAGCACACATCCCTGGGGGGCCCCTGTGTTAATCACGACTGGTAAATATGGTTATATTATAAATTCCAACAGTTCCAAAATATTCATGTCATTTTCAAATGCAATAAAATATATATAAATCATAATGGCTTTAATGTTTTTATGTATTATGTAAAACACATGATACTGTTTTTTTTTTCTCCAAAAACGAGTGCTGTAAAGCTTAAAAAATATGCTCTTCCTGCTCTCTGAAACATTATATTTATATATTACATATTTTTATTAATGTGGGATAGTCTATTTAGACATTCTAAATAGTTATGTAGTTCAAAATTTGGTATAGACACTTACTATGAGGGAATTCTTGGTCCGGGTTAAATTTGACCCAAATCATACTAGGCTTAAGAAATGAACAGTTTGTAAAAGTTAATGACATCACAAGGTGGAACAGAGCATTATGAACTAATAATAAAGGATTACTCAAACATGTGTGGATGAAACAAAACACAACTCCAGGTCTGTTTATGAGGAGGTAACAACATTCTGGCAAGAGTCAGTGTTTGCCTAATGTAAGACCTTTCAGTGTAACTAATAGTATTGCTATTGTGATCTGCAACTATCAGTCAGGGGGGCCAACAGCAACACGGCTCTTTGTTGTGATGACGTTTACAGTGATTTTAGATGAATATTACGATTTAAAGTGTACAAATTATAACATAATGATCCACGGGTGTCATAGCAGACACAAGCACAATAGGTCTTCTTTAAGACAGAGCTGCAGAAAGTCAAATTAGTAACTTCTTTGACTCTGAAACAACACTAGGTATACTGGCATAAGGCGGTTTCAGTATCTTTCTGTTGCAATATATCACACTTCAAAATGTATTTTTGTGACAGGCTTATGGGTACATGTTATTGTTGAGAATATAAAATAGATTACAGATAAATAACAATAATGCCATTTACTCCATTTGAAATCAGCAGCACTAAAACGGTTTTTCTTTTTTTATTAGGCTAATATGGTGAAGACTACATAAAAAAAGCAGTGTTTTAAAGACTCTACCTCCCTCATGTGGTGATGTTTTGCATTTGGAACATAAGTATGAGAAAATGAGCAGGTAGCTTAAAATTGGATATAATAATTACCGTACTCGTACAATATGTTGCCAGCACATTCATTTTAAACATTTTAAAGTGCCTATGGTTAGATGACTAATTTCACTAAAACACAGTTAAGCTCATTATATTTAAGATTTTATTAAAAAAAAAAAAAAAAAAAAAGAAATGACAACCTTTTTTTCCCCCAATTTGGCCATTTCTAAAATTTTACTTCCTGGTTGGAAATTATGAATCACATTAAGGAATTCCATAACATGTAATACACTGGAGCAAATCTCTTCTAATGTACACAGAAATTATTTAACAAATAAAAATACAAATAAGAAAACACCTTTATTTTGTTGAAACAATGTTTAAAATGTTGGAGAATAAAATTGTTTCTAGAATGTAAATTGTGCTGAATTTTGGATAGAAAATGTGTGATAGAAATGTGATGTCATCAATATGGGACTCTCTAAAACAAACCTCTCTACTCTCTAATTTTGTCAATTAATCTCACCAAATTAAGTCAGAATTGGAGAATTATCAGAACCTGTCCTACGCACTTTAACGCTGTATTTTTAAGATGCAAGTGTTTATAGTAATTATTATTGTTTGCTTTATAACTTAATCCAAAAATAATCTATACCTAAATAACTGTTCTTCCTATATGCACCTTAAATAAATGGCTCTACTGACTGTGTTCATCATTGAGTGCCACAAATACATACAAAACCATACCTGCATGTATGTCTCCAAGGCAACCCACACGCTCCACTCATTCAGCTTCCTTCCATTCTTAGCATAATTCTCAGCACGTTGATTTCGTCTATCCAAACGCATCTGCTCGTGAGCCTGCATGGCGAGACATTACATTAACCAAACAATTTCAGTTTTTTTGCATATATTTGTGTAATCCCTCTGCAAAGAACATTAAAGATTCTACTGTACCTTTTCTCTAGGGATGTTTAACACAGTCTCGTGCACATACACAGACCACAGGTTGCACGTGGCCTCAGTGGTGTGAGATGGAAACTCCCAGCATCCTCTCTGCTGGTTGTGTCCCAGTTCATGTATTGCACCCCACAGGCCGGTAGTCGTCATATGTTTAACACTGACCAACCCTGCAGCGGAGCTCTTGTTTGCCATTACGGGGTAACCTGCGTGCATCCAGCCTGGAAAAGGATTTATGTTTTAAAGTGAACAGCAAAGACCGTGTGGTGAACAGCCTGACCCCTACAAGACCTCATGTTGCATATACAAACAACAGTCCCTGTGGTTTAGAGTAAGGTTCATTTAAAGCTTGTATCTTTTCTGGTGTAAGCTCTGCCACCTGCTTGTCTCAATGGAAATACTTTTGCTTAGCATTATTTATTTGTTCCATAGCATGGCATTGAACTTATTTACCAACATGTGAAGAAAGAATGGATGTTGTTCAAGGAATTTTCTTTGCAATAAAAACACCTCTTTACTGAATAATTGCAAGATAGATGGGGTTAATGCCATACTGTGGACTATTCTGGGCAATTTCATGAGGAAAAAAGCAGTTTTCTGGACCAGAAAAGTTACATAGTGCAAATAAATAACACCTGTAGACCCAAGATATTAGTCAAGAGTTACCCTGCAGGATCAAGCCAGAGTGTGCAGTATTATTACCATGTGAGATCTGCACATCACAGAGAAATCGCTCCTTCCTTTTAAACTTGGGTGGAATAGCAGCCAGGTCCGCCACGGCCCTCATGATCCTGTCCCAGAGAGCAGCCAACTCATCAGGACGCTCCAGGCCCCGCACCACCTCTGAGGGCACAGTCAGGACGATGTTCTCAAACTCCAGCTCTGCCCAGGGAGAGGGCGCCGTACGGAGGAGCTGCCAGTCCGACAGAGACGTCACTCCTGGGGGACAAAAAGAAGGTCCTTAAAGTGCTCTTCATTACAATGTAGTTTACATGATTATTTTTAAGATTTTACTTGCCAAGGTTTTCCTGTTTAAATAATTATAATACTTTATAGTTTTAATAACTGGTTGGACATGGGCAGCTGATATGACACAGTATATATACACATATATACAGTACATAGTATATATACACTACCACTCACTCTATCGTTCAGTGTTTTTTTCTTCTATTATTGTTTCTTACTATTTTCTATATTTCTGATACATATGGAAGACATCAAATATATTAAGCAAGATATATGGAATTATTTACTAAAGAAAAATGTTAAATTAATAAACTAGAAAAGCACTCAGAGAGCGCAGACCTCCGCCAAGCAGCTAACGACATTTTCAAAGTGATCCAGAATCCAGGATTTCTTCTGGATCATCATCAAAATTTAATCATCTGTTGGATTTACCATTAGGAACATTTCCTGAAAATTTCATCAAGATCCGTCCATAACTTTTTGAGTTATCTTGCTAACTAACAAACAAACAAACAAACAAACAAATAAACAAACAAACAGACAAACAGACAAACTCAGGTTAAACATAACCTCCTTGGCGGAGGTAATAAGTATTTTTGACAAAATAAGGGGGGCTAGTTTGAGGATTTGGTTATAAAATATTAAAAAAGATACATAGTATTAGTTATTTAATTCCATACATCTTACTTCATATATTTGATGTCTTCTGTATGTAAATAAAATGCAAAAAGTAGAAAAAGCATTGAGAGAGAGGGTGAGTCCAAACTTTTGACTGGCAGTGTACAATAGTTATTTCCATAACTATAGCAACCATACTGTAAACAAAGGCCAGCACTCGCCTTATGTAAAGTTTAGTCAATAGTTATTAACTGAATTTCATTTTAAAAATATATGGATTCAGCATATTTTTATTTTTATTTTTAATTGTAATTGAAAAATCGTTTTGTGCTCTCTATCTGGGAGCACAAACAGCCTTTGCAAAGTCTCATCAGTGTTGATCATAAGTACATAAGATGTCGTGACAGAGAATGATTTTCAGTATTGACACAGACTATTTGAATATTTCTTGTACAAACAAAGTATTGTTTGATCTGACTGAGTACCACTACTGCACGTGACACGACTGTCAATTTAAACTGTATAATTTAGGTAATGTTTGTGACTGTGAGGATTGGATATGAACACAGAATTATGCATATATAATTTATTTATACAACTTTTTTTAAAGTAATTTATGTAATTTTTCTGGTGGAAGGTTCACCATGGAGATGATATTGCTTTAACTAAAATGTTTCACAGTAGGTCTCAGTACTGTCTCCTACGATGGCAATGAGCCAAGTTACATGTCAGGTCTGTGCAGAGGTGAACCTGCTCACTCTATTTTCAGCTGTAAAAAAACTGCAATTGTATAAATATAAGTTAGACAAACTTGATGACTAACTATAGAACATTCTAGACAAAGCAATAACATTTAACATATCACTAGAAGGTGGCAGAAAAGTTACATACTACACCTTTAAGTTTGCTACAGTTTAGTATTGTTGTTTATGAATCTACAACCTTGTCCAAGTTGTTTTCTTATTCTTATTTTTGATTCTGATTTAGGTTCATTTAAATGGTACAATGTGATACCGGTGTGAACAACTATACTACTATAGGACCACAGAAATATAACCATGATTCCACTCACTCACCTGATTTGTAATATGGAACAGGTACGGCCATTTGAACTACGACCTCCGCTCCTTGCACCTGAGTTTTAGGCGGAGCCACCAGGTAAATGAGCCCGCCCCAAAGGTTGTGCACCTGCATCATTTCTGAAGTGACTGGGAACTTGTCACAGACACACGGAGCCCTCTTCAACTCTGCGGCGTTAACGAGACTGTCCGTTTGGCATCCAATCTGCACCTGCAAATGTGTGACAAATAGTTGTTCATAACTAATGTAACCAGTACGATTACGTGATAACTATATGTTGGTCAGTATACTGTACATTCCAGCCCTTGTCGACGATGCTTGCTGGTATGGAGATGTAGGTTTTCATCCCAGGAGACAGATATAGGCCAGTGCTCACCCACTCCACTCCATCTGATAGAAATGTTACCCAAAACAGATTTGATTCAGTACAGAAAAACAAAAACGTGGCTGTTTACTACAGGTGTTCCAATCAGTGAGAACAGGTAGAGGGCGCTCTTGGAAAAAGGACCAAAACTTTGGACACAACAAAATCCAGGCGCTCCAAAAAAGTAAAAGTTGCTCGAGGAAAAGGCCTTTATTTATATGACCAAAGCCAACATGTTTCGACCATGACAGGTCTTCAAACAAATAAAAGGCTGTTAACTACACTTTTCCTCGTGCGACTTCTACTTTTTTGGAGTGCCTGGATTTGGTTGTGTCCAAAGATTTGATTCAGTATTGTAATGAGTAGGAACAGCAATTTGAATTTTCACTAAAAGTTCATTTGATGCCTTCAAAACGTGCTGACAAACCTCTTATAGCTCATTGCAACCTTTTAGTGTAATATAGTGTTTGTATTATGAGAGTTTACTTCAGCTTGAGTAATACAATTTTCATTTCTATTTAGTAAAATGTCAATTTGTGAGGTGGGTTAGTGGGTTGAGCTTTAGCCCACTGACTGGAGAGTTGGCAGTCAGCGGCCTCCTTATCTTCACGGTTATGTTTTTGCTTTGCCTGGAATGTTCCGCAATATGGCATGAAACTTTATCTCCATGGAAACAGGTTATCAGGCCAAGTGAAGTGCTCGCAGTATGAATGCATGTTCTTCAAAATATTTCTCAGCAATAAAGCCACATGTAATTGAAAATATCCCAGACAGATCAGTTTAATATCACCATGGAGACAAGTAGGGGTAACCCAAAAAGTTACACAATGGACCTATATTACACAAAAGGGACTCTTGTGAGCTTTAAGACATGTTAGAATGTTGTTACCTCCTTAAAAACACACCCAGAGTTGTGTTTTATTTTATTTATACATGTTTGAGTAATCTTTTATTTTTAGTCCGGCTACATCTCCAAAGCTCCAAATGCTCTGCTCCACCTCGTGATGTCATGAAGCGGTAGTTTTCAAGTTAACAGCTCCTTTAACCTTTTGTTCTGTAGAGTTTGACAATTCAAGGGCTGTGATTGTCCAAGTGATCCTAGTAAATGTATATGGAGTTTAAAAACACAGTGGAGCACTTCATAAGGTGGAATGTTTTCTGTTTGAGAGAAGAACTCAGTCTAAATCTGCAGGGTTTGTGTGTTAAACTTGTGTGAATGAAATAAAACACAACTCCAGATGTGTTTGTGATGAGGAAACAACATTAGAGGGAGAAGAAGAAACTGGACAAGGTCATCAAGAAGTCCAGCTCAGTCCTGGGCTGTCCTCTGGACTCGGTGCAGCAGGTGGGGGACAAGAGGGTCCTGGCTAAACTCATGTCTATGCTGGACCATGAGGGTCACCCCCTGCAGGACGCCCTGTCTGCTCTGGAGAGCAGCATCAGTGACAGACTGATTCACCCTCGCTGTGTTAAGGAGAGATTTCGCAGGTCTTTCCTTCCTGCTGCTGTCAGACTGTACAATGAACAATGCTAGTCATGTGTCATTGCCATAGTAATAATAACAATAATAACAATGTGCAATACTATTTAAAGTCACTACCTGCTACTTATTTATTTATTTAACCACCACTGTCCATCACTGCACTGTACACAATATTTTGATTGTAAATACTTATTATTATTTATCTTGTTTTTGATGTGTGCTCTTGTTTTCCTACTTTTTCTGTAACTTGCGTTGTGACATTGAAATTTCCCCACTGTGGGACAAATAAAGGATTATCTTATCTTATCTTATCTTATCTTATCTTATTATAACGTAGATCAGAAAATAGCATAATATAAGTCCTTTACCTGTCTGCATCCATATCATAATAAAATCATAATTGTGTATCCTTGTACCTGCTGTGTCTACGTTTACGTTGATCCTGTAGTTGTAAACGACCGGTAGCAGGGGGTTTTCTCTGATGAGGTACGGCAGGAGTTCTTCTTTGTTTGGGCAGACCTTATACACCTCTGTCCCAACATGCAACAGAAACTTGTCTCTGGGAGTTTTCACAGGGCAGCTCTCACACGCCTACAATAAAAACAATATTAAAACGAGGTGGTGCAGGTTATATATAATGAGAGAAAATGTGGCTAATTATCGTTTGTAGTGCAAATCGCAGAGAGGACACTGTATTCACTGTGAGATAGGTTGTCACTTAGTCACGCTCAGAATTAGCTCAGAAATGTAAGTAGCCACACCTGGTAATCTAAATAAATATGGTGCATAGTCAAACAGAAGCAATATAAAGTGTACAGAGGAGTAGTGTCTTGCCCAGTGACACAACAACTATATGAATTTGTTAGTGGGATTCAAACCTCCAACAACAGCTCTACTTACGCAGCGGAGATCTTATGGGTTGTTAGAATCAGAGACTTTCCTTCGAAAACAATTTTACTTTCATTTTCAGTTGGGAATCTTTAATGGTGAACTTGGAAAACACCACTTTGTGATGTCATGTGTTAATACAGGAAGCGCTCCACTGTGTTTTTAAACTCCATACACCTTCACTAGAATCATTTGGATAATGTCAGTGCCGGAAATGCCAGTCTTTACTCAACAACAGGTAAAAGGAGCTGTTAACTTGAGAACTACCACTACATGAAATCACAAGGTGGAACAGAGCATTTCAAGCTTCCGAGATATATATGATGTTTATGTATATAGTCTGTATGTATATAGTCTAATAATAAACGTTACATGTGTAATTGAAACAAAACACAACTCCAGGTCTGTTTTTGAGGAGGGAACAACATTATAACACGGCTTAAACGCTCACAAGAGTCCATTTTGTGTAATACAGGACCTTTAAACGTACCTGTGGCATTCCAGATTTCGTTATCAACTCCGTGAAGGTGCTGAGGATCTGCTTGTAGTTGTTGTTGCTTGAGTCCAGTCGCAGGTAGGTGGTGCAGTCTTGGCTCAGTTTGTTCAGCCACTCTTCTTCGTGTTTAGCCAGCTCCTCTCCTTTAGTCACATGACCAGCGAATTTATGCAGGACGTGTCTGAAGTGGTACGTGTCTTTAATGGCCTGGCTGGGAACTGGAGGCTTATAGGCCCCGTCTGTAATGTATTTCTCCAGCAGAGTCATGCCCATTTGGTTCAAGATCTTGTTTCCTAAAGGAGTACAATGGAACATATTACAACATATATTACAAAAGCAAGTGCAAAATTAATTAGGAATGTCACAATATATTTTAGTGTGTTCATTATTAATTGATTTGACGATTATTATGGATCAAAATGTGTCTTGCCCCATTACAGTATAGTATAAGTAGCTGTTGAGGTCAAAAGTCTGGCATGTACTCGCTGCATCTAATTAGAAAGAGTTATGAGGAAACAGCTTTATAACATAGATCAGAAAATTGTGTAATATACTGTAGGTCCTTTAAAACTAGTATAGCAATTATGTAATCCTAGTTTAGACCTGGTTTAGATCTGGTTCAGACCTGGTTCAGGCCTGGTTCAGACCTGATTCAGGCCTGGTTCAGACCTGATTCAGACCTGGTTCAGACCTGATTCAGACCTGGTTCAGATCTGGTTCAGACCTGGTTCAGACCTCGTTCAGACCTCGTTCAGACCTCGTTCAGACCTCGTTCAGACCTCGTTCAGACCTCGTTCAGACCTGGATTAGACCTGGATCAGACCTGGTTCAGACCTGATTCAGACCTGATTCAGACCTGGTTCAGACCTGGTTCAGACCTGGTTCAGACCTGGTTCAGACCTCATTCAGACCTGGTTTAGACTTGGTTCAGACCTGGTTCAGACCTGGTTTAGATCTGGTTTAGATCTGGTGGCATTTGGTGTGAAATGTTTATGAACCACTGTTTCAAAAGATCACCAGTTTTGAATAAATACTTTCACAATGAATAAGTAATGCTAATATAATGTGACATAAAAAGCCTGATAAAAAGAAACTATTACTATATCTTTACTTTTCTGGTGGAGGGTCCATCTTAACATCTTCATGTGTGTCATTTATCCCTTGTGCTCAGGTGGATATTTTGGCGTTTCTTGTTAATATATCTAAAGTATGCACATTAGGCTAAACCTTCCTCTAGGTCCCCATCTCCTAAAACATCTGGAGAAGGTCTACTGCTTCAGGTTGATTTAGAAAGTACCATTATTTAATGTTGAAAATCCTATTCTATTGGATTAGGTTTTCAGGTTGATTTAGTAAGATTGATTTAGTAACAATGGAAACAAGTCTATAATTGCAAGTTGTTGTTTTTATTGTGGTGTGGAGAATGTTAACACAGGCCCAGTATGTCTGGTTTGTCTGCAGTCTTGAACTAACCCCATTAATCTCCACGCAAAAACACTCCTCCTTTTATCTCCCTACATGTGTTTTGTTTTTTTCCAGTTCTTTATGCCAGTAACCAGACAAAGCCGTACTGATAGAGAAGAAGTTCCAACACTGTACATACCTGCAAACTCAGTCATATAATTTTTGTCTTTGTGGGTTTGGGCCCAGTGCCATGCGTGTCCTCCCAGCAGCAGGCCTCCTCCCTCAGCCACAAACTCGTGGATCTGCTGTACCTCGTCTTCATTGTAGGCCGTGCACACATACACGCTCAGGTCCTTACGAAACCTGGTCTTCTCACAGTTAAGGCCAAATTTCTTGAAGACGTCGTAGGCCTGGTGCAGCTCGGGCACTACTCCAATGACACCCTGCCTGCCCTCGTCCAGCCAGTGCAGGGCATTGGTGAAGAAGGGGGCAAGAGTCTGTCCAAAAAACAATAAAAATGGAATATGGTTTAATTTAAATAGGAGAATTTTAGCAAGGAATATAGAAATAAAACATGTATTTAATGAGACAAATCAACAAGAATCTATTCCTGGGTTTCAGAGTGATAAGAAATTAGGACGGTTGCCATAACGATGAACAATTTAAGATTTAAGAGTGTGAAGAATTATTATCTTGATAAAAAATAAATAAAAATTAATACTATATAATGTCTAGGGATGCACCGATCCAGCTTTTTCTGTCGATACTTTAGCTTTAAGTATCTGCTAAATCTTTATCTATAGCCGATATCAACCGATATTAGAGCAGAAAGAAGATATTATTTATTTCCTTTAAACACAATTTTAATATTATGAGAAGTTTTTGGATGGACAAAGACTTAAAGGTGCACTGTGTACATTTTCTGCTGGAGGGTACGCCACCTGCTTGTCTCCATGGAGATATTACTTGATTATTCTACAGTATGGAAATACACTTGGTAATCACAACAGAATGCTAAGAATTCATGTTTCTGAGCTATTTTTGAATTTTGCAGTTGAACAAATGCAAGGGAGACATGTTTAATGCCCTACTGTGGATCATTCCAGGCAAAGAAATTACATCTCCATGGAGACAAGCAAGGAGCAGACCCTCTACCTGAGAAGTTACATAGTGCACCTTTAATTCAACAACAAATGTGATTAATTGTACAGCCCTAATTATAATTTTGTACTTCTCTACCTCTCTTTTCATCAGTCCTTCGTGTGTGATCACCACCACTCTCCCCTGTCCGTAGTAGGCGCCAGCCAGAAAAGCTCGTCCGTCTGGGGTGGTCCCGATGGGGAAGGCCAGAGATCCATGGATGAGAATCTCAGATGCCACCACGCCATTCATCAGGTCAAACTCTGAGATGCCCTGGAGCAAGAAGTCCAGGTCGTCCTCAAAATCCCTCCCAATTCTAAAGCATACAAAGCAAAATATATGGAATGTAATATTTATTTTTCTTACATTTCATGAAATATATTTGCTGCCAGCTTAAATTTGAAGAAGACAATGGAGAACAACACCTGAAAGTAGATAGTATAGATTTCAGACTTTGGACTTTATTATTGGAATTTGTTTAATATTCAATATTTATGTTTCTAAATGTGCACAATGCAAGTCTGCCACATGCTTCTCCATTGCAATGTTGCAATATATGACATCAATCTAAGATAAGCCGAGTTACTGTTGAGATCAGTGGAGAGGCAAGCGCTCTCAGCAAGATTGCATGTTTTTTTTTATTTAGTTTAAAAACTAGTTTAGTTACATTTATTTTAATGCCATACTGTGGAACATAACAGGAAAAGCAATAGCCTCTCATGGAGACTTGCAGGTGGCAAACCCTCCACTAGAAAAGTTACACTGTCTGCAAATGTATGTCTACTTATTTAGCTGACTAGGGCCATTTTTGTAGTAAATTTCAATGCATCTTAAGCACATTTAGTCATTGTTCCCCATACACACAGACACACACAGACACACACACACACACACACACAGACACACACACAGACACACACAAAACAATGAAATCCTAAGAACTTACACAACAGACATCCAGGAGGCAGGGATTTTGGGATAGACCGGGATGATCTCTGCGTGTGCATTGTGTTTGGAGAAGTAGACTCCAGCCACTCCGGACACTTTATTCCCCGGAAACTGCAGCAGCGTGTTGTCTCTGGGGTGTTGCGATGCCCATGACCAGCTCTGCCCCCCGATCAGCACCCCTCCTCCACATTTCATAAACTCTATAATCTCTTTGGCTTTCCCCTCTACGTTGTACGCATCAGTTACATACACCCCAACGCCCTGATCACTGCTAAAATCATTCATGACTCTAAACTGGAATCTAGAATGAAGCTTTTCTGCAACGTGTTTGGCATACACATGAACACCAACAGACTGCGATTTCCCCTGGTTCAGCCAGTTTATAGCATTGCAAACCAAAGCCGGTAGCACATCCAAAAAACCTTCGTGCCCTAGAACAACAATGCGACCTGAACCGTACATAGAAGCTGCTAGAAGTACTTGACCGTGACTGTTCATCGCCAACGGAAAAGCATGGTCTCCAGTTAAAACCAGGTCACACGGGACACTGGAACCACGCAGATCCAGCTGTTTTATTCCTCTCATTAAGGAGACATAGGCCTTTTCCAGATCGGACTGTGAGTGTGAGGACGGCATAGTGACAGAATGACAGAGTGTACTACAAGCAGCTAAACTGGAGGGTTACAGAGGTGGGAGCGTCACTGCAGGCTGTGAAAAGACCAGAAATATACCATTTTACAAGAACATTATTAAAAGTGTAAAGACAATACAGCAATAATAGTAGTAGGCCTAGTTGTTGTAGTAGCTGTGGCTCTATTCCGACCCATTGACTACTACTACTAAAGCTTCAACTACTAATACTAGTAGTAGTAGTAGTAGTCGTAGCAGTCGTAGCAGTCGTAGTAGTCGTAGTAGTGTAGTAGTATTAGTAGTTGAAGCTTTAGTAGTAGTTGTTATAACAGAAGTAACAGAAAAAGTAGCAGCAGTAGTAGCAGTAGTAGCAGTATTATACATTTTAGCAATTCCATTTACTTACTTCCACTTGAGTAAAATATGTATTGTATATATTATATGCATATGCATAAATATGCATTAATTTTATTTTGTAGTAAAAATACTTCCCCCACCCACACTGCAAAAGATTAAACCTCGGTTAAAATGAGGTGAATTTAGATTATGAAGCTTTGAGTTGAGATTATAAATTAGATTGTATTGCTTGCATGGTGGTGTATTTAATTGGTTTAAAGGCGATTTCCACTCAAAATGAGAAAATCTATTGGTGTAAAATACGGGGAATATAAAGTATTGAAATAAGCCTGAAACACCACTAAACAACTAAAGAAAACAATACTAAAATTAAGAAGAATATTCTGCTTTTGAGTAATTATAAATAATCTAGAAATATTTTTTGCAATGTAGTTTGGGCACAGGAGCATCTGCAATCACAATGTGGATATAAAAGGGAAAAAGGAGAAATTCAATTTGTCAACTCTAAGCTGCTTCTTCACATCAGAACTGAAGAAGCAGTTTGGATGAGCTGCGAAACGTATTCGACCAAATAAACTTTGTCCAGTTGACAAATTGAATTTCTCCTTTTGCCATGGATCCTACCTGGACGACTGAGGGATTCTACACACATCTATATAAAAGGGAATCATTAATTTGAAGTCATATACGTACCTGGAGTTGCTATAGGGACAACCTCACATGGCAGCAATGATTTTAGACCAGGAACCAGTGCCCTATAATAATAATTAAAAAGGAGGAGTTATTTGTTTAGACACACCCTATCAAGCACCTCTTCATTTTTTTAGTCAGTTAGTATTCTTTGGTTCTACTCCAGTGTGTCCCTGTGGAGACACATTCTTTCATAGAGCGTCTTATGGCACTTACAGCCACCTGAGCTTAATACATCACTGTGTTAAGAATCTGGTGATAGACAATCGTTTAAACTTTTTAGTATTTTTATATTATTGCATTGTGAGTGTATGTAATATTATATTATTATTTATATTATTGCATTGTGAGTGTATGTAATATTATATTATTATTTATACTATTGCATTGTGAGTGTATGTAATATTATATTATTATTCATATTATAGCATTGTGAGTGTATATAATATTATATTATTATTCATATTATAGCATTGTGAGTGTATATAATATTATATTATTATTCATATTATAGCATTGTGAGTGTATATAATATTATATTATTGCATTGTGAGTGTATGTGTGTAAAGACCTGACTGTCTGACCTTCTGTCCTTCCATGTAGGAAGAGCCAACGCCACCTAAACTACAAAGGACAGACAGCATAAGTCTGATGTTGGAATCCTTTAAAGTTCAAAATAACTGTAGTGTCGCCTTATCCCTTTAACTGATATATTAGCGTCAGTGTGCAGCACAGAAGGTTTGCCCAAAGGCTGTAACAGAATGATTCTTGGTTCTATTTAAAATGTACCAGGTCCGAGACAGTAACTAGAACAACTGTTAGAAGATTTGTGACTCAAAGTTATAGGTCAATCTGAGATGTTAGCAAGTAATCTACTGTTGAGAAAAAAGAAAAAAAAATTAAATGTCATTCTAATTATTCTTTTCATTTTGTCATTCATTGTTGGGTCTGGTGTAAAGGAGCCCCAGCTAAGTATTGAGTGCAGCACATGCTCAAACTTTTCATGGTCAGGCTTTGCAGTTGGCCAGCATTTCTAAAATCCTTTCTTTGTCTTGGTCTTAAGTAATATTCTAATGTTCTGAGATACTGAATTTGGGATTTTCATGAGTTGTCAGTTATAATCATCAAAATTAAAAGACATAAACACTTGAAATATATCAGTCTGTGTGGAATGAATGCAAACATGATACAAGTTTCACTTTTGAATGGAATTACTGAAATAAATCAACTTTTTCATTCTAATTCTAATTATATGAACAGCACCTGTATTTTCTTTAGCAGAATATGACAAATGATCTCGCAATTTAGATTTTGTTTATATGGTCTTGTCACATGCATGCATTATTAACAGTTTGCTTCTGTTCTTTTTGAATTGATTTCAAGACTCCATCCAGAAAAACTTATAAGAAAGTCAGACAACAGCCAGAGGACAGTAGCAGTCTTTCTTTGAGAGTTATGAATGTGAAGAAATTGAAGGATGGGTCAAAAAAATACCATCAGAAAAGAAACTACTGTCTTTTTTGTGATAAGTCTTTTGCGAAGATAGCACGCCATCTTGAACAGATGCATTCTGATGAGCAAGAAGTGGCCAGAGCGCTGGCATGTCCAAAAAAAAACAAAGGAAAGAAGGTTGCAGTTAGATTACATACGGAGAAAGGGGAACCGAGCACATAATATAGAGGTAATGAAAGAAGGGAAAGGAGTGGTGGTGCCTTGCAAGCAACCCAGTAGTGCCAGTGAAGACGCCAGAGACTACATGCACTGTGTCAATTGTCAGGGACTTTTCAAAAGAAAGTTTCTCTGGAAGCATATGAAACGGTGTGCATTAGCGCAGAAAAGTCATAATGCTAAGCCAGGAAAAACGCGAGTTCAGTCTCTGTGTGCAAATGCTCAGCCAGTACCTGCCGGTGTGAGCACCAAAGTATGGAAGATGATCAACAACATGTGTCAGGACAACATTGCACAGGCAGTCAAAAATGACAGATGCATAATTGCTCTGGCAGAGCAGATGTTGAACAAGAGGGGCTCATCACAACAATAAGAGAGCTTGGAAGATTAGTGCTGGCTGGACAGAAGGTCACTCCTCTGAACAACATGGAGCAGTATGTCTTGCCATCAAATTTCCATCATGTAGTGAGAGCAGTGAAAGAAGTCACAGGCTTTGATGAGGACACCAATAGCATCAAAAAGTCATCTCTGGCATTAAAACTCGGCCATAGCTTGAAGAAAATTGCAGACCTAGTTGCATGTGAAGCCCTCATATCAGGAGATGAGGCCAAAGCTAAGCTTATCATAAACTTCAAAGAGATCTACAAAACCCGCTGGAATGAACTCTTTTCTGCCACAGCTTACCGAACGCTGCACGAAACAAAATGGAATGCACCACAACTTATTCCGTTTACTGATGACGTAAAAAAAATGCACCTTTATCTTGATGAGAAGAGGAGTATTGCAGCATGCTCTCTGCTGACCAGACCTCAGGAAATTGGCTGAATCTCGCAAAAGTGACCCTGGTTAAAGTCCTGTTGTTCAACCGCCGTCGACAAGGAGAAGTGTCAAAGATGTTGTTATCGAGCTACTTTTCCAGGGTGTCAACGCCTGTTCATGATGACGTAGCTCATGCCCTGTCCGAAGTGGAAAAAATGCTCTGCAATGGGGTTCTGGCTAGGAAATTTATACCGCTAGAGGCGCTGCGAGCGTAGAGACCGGAAGTGTACAGATGCGCCATTGATTTTGTACAGACAATTTCAGTCACGCTTCATTAAATTCAACATATACTAATAATTTCTAATAATATGTCTAATAATAATTCTTTCAAGGTATGATGTAATACGGCTCATTGGCATTTTCGGGATCTTGGAAGTCGTAAAATCTGGTAGTGTCATCCAATATTCTCTTGCAGTTTCATCATCGGCCTCTGTAATACCCATTTGGTCCAGTGCTTCGAGTCTGCAAAGTGTGTACCCGTGTACTAGAAGCAAACAAATATACAGTATTAAATACACACAAAGATAAGCATGCCTTTCAATAAGTTGGCATTTTCAGCTGGACACCAACTTTCCCCTTCTCTTCAACTCCTCCTTTAATAAAACTAACGTCCACGAACCATATTTTGAAGCCATGTTCCCTTTAAGTATTTGTCATTGAAGTAAACGGCAATGGAGGGACACGAAGCTCACTTCCGGTCGCTATGCTCACAGCGCCCCTAGCGGATGTTTTGCCGACAGTACCCCATTGCTTCTCACGTGTGGAAATTAGAGGGAAAAGAGGACGAAAAGTGCCTGTGCTCTTAACACCTGCCATGGTTCAGTCTTTGGATCTTCTGGCAAAGCAGAGATCATGTGGAGTGCTACCAGACAACAATTACATATTCGCCAGGCCTGGGAGTACAACACACTTGAAGGGGTCTGACTGCGTTCGTGTTTTCGCCAGAGAATGTGGAGCCAAGCAACCTCATGCCCTCTCATCTACCAAACTACGGAAACAAGTATCTACCTTGTCAAAGGTGCTCAATCTAAACGACACAGAGCTTGACCAACTAGCTGATTTTTTAGGCCATGATGTTCGCATCCACAGACAATACTATCGCTTGCCAGAGGGAACTTTACAATTGGCAAAAATTAGTAAAATACTGATGGCATGTGAACAAGGAAGGCTGTCTGAGTTCAAAGGAGATTTCCATTGAGCCCAGCGGTAAGGACATTCAGGGTGTGGGGTAAATGTGTATTGGTAAATGTCCATGTATTGCGGTAATTTTGGCAAATTTTTATTTTGACTGTTTTCCAGAAACCGCTCAGACAGACAAGTTGGATGACCTAGAAAAGAGTCTGGAAGAGATGTCCATTGAAGCCAGTGGTAAGGAATTTATATTTGACTATAAATAATGTGACCATTAGTGGACAGGAAGAGGTCTTTATTGAAACAGAATACGAACAGTAGACGAGAATAAAAATGCCAATATTGTCTATATGATTGATTTTACATTTTTGTGTGTAGAGTTGATTAGCCCCCTTCATGAAATTAGACAAAACTCTTGATTTCTCCATGGAAATGACCATTAACAACAAGTCTTTATAATGTATTTGTTTCCAAATTAACAATTTCATTTATTATTAAAAAATAATTTTTAAAAATTCCAATTAGAAGATTAATTAAGTTGATTATGATAATGATATTCTCATGGAGAAATCAAAGAGTTGTCTAATTTCATGAGGAGGGCTCATAATTTTGCAAATGTAGACTGACATGATCCATCTTGTCTTTTCAGGATCCTGCTCCTCTGCAGATTGTATGACCATTCCAGAAGATTCTGGTATGTAGTTATATACAAAATGATTGTTTATTTTGCTTGGATCTTTTCACAAGGTTTCCAGCATTTCATTGTATTTTGAAAAATTTGCTTTTCCTCTAGATTCATCAGATTCAGGGAGACACGCAGATATTTCAGGTAAATGATGTACAGGAAAACATTTCTATAGTATTTGTTTATTGTTTCATATGTTTCATGCACCAACTACATGCATTAATATTTAATTGGAAGTGGGCGATTTCAGGATGAGGAAAATATCCCTAAATTATGTAATTTATTTGAGTGCAATTTACTACAGACTGATTAAATGTATCTTTTATCTTATACTCAAGTTGGAATGCAAGCTTAAGAATTGTTTTGGACAATATTTCAGACTCAAACTCATGTTCAGATGCGTTGCTGCACCCTAATGACTCAGGTATTGTCCTGAAAAACCTTAGTTCCTCAGGGTTTGTCAGTTGGTCTTCCATGGAGGAAAGTGGGTAGCTAAGTTTATGCTGTAAATGAATTGTCTTGTAACATAGAAGAACTCAAGTATGCATACTGCATTGTTTTTCTTGAAAGCATCTTAAATGTTTTATATGAATTGTATACTTTTTATTGTCTACTTATCCTCTAGACTCATCAGTGGGACCACAGACCTGCTCCACCCCAAAACGATCAGCAGTTTTCAGACCTTCATCTGTGTCATCAGACAGCGCAGGTGTGTTGGGGAAGACACAACGGGAGATAAGAACTTCTACATACTGTCCATTCTGAAGGCAAAATATATTCAGTTCAGACCTTTTGGTCATGGACCTTCGTTAGGTTGTTTAATTGGAACAGGAAAACAGATTGAACACAACTTTTTAAAAGTTAGATTGACTTGATGGGACCAATCAAGTCCTACTACTGAGTGACGTCAGTCATTCACAAAGTTTTCTGCTTTTGCCACGCACACACGTTTTCAGGAACAGCGCATGGCCAAAGCAGAAACCTTTGTGAATCACTGACATCACTCGGTAGTAGGACTTGATCGGTCCAGTCAGGTAAACCTAACTTTAACAAGTTGTGTTCAGTTTGTTCCCATTGAAATTCTGTATTTTGAGTATAAGGATATTAATTTTCTTTGTACTATTCTTTTCTCTACTTTTTGTCTCAGTCTCACAAAGTTCAAGCAGTCCAACACAAAAGACATCCACAACAGCACGTTCAGGTATGGAATGTAAGGTGCATATTTATCTTCATGTTTCCTGCTAGATAATACAAACTGCAATAAAATCATGTCTTCATCAATTCAAAAGATGATAACTTCTTTGCCAGGAGTGCTGCCAGGTGTAAAATGTTACGTTCCCCTGGTGCTCTTCGGCTCAGGGATTGCAGACATACATTGTTTTTTCACAGAGGCACTTGAGGATACAAATAAGAGAGTGTGGCATGTTGTGTCTGAATGTTGTGTCTTCCAGGCCGGGCAGCTGGGTCCAAAAGAAAATGGAGTGACCAGGAAGTTGCTGCTGTGGAGTCAAAGTTGGGAAGGTATTGACTGACTTGGCCTGATTCTGACTTTTCTGCTGTAGCACCATGCTTTATTGTCATTGTGATCCATTGCTGACTTGTGGCTACTACTGCTATTTGTCATTGCTGTTTGTTGCATATTACAGGGCAGCTGAAGGGTCTTAAAGTCTTAAAAAGACATGGAATTCAATAGACATTTTTAAGGCCTTAAAAGCATTACATTTCGGGAAAAGGCATAATTTTTTATTGTAGTCCTAAATTATGCATCTCATTTTGACACGTGTGCGATATTAATATAGCAAAGTTGCGCAATAGTTTCTAATTATTTTCTGCATTAATCACACATTTATTGCATGCACAAGCATGTTTTCTCTTTTGACCCAACACAAAACACAACACTGCTGGAGGCGAGGCCAACAGAGAGAGTAAATGCATTTCACGTCTTTAATAATGGACTATGACTACTGCAGCTTTAAAGCGCGGACTTTTCACCTTGGAAAAGTCTCGCTCGTGAAGTGAAGAATGGCTCGCTAGCCGGCTGCAAACTTTTAGATTTAGCCTGATGCTAACTTATATATACTACTTATTAATATAAGTAGTAATCTACATTATACCACATTACAATTTAAATAAAAATTCCAAAAAGGGAAGAACTTCAGAAAAATGCAATGTTTGTTGTGAAAAATCCCTATTTTTGTGGTTGAGAAAAATATTGCAATAATATTGATATGGAAGTTCTTGACATCAATATCGTGTATCGTTCATTTTTCCAATATGCAGCCTTAGTCCTGGCATTAATTTTTACTGAACAGGCATTAAAAAGGTATTACATTTCACTGGACCAACCCTGGAGCTCCCCTGTACTCCCCTCCCCTGTATATACCCTGGTGTTAGATGTTGTCCTCTTACTACATGGATTCCGTCTCACTGCTGCCTCTGGTGTATTTAGACTGTGTGTTGTTTTTATCCTTCCCTGTTTCATGTTGTTGCTGAATGTTGCACTCTGTACCTGCTTTTTGTTATTGTCCTGCCACTGCATGTTTAAATGTTTTTTGCTGCATGGCTGACTACATTTCAGTCTCATTGTGTAATATTTAAGTTAATCCAGTCCTGTTTTCTCTTAAGGCACATCAAACTGGGCACATCCCCTGGAAAAGACGAGTGTGAGGAGTGCATCAGAAGCCATCCTGATGCTCTGAGGAACAGGGACTGGAGGGCAGTTAAGTTCTTTGTGAGAAACAAGATTGTTTCTCTTAACAGAAAAAAATGCTAAAACCTGGTGCTTTGCATTTTCCTTTTTTTGTTTTTGTTTTTCTATTTTTCTTGTTGATCAGTGTGATTAATTTCAATAGTCTCAGTTTGAGACTATTGAAATTCAGTTGAAAATCAGTTTGTCTGTAGTCTCAATTTTTTCAAAAATAGTCAAAATTCTACCATAACATGGAGGGATAAGTGGTTGTTTTGTTTAGTTATGTTAAAACATGTTAAACATCATCAAATCACCCAGAGAGAGTGACTTGTAGTGTCACGCAGCAGTAGTCGTCTAAAACGGAGACATAGTGGCTGAAACTCTGTGTAAATGTTGCACTTAGTTCTAAACCTGTTGCATTTTTCAATTATGTTTCTACATGTGTGTAGAATCCCTCAGTCGTCCGGGTAGAATCCCTGGCAAAAGGAGAAATTCAGTTTGTCATTGGACAAAAGTTAATTTGGTCGAATACGTTTCGCAGTTGACCAGAACTGAAGAAGCAGGTTGGATGAGCTGCAAAACGTATTTGACCAAATTAACTTTTGTCCAGTTGACAAACTGAATTTCTCCTTTTGCTATGTTTCAGAATGTTTTGTAAGTTATGCACAGAAAAAAAGAAAATCAGTGTGATTGCATTGCATTGTATTTATTGCAATAAAAGGGCTTTGCTTTACGCATCTTTACCCTGTTGTTTTGAAACAATAAATCAACTTTAACCCTCTCAATGCAGGCGTTGCAGATTTGCAACAGCTATTCCATATTATATCCTATATACTATATCCATATTTTATGAGCCTTTTTTTACTCAGAAGTACCACTGCAGGACCTCCTGTTACTCCTGTTAAAACTTCATTTGAGCCTGAGAGTACAGTACAGTATATTTATTGGAAATAGTGAAATTCAGAGTTGCATGGTCAGAAAACTGTACCTATGAAGTAAAAAATTAAAGCCTAATGTGTTTGTACAGCACTGTTCACAGACAGAGGTCACAAGGTGTCCATGAAACAAATGTGCTCTACATGGCAGGTATAAGTATATATACCAGAGCAGCAGAGTGGATCTGGCCAAATGTCTAGAGATGGGTCTTTTCTTGGCTCTCACAGCTGTCTACAGTGGTAGGAGGTCTGAGTTGGGTGGGACGGGCATTAAATGTAGTAAATGTGGTGGGACGGGCATTAAATGTAGTAAATGTGGTGGGAGGGGCATTAAATGTGGTAAATAGTATGTCTAATACTCATAACCCACGTTGGTCCTAACTTGGTCTCACACACACCAGTTGGCCCCGCCTTGGGGGGGCGGGCACAAGAGGTCCTAACAAGCTGCCAAAAAAACTGAGCTTTGGTTCCCGTGAGTGTTTCAAGTGCCAGTGTTAAAACTGATTTTTTTCTGAACCTGTAGGTGTCACTGTTTTCACTCTAGCTTTACAGGAAAGCAGCGTCCTCAGAATAGATGGCCCTACCCAGAGTCTTTACAAGGTCACAAATGCAAGAGTGTGTGTGTGTGTGTGTGTGTGTGTGTGTGTGTGTGTGTGTGTGTGTGTGTGTGTGTGTGTGTGTGTGTGTGTGTGCGTGTGCGTGTGCGTGTGCGTGTGCGTGCGCGCGTGCGCGCGTGCGCGCGTGTGTGGTGCTTCTGTCTACACCTGCTCGTCCACTCACTTTTATAGTTTGATTTGATTTTCAAGACTTTAAGAGTCCACATTCTAAAGATGTTTTAGTTCATGGCCGTCAGACTGAGTCATGCAGACTGAGCTGTACATCGACCAAACACTTAATGCACAAAAATGAAAGTGAAAACGACATGAGTTGACTAATGACTAAACCGGCGAAATATATAAACAAACGTGTAATGATATGCAAACAGAAATGACCCTCCCACCTGTACTGATCCACAAGGGAAATGACTTGGACGCAGCAGCTCACACATCACAAGTATCGGTGGAAGTAAAAGTAAAGTAAATACCGGAGCAGATACCAAAGCAAAAAAATATTCAAGTAAAAGTAAAAGTGTCACATGAAAGTAAAAAGTATTAAAAATGTATTTGAAGAGTAAAAAGTTCAAATATTCCGTGCGGATTTTGAGGTCTAATAACGCTTCAAATGTAGTGATTTTGGTACAGATTTGTGCTGAAATTTGTTTGTTTGTTTGTATATTTTATTTTATTTGTATATTTTTGTTTGCTCAAACTATGAATGTGTTAAACCCTAATCATAATAAAAATTACTTTTACTTTTCAGTCCAGTTCAAAATGTAGTGCAGCAGAAAGTACAGATACCTGCTCTCAGACGTAGTGAAGAAGTAAAAGTAAAAAGTATCCACTGTAAAAAGTACAGATACCTAAAATGTTTTACCTAAATACAGTACAATACTACTTTTACTTTGTTACATTCCACCACTGAACATCACAATATAAATGTATATGTACAAGTACAAATGTAAAAATAAAACTATAGAACTAAAAACATGTTAGTTGTGTAGTTGTGTCCAGTCTCAGTGTACAAACATAAGTCAGTTGTGTAGTTGTGTCCAGTCTCAGTGTACAAACATAAGTCAGTTGTGTAGTTGTGTCCAGTGTCAGTGTACAAACATATGTCAGTTGTGTAGTTGTGTCTCAGTGTACACACACACACTATATTGTCAAAAGTTTTCACTCACCCATCCAAATAATCAAAATCAGGTGTTCCAGTCACTTCCATGGCCACAGGTGAATAAAATCAAGCAGCTAGTCATGCAGACTGTTTCTGCAAACATTTGTGAAAGAATGTGTCGCTCTCAGTAGCTCAGTGAATTCCAGTGTGATACTGTGATATGATGCCACCTGTGCAACAAGTCCAGTCTTGAAATTTCCTCACTCCTGAATATTCCACAGTCAACTGTCAGTGGTATTATAACAAAGTGGAAGTGACTGGGAACGACAGCAACTCAGCCGCAAAGTGGTAGGCCACATAAACTGACGGGGCGGGGTCAGCAGATGCTGAGGTGCATAGTGCACAGAGGTCGCCAACTTTCTGCAGACTCAATCGCTACAGACCTCCAAACTTCACGTGGCCTTCAGATTAGCTCAAGAACAGTGTGTAGAGAGCTTCATGGAATGGGTTTCCATGGCTGAGCAGCTGCATCCAAGCCACTTATCACCAAGTGTAATACAAAGCGTCAGATGCAGTGGCGTAAAACACGCCGCCACTGGACTCTAGAGCAGTGGAGACGCGTTCTCTGGAGTGACGAATCGCACTTCTCCATCAGGCAATCTGATGGATGAGTCTGGGTTTGGCGGTTGCCTGGAGAACGGTACTTGTGTGACTGCATTGTGCCAAGTGTAAAGTTTGGTGGAGGGGGGATTATGGTGTGGGGTTGTTTTTCAGGAGCTGGGCTTGGCCCCTTAGTTCCAGTGAAAGGAACTCTGAATGCTTCAGCATTCCAAGAGATTTTGGACAATTCCATGCTCCCAACTCCATCCCTGTGGAAACAGTTTGAAGATGGCCCCCCAGTGCACAAAGCAAGGTCCATAAAGACATGGATGAGAGAGTTTGGTGTGGATGAACTTGACTGGCCTGCACAGAGTCCTGACCTCAACCTGATAGAACACCTTTGGAATGAATTAGAGTGGAGACTGAGAGCCAGGCCTTCTCGTCCAAGGTCAGTGTGTGACCTCACAGATGTGCTTCTGGAAGAGTGGTCAAAAATTCCCATAAACACACTCCTAAACCTTGTAGACCGCCTTCCCAGAAGAGTTAAAGCTGTTATAGCTGCAAAAGGTGGACTGATGTCATATTAAACCCTATGGATTAAGAATGGGATGTCACTATGTTCATACACGAGTCAAGGCAGGTGAGCAAAAACTTTTGGCAATATAATGTATGTCAGTTGTGTAGTTGTGTAGTTGTGTCCAGTCTCAGTGTCGGCGCCACCCACACTCACCTGCTCTTTCATTTCACCTGAACTGCTCCGTGGATTCAGGTGACTTCAGAGTAATATCAACATTCTTGTTTATTTGAAATGAATCCCAGATACAAATACTTTAATTTTGACTTAAACTACACTAAACGATCACCTTCAGTTACAAAATCATATAAGTCAGTCCAACCCGACCTGGGACTAAATTCAGAACTAAACCAGGACTATATCAGGATCACAACACGGTGTGGACATTCAAACCAGGATTAAACCAGGATTAAACCAGGACTAAACCAAGTGTAAATACATGGTAGGCCTGTTAGTGCACTATAAATCAAACAGCCGTACAGTAGAAGCAGGTCTGGTAGTAGTCCTGGTTTAGTCCTGATTTTGATCTGGTTTAGTCCTGATTTAATTTGATGTGGTTTAAACTTAGACTTAGACGAACTTTACTGATCCACAAGCAAAATGATTTAAAACTGAGTCCTGGTTTAGTCCTAGTTTAGACCTGGTTTAGATCTGGTTTAGTCCTGGCTTAGTTCTGATTTAGACCTGGTTTAGACCTGATTTAGTCCTAATTTAGACCTGATTTAGACCTGGTTTAGACCTGGCTTAGTTCTGATTTAGACCTGGTTTAGACCTGATTTAGTCCTAATTTAGACCTGGTTTAGACCTGATTTAGTCCTAATTTAGACCTGATTTAGACCTGGTTTAGACCTGGCTTAGTTCTGATTTAGACCTGGTTTAGACCTGATTTAGTCCTAATTTAGACCTGGTTTAGACCTGGTTTAGACCTGGTTTAGACCTGGTTTAATCCTGGTTTAGACATGGTTTAGACCTAATTTAGTCCTGTTTTAGTCCTGGTTTAGACCTAGTTTAGCCTTGGTTTAATCCTGGTTTAATCCTGGTTTAGACCAGGTTTAATCCTGGTTTAGACCTAGATTAGTCCTGGTTTAGCCCTAGTTTAGTCCTTGTTTAAAACTGGTTTAATCCTGGTTTAGTCCTGGTATAAAACTGGTTTAGTCCTGGTTTAGCCCTGGTTTAGACCTGGTTTAGACCTGGTTTTACTCTTGTTTATTTACATACAGACTCGATGATCCACTGATTGCATAAAAGACAAAACATCACAATTGGAATTTAAGGCACATGACTGACAGGGAACTCCTCAGCCTTTTTGCATAAACAACTTCGGTAAATTTCCCAAATTAAAAAAAATTCCAACCACTACAAAACTTCCCTTCAACTCCGTCAGGTTTACTGTGAAATATTTATTTAAAATACCTTCTCTAGAATCTAAATCATAACGCTGCAAGTCAAATTATGAATTTAAAAACAAGCACTATCGAGGCTATACCACCTCCTAGTGTTTAATTGTGGTACTGAAGGCAGAAGAAAAGCTCCACAGTTCAGAGGTGCCAATTAAAAGTTAAACCTGTAATTAAAACCAAAACTTGAAGCCGTTTTGTTTTAGAATAAAAAATATTGGTTAAGGTATGGTATTTTGAGTAGTGTGACGTAAAATAATGAATGAAATATAAATCTAAAAGCCCGTTTTTGACACAGGCCTATATACACAACAGTGAGGAGGGCTCCATCTGCTGGTTAAAAACAGGAGCTGCAAACATTGAAATAGGTCGGCTGTAACTTAAGCACTGTATTGACCAGAATGAGTTTGAAAAAAGTGAATGGACTTTAAAAACATGGAGGAGCACAAATAATGTAAAATAATATAAAATATCGAAATATCTTATTAGGTAGGTCTACATGTTTAAACTTTGAAGGGCCCATATGACGCTTTTTTTCTGATCTGTTATAATGTTTCCTCATCACAAACAGACCTGGAGTTTTGTTGAGTCTCAAACAGAAAACACTCTGTTCCACTTTATGATGTCATGTAGTAATGTGCTCCAGTGTGTTTTTAAACTCCACGCACCTTCACTAGAATCATTTGGATGATTTCAACTATGGAATTTCCAGTCTCTACTAAACAAAAGTTAAAACGAAGCTGTTCACTTGAAAACTACCAGAGGTGGAAAAAGTACTGAAAAATTGTAATTAAGTAAAAGTATCTTTACTTTGCATAAATCCTACTCAAGTAAAAGTAAAAGTACCCGTCTGAAAATGTACTTGAGTAAAAGTAAAAAATTACTTCATTTCAAATGTACTTTGAGTAAAAGTTACTTAGTTACTTTCAATGAAATAAAAAAAAAAATTACAGTAAAAATGCAGGTTTTTTCATAATGTTGCTGCACATAAATGCACTCTTAAATAGACATAAACTGCGGTAAACTAAATGTGACGCACTACCATTTAATTCCTCCAGGAGCTGAAGATATATGGGATAATGAATCTAGGACAGGGGTCGGCAACCCGCGGCTCCAGAGCCGCATGTGGCTCTTTCATCGTTCTGTCGTGGCTCCCTGTGACTTTGGAAAATAATAATGAGTATTTAATTACATTGTATTTTTATTTTAGTTTGTTCGTTTTTAAATGTAAATCTAAAATTGTAGATAATGGTAATCTTATAACATTTAAATAAAACGTTTTTCATATTTTTGTCGCTCAAAACATGCGTCAAAGCCGCTGATGTGCGTCACCCGCACACACTGGAGCCCGGACTTACCGGCACCTACATCAGCAGGATGATTTTCGGCCCAATGATGATAAATCCAAGTAAAGAAAAGTTTCTGAAGAAAACAGAACGCTTAATGCTCCGTGGGCAGATTCATTTGCTTTCGGGGCTGATGAGACTGGTACACGCGGTACACGCGACAGATAATTTAAGTTTGGATTTTTATTTCCTACGAGGAGGACTCAAATAATAATGTGTTTAATGCAGCTTTGCGCACATTTGTTTACGTTATACAGAAGCGAAACTTAGGGCGCTTTCACACCTATGGTTCGATTGCTTTGGTCCGCACTAGTCAGAAAAATGTTACAATGTAGCAAACAGACGTGGGTACGGTTTGCTTTCACATATGCAGAGTTCTAAACGAACCAAAATAGACCGCGAAGACCATCGTCACCGGAACCGGACTAAAAAACACGCCACTTTCGATCACCATGGAGGAACAGCTTTGCCTTGTGCTCCTGGCGCTGATCATCATACATTATTTTGTACGTGTAGGTACCGTATTTTCCGGACTATTGAGCGCACCTGAATATAAGCCGCATCAACTAAATTTTCAAAGAATTTTATTTTTGTACATATATAGGCCGCACCTGTCTATAAGCCGCAGGTGTCCACGTCTTCAAGAAGTTTTCAAGTTCCGAGCATCTGCTTGTATTGCCTCTAAAGCTTTTGTCGTCTTTTTGCATTGAGTCAGTTCGTCACGCGCGAGAGTCGCTCTGGCGCTCTACTGCGCATGTCTCGAGCAGAAAGAGCCGCTGTCCTGTCTGGGATCATGTCAGTGTCTTGTATCATGTCAGTGTCTTGTATCATGTCAGTGTCTTGTAGGATTTCAACAGATTTCAGGCTCTCCCGGGGGTCGGGGTTAGTTGTATCGATCATGTATGAGTGAATGTCCAGCTACTGAAGTTTGAGACGTTTCGTCTCGTCATTTACGCCTCACCTGCATTTAACACATACGGGTCATTAAGACGTATCCCACTCACTAATGTTCATTTAGCAGCAGAACTTATTTTATCACGCAGCGATAAACTGTTTTAGTGCTGACAACAGCGCTAGCGAGTGTTCTAACTAACCCTAACCCATGTTAACCGCACAGACAGCGGCGCTTTCTGCACTCAAGCTGCGCGCGCATCCGCTGTGTTCATAGACGAATAATCCGTCCATATATGAGCCGCATCGTTGTATAAGCCGCAGGGTTCAAAGTGTGAGAAAAAAGTAGCGGCTTATAGTCCGGAAAATACGGTAATTTTCTGCAATTTCGAATAATTTCGAACATGTTTCGCGGCTGCGACTCCAAAGACAACTTATAAGTTATTCGACTCGCCGACGGCGCATTGCACGCCTCTTCAGGGAGAAGAGACGTGCCCTCGCGACCGAGTAAACATAATGCATTCGGTTCCGTCCAATTTGGTTTGGTTGCTTTCACACCAGATGAACCGTACCAAAGTAGGGCAGATAAAGCGATCCGAGACCACCCCTTTTTATCGGTCTCGGACCGGTTGATTTGGTGCGCACCAAAGTACCGAGATTGCATTCACACTAACGAAAACGAACCGAACTAAGAACTTTTGGTTCGAATGGGCCATTTGGTGCGCACCAAATGCTGTCAGTGTGAAAGCACCAAAACCACATGGCTCATTTGCATAAACTAAAAGCGCTGAAAAAACAGCTGCTCCTTGTCCTTCTGTCGGACTAAAGGGCAGGACTCAGTGGAATATGCGTGTTCTTTCTGTGACTGAGGGATGTTCTGCCTATGGTGAGTCTGTTCTGTGCTTCTATCGCGTTGGAGATGTTCATGTTCAACTTTTCAGAGATTATACGTGTGCAGGTCGTACGTGTGCAGTGCAGTTCTTTATTTCACTCATGCACTTTATTTATGTTGCTACTGTTGTGATGAAAAGACTGAAAGGTGTAAATAATTCTCTTAAGACTCGCGCTTATGAGCTGTAGTGGAGGATGGTGCTTGTTGTCCGTTTTCTGGGAGTTGTAGTTTTGCCTGTAGTTCCCCTGGTTAGCGCTGGTTTAGAGTCAAAAGGGATTCGTAACATTTTTATAATAGTAACGAGTAACGATTCAGCACATGAAAAATGTATCGGAGTAGAAGTATTAAATTAATCAAAAAATGTAGTGAAGTAAAAGTGGAAGTAGGAGAAAAAAATAATACTCCAGTAAAGTAGAGATACTGCATTTTAGTACTTAAGTACAGTACTTAAGTGGTTCTACTTCGTTACTATACATCTCTGCTACATGGCATCACAAGGCGGAACGGAGCGTTTTGAGTCCTAGCTGAGCTGTGATTGGCCGGGGCAGCTGTCACTCAAACGGAGCCCTCTGTCAGTTGCGGTGACCGTTATCTAGTGTGGACTTCACTTTAAGATAAGATAAGAAGATAAGAACATGGGCTCCAACAAAAGCACCGTCCAACATATCCCTAAAGCAGAGAAGCTGATGCAGGAAACTGGATGTGAGTACCAGACCAGGACCAGTCCAGGACTAGACCAGGACTAGACCAGGACTAGACCAGGACTAAACCAGGACCAGACCAGGACTAGACCAGGACCAGACCAGGACCAGACCAGGACCAGACCACTACTAATTTTAGTAATACACCCTTAAGGTCATTATATTTAAGATTTAGCTCAAAATAGTCAAATTCTTTTAAATCTTAGATATTTTTTTTAGGTTTAAATTTTTACTTTGTGTTTAGAAATCATGATTTCTGTAACTGTTACCTAGCAACCATATTATACAGTGGTCTAAAACTCCCCTATGTACACAGAAATTATTATTTAACAAAGGAAAATAGAAGAAAGCGCCTTTGTTTAAATTTTAAAATGATGTTTAAAGTATTAGAAAAATATGTTTCTTGTGTAATTTGTGCTGAACTTTTGGAAAGAATTTTCCCAGTGTGACGTTATCAATATGGAACTCTCCACTTCCTGTAATTTTCAACATATTTTTCAACTTTTCTCCACAATTATCTCAAGAAATTAAGTCAAATTAGAGAATTATCAAAACCTGTCACACGCACTTTAAATGTTGGCGCTAATTTTCAGTATGGTTGCTAGGCATGGTTTCTATGGTTGCTAGGTAACATTTAGGACTATGAAATCCACAAAATACAACAACTTTTAAATATATAAAAAATATATATATATACATCAACAGCCAATATGTATAATTATGGGTTATAAAATAGAGTTGGTTTGGATTTTTTTATGTTAGGAAATAAGAGTTTTTGTTTTTCTTCACCGTTGTACATAGAGTCGCTGTAGTGCGCCCTCAAGTGGCCACTACCGTTTACTACACTTAACGGTTCCGCGGCAAAACGGATTTAAACCAATAATTTATGAATAATGAGGACTGAAATCAATAGTAACAATAGTTTTCTGCCACTTATTTTGTTTTGTTAGTTTAAATATCTTTATTATTGCTTATTTATTATTGGCTGCTAGTTTAGCCAGAGTCACGCATTTGGAGCAGTAAATTAGTGTTACTGAACTTCGTTGTTTATAGAATCAAAATGACTAATTACCCCTACAATATGAAATGTATTATAATTCTTCTTTTTAAAATAGTTTCTTATTTATTTATTTATTTATTTATTTATTTATTTATTTATGTACTAATTCTTTACTTCACCCTGTCAATGGCTTGTATGTTCGAAGTTACTCATTAATAAAAAATAATAATAATAATAATAACGATGCGGCAGCCATTTCGGGATAACATTCGTTGCTGTTGCTCAAGTTCACAGATTTCATGGCTCTATAAAAGACCGACTTCCATGATGGATATATATTCAAATCTTCTTTACGCTTTTGGCTTGTGTATTTCTGTGTGTGGAATCGACCAACCAGGAAGAAAAATGTATGAACTAAACTCACCAAAATGTCCAACTAACCTAAGCAAGAAGCTCCACTCTAGACCAGAAACACGTGACCTCCACTTTTATAAATGAGCAAATACATAAGTACTTTTTAAGATAAAACCAAGCATAACACACTCGAAGAATGACCTGAAACTTTTGCTTCTGCTCATTGGGCCTAACTGAGAGAAAAGAGGCTGTTTTTCTTCTTTTTTTATTTCCTTTGTGAATGAGTTTAATTTATTCCTTTAAATTAGAGCTTTGAAATTGCCCCTTTTATATGTGAATATATATTTTATTCACTGTTGTGTTTTTATGCATTTATTTTATTTTCATGTGAACTCTTTACTTTTATAAGGTGCCGTTTTTGTTTATTTCTGAAAATCTGCAATTTAAAAAAAAAAGGTCTGAAAAGTATTCATCTCAGTGGGAATATTCATGTGTAGAATGAGGTTCATCGTTGGGAGAATAAACATGAAAAAAACGTTTATTTGACCTGAAAGTGAATTATTTTCTAACAAATTGTTCGTCACACACGGCCTATTATACAGACTACAGGGTGAGATTTGATGAAGAACCAGAAGGGGGATATTTTATAAGATTTTAAGTAATATCAGTGGAGTTGCTTTAATTGCTCTGAGGTCTTTGTCCCCACCAGATATTCAAATCATTTAGCAGAGGTGGAGACATCAAAACCAGAAGTGGAAATCCCTCCCTACAAATCGCACCTTGAACATATGTGCCAACAAATTCCAGAATGTAAAAACATTTTATAAACTACACTACACACAATCTTATTTAATCTGAATTTTCCGTTCTAGAGTGGAGCTCCACAGGTCTGCATAAAGTGGAAGTGACGTGTTTCCGTTTGAGACGTATGTACTTCCTCGTTTATAAAAGTGGAGGTCAGGTGTTTTCGGTCTAGAGTGGAGCTCCACATACGTCTGCAGCCAGACCCTCTTGGAGATGTTTTTGTGGTCTTCTGGAGACAATGGAAATAACTGTCAAACGCACATTTTTACACTTTTAACTCAAGTTGATTTTCTATAGTTTTATCTGTGTTCTTAACCTCGTTTTGTTGTGTTTATTTATGTTTTACTCATAGTTTTATTTGTGTATTCTCATATTCTGTTTTTATCTATATCATTAAACACTTGTATGTACCATATAAATACACCTTGACCTTATCATTGACCTTCTATATAATTATGTTAAGTACAATACAAAAGTACAAAAACAATAGCAAAAGGAGAAATTTAATTTGTCAACTGGACAGAGTTTATTTGGTTGAATACGTTTCGCGAAACGTATTCAACCATATAAACTCTGTCGTGTATATGAAACACATTAAAATAAGTCAAATGTTCCGTAAAGTAGCATTATGACTCGTTTTGATTGCTTGTTTTGTCTTCTATAGTCTCAGCTGCTCATATCCAGCGCCTGTACGACAGGTTTAAACATCTGGACCAAGGCCAAAAGGGAGCGCTCAGGTGACCCGCCATTTTGTATTTAGAGTTTGGATTTCACTTATTCAATGTGTGAATGTGGTTTATTTAAACGTTAAGTTAATATGAAGCTAAATGTCAAAATAAGATTACAAATATGTAGATAACTCTATTTTAGACTGATTTACACAGGTAATCAGTTAAAAAAAAATAAAAGTTTGTGAAATTAAGTTGCTCTTTGTCAGGTTCAAACCCACCTAAACATTGTAATATACAAGAAGAAAGACAAGAGATTAATAAGTTTTACTCGCGAGGAGAACGGACAGAGAGTGTCGGTTACAATCTCCAACCCGCTCTGACCACTCAAAGCCGTCTACCCCATTTTATTTAGGATGGTCCCTAGTTACAATGTTTCTAAAGGGAAGGGAAAGCGTCAACACGACATATTTTGCAGACATGTTTGATACAGTTATCAGGCAGCCGCACTCTGCGGCCTGGAAACCTTTCTTGTTTCGAAGGTCACAAAGTACTGCACATAGTATAAAGAGCACAAAGAGGTTATTCACAACACACAAATATCTAACATATGATTATAGCAAATATGGGATATAATATATAAATGATTATAGCAAATATGGGATAAAATATATACACAATTATTCTAACACTCTTTAAAGGTGTATTGTGTAACTTTTCTGGTGGAGGGTCCATCAACTGCATTTCTCCATGGAGATGTCATTGCTTTGTCTGGAAAGTGTGTGAAATCCCTCAGTCGTCCAGGTGGAATCTTTTGCCTTTGTCTGAAATGTTCCCCAGTATGGCATTAAACCTTTCTATCGTCATGGAGACCAAACCAGACCAAGTTACAGGTCAGATCTGTGGAGAGGCGACCCGCTCACAGTCAGAATGTCTGTTTTTCTAGGTATTTTTGAGTTGTAAAACCACCTGTAATTGAATAAATGTAAAGTAGAGCTGTTTAATGTCACACTGTGGAACATTCCAGGCAGAGCAATGACATCTCCATAGAAACAAGCAGGTGACAGGCTCCCAACCAAAAAGTTACAAAGTGCACCCTTAAATTGTTAATTGCTATGGAAACAGTCCTAATTTTCCCCAACTTCTTTACTCCATTTGTTTTATTTTTTATTTTTATGTTTTTTTATTTCATTTCATTTGTCCAGTTTGGAGGATTTTGAAGCAATTCCAGGGCTGGCGGAAAATCCCATCAAACACCGGATCATTGGAGCCTTCTTCTCTCCAGGGTAAATATCCAAAACACAGTTACAGGTCAGATCTGTGGAGTGGTGACCCTGCTTATAGAAAGTGTTGGAGACTAAATCTGTCTTTTCTCAAATGTGATTGCTTTGTCTAGAATGTTCCGCAGTATAGCTTAAACCTATCTAGTGGGACAAGCAGGTTACAGCACTACCCCACATTACAGGTCAGATCTGTGGAGAGGCGCCCCTATTCACAGAAGGAATTATTGTATTTTTGAGCAACAGAAACACCTGTAATAAATAAATGCAAGATGGATATGTTTAATGTCATACCATGGAACATTCCAGGCAAAGCAATAACATCTCCATGGAGACAAGCAAGTGATGAACGCTCCACTAGAAATGTTACGCAGTGCACCTTTAATATTTGCTTATATGCCTGTCTTATGAAAAAAGCTAAACATATGTCAGTTATCGTGAAAATTCCTGGCAAAGCAATACATTTTGCCTTGAAAAACAAGAATTATTCCGGAGAGCTGACTCGCCTCTCCACAGATCTGACCTGTAACTTGACCTTGTGGTGTCACCTGCTTGTCTCAGTGTAGATAAATTTAAAGTGCCTACGCCAGATCAGACGGCTCATTTTACCAAAACACAGTTACAATCATCATATCATAAGATTTAAGATGAAATTGCACAATTTTTTTTCACATTAGGGAATTTCATTACCGTTACCTAGCAACCATGATGTACTCTGGGCCAAAACTCCTCTAATTATCTCACCAGATTAAGTCAAAATGAGATAATCCTAAAAATTTGCCATACGTACTATATACACACTTTAATCCCACCTGATTGTCTCCATGGAGATGTAAACCAATGAAGACAACTACTCCTGTATTCTATTACTACATCCTCCTCCATCCTCCATCAGAAAAGTGACGTACTGTAGCTTTAACACTGTACTTACGTGTTGTCCGTTTGCAGAAAAAACTCGGCGGACTTTCCGTCATTTGTCCGGGTCATGGCTCATTTTCAGTTGAGTGACCAAAACAGGGCCTCCTCCTCCTCCTCCTCGTACAATAGCCTCGACCAGAAACTACGCTGTGAGTGTGGAGGAACCATTATATCACTCTTAAACTACTACTATCCCACTTGTACACTACTACTACTACTGCTACTTCTGCTACTACTACTACTACTACTACTACTACTACTACTACTACTACTACTACTGCTACTACTACTGCTACTGATACTATTACTACTACTAATAATAATGCATTTGATTTAAATCACTTTTTGGACACTAAAGACTCTGAACATGACGTTATTAATTTGCTCCACCCTCAATGATCACCACACACACACACACACACACACACACACACACACACACACACACACACACACACACACACATACACACACAAACTGGTGTATGGTCCTAAGATGGACCACAGTGACCACAGTACATACACTCCTGGACCAGCCTGTGGTCCTAAGATGGACCATAGTCCGCCCCTCCCACACTTTTCGCGACATATTGAACTTCAGTGTGAAGATGATGCACATGTGGGAGGACTGCCCAAACCTGGACAAAGGTAAGAACGTTTTTGACCAAAGCTTTTCTGTAGAACTCTCTACAGCTCTTTTACTGTCATGTGTCGTTGTATGAAGCATTATTTCATACATAACTTACGTGTAGAACTTAAACATTTCTGTGGCTAGTCAGTGTTACTTAAAGCTCGTTGGCTAATATTTGTGTCAGACAAAGCCTCGCTGGTTTTTCTCACACGTGTGGATTTGATGTGATGTGACTGTTTATATTTTTGATCTGATGTTTCACACTTTTCAAACACATTATTAGATGTTCGTTGTTGAAATGGTGGACAGTTTCACTTCGTGCAAAGCAACTAGCATTATGCTAACAGCTGCACACTTTTTACTGTTTTTACTCTATTAAAACATGTTTCCTCGGTAATTTCGCGTATTTTAAATCTCCGTATTATTCTCAAAATATATGACTTTTAGTTTGAACGATGAACAAATTGACATTAGTGAAAACCTGTGGCAGACGCGCCGCTTCATTTAGTAACGCGGCAACACTGGAGACAAATACAACGCCCACGTGAAACAGAGATTTTAATGTTTAACACGGGGACTCAGAGCAGTACAGGACGTGTGGAGCAGGACGCGTGGAGCAGGACGTGTGGAGCAGGACGCGTGGAGCGGGTCACGCGTGGACAGATGCTGACTATGCTAATTCTCGTGCGTAATGGACACATACGCTTTGGATCCTGTTTGGACATTATTTTACAGAAGAGGAGACACGCGGGCAGGACTGACACGTGAGTTAAACAAAGTCAGTAGTGCTCAGAAATCATGTTTTCACCCGTATTCCCACGCGTCCTGCGTGCGCTCCGGCAGCGTGCGCTCCCGCAGCCTTAAACTCTTTCTGTATCTCCCTCCGTTATAAACACCGCCTTTTGAACCCTGCAGGCCCATCCTTGAAATCCTTAAAAATGTTACAGAAAATGTGTAGTTTCTTTGGTTCCTAGTTGAGAAAGTGTCTGGCTTTTACGCATCTGGAGACAAAATGCAGATATTTAATGGTGGAATGGTTTTAAAGGTGCAAAGCGGTGAACAGCCCTGTCATGTCTGTTTCCATCACACTCTCACGCCTTTAGACTTCAGGTGTTGTCTACTGTAAAACCTCAGAGCAGAGTTTGTTCAGGGCTGTGCGTAACTGTCCATTTGGCCTTTCCGCGCGCACACGTGAAGCCTGTGGCCCATGACAGTAGACTGTCAGACGCTCTCAAAGCAGATTTATCTAGAATATTTCACAATCACACCTCCACTGTTCTTTGTCGTCATAATTTCACGTATCATCTTGATACAGCAGTGGTCAGGAGGCAGGTGCACGAGCTGAGGACAGAGAGTTTCATGTTTGTCCATTTGTAACTGTTTATTTGTGCGCATGCTAAGTACCATATCATTATTTATAATTTTGGCAGGCCCACAGTGGCTGATGTTTACTACTACTTTGTTTACTACGATCCCACCAGAAAGTTAGAAATACAACAGGTGAGAGGTTTCTGTTGTCTCTCTCAAATAACTTTGAAAAAGTGCAGACCTGTTATCTGTGAGTTTCTCTCTCTTTTTTGTTGTAAATAAACACTTCAGCAGGACCATGAGGCACAATTATCACAGGATCCTGTCTTGTCTTGTTTTAATAAATTTTCTTGAGCAGCAAATTAAAACTTTTTGTCAGTTTTTGCCAAAATACAAATCATGTCACCATGGTAACCATAGAACAACAGCTCAAATAATGTCACCATGGTAACCATAGAACAACAGCTCAGGAGCACTGTGGCGTATCCGTGGTAACGGCATTAGATTGCCCCTCAGACTTGTGTCACTGTAAACTATTACAGCTTATTACCTTTTGATGCGTGATTTTTATGGCTTTACCTTTTGCATGTAAACTTGTATCATTCTTTTAAAAAACAGAATGCTTAAGACTTGGTTTTGTGCTTAAGACTTGTAAAACAGATTTATAAGCTCTGTTATAGCTGAACTCATACTCTTTGTTGTTTGCAGTTATAGACTTCATGGAAGAAGTCATAGTGCCAGAAAATGAGGACTCTCAGCAGGTACATTCTACCCTCTTTTAAATTGTACTTTATATAAATCTCTTAATAAGCTTTAGACACTTGTTGAGTTCACTGTGTATCTTGTTTTGTCACTTCACTGTTTCTAATGGAAGCTGCTTTTGGTGTTGGTTTTTCTGTTACAGACACCTTCAGATGAACAGGTGTCACCTGACAGCACTATGATTCCAGCGGACTCTTCGGGGATGGTATGTATCTTACCCTAATTGCATGAATACTGTTTTTAATCATGTTATCAAACTGGTTTGTGTGGATACATGATTTTAATGGACTGTAAATGATGGAATTTAGGCTCACATTTATTATTATAATGATTTTATAACAACAAATGCAGGATGACAGTAGTGCTGAGATAAACTGATGGATTTCTATGATTTCAGGTGAGCCACAGTGATGACAAACCAACTGAAGAACCTGAAGAGGTGGGTGTCCTGACTGATTGTTTGACATACTTTGCTTGAAAGCATACCTGTAAGTATTTTTGGTTCCTTTTTGAAAAAACTGGGACATTCTCCACATTACTGCTTATATAAATGTATTCTTACATTGGCTGTAAACAGGGCATTAGATTGCCTTTGTCCATGCTGTATCATACAGTGACATACCCTGGTGTGCCATCATGACCGGCGATTAGACCCAAAATTCTTTGCGTTGAATATTTTGATGTCTAATATTTGAAAATCTCAAAACCAGGTTACACCCAGATGCCTGTAAACAAACCGGTCTAGCAACTTCACCCATTATTTTATAATTGTACTTGGTTTAGTGGAATAGTACCTGATATTAAGTGGCAATGTGTGGAAAAAAGGTTAGAAGAAAAATACAAAAATACAGGAAGTAGCCATCCACCTTCTTCTGCTTATCCAGGGCCGGATCACGAGGGGAGCGGTCTAAGCAGGGACTCCAGCTCCTCCGGGGGACCCCAGGGTGTTCCCAGGCCAGCTTAGAGACATATTCCCTCCAGGGAGGCGTCCCAGAGGAGTCCTGAAGAGATGCCCGAGCCTCAGCTGCTCCTCTACTCTGAGCTTCTCACGTGTGACTGAGCTCCTCACCCTATCTCTAAAGGAGCTGCCGGCCACCCTGCACCATCCACCATCTTATCCTTCAGTCAGTACTCAAAGCTCATGACCATAGGTGAGGACAGGAACGTATACAGGAAGTTCAAATGTAATACCTCTAGAGAAAGAGAGAGATACTTCACTGATCCCGAGGGAAATTCAAGTTTGGCTGCATCAAACTCTCTTTATGTCACCAACACGGAAGACTCCATCCAAAATGCAGAGACTATTTAAGCAAAAACATTTTTTTCTGACAGTTTAAACTTTCATTTAACAAAATAAATGTAATCTATTTTGTAATGACAAGTTTTGGCCTTTGTTAACATTATGGTTGCCGATAGGTTACAGTTATGGAATTACCTCTGCAATTACCTCTAAAAATAGGCAAAATGTTATGTTTTACTAGTGCTATTACTATAACCGGTCTATAATTGTTACTGTTACTGTCTCGGTGAAAGTGGTTGTTTAAAATGTGTTGCTTTACCTAAAACACTGCTTCTGTTAAAATGATTTATTTTAGTCATTTTAATAACTAATGAGCATGTGATAAAGGCACTTGGGAATTGAATAAAATAGTACATTACTTGATGATTGTAGTTATAGGGTTAACGTAAGCATGAACAAAGACTCCATAATATTCATAGTAAACAATTACTATATTTAGTCATTTTAGCATATGACTCGGCTTATTAGCTACTAATTATTACCTTAAATCAACTCCCAACCCCTTAATTAAAGGTCCTACATTACGCATAAGTGACTCTTATGAGCTTTAAGCCATGTTACAATGTTGTTACCCAATTAAAAACACACCCAGAGTTGTGTTTTGTTGCATTCACACGTTTGAGTAACCCTTTATTATTAGTCTGTCTACATCTCAAAAGCTCAAAATGCTCTGTCCCACTTTGTGATGTCATGTAGTGGTACATGACATCACCTTTTACCTTTAGTTCAGCTGAGATTGGCAATTACAGAGCCGAAATTATTCACATGATTTCAGTGAAGGGTCTAGTGGCTCTTGTGGTCTCATCCTGACGAGAAGCAGTATAAGGCTTGAGGGAATGAGGACCTGGTTGCTCTGGAGGGGCATAGAACGCTGTTGTAAGCATCCTTTTGCTCCTCTGACAACAAACAGCTGAAAACCAAACTAAAGACTAAATTGATATAACATGAACCAATAAAAATATAGGCCCAAATACTCATTAAATATAACTATATATATAAATATAAATGAAGGTTGTACGCTAGAAAACAACAACATTATCGGTACATATCAAACAAGATCAAGCATACATTTAATTTGATTATCTCATAATTGAAATACTTTAAAACAAACACAAACCATTGCCCAAATAAAGTAAAGGTACAGTGTAATGGTGAAAGAAGTGATTCCAGGTCGAAAGTTGAAAGAAGCCCTTTATCTAATATCAGAATAGTGAAGCTCCACACAGCAGGTGCATGCATGTCTTACAAAGGAGCTTCCCTGTATATCTAAACTGGGGAAGGTGGACTTAAACTAATTTAGCATACCGTACATACAAGGTCGTAAATGGATATACCTTTTAACTGTTAACAGACGTGCAAAATATGTCACAGAAAGATTGCTTGTATTTGCATTTTAAAACAAGTACATTTATTATTTTACTCTAGAAACAAGTTCATCTGAGTGTTTGTAATACACAGTAACTAACACAAGTTTAAATAGCAAAGACACTAAATTCTAACCAAAATTCATGTGTGCATAGATTTTATTTTTAAATGGCCTCTGGATAGGGGCCAAAATGTATTGATCTACGCCACTTCAGTAAAATCACCGGTGCCCTCGTCCGATGAGAGACATGAGAGCTGAGACGAGACCTTTTTTTCTTCTCCTGATTCTCGTCTTTCTTATTCTTTATTCTTCTGTGACTTCTCCTTTTTTTTCTTACCCTGCGCTTTTTTCTCGTTCTGCATTTGCGTATTGTTCTCAAGCCTCATTTGTTTCTCTGTAAAAATAAAAACAGACAATGATGAATACTGTAAATTCAAAGTGAACTGTTTTGATAGAAAATCGTCTTACCCAGTCTGCGTCTTTTACGCTTGGAGATGCTGAGAAGATAAATCTGGAATGGATAAACAGAAGAACATGTGATATCAGCACATACTCTTGTTCGGTTTAGTATATTCAGTATATAGTATTAGTATAACTGCATCTACTGCACGTACCTCACGGTCCATCGGTGGAGACGAGGGACACAGTTCAGGATCTATCTGACGAGCAACGGATCTTGCTGTTCGGGCCTGTTTCTCATACTTGAATCTATCGGCTGCGTACATTTCCCCCCACTGTAGAGAAATAAAACACATTAGTATTCGACATATTCCTCCAGAATCTTCAGAACATGGTCAGTAGTAACTTGGATGAGTGGAGGTGAAATCTTACATGTTCTTGCAGCGCTTCACCAATAACTTTTGAATCTGTGGTTCCCAGCTGTTTCCGAAATTTGAACCAGTTCTGGTCCCTGAACCTGGTGAAACCAGTGGGTATCTCCAAGGTCTCCGGGTTGATGGTTCGCTTTGGTTTTTTCGGGGGTTGGGACGCCTTTGGAACTTGCCTAAATCAGGTAAGTGCACAGTTAGATACGATAACTCCATAACTAAAGAGAACAATCATGATTATTAATCAATTACACAAAATATGTGAAGGTCTGCGTACCTCGGTGTTGCGTCCATGACGCAGTCAGTGATGGGGCGAGGTGGAGGAGGAACAACATCATAAATAATTTCTCCATCTCTGTAGAGGAAAACCATAAATCAACCAATTAGTGGAACAACTCATCTTTGATTAAAAAATGCTGAACATGTTTGAAGTAGCAGTACTTACTCAATGTCACAGGGTCGCAGCATGTCCTCAGAGATCAAATGCTGAGACGTCAACTAGACAAAACAAAATATCTCATGAGAAAAGTAAGCAAACCAACCAACCAACCAGGAATCCATCAAATACAGTGCCATGTTTCCATACCTCTTTTACACGACCACAGGGGTAGTGCCAGTCACTCTCATGGTACACTGCCTGACCATCGCAGTGTGTACAGTACCCCCTGTGGACCGGGCCTGTGGGCACTTCTGGAACTTGCCTGAAGGAAATCAATAATTAGAAGCCACACAACCAGATTGAGTCAGAAGAAAGGTTTTTAGCAGTTTGTGAAAGTTTGCCTACCTTGATGTTAACTCTGTGGCATAGTCAGTGTAAGGCCTGACTATACTAGTGGAAAGGGGTATCGGAGGAGGTGGCATTACCTCAAGCAATGTTTCCCCATTTCTATAGAGGAAAAATAAATAAAAAATGAATAAATGCGATAACTCATCATTTTGATTTCAACAACTTGACAATGCCAGATTTGTAGTGGCAGTACTTACATAGTCGCATACTGACGCAGCATGTCCTCACTGATCACGTGGTGTGACGTCAACTAAACAAACAAAAGCATCTCATCAGAAAAGTTTCCAAAAGCCATCTACATAAAATCATCTTTGATATAATGCCCATGTTTCCATACCTCTTTAACACGACCACAGGGGTAGTGCCAGTCATCCTCGTGGTAGACTGCCTGACCATTACAGTGTGCACAGCGCCACCACTGCTGGCTCATCATTGGCTGTTGGGGCATCATTGGATGATGGTAGTGATGCCCGTTTGTCACGTTGTTGGAGGTGGGCAGGTAGTGCCCAGGCTGAGGACTTTGTGGTTGGCTGTAGTGTCCACTGGGCATAACCACTTGTTGCAGTGGATCCTGCCTTTGTTCACAGCCCTGGTGGTCAGAGGCACTTGCTTGTCCCTGCTCCTGCTGTTTTAGAGGCAGCCGTGTGGGTGAACCAACCTGAGACTCAGAGCTGTTCAGATGCCTTTTACAGCTGGACCCCGTAGACTTTGGACTGTAGTCGTGGGTGTCCTTCTGGTCATCCACTGGTGAGGGGGTGCTGTACACTACAGCATGTGAAGGACCAGGTTCAGGCCTTCTCTTGGGAGCAGGAGGAGACAGTGAAGAGGCTGTCGGAGACTGCTGAGGTTCAGAGCTGCTCAGATGTCTTTTGCGGCTGGACCTGTAGTCCCGTGTCACCCTCTGTGCAACCGCTGACGTGGGGGTGCTGCACTGTACAACGGTGAAAGAACCTAAAAACTGGACCAAGTCTTCAGGCGTTTGGTTGTCCATGTTGTTTGGAGCTAAGTCTGTGTAGAGACGTGGAGAGGTTGTGAAAAGGTGTCTTCTGGTTCGCGGTTTGCTGAGAAATGGTAGAAGCTCCGGAATGGACTTAACTAAGAAGCTTTGAAACCATTCTGCATACATTATGTCACCATGGTGACACCATGGTAACGACTACGCGGTCTCTTATTGGTGGATTTCACATTTTAGAATGTGTATGTATACATCCTGCCAAGAAATACTGAAAAGGTAAATTCCCAAATGTTAAATCTTTGAATTTCTAGTATTGACTAGACTCAAGAACTCGGCTAGCAATGCGAGAAATCCAAAGAAGTACATTTAACCTACTCATTCATTGAAACGAATAGGATAAACTATTTCATGAATAAATATTGTGTTTGTAGTAGGAAATGATGTTATGTAAGAGGTTCTCTTATTGTCTTCGACCGATAAAATGGTATAATGTAGCTGTAATAATTATTTCTTTTTTTGTTTTGTGATTTATTGGGCTTGAAGCACCACAGGCAAGTGAAAGAATGTGACTGTCTTCCCCACTCTTCACCCAAATTTTTACTCTGTATTGTCATATCAGACAAAATCTCAAGTTGTTGCAGCACTGACAATTTCAAAATGTGCACCGCTCAAGTGCATCCAACATTCCGCAGTATTTTTTTGTATTTAAAATACCTTTAAAAACATGTATTCTTTCTGTGAGTGGGGTCACCTCTTCACAGATCTCACCTGTAAATTTCCCTGGTGGTCTCTCCTGCTTGTTTCTAGGGAGCTTGAAAAGTTTAATGGCATACTTTGGGATATTGGAGGTAAAGCAATAACATCTCCATGACAACAAGTAAATGGCGGGCCCTCTACCAGAAAAGTTACACACAGTGCACCTTTAAAGCTAGCTGGTATGATGAGAGAAGAGCCTAAGAAGACAAGATATAATATGAGTGGTAGTGGATCACAGAATGTTATAATGTCATCTGAAACCCAGCAATGTTGTATCTTAACCTAAAGAGTTGGTCTAGGGTTGTCAAAAAATGTATACCCAGCTACTAATCAATTCTAAAGCTTGCATCAAAACGAAATACTTTTCCAAATAAGTATAGGCTTCTCATAGTATTTATACAAAAAAGTATACTTAAAGTATACAACATGTTTCGACCATGACTGGTCTTATTTAAAAAATTATGCTCCTTTTAGTGCGGCCAATATAGAAAAAACCTTCTGGACAAGGACAACAATGACGATGTACAACATGACTAGTATTACAATTAATGAAATGATTTTGTGTGAATGATCTATTATTGCGTACATCCATGAACGTATTTGGTACGTATTTTTGGGACCTGTGTGAGTAGAGCTTGGGGCTGGTACACTGATGTTGTTACAGTTGGTGTAGGTTGTTGCACTGGAAAGGCTGGGCCAACTGATGTGGCCTGTTACTGGACTGGCATAGATGCTGTTGTGCCACCATACTCACAGTGGCAGGCACAAGTTGGATCACTTCATCGGCAGGCTGGTAGAAGGCTGTCAACGAGACGTGTGGCATAATTGCACTTGTTACTGTGGGCAGTAGCTGCCTTGGGTGTGCTCCAAACTCTGGGTTTGAAGTCAACATTGCTGTATGGGTGTGGGTGCCACATTGACTCTGGCTGTGGCCCAATGGCGTCAAAGCTTGGTATGGTTGTGCAGAACAAAAAGGAATGAAAGGCGATGTAACTGGCAGCATAGTAGGCCGCTGCTGATATATTGGACTGTTAACTGGCTGAACCGTATAGGCTGCAAGGTATGACTGTTCTTGGATGCTGTATCCACTTGGGCCAGGTGATGAGAAGCCTCCACACACAACTGGAAAGCTGGGTTGGATGCTTACTTGGGGTGCTGCGTTCCACTGGCTGACCTTATCGACTGCAGCTGGTGATGATAGAAAGCAAGAGAACCCGAGTGCTGTAGGTAGCTGGTCATTATTTGTTACAGACTTGGTCTGGATGTTGAGTGACTGCAGCTACTGAACGCTGGCTCTTGTGGTCTCATCCTGACGAGAAGCAGTATAAGGCTTGAGGGAATGAGGACCTGGTTGCTCTGGAGGGGCATAGAACGCTGTTGTAAGCATCCTTTTGCTCCTCTGACAACAAACAGCTGAAAACCAAACTAAAGACTAAATTGATATAACATGAACCAATAAAAATATAGGCCCAAATACTCATTAAATATAACTATATATATAAATATAAATGAAGGTTGTACGCTAGAAAACAACAACATTATCGGTACATATCAAACAAGATCAAGCATACATTTAATTTGATTATCTCATAATTGAAATACTTTAAAACAAACACAAACCATTGCCCAAATAAAGTAAAGGTACAGTGTAATGGTGAAAGAAGTGATTCCAGGTCGAAAGTTGAAAGAAGCCCTTTATCTAATATCAGAATAGTGAAGCTCCACACAGCAGGTGCATGCATGTCTTACAAAGGAGCTTCCCTGTATATCTAAACTGGGGAAGGTGGACTTAAACTAATTTAGCATACCGTACATACAAGGTCGTAAATGGATATACCTTTTAACTGTTAACAGACGTGCAAAATATGTCACAGAAAGATTGCTTGTATTTGCATTTTAAAACAAGTACATTTATTATTTTACTCTAGAAACAAGTTCATCTGAGTGTTTGTAATACACAGTAACTAATACAAGTTTAAATAGCAAAGACACTAAATTCTAACCAAAATTCATGTGTGCATAGATTTTATTTTTAAATGGCCTCTGGATAGGGACCAAAATGTATTGATCTACGCCACTTCAGTAAAATCACCGGTGCCCTCGTCCGATGAGAGACATGAGAGCTGAGACGAGACTTTTTTTTCTTCTCCTGATTCTCGTCTTTCTTATTCTTTATTCTTCTGTGACTTCTCCTTTTTTTTCTTACCCTGCGCTTTTTTCTCGTTCTGCATTTGCGTATTGTTCTCAAGCCTCATTTGTTTCTCTGTAAAAATAAAAACAGACAATGATGAATACTGTAAATTCAAAGTGAATTGTTTTGATAGAAAATCGTCTTACCCAGTCTGCGTCTTTTACGCTTGGAGATGCTGAGAAGATAAATCTGGAATGGATAAACAGAAGAACATGTGATATCAGCACATACTCTTGTTCGGTTTAGTATATTCAGTATATAGTATTAGTATAACTGCATCTACTGCACGTACCTCACGGTCCATCGGTGGAGACGAGGGACACAGTTCAGGATCTATCTGACGAGCAACGGATCTTGCTGTTCGGGCCTGTTTCTCATACTTGAATCTATCGGCTGCGTACATTTCCCCCCACTGTAGAGAAATAAAACACATTAGTATTCGACATATTCCTCCAGAATCTTCAGAACATGGTCAGTAGTAACTTGGATGAGTGGAGGTGAAATCTTACATGTTCTTGCAGCGCTTCACCAATAACTTTTGAATCTGTGGTTCCCAGCTGTTTCCGAAATTTGAACCAGTTCTGGTCCCTGAACCTGGTGAAACCAGTGGGTATCTCCAAGGTCTCCGGGTTGATGGTTCGCTTTGGTTTTTTCGGGGGTTGGGACGCCTTTGGAACTTGCCTAAATCAGGTAAGTGCACAGTTAGATACGATAACTCCATAACTAAAGAGAACAATCATGATTATTAATCAATTACACAAAATATGTGAAGGTCTGCGTACCTCGGTGTTGCGTCCATGACGCAGTCAGTGATGGGGCGAGGTGGAGGAGGAACAACATCATAAATAATTTCTCCATCTCTGTAGAGGAAAACCATAAATCAACCAATTAGTGGAACAACTCATCTTTGATTAAAAAATGCTGAACATGTTTGAAGTAGCAGTACTTACTCAATGTCACAGGGTCGCAGCATGTCCTCAGAGATCAAATGCTGAGACGTCAACTAGACAAAACAAAATATCTCATGAGAAAAGTAAGCAAACCAACCAACCAACCAGGAATCCATCAAATACAGTGCCATGTTTCCATACCTCTTTTACACGACCACAGGGGTAGTGCCAGTCACTCTCATGGTACACTGCCTGACCATCGCAGTGTGTACAGTACCCCCTGTGGACCGGGCCTGTGGGCACTTCTGGAACTTGCCTGAAGGAAATCAATAATTAGAAGCCACACAACCAGATTGAGTCAGAAGAAAGGTTTTTAGCAGTTTGTGAAAGTTTGCCTACCTTGATGTTAACTCTGTGGCATAGTCAGTATAAGGCCTGACTATACTAGTGGAAAGGGGTATCGGAGGAGGTGGCATTACCTCAAGCAATGTTTCCCCATTTCTATAGAGGAAAAATAAATAAAAAATGAATAAATGCGATAACTCATCATTTTGATTTTAACAACTTGACAATGCCAGATTTGTAGTGGCAGTACTTACATAGTCGCATACTGACGCAGCATGTCCTCACTGATCACGTGGTGTGACGTCAACTAAACAAACAAAAGCATCTCATCAGAAAAGTTTCCAAAAGCCATCTACATAAAATCATCTTTGATATAATGCCCATGTTTCCATACCTCTTTAACACGACCACAGGGGTAGTGCCAGTCATCCTCGTGGTAGACTGCCTGACCATTACAGTGTGCACAGCGCCACCACTGCTGGCTCATCATTGGCTGTTGGGGCATCATTGGATGATGGTAGTGATGCCCGTTTGTCACGTTGTTGGAGGTGGGCAGGTAGTGCCCAGGCTGAGGACTTTGTGGTTGGCTGTAGTGTCCACTGGGCATAACCACTTGTTGCAGTGGATCCTGCCTTTGTTCACAGCCCTGGTGGTCAGAGGCACTTGCTTGTCCCTGCTCCTGCTGTTTTAGAGGCAGCCGTGTGGGTGAACCAACCTGAGACTCAGAGCTGTTCAGATGCCTTTTACAGCTGGACCCCGTAGACTTTGGACTGTAGTCGTGGGTGTCCTTCTGGTCATCCACTGGTGAGGGGGTGCTGTACACTACAGCATGTGAAGGACCAGGTTCAGGCCTTCTCTTGGGAGCAGGAGGAGACAGTGAAGAGACTGTCGGAGACTGCTGAGGTTCAGAGCTGCTCAGATGTCTTTTGCGGCTGGACCTGTAGTCCCATGTCACCCTCTGTGCAACCGCTGACGTGGGGGTGCTGCACTGTACAACGGTGAAAGAACCTAAAAACTGGACCAAGTCTTCAGGCGTTTGGTTGTCCATGTTGTTTGGAGCTAAGTCTGTGTAGAGACGTGGAGAGGTTGTGAAAAGGTGTCTTCTGGTTCGCGGTTTGCTGAGAAATGGTAGAAGCTCCGGAATGGACTTAACTAAGAAGCTTTGAAACCATTCTGCATACATTATGTCACCATGGTGACACCATGGTAACGACTATGCGGTCTCTTATTGGTGGATTTCACATTTTAGAATGTGTATGTATACATCCTGCCAAGAAATACTGAAAAGGTAAATTCCCAAATGTTAAATCTTTGAATTTCTAGTATTGACTAGACTCAAGAACTCGGCTAGCAATGCGAGAAATCCAAAGAAGTACATTTAACCTACTCATTCATTGAAACGAATAGGATAAACTATTTCATGAATAAATATTGTGTTTGTAGTAGGAAATGATGTTATGTAAGAGGTTCTCTTATTGTCTTCGACCGATAAAATGGTATAATGTAGCTGTAATAATTATTTCTTTTTTTGTTTTGTGATTTATTGGGCTTGAAGCACCACAGGCAAGTGAAAGAATGTGACTGTCTTCCCCACTCTTCACCCAAATTTTTACTCTGTATTGTCATATCAAACAAAATCTCAAGTTGTTGCAGCACTGACAATTTCAAAATGTGCACCGCTCAAGTGCATCCAACATTCCGCAGTATTTTTTTGTATTTAAAATACCTTTAAAAACATGTATTCTTTCTGTGAGTGGGGTCACCTCTTCACAGATCTCACCTGTAAATTTCCCTGGTGGTCTCTCCTGCTTGTTTCTAGGGAGCTTGAAAAGTTTAATGGCATACTTTGGGATACTGGAGGTAAAGCAATAACATCTCCATGACGACAAGTAACTGGCGGGCCCTCTACCAGAAAAGTTACACACAGTGCACCTTTAAAGCTAGCTGGTATGATGAGAGAAGAGCCTAAGAAGACAAGATATAATATGAGTGGTAGTGGATCACAGAATGTTATAATGTCATCTGAAACCCAGCAATGTTGTATCTTAACCTAAAGAGTTGGTCTAGGGTTGTCAAAAAATGTATACCCAGCTACTAATCAATTCTAAAGCTTGCATCAAAACGAAATACTTTTCCAAATAAGTATAGGCTTCTCATAGTATTTATACAAAAAAGTATACTTAAAGTATACAACATGTTTCGACCATGACTGGTCTTAGTTAAAAAATTATGCTCCTTTTAGTGCGGCCAATATAGAAAAAACCTTCTGGACAAGGACAACAATGACGATGTACAACATGACTAGTATTACAATTAATGAAATGATTTTGTGTGAATGATCTATTATTGCGTACATCCATGAACGTATTTGGTACGTATTTTTGGGACCTGTGTGAGTAGAGCTTGGGGCTGGTACACTGATGTTGTTACAGTTGGTGTAGGTTGTTGCACTGGAAAGGCTGGGCCAACTGATGTGGCCTGGTACTGGACTGGCATAGATGCTGTTGTGCCACCATACTCACAGTGGCAGGCACAAGTTGGATCACTTCATCGGCAGGCTGGTAGAAGGCTGTCATCGAGACGTGTGGCATAATTGCACTTGTTACTGTGGGCAGTAGCTGCCTTGGGTGTGCTCCAAACTCTGGGTTTGAAGTCAACATTGCTGTATGGGTGTGGGTGCCACATTGACTCTGGCTGTGGCCCAATGGCGTCAAAGCTTGGTATGGTTGTGCAGAACAAAAAGGAATGAAAGGCGATGTAACTGGCAGCATAGTAGGCCGCTGCTGATATATTGGACTGTTAACTGGCTGAACCGTATAGGCTGCAAGGTATGACTGTTCTTGGATGCTGTATCCACTTGGGCCAGGTGATGAGAAGCCTCCACACACAACTGGAAAGCTGGGTTGGATGCTTACTTGGGGTGCTGCGTTCCACTGGCTGACCTTATCGACTGCAGCTGGTGATGATAGAAAGCAAGAGAACCCGAGTGCTGTAGGTAGCTGGTCATTATTTGTTACAGACTTGGTCTGGATGTTGAGTGACTGCAGCTACTGAACGCTGGCTCTTGTGGTCTCATCCTGACGAGAAGCAGTATAAGGCATGAGGGAATGAGGACCTGGTTGCTCTGGAGGGGCATAGAACGCTGTTGTAAGCATCCTTTTGCTCCTCTGACAACAAACAGCTGAAAACCAAACTAAAGACTAAATTGATATAACATGAACCAATAAAAATATAGGCCCAAATACTCATTAAATATAACTATATATATAAATATAAATGAAGGTTGTACGCTAGAAAACAACAACATTATCGGTACATATCAAACAAGATCAAGCATACATTTAATTTGATTATCTCATAATTGAAATACTTTAAAACAAACACAAACCATTGCCCAAATAAAGTAAAGGTACAGTGTAATGGTGAAAGAAGTGATTCCAGGTCGAAAGTTGAAAGAAGCCCTTTATCTAATATCAGAATAGTGAAGCTCCACACAGCAGGTGCATGCATGTCTTACAAAGGAGCTTCCCTGTATATCTAAACTGGGGAAGGTGGACTTAAACTAATTTAGCATACCGTACATACAAGGTCGTAAATGGATATACCTTTTAACTGTTAACAGACGTGCAAAATATGTCACAGAAAGATTGCTTGTATTTGCATTTTAAAACAAGTACATTTATTATTTTACTCTAGAAACAAGTTCATCTGAGTGTTTGTAATACACAGTAACTAACACAAGTTTAAATAGCAAAGACACTAAATTCTAACCAAAATTCATGTGTGCATAGATTTTATTTTTAAATGGCCTCTGAATAGGGGCCAAAATGTATTGATCTACGCCACTTCAGTAAAATCACCGGTGCCCTCGTCCGATGAGAGACATGAGAGCTGAGACGAGACCTTTTTTTCTTCTCCTGATTCTCGTCTTTCTTATTCTTTATTCTTCTGTGACTTCTCCTTTTTTTTCTTACCCTGCGCTTTTTTCTCGTTCTGCATTTGCGTATTGTTCTCAAGCCTCATTTGTTTCTCTGTAAAAATAAAAACAGACAATGATGAATACTGTAAATTCAAAGTGAACTGTTTTGATAGAAAATCGTCTTACCCAGTCTGCGTCTTTTACGCTTGGAGATGCTGAGAAGATAAATCTGGAATGGATAAACAGAAGAACATGTGATATCAGCACATACTCTTGTTCGGTTTAGTATATTCAGTATATAGTATTAGTATAACTGCATCTACTGCACGTACCTCACGGTCCATCGGTGGAGACGAGGGACACAGTTCAGGATCTATCTGACGAGCAACGGATCTTGCTGTTCGGGCCTGTTTCTCATACTTGAATCTATCGGCTGCGTACATTTCCCCCCACTGTAGAGAAATAAAACACATTAGTATTCGACATATTCCTCCAGAATCTTCAGAACATGGTCAGTAGTAACTTGGATGAGTGGAGGTGAAATCTTACATGTTCTTGCAGCGCTTCACCAATAACTTTTGAATCTGTGGTTCCCAGCTGTTTCCGAAATTTGAACCAGTTCTGGTCCCTGAACCTGGTGAAACCAGTGGGTATCTCCAAGGTCTCCGGGTTGATGGTTCGCTTTGGTTTTTTCGGGGGTTGGGACGCCTTTGGAACTTGCCTAAATCAGGTAAGTGCACAGTTAGATACGATAACTCCATAACTAAAGAGAACAATCATGATTATTAATCAATTACACAAAATATGTGAAGGTCTGCGTACCTCGGTGTTGCGTCCATGACGCAGTCAGTGATGGGGCGAGGTGGAGGAGGAATAACATCATAAATAATTTCTCCATCTCTGTAGAGGAAAACCATAAATCAACCAATTAGTGGAACAACTCATCTTTGATTAAAAAATGCTGAACATGTTTGAAGTAGCAGTACTTACTCAATGTCACAGGGTCGCAGCATGTCCTCAGAGATCAAATGCTGAGACGTCAACTAGACAAAACAAAATATCTCATGAGAAAAGTAAGCAAACCAACCAACCAACCAGGAATCCATCAAATACAGTGCCATGTTTCCATACCTCTTTTACACGACCACAGGGGTAGTGCCAGTCACTCTCATGGTACACTGCCTGACCATCGCAGTGTGTACAGTACCCCCTGTGGACCGGGCCTGTGGGCACTTCTGGAACTTGCCTGAAGGAAATCAATAATTAGAAGCCACACAACCAGATTGAGTCAGAAGAAAGGTTTTTAGCAGTTTGTGAAAGTTTGCCTACCTTGATGTTAACTCTGTGGCATAGTCAGTATAAGGCCTGACTATACTAGTGGAAAGGGGTATCGGAGGAGGTGGCATTACCTCAAGCAATGTTTCCCCATTTCTATAGAGGAAAAATAAATAAAAAATGAATAAATGCGATAACTCATCATTTTGATTTCAACAACTTGACAATGCCAGATTTGTAGTGGCAGTACTTACATAGTCGCATACTGACGCAGCATGTCCTCACTGATCACGTGGTGTGACGTCAACTAAACAAACAAAAGCATCTCATCAGAAAAGTTTCCAAAAGCCATCTACATAAAATCATCTTTGATATAATGCCCATGTTTCCATACCTCTTTAACACGACCACAGGGGTAGTGCCAGTCATCCTCGTGGTAGACTGCCTGACCATTACAGTGTGCACAGCGCCACCACTGCTGGCTCATCATTGGCTGTTGGGGCATCATTGGATGATGGTAGTGATGCCCGTTTGTCACGTTGTTGGAGGTGGGCAGGTAGTGCCCAGGCTGAGGACTTTGTGGTTGGCTGTAGTGTCCACTGGGCATAACCACTTGTTGCAGTGGATCCTGCCTTTGTTCACAGCCCTGGTGGTCAGAGGCACTTGCTTGTCCCTGCTCCTGCTGTTTTAGAGGCAGCCGTGTGGGTGAACCAACCTGAGACTCAGAGCTGTTCAGATGCCTTTTACAGCTGGACCCCGTAGACTTTGGACTGTAGTCGTGGGTGTCCTTCTGGTCATCCACTGGTGAGGGGGTGCTGTACACTACAGCATGTGAAGGACCAGGTTCAGGCCTTCTCTTGGGAGCAGGAGGAGACAGTGAAGAGACTGTCGGAGACTGCTGAGGTTCAGAGCTGCTCAGATGTCTTTTGCGGCTGGACCTGTAGTCCCGTGTCACCCTCTGTGCAACCGCTGACGTGGGGGTGCTGCACTGTACAACGGTGAAAGAACCTAAAAACTGGACCAAGTCTTCAGGCGTTTGGTTGTCCATGTTGTTTGGAGCTAAGTCTGTGTAGAGACGTGGAGAGGTTGTGAAAAGGTGTCTTCTGGTTCGCGGTTTGCTGAGAAATGGTAGAAGCTCCGGAATGGACTTAACTAAGAAGCTTTGAAACCATTCTGCATACATTATGTCACCATGGTGACACCATGGTAACGACTACGCGGTCTCTTATTGGTGGATTTCACATTTTAGAATGTGTATGTATACATCCTGCCAAGAAATACTGAAAAGGTAAATTCCCAAATGTTAAATCTTTGAATTTCTAGTATTGACTAGACTCAAGAACTCGGCTAGCAATGCGAGAAATCCAAAGAAGTACATTTAACCTACTCATTCATTGAAACGAATAGGATAAACTATTTCATGAATAAATATTGTGTTTGTAGTAGGAAATGATGTTATGTAAGAGGTTCTCTTATTGTCTTCGACCGATAAAATGGTATAATGTAGCTGTAATAATTATTTCTTTTTTTGTTTTGTGATTTATTGGGCTTGAAGCACCACAGGCAAGTGAAAGAATGTGACTGTCTTCCCCACTCTTCACCCAAATTTTTACTCTGTATTGTCATATCAAACAAAATCTCAAGTTGTTGCAGCACTGACAATTTCAAAATGTGCACCGCTCAAGTGCATCCAACATTCCGCAGTATTTTTTTGTATTTAAAATACCTTTAAAAACATGTATTCTTTCTGTGAGTGGGGTCACCTCTTCACAGATCTCACCTGTAAATTTCCCTGGTGGTCTCTCCTGCTTGTTTCTAGGGAGCTTGAAAAGTTTAATGGCATACTTTGGGATATTGGAGGTAAAGCAATAACATCTCCATGACGACAAGTAACTGGCGGGCCCTCTACCAGAAAAGTTACACACAGTGCACCTTTAAAGCTAGCTGGTATGATGAGAGAAGAGCCTAAGAAGACAAGATATAATATGAGTGGTAGTGGATCACAGAATGTTATAATGTCATCTGAAACCCAGCAATGTTGTATCTTAACCTAAAGAGTTGGTCTAGGGTTGTCAAAAAATGTATACCCAGCTACTAATCAATTCTAAAGCTTGCATCAAAACGAAATACTTTTCCAAATAAGTATAGGCTTCTCATAGTATTTATACAAAAAAGTATACTTAAAGTATACAACATGTTTCGACCATGACTGGCCTTAGTTAAAAAATTATGCTCCTTTTAGTGCGGCCAATATAGAAAAAACCTTCTGGACAAGGACAACAATGACGATGTACAACATGACTAGTATTACAATTAATGAAATGATTTTGTGTGAATGATCTATTATTGCGTACATCCATGAACGTATTTGGTACGTATTTTTGGGACCTGTGTGAGTAGAGCTTGGGGCTGGTACACTGATGTTGTTACAGTTGGTGTAGGTTGTTGCACTGGAAAGGCTGGGCCAACTGATGTGGCCTGGTACTGGACTGGCATAGATGCTGTTGTGCCACCATACTCACAGTGGCAGGCACAAGTTGGATCACTTCATCGGCAGGCTGGTAGAAGGCTGTCATCGAGACGTGTGGCATAATTGCACTTGTTACTGTGGGCAGTAGCTGCCTTGGGTGTGCTCCAAACTCTGGGTTTGAAGTCAACATTGCTGTATGGGTGTGGGTGCCACATTGACTCTGGCTGTGGCCCAATGGCGTCAAAGCTTGGTATGGTTGTGCAGAACAAAAAGGAATGAAAGGCGATGTAACTGGCAGCATAGTAGGCCGCTGCTGATATATTGGACTGTTAACTGGCTGAACCGTATAGGCTGCAAGGTATGACTGTTCTTGGATGCTGTATCCACTTGGGCCAGGTGATGAGAAGCCTCCACACACAACTGGAAAGCTGGGTTGGATGCTTACTTGGGGTGCTGCGTTCCACTGGCTGACCTTATCGACTGCAGCTGGTGATGATAGAAAGCAAGAGAACCCGAGTGCTGTAGGTAGCTGGTCATTATTTGTTACAGACTTGGTCTGGATGTTGAGTGACTGCAGCTACTGAACGCTGGCTCTTGTGGTCTCATCCTGACGAGAAGCAGTATAAGGCATGAGGGAATGAGGACCTGGTTGCTCTGGAGGGGCATAGAACGCTGTTGTAAGCATCCTTTTGCTCCTCTGACAACAAACAGCTGAAAACCAAACTAAAGACTAAATTGATATAACATGAACCAATAAAAATATAGGCCCAAATACTCATTAAATATAACTATATATATAAATATAAATGAAGGTTGTACGCTAGAAAACAACAACATTATCGGTACATATCAAACAAGATCAAGCATACATTTAATTTGATTATCTCATAATTGAAATACTTTAAAACAAACACAAACCATTGCCCAAATAAAGTAAAGGTACAGTGTAATGGTGAAAGAAGTGATTCCAGGTCGAAAGTTGAAAGAAGCCCTTTATCTAATATCAGAATAGTGAAGCTCCACACAGCAGGTGCATGCATGTCTTACAAAGGAGCTTCCCTGTATATCTAAACTGGGGAAGGTGGACTTAAACTAATTTAGCATACCGTACATACAAGGTCGTAAATGGATATACCTTTTAACTGTTAACAGACGTGCAAAATATGTCACAGAAAGATTGCTTGTATTTGCATTTTAAAACAAGTACATTTATTATTTTACTCTAGAAACAAGTTCATCTGAGTGTTTGTAATACACAGTAACTAACACAAGTTTAAATAGCAAAGACACTAAATTCTAACCAAAATTCATGTGTGCATAGATTTTATTTTTAAATGGCCTCTGGATAGGGGCCAAAATGTATTGATCTACGCCACTTCAGTAAAATCACCGGTGCCCTCGTCCGATGAGAGACATGAGAGCTGAGACGAGACCTTTTTTTCTTCTCCTGATTCTCGTCTTTCTTATTCTTTATTCTTCTGTGACTTCTCCTTTTTTTTCTTACCCTGCGCTTTTTTCTCGTTCTGCATTTGCGTATTGTTCTCAAGCCTCATTTGTTTCTCTGTAAAAATAAAAACAGACAATGATGAATACTGTAAATTCAAAGTGAACTGTTTTGATAGAAAATCGTCTTACCCAGTCTGCGTCTTTTACGCTTGGAGATGCTGAGAAGATAAATCTGGAATGGATAAACAGAAGAACATGTGATATCAGCACATACTCTTGTTCGGTTTAGTATATTCAGTATATAGTATTAGTATAACTGCATCTACTGCACGTACCTCACGGTCCATCGGTGGAGACGAGGGACACAGTTCAGGATCTATCTGACGAGCAACGGATCTTGCTGTTCGGGCCTGTTTCTCATACTTGAATCTATCGGCTGCGTACATTTCCCCCCACTGTAGAGAAATAAAACACATTAGTATTCGACATATTCCTCCAGAATCTTCAGAACATGGTCAGTAGTAACTTGGATGAGTGGAGGTGAAATCTTACATGTTCTTGCAGCGCTTCACCAATAACTTTTGAATCTGTGGTTCCCAGCTGTTTCCGAAATTTGAACCAGTTCTGGTCCCTGAACCTGGTGAAACCAGTGGGTATCTCCAAGGTCTCCGGGTTGATGGTTCGCTTTGGTTTTTTCGGGGGTTGGGACGCCTTTGGAACTTGCCTAAATCAGGTAAGTGCACAGTTAGATACGATAACTCCATAACTAAAGAGAACAATCATGATTATTAATCAATTACACAAAATATGTGAAGGTCTGCGTACCTCGGTGTTGCGTCCATGACGCAGTCAGTGATGGGGCGAGGTGGAGGAGGAACAACATCATAAATAATTTCTCCATCTCTGTAGAGGAAAACCATAAATCAACCAATTAGTGGAACAACTCATCTTTGATTAAAAAATGCTGAACATGTTTGAAGTAGCAGTACTTACTCAATGTCACAGGGTCGCAGCATGTCCTCAGAGATCAAATGCTGAGATGTCAACTAGACAAAACAAAATATCTCATGAGAAAAGTAAGCAAACCAACCAACCAACCAGGAATCCATCAAATACAGTGCCATGTTTCCATACCTCTTTTACACGACCACAGGGGTAGTGCCAGTCACTCTCATGGTACACTGCCTGACCATCGCAGTGTGTACAGTACCCCCTGTGGACCGGGCCTGTGGGCACTTCTGGAACTTGCCTGAAGGAAATCAATAATTAGAAGCCACACAACCAGATTGAGTCAGAAGAAAGGTTTTTAGCAGTTTGTGAAAGTTTGCCTACCTTGATGTTAACTCTGTGGCATAGTCAGTATAAGGCCTGACTATACTAGTGGAAAGGGGTATCGGAGGAGGTGGCATTACCTCAAGCAATGTTTCCCCATTTCTATAGAGGAAAAATAAATAAAAAATGAATAAATGCGATAACTCATCATTTTGATTTCAACAACTTGACAATGCCAGATTTGTAGTGGCAGTACTTACATAGTCGCATACTGACGCAGCATGTCCTCACTGATCACGTGGTGTGACGTCAACTAAACAAACAAAAGCATCTCATCAGAAAAGTTTCCAAAAGCCATCTACATAAAATCATCTTTGATATAATGCCCATGTTTCCATACCTCTTTAACACGACCACAGGGGTAGTGCCAGTCATCCTCGTGGTAGACTGCCTGACCATTACAGTGTGCACAGCGCCACCACTGCTGGCTCATCATTGGCTGTTGGGGCATCATTGGATGATGGTAGTGATGCCCGTTTGTCACGTTGTTGGAGGTGGGCAGGTAGTGCCCAGGCTGAGGACTTTGTGGTTGGCTGTAGTGTCCACTGGGCATAACCACTTGTTGCAGTGGATCCTGCCTTTGTTCACAGCCCTGGTGGTCAGAGGCACTTGCTTGTCCCTGCTCCTGCTGTTTTAGAGGCAGCCGTGTGGGTGAACCAACCTGAGACTCAGAGCTGTTCAGATGCCTTTTACAGCTGGACCCCGTAGACTTTGGACTGTAGTCGTGGGTGTCCTTCTGGTCATCCACTGGTGAGGGGGTGCTGTACACTACAGCATGTGAAGGACCAGGTTCAGGCCTTCTCTTGGGAGCAGGAGGAGACAGTGAAGAGACTGTCGGAGACTGCTGAGGTTCAGAGCTGCTCAGATGTCTTTTGCGGCTGGACCTGTAGTCCCGTGTCACCCTCTGTGCAACCGCTGACGTGGGGGTGCTGCACTGTACAACGGTGAAAGAACCTAAAAACTGGACCAAGTCTTCAGGCGTTTGGTTGTCCATGTTGTTTGGAGCTAAGTCTGTGTGGAGACGTGGAGAGGTTGTGAAAAGGTGTCTTCTGGTTCGCGGTTTGCTGAGAAATGGTAGAAGCTCCGGAATGGACTTAACTAAGAAGCTTTGAAACCATTCTGCATACATTATGTCACCATGGTGACACCATGGTAACGACTACGCGGTCTCTTATTGGTGGATTTCACATTTTAGAATGTGTATGTATACATCCTGCCAAGAAATACTGAAAAGGTAAATTCCCAAATGTTAAATCTTTGAATTTCTAGTATTGACTAGACTCAAGAACTCGGCTAGCAATGCGAGAAATCCAAAGAAGTACATTTAACCTACTCATTCATTGAAACGAATAGGATAAACTATTTCATGAATAAATATTGTGTTTGTAGTAGGAAATGATGTTATGCAAGAGGTTCTCTTATTGTCTTCGACCGATAAAATGGTATAATGTAGCTGTAATAATTATTTCTTTTTTTGTTTTGTGATTTATTGGGCTTGAAGCACCACAGGCAAGTGAAAGAATGTGACTGTCTTCCCCACTCTTCACCCAAATTTTTACTCTGTATTGTCATATCAAACAAAATCTCAAGTTGTTGCAGCACTGACAATTTCAAAATGTGCACCGCTCAAGTGCATCCAACATTCCGCAGTATTTTTTTGTATTTAAAATACCTTTAAAAACATGTATTCTTTCTGTGAGTGGGGTCACCTCTTCACAGATCTCACCTGTAAATTTCCCTGGTGGTCTCTCCTGCTTGTTTCTAGGGAGCTTGAAAAGTTTAATGGCATACTTTGGGATATTGGAGGTAAAGCAATAACATCTCCATGACGACAAGTAACTGGCGGGCCCTCTACCAGAAAAGTTACACACAGTGCACCTTTAAAGCTAGCTGGTATGATGAGAGAAGAGCCTAAGAAGACAAGATATAATATGAGTGGTAGTGGATCACAGAATGTTATAATGTCATCTGAAACCCAGCAATGTTGTATCTTAATCTAAAGAGTTGGTCTAGGGTTGTCAAAAAATGTATACCCAGCTACTAATCAATTCTAAAGCTTGCATCAAAACGAAATACTTTTCCAAATAAGTATAGGCTTCTCATAGTATTTATACAAAAAAGTATACTTAAAGTATACAACATGTTTCGACCATGACTGGTCTTAGTTAAAAAATTATGCTCCTTTTAGTGCGGCCAATATAGAAAAAACCTTCTGGACAAGGACAACAATGACGATGTACAACATGACTAGTATTACAATTAATGAAATGATTTTGTGTGAATGATCTATTATTGCGTACATCCATGAACGTATTTGGTACGTATTTTTGGGACCTGTGTGAGTAGAGCTTGGGGCTGGTACACTGATGTTGTTACAGTTGGTGTAGGTTGTTGCACTGGAAAGGCTGGGCCAACTGATGTGGCCTGTTACTGGACTGGCATAGATGCTGTTGTGCCACCATACTCACAGTGGCAGGCACAAGTTGGATCACTTCATCGGCAGGCTGGTAGAAGGCTGTCATCGAGACGTGTGGCATAATTGCACTTGTTACTGTGGGCAGTAGCTGCCTTGGGTGTGCTCCAAACTCTGGGTTTGAAGTCAACATTGCTGTATGGGTGTGGGTGCCACATTGACTCTGGCTGTGGCCCAATGGCGTCAAAGCTTGGTATGGTTGTGCAGAACAAAAAGGAATGAAAGGCGATGTAACTGGCAGCATAGTAGGCCGCTGCTGATATATTGGACTGTTAACTGGCTGAACCGTATAGGCTGCAAGGTATGACTGTTCTTGGATGCTGTATCCACTTGGGCCAGGTGATGAGAAGCCTCCACACACAACTGGAAAGCTGGGTTGGATGCTTACTTGGGGTGCTGCGTTCCACTGGCTGACCTTATCGACTGCAGCTGGTGATGATAGAAAGCAAGAGAACCCGAGTGCTGTAGGTAGCTGGTCATTATTTGTTACAGACTTGGTCTGGATGTTGAGTGACTGCAGCTACTGAACGCTGGCTCTTGTGGTCTCATCCTGACGAGAAGCAGTATAAGGCATGAGGGAATGAGGACCTGGTTGCTCTGGAGGGGCATAGAACGCTGTTGTAAGCATCCTTTTGCTCCTCTGACAACAAACAGCTGAAAACCAAACTAAAGACTAAATTGATATAACATGAACCAATAAAAATATAGGCCCAAATACTCATTAAATATAACTATATATATAAATATAAATGAAGGTTGTACGCTAGAAAACAACAACATTATCGGTACATATCAAACAAGATCAAGCATACATTTAATTTGATTATCTCATAATTGAAATACTTTAAAACAAACACAAACCATTGCCCAAATAAAGTAAAGGTACAGTGTAATGGTGAAAGAAGTGATTCCAGGTCGAAAGTTGAAAGAAGCCCTTTATCTAATATCAGAATAGTGAAGCTCCACACAGCAGGTGCATGCATGTCTTACAAAGGAGCTTCCCTGTATATCTAAACTGGGGAAGGTGGACTTAAACTAATTTAGCATACCGTACATACAAGGTCGTAAATGGATATACCTTTTAACTGTTAACAGACGTGCAAAATATGTCACAGAAAGATTGCTTGTATTTGCATTTTAAAACAAGTACATTTATTATTTTACTCTAGAAACAAGTTCATCTGAGTGTTTGTAATACACAGTAACTAACACAAGTTTAAATAGCAAAGACACTAAATTCTAACCAAAATTCATGTGTGCATAGATTTTATTTTTAAATGGCCTCTGGATAGGGGCCAAAATGTATTGATCTACGCCACTTCAGTAAAATCACCGGTGCCCTCGTCCGATGAGAGACATGAGAGCTGAGACGAGACCTTTTTTTCTTCTCCTGATTCTCGTCTTTCTTATTCTTTATTCTTCTGTGACTTCTCCTTTTTTTTCTTACCCTGCGCTTTTTTCTCGTTCTGCATTTGCGTATTGTTCTCAAGCCTCATTTGTTTCTCTGTAAAAATAAAAACAGACAATGATGAATACTGTAAATTCAAAGTGAACTGTTTTGATAGAAAATCGTCTTACCCAGTCTGCGTCTTTTACGCTTGGAGATGCTGAGAAGATAAATCTGGAATGGATAAACAGAAGAACATGTGATATCAGCACATACTCTTGTTCGGTTTAGTATATTCAGTATATAGTATTAGTATAACTGCATCTACTGCACGTACCTCACGGTCCATCGGTGGAGACGAGGGACACAGTTCAGGATCTATCTGACGAGCAACGGATCTTGCTGTTCGGGCCTGTTTCTCATACTTGAATCTATCGGCTGCGTACATTTCCCCCCACTGTAGAGAAATAAAACACATTAGTATTCGACATATTCCTCCAGAATCTTCAGAACATGGTCAGTAGTAACTTGGATGAGTGGAGGTGAAATCTTACATGTTCTTGCAGCGCTTCACCAATAACTTTTGAATCTGTGGTTCCCAGCTGTTTCCGAAATTTGAACCAGTTCTGGTCCCTGAACCTGGTGAAACCAGTGGGTATCTCCAAGGTCTCCGGGTTGATGGTTCGCTTTGGTTTTTTCGGGGGTTGGGACGCCTTTGGAACTTGCCTAAATCAGGTAAGTGCACAGTTAGATACGATAACTCCATAACTAAAGAGAACAATCATGATTATTAATCAATTACACAAAATATGTGAAGGTCTGCGTACCTCGGTGTTGCGTCCATGACGCAGTCAGTGATGGGGCGAGGTGGAGGAGGAACAACATCATAAATAATTTCTCCATCTCTGTAGAGGAAAACCATAAATCAACCAATTAGTGGAACAACTCATCTTTGATTAAAAAATGCTGAACATGTTTGAAGTAGCAGTACTTACTCAATGTCACAGGGTCGCAGCATGTCCTCAGAGATCAAATGCTGAGACGTCAACTAGACAAAACAAAATATCTCATGAGAAAAGTAAGCAAACCAACCAACCAACCAGGAATCCATCAAATACAGTGCCATGTTTCCATACCTCTTTTACACGACCACAGGGGTAGTGCCAGTCACTCTCATGGTACACTGCCTGACCATCGCAGTGTGTACAGTACCCCCTGTGGACCGGGCCTGTGGGCACTTCTGGAACTTGCCTGAAGGAAATCAATAATTAGAAGCCACACAACCAGATTGAGTCAGAAGAAAGGTTTTTAGCAGTTTGTGAAAGTTTGCCTACCTTGATGTTAACTCTGTGGCATAGTCAGTATAAGGCCTGACTATACTAGTGGAAAGGGGTATCGGAGGAGGTGGCATTACCTCAAGCAATGTTTCCCCATTTCTATAGAGGAAAAATAAATAAAAAATGAATAAATGCGATAACTCATCATTTTGATTTCAACAACTTGACAATGCCAGATTTGTAGTGGCAGTACTTACATAGTCGCATACTGACGCAGCATGTCCTCACTGATCACGTGGTGTGACGTCAACTAAACAAACAAAAGCATCTCATCAGAAAAGTTTCCAAAAGCCATCTACATAAAATCATCTTTGATATAATGCCCATGTTTCCATACCTCTTTAACACGACCACAGGGGTAGTGCCAGTCATCCTCGTGGTAGACTGCCTGACCATTACAGTGTGCACAGCGCCACCACTGCTGGCTCATCATTGGCTGTTGGGGCATCATTGGATGATGGTAGTGATGCCCGTTTGTCACGTTGTTGGAGGTGGGCAGGTAGTGCCCAGGCTGAGGACTTTGTGGTTGGCTGTAGTGTCCACTGGGCATAACCACTTGTTGCAGTGGATCCTGCCTTTGTTCACAGCCCTGGTGGTCAGAGGCACTTGCTTGTCCCTGCTCCTGCTGTTTTAGAGGCAGCCGTGTGGGTGAACCAACCTGAGACTCAGAGCTGTTCAGATGCCTTTTACAGCTGGACCCCGTAGACTTTGGACTGTAGTCGTGGGTGTCCTTCTGGTCATCCACTGGTGAGGGGGTGCTGTACACTACAGCATGTGAAGGACCAGGTTCAGGCCTTCTCTTGGGAGCAGGAGGAGACAGTGAAGAGACTGTCGGAGACTGCTGAGGTTCAGAGCTGCTCAGATGTCTTTTGCGGCTGGACCTGTAGTCCCGTGTCACCCTCTGTGCAACCGCTGACGTGGGGGTGCTGCACTGTACAACGGTGAAAGAACCTAAAAACTGGACCAAGTCTTCAGGCGTTTGGTTGTCCATGTTGTTTGGAGCTAAGTCTGTGTAGAGACGTGGAGAGGTTGTGAAAAGGTGTCTTCTGGTTCGCGGTTTGCTGAGAAATGGTAGAAGCTCCGGAATGGACTTAACTAAGAAGCTTTGAAACCATTCTGCATACATTATGTCACCATGGTGACACCATGGTAACGACTATGCGGTCTCTTATTGGTGGATTTCACATTTTAGAATGTGTATGTATACATCCTGCCAAGAAATACTGAAAAGGTAAATTCCCAAATGTTAAATCTTTGAATTTCTAGTATTGACTAGACTCAAGAACTCGGCTAGCAATGCGAGAAATCCAAAGAAGTACATTTAACCTACTCATTCATTGAAACGAATAGGATAAACTATTTCATGAATAAATATTGTGTTTGTAGTAGGAAATGATGTTATGTAAGAGGTTCTCTTATTGTCTTCGACCGATAAAATGGTATAATGTAGCTGTAATAATTATTTCTTTTTTTGTTTTGTGATTTATTGGGCTTGAAGCACCACAGGCAAGTGAAAGAATGTGACTGTCTTCCCCACTCTTCACCCAAATTTTTACTCTGTATTGTCATATCAAACAAAATCTCAAGTTGTTGCAGCACTGACAATTTCAAAATGTGCACCGCTCAAGTGCATCCAACATTCCGCAGTATTTTTTTGTATTTAAAATACCTTTAAAAACATGTATTCTTTCTGTGAGTGGGGTCACCTCTTCACAGATCTCACCTGTAAATTTCCCTGGTGGTCTCTCCTGCTTGTTTCTAGGGAGCTTGAAAAGTTTAATGGCATACTTTGGGATATTGGAGGTAAAGCAATAACATCTCCATGACGACAAGTAACTGGCGGGCCCTCTACCAGAAAAGTTACACACAGTGCACCTTTAAAGCTAGCTGGTATGATGAGAGAAGAGCCTAAGAAGACAAGATATAATATGAGTGGTAGTGGATCACAGAATGTTATAATGTCATCTGAAACCCAGCAATGTTGTATCTTAACCTAAAGAGTTGGTCTAGGGTTGTCAAAAAATGTATACCCAGCTACTAATCAATTCTAAAGCTTGCATCAAAACGAAATACTTTTCCAAATAAGTATAGGCTTCTCATAGTATTTATACAAAAAAGTATACTTAAAGTATACAACATGTTTCGACCATGACTGGCCTTAGTTAAAAAATTATGCTCCTTTTAGTGCGGCCAATATAGAAAAAACCTTCTGGACAAGGACAACAATGACGATGTACAACATGACTAGTATTACAATTAATGAAATGATTTTGTGTGAATGATCTATTATTGCGTACATCCATGAACGTATTTGGTACGTATTTTTGGGACCTGTGTGAGTAGAGCTTGGGGCTGGTACACTGATGTTGTTACAGTTGGTATAGGTTGTTGCACTGGAAAGGCTGGGCCAACTGATGTGGCCTGGTACTGGACTGGCATAGATGCTGTTGTGCCACCATACTCACAGTGGCAGGCACAAGTTGGATCACTTCATCGGCAGGCTGGTAGAAGGCTGTCATCGAGACGTGTGGCATAATTGCACTTGTTACTGTGGGCAGTAGCTGCCTTGGGTGTGCTCCAAACTCTGGGTTTGAAGTCAACATTGCTGTATGGGTGTGGGTGCCACATTGACTCTGGCTGTGGCCCAATGGCGTCAAAGCTTGGTATGGTTGTGCAGAACAAAAAGGAATGAAAGGCGATGTAACTGGCAGCATAGTAGGCCGCTGCTGATATATTGGACTGTTAACTGGCTGAACCGTATAGGCTGCAAGGTATGACTGTTCTTGGATGCTGTATCCACTTGGGCCAGGTGATGAGAAGCCTCCACACACAACTGGAAAGCTGGGTTGGATGCTTACTTGGGGTGCTGCGTTCCACTGGCTGACCTTATCGACTGCAGCTGGTGATGATAGAAAGCAAGAGAACCCGAGTGCTGTAGGTAGCTGGTCATTATTTGTTACAGACTTGGTCTGGATGTTGAGTGACTGCAGCTGCTGAACGCTGGCTCTTGTGGTCTCATCCTGACGAGAAGCAGTATAAGGCATGAGGGAATGAGGACCTGGTTGCTCTGGAGGGGCATAGAACGCTGTTGTAAGCATCCTTTTGCTCCTCTGACAACAAACAGCTGAAAACCAAACTAAAGACTAAATTGATATAACATGAACCAATAAAAATATAGGCCCAAATACTCATTAAATATAACTATATATATAAATATAAATGAAGGTTGTACGCTAGAAAACAACAACATTATCGGTACATATCAAACAAGATCAAGCATACATTTAATTTGATTATCTCATAATTGAAATACTTTAAAACAAACACAAACCATTGCCCAAATAAAGTAAAGGTACAGTGTAATGGTGAAAGAAGTGATTCCAGGTCGAAAGTTGAAAGAAGCCCTTTATCTAATATCAGAATAGTGAAGCTCCACACAGCAGGTGCATGCATGTCTTACAAAGGAGCTTCCCTGTATATCTAAACTGGGGAAGGTGGACTTAAACTAATTTAGCATACCGTACATACAAGGTCGTAAATGGATATACCTTTTAACTGTTAACAGACGTGCAAAATATGTCACAGAAAGATTGCTTGTATTTGCATTTTAAAACAAGTACATTTATTATTTTACTCTAGAAACAAGTTCATCTGAGTGTTTGTAATACACAGTAACTAACACAAGTTTAAATAGCAAAGACACTAAATTCTAACCAAAATTCATGTGTGCATAGATTTTATTTTTAAATGGCCTCTGGATAGGGGCCAAAATGTATTGATCTACGCCACTTCAGTAAAATCACCGGTGCCCTCGTCCGATGAGAGACATGAGAGCTGAGACGAGACCTTTTTTTCTTCTCCTGATTCTCGTCTTTCTTATTCTTTATTCTTCTGTGACTTCTCCTTTTTTTTCTTACCCTGCGCTTTTTTCTCGTTCTGCATTTGCGTATTGTTCTCAAGCCTCATTTGTTTCTCTGTAAAAATAAAAACAGACAATGATGAATACTGTAAATTCAAAGTGAACTGTTTTGATAGAAAATCGTCTTACCCAGTCTGCGTCTTTTACGCTTGGAGATGCTGAGAAGATAAATCTGGAATGGATAAACAGAAGAACATGTGATATCAGCACATACTCTTGTTCGGTTTAGTATATTCAGTATATAGTATTAGTATAACTGCATCTACTGCACGTACCTCACGGTCCATCGGTGGAGACGAGGGACACAGTTCAGGATCTATCTGACGAGCAACGGATCTTGCTGTTCGGGCCTGTTTCTCATACTTGAATCTATCGGCTGCGTACATTTCCCCCCACTGTAGAGAAATAAAACACATTAGTATTCGACATATTCCTCCAGAATCTTCAGAACATGGTCAGTAGTAACTTGGATGAGTGGAGGTGAAATCTTACATGTTCTTGCAGCGCTTCACCAATAACTTTTGAATCTGTGGTTCCCAGCTGTTTCCGAAATTTGAACCAGTTCTGGTCCCTGAACCTGGTGAAACCAGTGGGTATCTCCAAGGTCTCCGGGTTGATGGTTCGCTTTGGTTTTTTCGGGGGTTGGGACGCCTTTGGAACTTGCCTAAATCAGGTAAGTGCACAGTTAGATACGATAACTCCATAACTAAACAGAACAATCATGATTATTAATCAATTACACAAAATATGTGAAGGTCTGTGTACCTCGGTGTTGCGTCCATGACGCAGTCAGTGATGGGGCGAGGTGGAGGAGGAACAACATCATAAATAATTTCTCCATCTCTGTAGAGGAAAACCATAAATCAACCAATTAGTGGAACAACTCATCTTTGATTAAAAAATGCTGAACATGTTTGAAGTAGCAGTACTTACTCAATGTCACAGGGTCGCAGCATGTCCTCAGAAATCAAATGCTGAGACGTCAACTAGACAAAACAAAATATCTCATGAGAAAAGTAAGCAAACCAACCAACCAACCAGGAATCCATCAAATACAGTCCCATGTTTCCATACCTCTTTTACACGACCACAGGGGTAGTGCCAGTCACTCTCATGGTACACTGCCTGACCATCGCAGTGTGTACAGTACCCCCTGTGGACCGGGCCTGTGGGCACTTCTGGAACTTGCCTGAAGGAAATCAATAATTAGAAGCCACACAACCAGATTGAGTCAGAAGAAAGGTTTTTAGCAGTTTGTGAAAGTTTGCCTACCTTGATGTTAACTCTGTGGCATAGTCAGTATAAGGCCTGACTATACTAGTGGAAAGGGGTATCGGAGGAGGTGGCATTACCTCAAGCAATGTTTCCCCATTTCTATAGAGGAAAAATAAATAAAAAATGAATAAATGCGATAACTCATCATTTTGATTTCAACAACTTGACAATGCCAGATTTGTAGTGGCAGTACTTACATAGTCGCATACTGACGCAGCATGTCCTCACTGATCACGTGGTGTGACGTCAACTAAACAAACAAAAGCATCTCATCAGAAAAGTTTCCAAAAGCCATCTACATAAAATCATCTTTGATATAATGCCCATGTTTCCATACCTCTTTAACACGACCACAGGGGTAGTGCCAGTCATCCTCGTGGTAGACTGCCTGACCATTACAGTGTGCACAGCGCCACCACTGCTGGCTCATCATTGGCTGTTGGGGCATCATTGGATGATGGTAGTGATGCCCGTTTGTCACGTTGTTGGAGGTGGGCAGGTAGTGCCCAGGCTGAGGACTTTGTGGTTGGCTGTAGTGTCCACTGGGCATAACCACTTGTTGCAGTGGATCCTGCCTTTGTTCACAGCCCTGGTGGTCAGAGGCACTTGCTTGTCCCTGCTCCTGCTGTTTTAGAGGCAGCCGTGTGGGTGAACCAACCTGAGACTCAGAGCTGTTCAGATGCCTTTTACAGCTGGACCCCGTAGACTTTGGACTGTAGTCGTGGGTGTCCTTCTGGTCATCCACTGGTGAGGGGGTGCTGTACACTACAGCATGTGAAGGACCAGGTTCAGGCCTTCTCTTGGGAGCAGGAGGAGACAGTGAAGAGACTGTCGGAGACTGCTGAGGTTCAGAGCTGCTCAGATGTCTTTTGCGGCTGGACCTGTAGTCCCGTGTCACCCTCTGTGCAACCGCTGACGTGGGGGTGCTGCACTGTACAACGGTGAAAGAACCTAAAAACTGGACCAAGTCTTCAGGCGTTTGGTTGTCCATGTTGTTTGGAGCTAAGTCTGTGTAGAGACGTGGAGAGGTTGTGAAAAGGTGTCTTCTGGTTCGCGGTTTGCTGAGAAATGGTAGAAGCTCCGGAATGGACTTAACTAAGAAGCTTTGAAACCATTCTGCATACATTATGTCACCATGGTGACACCATGGTAACGACTATGCGGTCTCTTATTGGTGGATTTCACATTTTAGAATGTGTATGTATACATCCTGCCAAGAAATACTGAAAAGGTAAATTCCCAAATGTTAAATCTTTGAATTTCTAGTATTGACTAGACTCAAGAACTCGGCTAGCAATGCGAGAAATCCAAAGAAGTACATTTAACCTACTCATTCATTGAAACGAATAGGATAAACTATTTCATGAATAAATATTGTGTTTGTAGTAGGAAATGATGTTATGTAAGAGGTTCTCTTATTGTCTTCGACCGATAAAATGGTATAATGTAGCTGTAATAATTATTTATTTTTTTGTTTTGTGATTTATTGGGCTTGAAGCACCACAGGCAAGTGAAAGAATGTGACTGTCTTCCCCACTCTTCACCCAAATTTTTACTCTGTATTGTCATATCAAACAAAATCTCAAGTTGTTGCAGCACTGACAATTTCAAAATGTGCACCGCTCAAGTGCATCCAACATTCCGCAGTATTTTTTTGTATTTAAAATACCTTTAAAAACATGTATTCTTTCTGTGAGTGGGGTCACCTCTTCACAGATCTCACCTGTAAATTTCCCTGGTGGTCTCTCCTGCTTGTTTCTAGGGAGCTTGAAAAGTTTAATGGCATACTTTGGGATATTGGAGGTAAAGCAATAACATCTCCATGACGACAAGTAACTGGCGGGCCCTCTACCAGAAAAGTTACACACAGTGCACCTTTAAAGCTAGCTGGTATGATGAGAGAAGAGCCTAAGAAGACAAGATATAATATGAGTGGTAGTGGATCACAGAATGTTATAATGTCATCTGAAACCCAGCAATGTTGTATCTTAACCTAAAGAGTTGGTCTAGGGTTGTCAAAAAATGTATACCCAGCTACTAATCAATTCTAAAGCTTGCATCAAAACGAAATACTTTTCCAAATAAGTATAGGCTTCTCATAGTATTTATACAAAAAAGTATACTTAAAGTATACAACATGTTTCGACCATGACTGGCCTTAGTTAAAAAATTATGCTCCTTTTAGTGCGGCCAATATAGAAAAAACCTTCTGGACAAGGACAACAATGACGATGTACAACATGACTAGTATTACAATTAATGAAATGATTTTGTGTGAATGATCTATTATTGCGTACATCCATGAACGTATTTGGTACGTATTTTTGGGACCTGTGTGAGTAGAGCTTGGGGCTGGTACACTGATGTTGTTACAGTTGGTGTAGGTTGTTGCACTGGAAAGGCTGGGCCAACTGATGTGGCCTGGTACTGGACTGGCATAGATGCTGTTGTGCCACCATACTCACAGTGGCAGGCACAAGTTGGATCACTTCATCGGCAGGCTGGTAGAAGGCTGTCATCGAGACGTGTGGCATAATTGCACTTGTTACTGTGGGCAGTAGCTGCCTTGGGTGTGCTCCAAACTCTGGGTTTGAAGTCAACATTGCTGTATGGGTGTGGGTGCCACATTGACTCTGGCTGTGGCCCAATGGCGTCAAAGCTTGGTATGGTTGTGCAGAACAAAAAGGAATGAAAGGCGATGTAACTGGCAGCATAGTAGGCCGCTGCTGATATATTGGACTGTTAACTGGCTGAACCGTATAGGCTGCAAGGTATGACTGTTCTTGGATGCTGTATCCACTTGGGCCAGGTGATGAGAAGCCTCCACACACAACTGGAAAGCTGGGTTGGATGCTTACTTGGGGTGCTGCGTTCCACTGGCTGACCTTATCGACTGCAGCTGGTGATGATAGAAAGCAAGAGAACCCGAGTGCTGTAGGTAGCTGGTCATTATTTGTTACAGACTTGGTCTGGATGTTGAGTGACTGCAGCTGCTGAACGCTGGCTCTTGTGGTCTCATCCTGACGAGAAGCAGTATAAGGCATGAGGGAATGAGGACCTGGTTGCTCTGGAGGGGCATAGAACGCTGTTGTAAGCATCCTTTTGCTCCTCTGACAACAAACAGCTGAAAACCAAACTAAAGACTAAATTGATATAACATGAACCAATAAAAATATAGGCCCAAATACTCATTAAATATAACTATATATATAAATATAAATGAAGGTTGTACGCTAGAAAACAACAACATTATCGGTACATATCAAACAAGATCAAGCATACATTTAATTTGATTATCTCATAATTGAAATACTTTAAAACAAACACAAACCATTGCCCAAATAAAGTAAAGGTACAGTGTAATGGTGAAAGAAGTGATTCCAGGTCGAAAGTTGAAAGAAGCCCTTTATCTAATATCAGAATAGTGAAGCTCCACACAGCAGGTGCATGCATGTCTTACAAAGGAGCTTCCCTGTATATCTAAACTGGGGAAGGTGGACTTAAACTAATTTAGCATACCGTACATACAAGGTCGTAAATGGATATACCTTTTAACTGTTAACAGACGTGCAAAATATGTCACAGAAAGATTGCTTGTATTTGCATTTTAAAACAAGTACATTTATTATTTTACTCTAGAAACAAGTTCATCTGAGTGTTTGTAATACACAGTAACTAACACAAGTTTAAATAGCAAAGACACTAAATTCTAACCAAAATTCATGTGTGCATAGATTTTATTTTTAAATGGCCTCTGGATAGGGGCCAAAATGTATTGATCTACGCCACTTCAGTAAAATCACCGGTGCCCTCGTCCGATGAGAGACATGAGAGCTGAGACGAGACCTTTTTTTCTTCTCCTGATTCTCGTCTTTCTTATTCTTTATTCTTCTGTGACTTCTCCTTTTTTTTCTTACCCTGCGCTTTTTTCTCGTTCTGCATTTGCGTATTGTTCTCAAGCCTCATTTGTTTCTCTGTAAAAATAAAAACAGACAATGATGAATACTGTAAATTCAAAGTGAACTGTTTTGATAGAAAATCGTCTTACCCAGTCTGCGTCTTTTACGCTTGGAGATGCTGAGAAGATAAATCTGGAATGGATAAACAGAAGAACATGTGATATCAGCACATACTCTTGTTCGGTTTAGTATATTCAGTATATAGTATTAGTATAACTGCATCTACTGCACGTACCTCACGGTCCATCGGTGGAGACGAGGGACACAGTTCAGGATCTATCTGACGAGCAACGGATCTTGCTGTTCGGGCCTGTTTCTCATACTTGAATCTATCGGCTGCGTACATTTCCCCCCACTGTAGAGAAATAAAACACATTAGTATTCGACATATTCCTCCAGAATCTTCAGAACATGGTCAGTAGTAACTTGGATGAGTGGAGGTGAAATCTTACATGTTCTTGCAGCGCTTCACCAATAACTTTTGAATCTGTGGTTCCCAGCTGTTTCCGAAATTTGAACCAGTTCTGGTCCCTGAACCTGGTGAAACCAGTGGGTATCTCCAAGGTCTCCGGGTTGATGGTTCGCTTTGGTTTTTTCGGGGGTTGGGACGCCTTTGGAACTTGCCTAAATCAGGTAAGTGCACAGTTAGATACGATAACTCCATAACTAAAGAGAACAATCATGATTATTAATCAATTACACAAAATATGTGAAGGTCTGCGTACCTCGGTGTTGCGTCCATGACGCAGTCAGTGATGGGGCGAGGTGGAGGAGGAACAACATCATAAATAATTTCTCCATCTCTGTAGAGGAAAACCATAAATCAACCAATTAGTGGAACAACTCATCTTTGATTAAAAAATGCTGAACATGTTTGAAGTAGCAGTACTTACTCAATGTCACAGGGTCGCAGCATGTCCTCAGAGATCAAATGCTGAGACGTCAACTAGACAAAACAAAATATCTCATGAGAAAAGTAAGCAAACCAACCAACCAACCAGGAATCCATCAAATACAGTGCCATGTTTCCATACCTCTTTTACACGACCACAGGGGTAGTGCCAGTCACTCTCATGGTACACTGCCTGACCATCGCAGTGTGTACAGTACCCCCTGTGGACCGGGCCTGTGGGCACTTCTGGAACTTGCCTGAAGGAAATCAATAATTAGAAGCCACACAACCAGATTGAGTCAGAAGAAAGGTTTTTAGCAGTTTGTGAAAGTTTGCCTACCTTGATGTTAACTCTGTGGCATAGTCAGTGTAAGGCCTGACTATACTAGTGGAAAGGGGTATCGGAGGAGGTGGCATTACCTCAAGCAATGTTTCCCCATTTCTATAGAGGAAAAATAAATAAAAAATGAATAAATGCGATAACTCATCATTTTGATTTCAACAACTTGACAATGCCAGATTTGTAGTGGCAGTACTTACATAGTCGCATACTGACGCAGCATGTCCTCACTGATCACGTGGTGTGACGTCAACTAAACAAACAAAAGCATCTCATCAGAAAAGTTTCCAAAAGCCATCTACATAAAATCATCTTTGATATAATGCCCATGTTTCCATACCTCTTTAACACGACCACAGGGGTAGTGCCAGTCATCCTCGTGGTAGACTGCCTGACCATTACAGTGTGCACAGCGCCACCACTGCTGGCTCATCATTGGCTGTTGGGGCATCATTGGATGATGGTAGTGATGCCCGTTTGTCACGTTGTTGGAGGTGGGCAGGTAGTGCCCAGGCTGAGGACTTTGTGGTTGGCTGTAGTGTCCACTGGGCATAACCACTTGTTGCAGTGGATCCTGCCTTTGTTCACAGCCCTGGTGGTCAGAGGCACTTGCTTGTCCCTGCTCCTGCTGTTTTAGAGGCAGCCGTGTGGGTGAACCAACCTGAGACTCAGAGCTGTTCAGATGCCTTTTACAGCTGGACCCCGTAGACTTTGGACTGTAGTCGTGGGTGTCCTTCTGGTCATCCACTGGTGAGGGGGTGCTGTACACTACAGCATGTGAAGGACCAGGTTCAGGCCTTCTCTTGGGAGCAGGAGGAGACAGTGAAGAGACTGTCGGAGACTGCTGAGGTTCAGAGCTGCTCAGATGTCTTTTGCGGCTGGACCTGTAGTCCCGTGTCACCCTCTGTGCAACCGCTGACGTGGGGGTGCTGCACTGTACAACGGTGAAAGAACCTAAAAACTGGACCAAGTCTTCAGGCGTTTGGTTGTCCATGTTGTTTGGAGCTAAGTCTGTGTAGAGACGTGGAGAGGTTGTGAAAAGGTGTCTTCTGGTTCGCGGTTTGCTGAGAAATGGTAGAAGCTCCGGAATGGACTTAACTAAGAAGCTTTGAAACCATTCTGCATACATTATGTCACCATGGTGACACCATGGTAACGACTACGCGGTCTCTTATTGGTGGATTTCACATTTTAGAATGTGTATGTATACATCCTGCCAAGAAATACTGAAAAGGTAAATTCCCAAATGTTAAATCTTTGAATTTCTAGTATTGACTAGACTCAAGAACTCGGCTAGCAATGCGAGAAATCCAAAGAAGTACATTTAACCTACTCATTCATTGAAACGAATAGGATAAACTATTTCATGAATAAATATTGTGTTTGTAGTAGGAAATGATGTTATGTAAGAGGTTCTCTTATTGTCTTCGACCGATAAAATGGTATAATGTAGCTGTAATAATTATTTCTTTTTTTGTTTTGTGATTTATTGGGCTTGAAGCACCACAGGCAAGTGAAAGAATGTGACTGTCTTCCCCACTCTTCACCCAAATTTTTACTCTGTATTGTCATATCAAACAAAATCTCAAGTTGTTGCAGCACTGACAATTTCAAAATGTGCACCGCTCAAGTGCATCCAACATTCCGCAGTATTTTTTTGTATTTAAAATACCTTTAAAAACATGTATTCTTTCTGTGAGTGGGGTCACCTCTTCACAGATCTCACCTGTAAATTTCCCTGGTGGTCTCTCCTGCTTGTTTCTAGGGAGCTTGAAAAGTTTAATGGCATACTTTGGGATATTGGAGGTAAAGCAATAACATCTCCATGACGACAAGTAACTGGCGGGCCCTCTACCAGAAAAGTTACACACAGTGCACCTTTAAAGCTAGCTGGTATGATGAGAGAAGAGCCTAAGAAGACAAGATATAATATGAGTGGTAGTGGATCACAGAATGTTATAATGTCATCTGAAACCCAGCAATGTTGTATCTTAACCTAAAGAGTTGGTCTAGGGTTGTCAAAAAATGTATACCCAGCTACTAATCAATTCTAAAGCTTGCATCAAAACGAAATACTTTTCCAAATAAGTATAGGCTTCTCATAGTATTTATACAAAAAAGTATACTTAAAGTATACAACATGTTTCGACCATGACTGGTCTTAGTTAAAAAATTATGCTCCTTTTAGTGCGGCCAATATAGAAAAAACCTTCTGGACAAGGACAACAATGACGATGTACAACATGACTAGTATTACAATTAATGAAATGATTTTGTGTGAATGATCTATTATTGCGTACATCCATGAACGTATTTGGTACGTATTTTTGGGACCTGTGTGAGTAGAGCTTGGGGCTGGTACACTGATGTTGTTACAGTTGGTGTAGGTTGTTGCACTGGAAAGGCTGGGCCAACTGATGTGGCCTGGTACTGGACTGGCATAGATGCTGTTGTGCCACCATACTCACAGTGGCAGGCACAAGTTGGATCACTTCATCGGCAGGCTGGTAGAAGGCTGTCATCGAGACGTGTGGCATAATTGCACTTGTTACTGTGGGCAGTAGCTGCCTTGGGTGTGCTCCAAACTCTGGGTTTGAAGTCAACATTGCTGTATGGGTGTGGGTGCCACATTGACTCTGGCTGTGGCCCAATGGCGTCAAAGCTTGGTATGGTTGTGCAGAACAAAAAGGAATGAAAGGCGATGTAACTGGCAGCATAGTAGGCCGCTGCTGATATATTGGACTGTTAACTGGCTGAACCGTATAGGCTGCAAGGTATGACTGTTCTTGGATGCTGTATCCACTTGGGCCAGGTGATGAGAAGCCTCCACACACAACTGGAAAGCTGGGTTGGATGCTTACTTGGGGTGCTGCGTTCCACTGGCTGACCTTATCGACTGCAGCTGGTGATGATAGAAAGCAAGAGAACCCGAGTGCTGTAGGTAGCTGGTCATTATTTGTTACAGACTTGGTCTGGATGTTGAGTGACTGCAGCTACTGAACGCTGGCTCTTGTGGTCTCATCCTGACGAGAAGCAGTATAAGGCATGAGGGAATGAGGACCTGGTTGCTCTGGAGGGGCATAGAACGCTGTTGTAAGCATCCTTTTGCTCCTCTGACAACAAACAGCTGAAAACCAAACTAAAGACTAAATTGATATAACATGAACCAATAAAAATATAGGCCCAAATACTCATTAAATATAACTATATATATAAATATAAATGAAGGTTGTACGCTAGAAAACAACAACATTATCGGTACATATCAAACAAGATCAAGCATACATTTAATTTGATTATCTCATAATTGAAATACTTTAAAACAAACACAAACCATTGCCCAAATAAAGTAAAGGTACAGTGTAATGGTGAAAGAAGTGATTCCAGGTCGAAAGTTGAAAGAAGCCCTTTATCTAATATCAGAATAGTGAAGCTCCACACAGCAGGTGCATGCATGTCTTACAAAGGAGCTTCCCTGTATATCTAAACTGGGGAAGGTGGACTTAAACTAATTTAGCATACCGTACATACAAGGTCGTAAATGGATATACCTTTTAACTGTTAACAGACGTGCAAAATATGTCACAGAAAGATTGCTTGTATTTGCATTTTAAAACAAGTACATTTATTATTTTACTCTAGAAACAAGTTCATCTGAGTGTTTGTAATACACAGTAACTAATACAAGTTTAAATAGCAAAGACACTAAATTCTAACCAAAATTCATGTGTGCATAGATTTTATTTTTAAATGGCCTCTGGATAGGGGCCAAAATGTATTGATCTACGCCACTTCAGTAAAATCACCGGTGCCCTCGTCCGATGAGAGACATGAGAGCTGAGACGAGACCTTTTTTTCTTCTCCTGATTCTCGTCTTTCTTATTCTTTATTCTTCTGTGACTTCTCCTTTTTTTTCTTACCCTGCGCTTTTTTCTCGTTCTGCATTTGCGTATTGTTCTCAAGCCTCATTTGTTTCTCTGTAAAAATAAAAACAGACAATGATGAATACTGTAAATTCAAAGTGAACTGTTTTGATAGAAAATCGTCTTACCCAGTCTGCGTCTTTTACGCTTGGAGATGCTGAGAAGATAAATCTGGAATGGATAAACAGAAGAACATGTGATATCAGCACATACTCTTGTTCGGTTTAGTATATTCAGTATATAGTATTAGTATAACTGCATCTACTGCACGTACCTCACGGTCCATCGGTGGAGACGAGGGACACAGTTCAGGATCTATCTGACGAGCAACGGATCTTGCTGTTCGGGCCTGTTTCTCATACTTGAATCTATCGGCTGCGTACATTTCCCCCCACTGTAGAGAAATAAAACACATTAGTATTCGACATATTCCTCCAGAATCTTCAGAACATGGTCAGTAGTAACTTGGATGAGTGGAGGTGAAATCTTACATGTTCTTGCAGCGCTTCACCAATAACTTTTGAATCTGTGGTTCCCAGCTGTTTCCGAAATTTGAACCAGTTCTGGTCCCTGAACCTGGTGAAACCAGTGGGTATCTCCAAGGTCTCCGGGTTGATGGTTCGCTTTGGTTTTTTCGGGGGTTGGGACGCCTTTGGAACTTGCCTAAATCAGGTAAGTGCACAGTTAGATACGATAACTCCATAACTAAACAGAAAAATCATGATTATTAATCAATTACACAAAATATGTGAAGGTCTGTGTACCTCGGTGTTGCGTCCATGACGCAGTCAGTGATGGGGCGAGGTGGAGGAGGAACAACATCATAAATAATTTCTCCATCTCTGTAGAGGAAAACCATAAATCAACCAATTAGTGGAACAACTCATCTTTGATTAAAAAATGCTGAACATGTTTGAAGTAGCAGTACTTACTCAATGTCACAGGGTCGCAGCATGTCCTCAGAAATCAAATGCTGAGACGTCAACTAGACAAAACAAAATATCTCATGAGAAAAGTAAGCAAACCAACCAACCAACCAGGAATCCATCAAATACAGTCCCATGTTTCCATACCTCTTTTACACGACCACAGGGGTAGTGCCAGTCACTCTCATGGTACACTGCCTGACCATCGCAGTGTGTACAGTACCCCCTGTGGACCGGGCCTGTGGGCACTTCTGGAACTTGCCTGAAGGAAATCAATAATTAGAAGCCACACAACCAGATTGAGTCAGAAGAAAGGTTTTTAGCAGTTTGTGAAAGTTTGCCTACCTTGATGTTAACTCTGTGGCATAGTCAGTATAAGGCCTGACTATACTAGTGGAAAGGGGTATCGGAGGAGGTGGCATTACCTCAAGCAATGTTTCCCCATTTCTATAGAGGAAAAATAAATAAAAAATGAATAAATGCGATAACTCATCATTTTGATTTCAACAACTTGACAATGCCAGATTTGTAGTGGCAGTACTTACATAGTCGCATACTGACGCAGCATGTCCTCACTGATCACGTGGTGTGACGTCAACTAAACAAACAAAAGCATCTCATCAGAAAAGTTTCCAAAAGCCATCTACATAAAATCATCTTTGATATAATGCCCATGTTTCCATACCTCTTTAACACGACCACAGGGGTAGTGCCAGTCATCCTCGTGGTAGACTGCCTGACCATTACAGTGTGCACAGCGCCACCACTGCTGGCTCATCATTGGCTGTTGGGGCATCATTGGATGATGGTAGTGATGCCCGTTTGTCACGTTGTTGGAGGTGGGCAGGTAGTGCCCAGGCTGAGGACTTTGTGGTTGGCTGTAGTGTCCACTGGGCATAACCACTTGTTGCAGTGGATCCTGCCTTTGTTCACAGCCCTGGTGGTCAGAGGCACTTGCTTGTCCCTGCTCCTGCTGTTTTAGAGGCAGCCGTGTGGGTGAACCAACCTGAGACTCAGAGCTGTTCAGATGCCTTTTACAGCTGGACCCCGTAGACTTTGGACTGTAGTCGTGGGTGTCCTTCTGGTCATCCACTGGTGAGGGGGTGCTGTACACTACAGCATGTGAAGGACCAGGTTCAGGCCTTCTCTTGGGAGCAGGAGGAGACAGTGAAGAGACTGTCGGAGACTGCTGAGGTTCAGAGCTGCTCAGATGTCTTTTGCGGCTGGACCTGTAGTCCCGTGTCACCCTCTGTGCAACCGCTGACGTGGGGGTGCTGCACTGTACAACGGTGAAAGAACCTAAAAACTGGACCAAGTCTTCAGGCGTTTGGTTGTCCATGTTGTTTGGAGCTAAGTCTGTGTAGAGACGTGGAGAGGTTGTGAAAAGGTGTCTTCTGGTTCGCGGTTTGCTGAGAAATGGTAGAAGCTCCGGAATGGACTTAACTAAGAAGCTTTGAAACCATTCTGCATACATTATGTCACCATGGTGACACCATGGTAACGACTACGCGGTCTCTTATTGGTGGATTTCACATTTTAGAATGTGTATGTATACATCCTGCCAAGAAATACTGAAAAGGTAAATTCCCAAATGTTAAATCTTTGAATTTCTAGTATTGACTAGACTCAAGAACTCGGCTAGCAATGCGAGAAATCCAAAGAAGTACATTTAACCTACTCATTCATTGAAACGAATAGGATAAACTATTTCATGAATAAATATTGTGTTTGTAGTAGGAAATGATGTTATGTAAGAGGTTCTCTTATTGTCTCCGACCGATAAAATGGTATAATGTAGCTGTAATAATTATTTCTTTTTTTGTTTTGTGATTTATTGGGCTTGAAGCACCACAGGCAAGTGAAAGAATGTGACTGTCTTCCCCACTCTTCACCCAAATTTTTACTCTGTATTGTCATATCAAACAAAATCTCAAGTTGTTGCAGCACTGACAATTTCAAAATGTGCACCGCTCAAGTGCATCCAACATTCCGCAGTATTTTTTTGTATTTAAAATACCTTTAAAAACATGTATTCTTTCTGTGAGTGGGGTCACCTCTTCACAGATCTCACCTGTAAATTTCCCTGGTGGTCTCTCCTGCTTGTTTCTAGGGAGCTTGAAAAGTTTAATGGCATACTTTGGGATATTGGAGGTAAAGCAATAACATCTCCATGACGACAAGTAAATGGCGGGCCCTCTACCAGAAAAGTTACACACAGTGCACCTTTAAAGCTAGCTGGTATGATGAGAGAAGAGCCTAAGAAGACAAGATATAATATGAGTGGTAGTGGATCACAGAATGTTATAATGTCATCTGAAACCCAGCAATGTTGTATCTTAACCTAAAGAGTTGGTCTAGGGTTGTCAAAAAATGTATACCCAGCTACTAATCAATTCTAAAGCTTGCATCAAAACGAAATACTTTTCCAAATAAGTATAGGCTTCTCATAGTATTTATACAAAAAAGTATACTTAAAGTATACAACATGTTTCGACCATGACTGGTCTTAGTTAAAAAATTATGCTCCTTTTAGTGCGGCCAATATAGAAAACCCTTCTGGACAAGGACAACAATGACGATGTACAACATGACTAGTATTACAATTAATGAAATGATTTTGTGTGAATGATCTATTATTGCGTACATCCATGAACGTATTTGGTACGTATTTTTGGGACCTGTGTGAGTAGAGCTTGGGGCTGGTACACTGATGTTGTTACAGTTGGTGTAGGTTGTTGCACTGGAAAGGCTGGGCCAACTGATGTGGCCTGTTACTGGACTGGCATAGATGCTGTTGTGCCACCATACTCACAGTGGCAGGCACAAGTTGGATCACTTCATCGGCAGGCTGGTAGAAGGCTGTCATCGAGACGTGTGGCATAATTGCACTTGTTACTGTGGGCAGTAGCTGCCTTGGGTGTGCTCCAAACTCTGGGTTTGAAGTCAACATTGCTGTATGGGTGTGGGTGCCACATTGACTCTGGCTGTGGCCCAATGGCGTCAAAGCTTGGTATGGTTGTGCAGAACAAAAAGGAATGAAAGGCGATGTAACTGGCAGCATAGTAGGCCGCTGCTGATATATTGGACTGTTAACTGGCTGAACCGTATAGGCTGCAAGGTATGACTGTTCTTGGATGCTGTATCCACTTGGGCCAGGTGATGAGAAGCCTCCACACACAACTGGAAAGCTGGGTTGGATGCTTACTTGGGGTGCTGCGTTCCACTGGCTGACCTTATCGACTGCAGCTGGTGATGATAGAAAGCAAGAGAACCCGAGTGCTGTAGGTAGCTGGTCATTATTTGTTACAGACTTGGTCTGGATGTTGAGTGACTGCAGCTACTGAACGCTGGCTCTTGTGGTCTCATCCTGACAAGAAGCAGTATAAGGCATGAGGGAATGAGGACCTGGTTGCTCTGGAGGGGCATAGAACGCTGTTGTAAGCATCCTTTTGCTCCTCTGACAACAAACAGCTGAAAACCAAACTAAAGACTAAATTGATATAACATGAACCAATAAAAATATAGGCCCAAATACTCATTAAATATAACTATATATATAAATATAAATGAAGGTTGTACGCTAGAAAACAACAACATTATCGGTACATATCAAACAAGATCAAGCATACATTTAATTTGATTATCTCATAATTGAAATACTTTAAAACAAACACAAACCATTGCCCAAATAAAGTAAAGGTACAGTGTAATGGTGAAAGAAGTGATTCCAGGTCGAAAGTTGAAAGAAGCCCTTTATCTAATATCAGAATAGTGAAGCTCCACACAGCAGGTGCATGCATGTCTTACAAAGGAGCTTCCCTGTATATCTAAACTGGGGAAGGTGGACTTAAACTAATTTAGCATACCGTACATACAAGGTCGTAAATGGATATACCTTTTAACTGTTAACAGACGTGCAAAATATGTCACAGAAAGATTGCTTGTATTTGCATTTTAAAACAAGTACATTTATTATTTTACTCTAGAAACAAGTTCATCTGAGTGTTTGTAATACACAGTAACTAATACAAGTTTAAATAGCAAAGACACTAAATTCTAACCAAAATTCATGTGTGCATAGATTTTATTTTTAAATGGCCTCTGGATAGGGACCAAAATGTATTGATCTACGCCACTTCAGTAAAATCACCGGTGCCCTCGTCCGATGAGACATGAGAGCTGAGACGAGACCTTTTTTTCTTCTCCTGATTCTCGTCTTTCTTATTCTTTATTCTTCTGTGACTTCTCCTTTTTTTTCTTACCCTGCGCTTTTTTCTCGTTCTGCATTTGCGTATTGTTCTCAAGCCTCATTTGTTTCTCTGTAAAAATAAAAACAGACAATGATGAATACTGTAAATTCAAAGTGAACTGTTTTGATAGAAAATCGTCTTACCCAGTCTGCGTCTTTTACGCTTGGAGATGCTGAGAAGATAAATCTGGAATGGATAAACAGAAGAACATGTGATATCAGCACATACTCTTGTTCGGTTTAGTATATTCAGTATATAGTATTAGTATAACTGCATCTACTGCACGTACCTCACGGTCCATCGGTGGAGACGAGGGACACAGTTCAGGATCTATCTGACGAGCAACGGATCTTGCTGTTCGGGCCTGTTTCTCATACTTGAATCTATCGGCTGCGTACATTTCCCCCCACTGTAGAGAAATAAAACACATTAGTATTCGACATATTCCTCCAGAATCTTCAGAACATGGTCAGTAGTAACTTGGATGAGTGGAGGTGAAATCTTACATGTTCTTGCAGCGCTTCACCAATAACTTTTGAATCTGTGGTTCCCAGCTGTTTCCGAAATTTGAACCAGTTCTGGTCCCTGAACCTGGTGAAACCAGTGGGTATCTCCAAGGTCTCCGGGTTGATGGTTCGCTTTGGTTTTTTCGGGGGTTGGGACGCCTTTGGAACTTGCCTAAATCAGGTAAGTGCACAGTTAGATACGATAACTCCATAACTAAACAGAACAATCATGATTATTAATCAATTACACAAAATATGTGAAGGTCTGTGTACCTCGGTGTTGCGTCCATGACGCAGTCAGTGATGGGGCGAGGTGGAGGAGGAACAACATCATAAATAATTTCTCCATCTCTGTAGAGGAAAACCATAAATCAACCAATTAGTGGAACAACTCATCTTTGATTAAAAAATGCTGAACATGTTTGAAGTAGCAGTACTTACTCAATGTCACAGGGTCGCAGCATGTCCTCAGAAATCAAATGCTGAGACGTCAACTAGACAAAACAAAATATCTCATGAGAAAAGTAAGCAAACCAACCAACCAACCAGGAATCCATCAAATACAGTCCCATGTTTCCATACCTCTTTTACACGACCACAGGGGTAGTGCCAGTCACTCTCATGGTACACTGCCTGACCATCGCAGTGTGTACAGTACCCCCTGTGGACCGGGCCTGTGGGCACTTCTGGAACTTGCCTGAAGGAAATCAATAATTAGAAGCCACACAACCAGATTGAGTCAGAAGAAAGGTTTTTAGCAGTTTGTGAAAGTTTGCCTACCTTGATGTTAACTCTGTGGCATAGTCAGTATAAGGCCTGACTATACTAGTGGAAAGGGGTATCGGAGGAGGTGGCATTACCTCAAGCAATGTTTCCCCATTTCTATAGAGGAAAAATAAATAAAAAATGAATAAATGCGATAACTCATCATTTTGATTTCAACAACTTGACAATGCCAGATTTGTAGTGGCAGTACTTACATAGTCGCATACTGACGCAGCATGTCCTCACTGATCACGTGGTGTGACGTCAACTAAACAAACAAAAGCATCTCATCAGAAAAGTTTCCAAAAGCCATCTACATAAAATCATCTTTGATATAATGCCCATGTTTCCATACCTCTTTAACACGACCACAGGGGTAGTGCCAGTCATCCTCGTGGTACACTGCCTGACCATTACAGTGTGCACAGCGCCACCACTGCTGGCTCATCATTGGCTGTTGGGGCATCATTGGATGATGGTAGTGATGCCCGTTTGTCACGTTGTTGGAGGTGGGCAGGTAGTGCCCAGGCTGAGGACTTTGTGGTTGGCTGTAGTGTCCACTGGGCATAACCACTTGTTGCAGTGGATCCTGCCTTTGTTCACAGCCCTGGTGGTCAGAGGCACTTGCTTGTCCCTGCTCCTGCTGTTTTAGAGGCAGCCGTGTGGGTGAACCAACCTGAGACTCAGAGCTGTTCAGATGCCTTTTACAGCTGGACCCCGTAGACTTTGGACTGTAGTCGTGGGTGTCCTTCTGGTCATCCACTGGTGAGGGGGTGCTGTACACTACAGCATGTGAAGGACCAGGTTCAGGCCTTCTCTTGGGAGCAGGAGGAGACAGTGAAGAGACTGTCGGAGACTGCTGAGGTTCAGAGCTGCTCAGATGTCTTTTGCGGCTGGACCTGTAGTCCCGTGTCACCCTCTGTGCAACCGCTGACGTGGGGGTGCTGCACTGTACAACGGTGAAAGAACCTAAAAACTGGACCAAGTCTTCAGGCGTTTGGTTGTCCATGTTGTTTGGAGCTAAGTCTGTGTAGAGACGTGGAGAGGTTGTGAAAAGGTGTCTTCTGGTTCGCGGTTTGCTGAGAAATGGTAGAAGCTCCGGAATGGACTTAACTAAGAAGCTTTGAAACCATTCTGCATACATTATGTCACCATGGTGACACCATGGTAACGACTACGCGGTCTCTTATTGGTGGATTTCACATTTTAGAATGTGTATGTATACATCCTGCCAAGAAATACTGAAAAGGTAAATTCCCAAATGTTAAATCTTTGAATTTCTAGTATTGACTAGACTCAAGAACTCGGCTAGCAATGCGAGAAATCCAAAGAAGTACATTTAACCTACTCATTCATTGAAACGAATAGGATAAACTATTTCATGAATAAATATTGTGTTTGTAGTAGGAAATGATGTTATGTAAGAGGTTCTCTTATTGTCTTCGACCGATAAAATGGTATAATGTAGCTGTAATAATTATTTCTTTTTTTGTTTTGTGATTTATTGGGCTTGAAGCACCACAGGCAAGTGAAAGAATGTGACTGTCTTCTCCACTCTTCACCCAAATTTTTACTCTGTATTGTCATATCAAACAAAATCTCAAGTTGTTGCAGCACTGACAATTTCAAAATGTGCACCGCTCAAGTGCATCCAACATTCCGCAGTATTTTTTTGTATTTAAAATACCTTTAAAAACATGTATTCTTTCTGTGAGTGGGGTCACCTCTTCACAGATCTCACCTGTAAATTTCCCTGGTGGTCTCTCCTGCTTGTTTCTAGGGAGCTTGAAAAGTTTAATGGCATACTTTGGGATATTGGAGGTAAAGCAATAACATCTCCATGAAGACAAGTAACTGGCGGGCCCTCTACCAGAAAAGTTACACACAGTGCACCTTTAAAGCTAGCTGGTATGATGAGAGAAGAGCCTAAGAAGACAAGATTTAGGCCCAATCTCAATTCTCCCCCTTAGCCCTCTGTCTTTGTCTTAGCCCTCGCCCTCACACTCTGTCTTTAAACAGAGGGTTAAGGCAAAGGGTTTGTTTTAAACCCTTAGAAATGGGACACCCCTTTGCAGTCGCAACAATATGACATTATTTTTTAAAGCTTTGAAGTATTGTGCTCCTTTTGAGTTTGTTTTAAATAAACTTTGCAAAAAGTCAAATGTTTTTTTAATTTTTTAATTTGTTTAAAATACTATACTCTGTACAACATATGTAAATCAAATTTTAATCAACTGTAACACAAAATTAAAATGCTGCAGAGGTGGACGGAGTTGTAGAGGATGCCTGGTACACACAAAAAAGAAAACGAAATGAATACATAGTCATAAACATATATAGTTGTTCTGGTATCTACAAATATTATAGAATGTAATATACCTTATATTTTATTTTCAAATTCTCCCACTTTTTTGAAGCTTGTTGGGCTGACACAACTCCAACAAGTCCAGCCTCCTACAAGAAATTTCTAAACAAAATACAAATGTGATTAATAACATGTCATTTTTAATATAAATAGGGGATAATTTACAAGGCGAAACGAAACAATAATATTTTACACATTCTACCGTAACATGCGTACAGTTCTAACCAGGCATGTTACGATTAGCCGTATATGTCAGAAAGCGTAAATGCTGCCGCCATGAGTATACCTACAACTTTTTATGAGGTTCTTGAGTGCAAAATTCTTACATTTGTGCGAGCCCTTCGGCGCCATGTTGCTTTCTGCTGCGTCTTGCGTTAAACCACGCCTATTCCTTTTGCGCAAAGGGTGCATCTGCAAAAGCTCTGCTAAGAGGGGTGAACAGCCCTTCCCCTTAGCCCTCGCACTTACAGAAAAGAGTATTGGGACACCCCTCTGTCTCTCGTGAACGCGCACAACAGAGGGGTAGGGCTAAGACAGAGGGCTAAGGGGGAGAATTGCGATTGGGCCTTTAAGCTCACAAGAGTCCGTTTTGTGATGCTCCAGCGTGACGTCACTGCGAAGTATCAACAGGGATTCTAAAATGTTAAAACAAATCCCAAATAGTCATGTATGTTGTGTTTACTCCACGTCTGTGTCCTTGCCACATATGGTGTCTGTAGAGTTGAATTACTTCATTGGAAATTATCATAATAATCATTTAATTGGGCCAGATGTGTTCTCCATCAAAACAGTACGGAGAATTTACTTATTTCATTATCACGACTGGACGGTTTGTTTTACTCAAATCAATTAAATGTTTTGGGAAGGGCCCCATTTGAGCTGAGGCCAAACTTGATGAAATCTCCAGGACTTACAAAAACACGTCGCTCTTTTACCCAGGCTCCATGTTCATATATGGGACACATGAATTCTCCCATAAGCCCAGAATTATGTGTCATTACAACATGAGAGAAAGGCAAATAGCAGGTGTTGACACAGTCTTCAATTACTTTTCATTACACGCCCATTGCCTCCTGTTAGAATCATCACGGCATCTGCAGTCCAGCTTGCAATGATTTGAATCAGGCGTACATTTTACACCAGATGCCCTTCCTGTAACGGTTCCAGATAAGCAGAAGGTGAGTACGCACTATCTTGGGAGTTAAGATCAGATGTTTCGGTCATGAGGATGGACGTTGGAGTAAAAGCTTTAATAATTTCTTTGTTAGTCACTTAAAAATAAAGTTAAACGTCCTATATTACACAAAATTGAATCTTGCCATGTTACAATGTTGTTACCTTCTCAAAAACATACCCGGAGTTGTGTTTTCTTTCATTCACTCATGTTTGAATAACCCTTTATTATTAATCTCAACAAAGCATCTCAGCAATCTCAGTTCATATGGTCTAATGTAAAATGTCTAAAGAATGTAAAAGAAAGCTCATTATGTTAAATTAGAGGAGGGAGTGGGATTAAATAAGTTTTCTTCTTCCCACTCCTTTTTGGGCAAATGTTTTTTGTTTTTGTTATTTCTGTTATGATTGCACTTTTGTCATATGTATATGTAAAATAATGTAAATTGCTTACTTGCCCAAAATAAATAAATAAAAAATAAATAAATCTGTCTACAGCTCCAAAGCTCAAAATGCTCTGCTCCACCTTGTGATGTCATAGCAGTAGCGTAATAGTAGTGGTTTTACCGTCAGTTCGGTAGAGATTGGAAATTACAGAGCTGAAATTATCTAAACGATTCTAGTGAAGGTGTGTGGAGTTTAAAAACACAGTGGAACACTTTCTGTATTACCACATGACATCACAAGGTGGAACAGAGTGTTTTATGTTTGAGAACTCAGCCCAAATATACAGGGTTTGTGTGTTAAACATGTGTGAATGAAACAAAACACAACCCCAGGTCTGTTTGTGATGTGGAACATGGGCCCTTTAATATTCATGAGCCAATGTGTGTGTTAACGTGTCCCCTGGCTTGGTCCTTGATTCCAGTTTAATCCTAATGAAGACTTTGTTAGATCCTGTTCAAGTCCTGATCTAGACCAGGTTTAGTCCCAGTTTAGTCCAGCATTTGATGTGGTGTGTGAAGAAGTGTGAATGTACTTTTGGAAATGGCGATATATGAGGAAGTCCTCCTTATTCCTGGTTCTGGACTTTTCCAGAACATGCAGATTGCCAGTCCGCCCCTGGATATTACTGTTTTGAGGCAGATTAAGAGTCAGATTAAGAGTCAGATCTATGGAGAAGCAAGCCTGCACATGGTAAGAATTCACATTTTTAAGGTGAGATATAAAACACCTCTAAAGGTAGATATGTCTAATGCCCTACTGTGGAACATTCCAGGCAAAGAAATAACATACCATTGGAAAGAAGCAAGTAGCGGACCCTCCATCTTAGAAGTTACATAGTGTACTTTTAAGGGAGCGTTCACAACAAAACTGAGACAAAACTGGCAGAGTGGGACTAAAACTAGAACTAAAGCTGGACTGGTCTAGAGCTAAACCAGGAGTAGAACAAGTCTACATCAAGTTTATTGGTTCAAACCAGGACCAATCCAGGCCTAATAAGAACAAACCGTGAACGTAAGAGTATCATTAATATCTGATACTGACCATTTTCCCATGACTTTCTGTAATTATGACATCTCCTCCCTTGTGTTCTTGGTTATGAAAGTCCCTCACCACACCGCGCTCTCCTCCATTCTCAGTAACGGCTAAAACCAACACCAAATGAAAAACCACAACAATCCCCTCTAGTTTCTAATCTGTTTAACCCACACCTCATCCAATCTGCTTTCCTGTCCCATTCCTCTAGATCTTTTTCAATCTCCTCACAGGGCTCACTACCTCCAAGCTTCGCCCATCGCCATAACAACCACAGTTACCCATCCAATCTCTCAGCAGCTCCGTCCTGTAGTCTCCGTCCCGGGCTATAACCTCATCCTCCCCTCCCCCCATCTCCACTCCTCTCTCCTCCTCCTCCTCCACCCCTCTCACTCAATCCATCTTTGCTGAAAAACATAAATACCGGTTTCCTATTACATCAGTCTGATGAAGGCAGCAGCTGAGGCAAGATTGCATTACTGCGGAGAACAATACTGGAGAGTGTTGGAGAGAAAAAGAGAGAAAGAAAGAGGGGGGAGGGCAGTGTCAATCAAAACGTTGCATTTTTATTTGCTGAAGTGAAAACCCCATGGGAGATAGTGAGGCTCATCCCAGGTCATAACACAGAGACACATGAACAAGGTGAAGGACAGACAGAGGACAGTTCCAACGACACTGTTAGGACTGGAGAAAGTTCTTGTCCAAAAAAAGTCTAGATTTTTAAAAATTA